>OX422207.1:387065409-388299409 GCA_949130495.1 Sambucus nigra | reverse complement strand
GCAATCCAAACATCTTCAATCGTACCTACACACATGATACAAAGAAAAAATCTCATGACGTATCGAGTTTGAAATGATATAAGCATAAACATGAAAGCATAATCAAATTTCCCCCTTACTTAAACTTCCCCATAAAATCATAATTCGTTCTCCGCCTTTTTATTTGTTCGAAATAGACAAAGAAATGAATAAACCAAATAAATCAAATCGGGGTGTCACGATAAACAAAGCAAACAAGCTATTTTTGAGTTTTTCAAATTTTTATACAAAAAAAAACAAAAACAAAAATATGATGTTATAAAAAAATCACACCATGAATTTGTGCTAAGATAACCAAATCAGGGATACAGAATGAATGGGTGTGAACAGATTCGATAGGAACATCAACTCAATCATATCATATGAGCACGATGCATAAGTGTACTCCTAACCAATGAACATAAAAAATAGTCCTTTGGTGTAAAATTGTTGAATTTAGATGACATCGTCTTAATCATACCAACAAATCAAAGTATAAATGATTTCCACACCAATAATGTCCAAAACTATGTAATGCATTTTCATGACTTTCAAGGAAGTGAAAACCGTTGAAAATTCCATCCAAATTCCCTCATTAAAAGATAATGCTTTTTATTTATGAGGTGGTGAAACAAAAATTGGCCCATTTATGGCATATATATCTTTTTATTGCCTTTCAATTTTTTCGGGCTCTTTTAAACCTCATTGGACCCCAGATAATTTTCAATTCCTCACTTTTTTAGGTCCAATTAAATGGTGGCTTAATCGCAAAGGATAAATGAATAACTTTTGTAGCCCTTCCCCATTTTTCAAAATAAAACACAAATCTCACAAATGGTGTATAACATGCACTATTTTTTGTCAAGTTTTATCGCATTTGGTTCATTGTATAGATAGAATTGAAGCGGAAACACTCAACCAACATGTGATAGACAAGCACAAACATAAAAAAAAAACCATGCATGTGTGCAATAAAGGACAAATAGAGTCAATCAAGTAGGTAGCAACACTATATCATCTCAAAGACTCTAAACTTTGTAAAGCACATAAATGACACAATATATTGTCTCAAAACACTATCAAACAGTCACATGGATATGGCATGAAGTTGTGACTTGGTGATCCTAAGTGTCAATTCATATAAGGTGCAAAAAAAATACAAAACTCTTTTTGGATTTTTCAAAATATTTCTTAAAAACAAAAATCCAATACAAAAAGTACATGTCATAACACTAACAAAGATATAAATGATGAAACACAACTAGCGTATGACAAACATGCGAACACAATCATCTATATCATATAGCAAGAGAAGAATCATGTATAAGCAGACGAGAATCAACAAGTCTAACATCTAGTGCATCTAAAAGTGATTTCCTAACCCAAATAGATCTCAAACGTCACGTGGGGGGTTTTGGGAACCAAGGCAACACTAGACATAGACTTCATAGGACATTTTCGAAGATTAAAACAAAAACGCCTAAGGTGCCTTTTCCTACCACAATATGAACATGTGAAAACGGGTGGAATAACACCTATGAGTTGACCTTTTCTAATGTCCTTGGAAACGTGGATCCTCTAAAGAAAACAATGGTATTGGCTTTAACACTAGAAGCATGTGAACAAGATGAGCCATTACCATCATTACACAACTACTCAAGTCCTTCAAATAATTTTTCAATTTCAAAATTTTTGACTCAAGAAACAAATTAAACTCTTCCAAAGATAGGGATTTCTTTTCCAAGTTATCAATTAAACTCAACTATTTATCGCACTGAACCTCAATTAAAACAAAATTTTCCCTAAGAGTCTCTTCACGTGCAGTAAAATGATCGATTAATTTTTTATCCTCGACGACACATACGAGAATGCTGGATTATTTAAAGTCCTTTAATTCCTTTTCTAAAACTAGGACTTTTTTTTATCACTATTCCTTTTGGACAATTTTAAAGCATTAAAGTCCAGGTACAAAGAAATAAAATTTTCACAATAAAAATCTCTTTGATTTTCAACCATTTGCAAAAGATCCAAAGCAGTTTAAAATGAGAATTTTTTTTTTCAAAAAATCTATTCTTTTCGCAAACGTCAAATTCAAACGATTTAAATCGTCAAAACTCTGATTCGAGCCAACAGCTAGGGGCATCAAATTAGACAAGTGTGCCATTGAAAATTGCGATAAAACTTCACAAAAATAGATTTAAAAAAATAATATCTCACAAGTTAGCGAAAAATAATAATACACGATAAATTAGTGTAATATGCTTTGATACCAATTTGAAAATGCGGTGTGATACCAATCAACTTAATTCGCAAATTTTCAAGAAAATCCAAACACACTTATTTAATTAGGTGTCTAAATTTGATCAAACCAAATTCAATTTTAGATAAGTCCCTAAACATGCATCTAAGTATCATAAATCATTAAAACCATGCACGTGAAACAAAGACGATAAATTCAGGAAAAAACCCTTTCGGGTAAAAATATTTTTTCAACACTTTGAAAAGTTTACAAGACCATTGACTTACATACAACCTGATAATTGCCGACAAGTGTAATGCACGATGTCTTCATCAAACCTTCAAAGATACGAGAGACAACAAAATGCCCTCCAGGTGTCGGTTCATTATCTTCGGCTCATCCACACACAAAATGACTACACTCGGTATCCACCGATGAGATATGGAGATGCCTTCTCCATAGAGGTTGAAACTATAGCAAAGTATGTTTTGGGTTCACCAAAACAACTCACACAAAAGATATTGGGATTTATGAATTGTAAAACAAAACTTAAACCCTAAAAAATGTTGGAGGATAAAGAAAAACACTCAAAACGTATTCTCTTTAAAACTAGTGTTTCTCCACACGAAATTTAGAAGCTTGACACCCTTTATATAATAACATTTAAGGCGGTGAAGTGTTAGAATTAAACAGCTCGTTTGAACAAGAAACAATGTCGTTTGAGCGAGACCTGATCACGTTTGAACGAGATACGATGTCGTTCGAACGACATCATACACGTGTCCAAAATAAATTCAGCCTTTTGTAAATCTTGGACACTTCAAAAGTTAAGACTGTTTACGAGATCAGAATTTTTTATCCAAAACCTTTTATGATTACAATCATTTAAAATCATTTCAAAAAATCATTTAAACTTTTATAAAAATATCCCAACACTTTTAATGTAAAATGTAAATGGAACTTAAACACCAAATTCATCCCTGTTGGGCATGATTGTTGAAGTCGTCTTGAAATTCGGATTGTCGATTGTAGATGTAAGTTTCCCAATTCTTCGACAAACTTGTAGCGGTATACGACATACTAAATGTGACGGACATTATCCTTACAAAAAATAGGACCATACAAGAGATGGCTAGGGTGATGATCGCAAAATGTGTGCCAAAATACTTTTGGGTCAAGAATGTACAGACTGCTTGTCACATTATTAATCACGTATACCTCAAGAAAAGTACCAAAGAGACTTCATATGAACTATGGTACAATAAGAAGCCTATCTTGAAATACTTTAGACCTTTCAAGAGTTTTTGCTATGTATGCAAAGATAGAGAAAACCTTTTAAAATTCGATACCTGGGGTGATAAAGCCATTTTTTGGGGTTATTCCCAAATAAGTAGGGCTTATCTTCCCAAGGACTTCAAAAATAAAAGTAACTAGCATGGGGTTATAATTAGAAACAAGGCTAGGTTAGTTATGCAAGGATATTCTAAAATAGAGGGAATAGACTTTGACGAGACTTTGGCCGGCCCCTATCACTCAACTCAAGTCTGTTCGTCTCCTCCTTGTTATATCGTATCATTTGCAATTCAATATTTTTTCAAATGGACGTCAAGTCCATATTTTTAAACATCATTTTGACAAAGGAAGTATATGTGGAACAACCTAAGGGTTTTATAGATCCCTCTCACCCTAACCATGTCTATAAACTTAAGAAGGATTTGTATGGCTTAAAGTAAGCTCCTAGAGCCTGGTATGAGCGCCTCTTGACCTTTTTAGTCAATAAATGGTTCGAGCGAGGTGGCATTAATCAGACATTATTTGGTAGGAAAATAAAACACCAACTCTTAATTGCACAAGTTTACATAGATGATATCATATTCGGTTCCACCTCCATTCATCAAGTAAAAGATTTTTCTGATATAATACATGCTGAATTCCAGATGTCATTAATGAGGGAATTATAGTATTTCTTACGTTTGCAAGTCAAATAGATGGTCTAGTCATAACTCAATCTAAATATGCTAGTGATCTCGTTAAAAAGTTTATGCTTGATAATTCTAAAACAACACGTACACCCATGAGCACGTCCATAGAAATATCAAAAGGAGAAAATAAGAAAGACGTTGACCTGACTCTATATAGAAGCATGATATGGAGTTTTTTTTATACCTCATTGTCAAATATTTTCTTTGTTGTATGTGTTCGTACACGAAATTAATGCACACCTAAAGAAAGTAATATGTTGCGTGTAAAAGAGATAATTAAATACGTTAAAGGCACAATAAATTTTGGCATATGGTACATAGAAGACACTACTAACTCTATAGTTGGCCACACTGATGTCGATTGGGCAGGATGTTCAGACGATATTAAGATCATTTCTGGAGTCTGTTACTATGTAGGAAACAATCTAGTAGGATGGAGTAGTAAAAATAGAATTGTATATCCCTTTCAACTGTTGAATCTAAACAAATAGTTGCAGGTAGTTGTTGTGCCCAACTTTTATGGATCAAGAAAATGCTTAGTGATTATGGTATCATCGAAGATATATTAACTATTTATTGTGATAACCAGAGTGCCATTAATATATCTAAAAATCTGGTATAATACTCACAACCAAGCACATTAAGATTAGACATCACTTTATTCAAAAACTTATTGAATCTAAAGAACTTAATATCGAATACATTAACACTGAAAAATAATTGGCTGACCTGTTTACAAAACCTTTGGATAATATTAGATTTGAATCAATTGGTAAAGACATAGGGATAATTTTACTTACTTAATATATTTTGCCTAATTGTCAAAACTTGGTATTTTCACGCTAATAGCTGGTTTCTGAGGATTTAGCGCACAAATGTTTCATAAATGGCAAAAGACGCCTCCTTAATCTATTTAATGTAGCAGACCATTGAATCTGCCCTTGTTTATGACATCTTTTGTGTAGAATAATTCTTTATATATCTCTATTATTATATATCTTTTACCCCATTGTCTATTTGAGCAAATTTGGGGGAGAAGGACTTGAGTAACTGGCTTTAGATTTAATATCTTATTTTATCCTGATTCAACTAATATGCTCATTAAATGTTTCATTTCAGAAAGTTTCTTTACAGATGAGTTGTACTTTATTCCATATTCAGGATAATGCTCTATATAATAATTGAATAATGTATTTAATCTGTCTTATTTTCGGTTCAAGAATGGGAATGAGTAGATTAACTATTTTGTATAGGAAATCTTGGGTTTTTATCTTTTTACCCACGAGTACAGGTTACTCAAGGAAATTTTGTCTCCAATATCCAAAGGGGGAGATTGAGAACACATTATATGGTTGACTTACTTGAGTCTGTACTATATAGGAGTTCCAACTAGTTTGGATATGAAGACAAAATATGATAGATTATTTTTTAGCATCTTCTCCATGGTATTGCAAAGCTTCACCGATAATTGAACCAGACCAGGACAACCTCATTGCCATAAAGGGAAGTAATTTGATGCACTAAACACACTTTAGGACACAATTCATGCATATTATAGTGTGGTTGTGTGTATATGTGTTGAAATATTTTTAGGAATTTTTAAAACATTTTTAGAACATTTTTAAACATTGAAAATGATTTTTTAAATATTTAAAATAAAGATGTTGAAATGTTGTGGGCTTAAATAGAATTATTTTTATTCCTAATAAACTTTCCATGGTAGAATATAAAATTGGCAATGACAAAATAGGTAGAAAATTAGATTTATTAAAACTCTAAAACGCGTGTCTAACAATGACTGTTTTGGCTACACGTGTTAGCTTCTTATTGGATAGCTTTGTGTTTCTTATGTCTCACATAACTGAGATAGATTGTCAACCTTTTGATCGATTTTAATCAATGTTCTGCATGTTATGTAACTCAATCCATGTGACGTTAGAATGATCCAATTAGATTGAGCGGTTATGTCGTCCATTTATCACCATTAGATTTGAATTCAAATAGACATTTTAATCCTTATCGTTCATTTTCTTTGATGATCCAAAATGTTCCTCGCCTAATATAAATAGAATCCATAGCTGAGGCATTTGAGAACTTTTGAGAGTTCTTCCATTTGAGAGAAAAAATAGAGGGAAGAGAGAGTAGAGAGAGAAAAGAGCAAGGTTAGAGAGAGAGAATTCAGAAGCATCAAATAGAAAATCATTACGTTTTCTCCCAAACACCAGACCAAAAGCTTTCGCAGTTTAATCAGATCAGAAAACCATCTTTGAGTGTTAGTATCATTTTTTCTCGAGGGTTTGGTAGTTTAAAAGTCTGAAGAAAACTCTTCCCATTTTATCTCCCTTAGGAACCCTAATCTCATTGTAGATCTCACATTTCATACTAGAAATTGTGAGAAATACATTGAGATATAGTTTCACCTATATCTAGGGTTTATATACCTTCTCTTGTTTGGATCTAGTTCTGTATTTGTATATTTTTAAAGATCTATTATCTATTTTCATTTTTCTTGAAAAAAAGACTTCAAATTAGTCCATATTTGAGATCTGAAAGATTTGTTTCTAAAACTAAGTTTTACAGTTTGTGAAACTATTTTTGCGTATAAATAAAGTATTCGAAACATCGGATCTGTTTTTGAAGGATTTACTTCAAATCTGATGAATTTTGTGAAACAAGAAGTCTGATTTTCTTTAAAAATGAAACTCTACATCTCATATAGAAATTTATTATTCGTAGGAGTGTTTGTATAAATATTTTGAAAGAAGTGAGTTTCATATTGCACTTGTCTTCACTTTACAGTCACATACACTCTCACACGATCATCTAGTAAAAATGTGGTTCCTAAAAGAGATTTTGTGTTGACCGGGCCCATCAAAGAAAGGGGCAAGGAGTCAAAGGAAAGAAACTGCTAGGGAGATCAAAGCCAGAATCTGAATACCGTGGAGGAGGCTTTCCCTCATTATGGTATATTTTTGTTCTTTCGCCTAGGAGCATATGTTGCATGTTTATGTGCTTGTACATCTTGTACAATTGTTTAAAGTGGATTTTTTTGGTTGTGGCGTAGAGGTCACCGTGGATGCTTCCTCAAATTGAGGTTTTACCGCGTTAAAAATCTTCGTATCAGCTTACTGTTTTAGTTCTTAATTTCCTGCATGGTTTGGTTTCAATACAACGAACTAGTATAGGTTTTTGATTTAAAACCTAAGGTAATAATGCTAACAAGTCTAACATCCAACTAAATTAGTTTTATACACATCTTATGTTTTAAGTTTTTCAAAAAGGAATTTCCTGAAAGAGTTAGTTTTTGGAGTTTAGGTAACCTTTTAACTTTGTGTTAAAAACCTTCCTGAACATTAATTCAACAATTAGGGGTAATGTGGTAAATTTATGCCCCTTAGAGGTTGGACGCCCCTCTGTATATCGAGGGATCATGCGCCTCATAAAAGTTAAACGCGTGACTAATATAGAATCAAACCATTTGGGTCCCTAGGCTCATGGTTTGCCCAATATTTTCTCGATTACTTGAGTCCTCAACTAGCCTGAAAAAAACAAAACCAAAAGTTTTAATGTCATCCACCATGAGTTACTTGCCCTCCACCATAAGGCTTGTGGGGTCGCGATCCAATTTCCTCAAATTATATGTCTTCAACCATGATCTAACTCATGTGGTCATATAAATGGGTGATCAGTGAATTGTTAGACTTAGTATATGGCTATTATATAAAACCACTAGGGTAATTAGCTTAAGGCATGTAACTCTTAGCCTGATATCAAGTGAGATATGGAGAGTTGCCCCAGTTCCTTCTTTAATAGAATCCAACCCCCTCCCTTTCCCATAAACATGGGCTATCCCATAGCCGAACCATGCATTTTTGGTGATGTGTGTTTGTCATTTACTTCCCTGTATTTACTTAAAAGTTTAATGCATTAGTATTTTACACCAATATCTTCGATTTTGTCTGTCAGATTTGACAAAACTTAATGAATATACACCAAGTTACCCAATCCACTAATGGGATGGTCACCCAATAGGGTTCTTTTCAGGACCATCTCACCCAAATATTATCCCATCTTCAATAGGCTGCATGTGGCCCCCAAACTACCCATGTTTTAGACCAAAATAAGATTGAACTATAGCTCTACTAAGATGCACTTGTTCTTCCATAAAATTACCTTATTTCTAATGATAATCTTCTCCCCATCTTTAACTATCTACAATGACCTCTTCCATCATTTGCACATTCACAATTTATCGGATGAACCCACATCTAGCACATGCTAATAATGACTTTGCTATGAAGCTATCTCCATCCAGCTAAAATGATATAGACTGTCTCAGATCACCAACATTTAACCTCCCCCGAAGGAAAACATTTAATGATACGTCCACCTAGGAGATCGTATTGATAACTATGAGGCCAAT
The DNA here is from genome assembly GCA_949130495.1 of Sambucus nigra. NCBI lineage: Eukaryota > Viridiplantae > Streptophyta > Magnoliopsida > Dipsacales > Adoxaceae > Sambucus > Sambucus nigra. Next base: position 388,290,747 of record OX422207.1, on the reverse strand, counting down.
ATGGAGTTTATGGGAAGCCCACATCAAATATAACGTCGCTGATGTATCACTACCTTGAAAGGATATACAAGGACTTGATTAAGGGAACCATTTCGAGCTGTGTAACTAATATTAGAGAGTTAACAAACCTATTCATATGCCACTTCATCAACACTCATGTTCATAAGAAAATGACAAACAACATACTGATAACAAGAAAAAGACATTAACAAAGTTCATTAAATGTTTTAATGACGAGCTATTGAAGATTGATCACCTAGATGAGAAAGTGGCACTTATAGCCTTTCCACGAGGGTTGCATAATAAAATAACCATTAACCCCATTTCTAATACTCCCCTAACCAATATGATCCCTTTGGCGAGGAAAGTGGATAAACTCATCCATGTAGAAGACATAGTGGTTTCCTTCTTACGCAGCCACCTGTCGGTTGTTACCTAAAGTAACGAGGTTATGACAAGCTTTGATGTATTGGTAAGAACTCATTCACTAAACACCAATCCCCTATTTAGATTAATAAAGAAGACAATAATAACTTTTGTGGCCAAATGACATCAAGTATCACACTGGAGGTGGGAAACATATTGTATGCGTAGTTCATTTAGGAGGTTAATCACCCTGAATGGCTGTTTATCATGGTGACGATGCGCAAGGCAAATTATAAATGGAGACTATGTGTGGACTAATAGAATTTGAATGACACAAGTTCCATGTATTTCTACCCACTACCTTAGATCGACATGCAATATGTTATTCATGATGCATATTTTAGATGCAAATTTATTTGGATGCAAATAATAGATAATGAGAAGACATGTTTGTGACCGATCGAGACACTTGCAATTGTAAAGTAATGACCCTTGGCCTGAAAAATTTATGTGAAATGTGTCAAAGAATCATCAACTTCACGTTCATGAAGAAAATTACACAAACTATGGAGTATCATGTCAATGGCACGTTAGTTAAGACCATGAGTATAAGGAGCACGCCATCGACCTAAAATACATAATCCTGATCTTGAACAAGCACAAGATGAATCTAAATCAAACCAAATGTGCATTCTGGGTAACCTTGGGTAAGTTTCATTAATTTACGGTGATAATAAAAGGGATACAATCCAACCCTAAGAACATCCTAGCAGTATTGAACATTAGCCATAAAGAAGGGTTAGGAAGATCCAAATTTTAACGAGAAGAGTGGATGCCCTAAAATGACTCATATCTAGATCAATGGATAATATAATCCAAAAATTTGTACTATGAAGGAGGTTCGTGACTTACTTTTGCTTTAGCAAATGAGGGATTCACTTCAGCAAATGGATTTTCTCTTGTCACAACCTCATTAATTAGTGCTTGAGTATTTTTCTAGTCAACAACACAACCTATGTAGTTGAAGGTTTTCTCCCCAAACCCTTGCTTCACTGCAGTGAACCATCTATGAATTCTCTGATTGAATTTTTTTTTTGAGATCTTTTAACAAGATTTACTTGAAAAGTGCGGAGGCTAGTTTTTTAACCAATTTTCATCCATATATTTTGGATAGATTGGCATGAAACGTATTTATGTGGACTAGAATCACTTTGGTCTTTGAGAGTTTGTGTCTCCAAGTTTGAAATGGATATTTATGTGCTTATTCTTCCTAAGAAAAGTAAAAGGTGTTCAGATTAATTTATCAAGATTAAAGAAATTATATCTCTCGACCAAAAAACCTTTTTTGCGTGTAGACAATGTTTTGAAACATTTTGAGGAAAAATCTTAAAAACTTTTCTTGATAAAAAATTCTAATTTCCTTATATTCTTAAGTGTTATTTTTTCTAATGATACATACTTTGTGATATTTTTGAGTGAGACTAACTATTTCTACACTATCAACTATTATGATGCCCTCAAATATTATAGGAATTAGTCCATTGACTTTTGGTGTTGTTAAATTCATAAAAGTTCACAAGTGCATGAGCTATTGTAATATAGCAAATGCAAGTATGAGTCGAACCGATGAGGATTTGATCAATTCATATAAGTTATCAACTTCCCAACTAAACGGATTTGTTGTTGAATAAAGATGAATAGATAAAGTAAAACAAGAAGAAATATGAAATGTAAAGATGAAGTATGTAACGAATATGGAGGGATTACTAGGATTTCGGATCCATTCACCGTTTTACAAGATTATGATTAATTAGTCTAACTCGAAATTCACTTTTATAAATCAATAATATACCGACTCTCGTCGCGTAAATTTCGAAAAATGAAAATGTGAAAGCTCATGGCACATATTTTATATCTCTACTTAAATAGAAAAAAAATCGTATTCCCTTAAAATGTTCTTCCAAGCATTTAATGTTAAACATAAGTATGGCCTATCAAACAACTTAACATATGCATAATCCATCAAATGTAAGCATATCTAATTATAAAATATGAATAAAATTTCTCACTTCTAAGAATTTTATGTCAAACATACACACAAACTATCAAAAAATTTAACATAAGCATAATACATTAAAAAAGTACATAAAATCAAAGAATATGAATAAAAAATTTAATTACGAAGGTCTAAAATATTAGTCTCGTAGCTATATTAATAAATACCAAAATTTTCGAACGATTTTAGAACAAGTAGGAAATTTAAACGAATTAAACTAATTAAAACATTCACTAAATATTCATCGATAAATTTCACCTAATCCTAGAAATTAAATTAAGCTAGCAATATGATTGAAACAATAAAATTGCAAGATGAAAAATATAATTCTCATTAATAATAATCAACTTACAAAGATTGAGTCTCAATACTAGAATGCTAATACAAAATTTCTCCTTAATGCTTGAACACAAATTGCCTCACAAACACTCAAAAATAAAATACAAGTGTTTAATATTTTTGACGCTCCTTAAACTAAACTATAACAAAAATTCCTCTCTAAATTTTTTCTTTATCTGCACTTTAAATCCCAAAGCTTGGTAACTTCCTCGTTTGGCCTTCATTCTTCAGCATTTTTAGGGGTACTTATAAAAATACAAAATAAATATTATTAATTCAAAACTTTACCACATATAAGTTTAGAAAATTATAGAATTACCCCTAGTTGCATTTTAGCTCCTAAACTTCATAAGTTACTTATTTTAACTCGAGGGTGAGACCAGCTCTACAGTTTGAGGTCGATGATATTATTAGATTGGCAGCCTCTTTTCGGCACTCTCTTGTGGGGAAATTTTCCTATGGAGGGCCACCTATGGAAGCTATTCATAAGTAGTTTAAAAGGGTTGCCCATGACTTCCTTTTATAATGCAAAGAAATGAAGAGTTGGAATCCAAAAGACTCCTTTAAATAAGGCAAAGAAATGAAGAATTGGAAGTCAAAACAACTCCAAGAGTTAAAAACATTTAAAAGTCATTTTAAAATCCGTTTTAACTCCGATTTTGAAACCGTTTAAAATTCTCGCATTTAAAAATAATAAACAACATATTTGAGCAATAAAAATAATTTTACCAAAAACTTTATTTTCCTCCATTTTCCAGAAATTAATTAAAATAGCCCAAAATTACGCGGGTTGTTACAATCATGCTGTCCCTACTAGCCGCGGCCACCTCCGTATCAGCAAAGGAACATAGGCTACTGTGGTAATAAGATCGAATTGCTTTAAGAGATTCCAGGCCACGACCATTCCTAAATTTGCTCAAAATCAATTTGATGTGCTCTAGTAGCAATTACAGTTATTTGACATGGATATGTATTTGGGTTCATGAAAATTTGAAGGCTGTTTGAAACTACAAAAGGGTGGTGATTTGGTGCCGCGGATGATAATGTTATGGACCGCGACCATTTGGCACGGTATGACGCGGATAGGGATCGAATCAGTTCAAGGGATTGGGTTATTATAATCCTATCATTCCGCGGCCTCTATCCTAAACGGTTTCTTATCTAATTTTTAATCGTTTTAAGATCAAACCCACAGAATATGAAGGGTTCGACTACGAACACCAAGAACAGTTATATGTGTTTCTATCAAAGCAAAGCGTATAAACATAAACAAAACCCTAGGTTTCTATCAAAGCAAAACTGTAAATTTACAAGGCTTTTAAGAAAGTAAAGTGGTTGAAAAATCACCTGGAAATGAAAAAATTGGTAGTGCTCAGCTTCAGACCGCCTCACACCACCGCACACCGCCTTGGAAGGTTATCGGAATATGCAAAGAGAATGGAGGTGCAGAGTTTCGCTCTCGATGTGATCTCAAAGTTTTGGAAACGTAATGAAGTCCACGGCCAGGAACAATTTATGTAAGGGAGCGCGGAAGACGAATCGTCGCTTTAGAAGCACCGCGACACATTAGCCACTTAGCCGCAGCCCCAATCAATTTCTCTCGGCACTACGGCTTGGGGGCTTATTGAAAGTACAAATATAGCACCCTGCCGCGGAATGTATTCTTCACTTCAATTCGCACCATAGGCCATACAAGGCACGGATGGACCTCACTCAGGGCGCGGCCAGACCTCACCCGGGGCGCGACATCTCTTCAAGACCATGCTTGGCACAGGGTGCAGCCCTGTCCATTATAGGCCGCGGCACTCCACCTTACGGTGCGCGGCACGCCTCCAACAGCTTACAACACTGCTTGCTTTGCAGGCCGCATCCCCTTCATCCACAACTACTGCAGACTTGGTATACACCATGTGCTCAGGGCACGTGACTCAGCACATTTCCTCATAAATAATGGACCACACCTCGGAGGAAAGGGGACCGATTCCATACCCGTCTAGGGCATGCTCTACAGTACAGATTCTCTCTACACAACCTCAACATACCTCTAGGGGGCACACATCTACATCGTAACCACCTTCCGGGCTCATCGGAATCTACAATACTACCATGTATTCACCCTTATTCTCACACTTGTACGCCTCTTTAGGCATGATTATATTGTACAATGCAACGCATATAATGGGAATGTAACAACACAGTGGACGTAGGCCCATTTTAAAGGCTGAACCACTCTATATCTTGTCTTCTCTCTATTTACTTGCTTTATTTATTTACTACACACTCCACTCTTGACTTGCTGGTATGAGAACGACAACTTGACGATTTCTCGTATCATCAATCTGGCGCCCTTCTCTCACTAAGTTTGTTTATCATAGTTATTAAAATTCTCTCAAGGGGTATTCACATTATTATGTTGCAAGGTCGGGTGAAAACCTTCTCAATTCTCCGATTGTGATATTATTTCGTCTCTTTCCTTTGCTGATGATTGTCTCATTTTTCCAAATGGGGATATAAGGTGTCTTACCTGTTTAAATTTTTTTTGAACCAATATGAGATAAAAACTGGGAAACTTATTAATAATCTAAAATCCTCCTTTTCTTATTTGGGTTCAACAACTTCTATTTGGTGTAAAATAATCAGGTCTACTACAGGTTTTGTGCAAAAAACTCTACCGATAAAGTACTTAGGTGTGCCGTTATTTGTAGGTCACAAATTGGCTATTTTGTTTGCTTCTTTGGAGCATTCAATGTCATAGAAAGTGACGAGCTAGTCGGGGAAATTACTGTCTCACAGTGGGCGCATCACTTTGCTTCATTCATCTTTGCAATCTATGATATTTCACATCTTTTGTGTTCTCGATCCTCATGTCAGTGTTATTCAGTGGTTATAAAGGATTTTTTCTACATTTATTTGGGGAGCTCATGGAGATAATTTAAAACACAAATGGGTGCAATGGTAGCAAATGTGACTTCCTCATTTAGAAGGTAGTGTGGGCTTTGAAAACTTATCTGATATTATAAAAGCGTACACTTGTAAGCTTTAGGCTTTATTTCATAAAAGAGATAATATTTGGGTCGATTATATGCATAGGCGATTCAGATCTCTAGCAGGGGTTACTTATTACGAGACTCATTATTTTTAAAGTTTAATTTGGCGTAGAATGCAAAGAGTGTGGATAATCTACCATGATAATATGGACGATGATAATCCGATTATTTGGAGGCCAAATTCACACTGGAATTTCACACAAAAATATGCATGGGATTTTGTTCATCATAGAGACTGCAATCTCTTTTCTTTCGCAGTTGTTTGGAATCCCAGAACTCTTCCTAATGTATATTTTTTCATGTGGCGTGTTCTTCTTCAGGCAATTCTTTTGGATCCGTGTTTGAAGAATCTTCATATTTTCCTAGCTTCAAGATGTAGATGTTGCTCTAATCCAGTTGAGGAAGGGTTTGATCATCTTTTCGGCACATGACTCTTTGCTCAAGAAGTGTGGAATAATTTTTAGAGTCTTATGGGGTATAGATTTAATTTTTCCTCTCAAAAGATTGCTCATGTCTTGGTGGTTAAATTCTAGAGGAAAAATATCAAATCTTTGCTCTCTATTATCCTTCCGTGTTATATTTGTTGGAGGATTTGGTGTTCGAGAAATAAAATGGAATATGAAGGTTAGGTTGTGAAAGATTCCAAGATTGTCGATCTTGTCCATGAAGATGTGAGAATTTCTTTTAATGCTAGACCATGCAAACGTGATCCAGATATTTGTTAGGATTCATTTCAGATTTTTTGATCTCTTGTATTCCTTTATAAGCCGTTAGTGTAGGGCTTTCTTCACTCTCCTTTTATTAAAGTGTGTTTTAAAAAAAAATAACCAAATTTCAGAGGGAACATTATTTTACCCATAAAAATATTATAAAATTAGTTTTATGCCCGTAAATTTTCTAAAATTACTATTTTATCCCACTGGGTTACTAAAATTATATTTTTAACTCGAATATTTTTTATACATGTATTTTTCTACTAAATTACAAAAACGACTTTAAGAACTAACTAAATGTGATATAGAGAACCTAACACTGCCTAAATTTGTGCATAAATAATATAAAATAATGCACTCATCAAATACGCCAAACCTAAATTTTGCTACTTCTGAACCAAAACTAAATTTAAAATTATAACTCACTTTAGTAGGAATCATAGTTACACTTAGCATGTGAAACAAGACTTTAAACCTCTAGATTTATCTAGTGGACGAGGTTCGTCTCATGACAATTTGCAGTGAATATACTTACAAAAATTAAAAACTTGACTCAATACAAAAGGCACAAAAGTAATATAAACAAGTCTTAAATCCAAACTTTATAAATATAGCAAAATTTCACTTCTCAATCTCAACTTATCGTGTGTATGAGCGCGTAGACAATATTACCATCCATTTCAAAAGATGTTTTGTTAAATTTCTTATTGAAAAATTTGTTCTTATGGGATGCATGCACAATAGAACACATGAAAATGATAATTTTCTCTCGGTATATATGAATAAAAGAGTAAATTTAAATGAGAAAATTTCACATATACATAATGAAAATTGATGTTTTACTTAATGAATGAATATAATCTCATGAATGGAAAATCGATTACTTTTTGAAAACTTTGAATCATACCATAGATAATATCTTTTCTCACTTGAGATCGATTAAGTATCTCTTCAGTTGTATTGTAGGCTTGAATATTAGTTGGAAAGAAAAGATTTTGGAGTTCAAAATTGTTGAGAATATAGAGGTTATTAGTATTTTAACTTCTAGGCAGTTTTTCTAATCCTCAATTGTCCTTTTCTTTTTCAAACTTACATACTTTTTTTTGTTTTTCATTTTCTCATTCTTTCTTCCCATTTTTTCCCTTTCATTTTCAAGCATTATTCTTGTGAAATTTTTTGTTTGGTCTTTTTCCTACTATTATTTTATCCTAGTATTCTAAAAAAATGGTTATGGCCTCTTTTCATTATCTTAGAACTCCCAGTTGTAGTTAGGTAAGATGACAATAAAATGTTTATTTTTCTTTTCAACACAAATGGGATTGCAACGAAATAATGTAAAAGGTCGGTTTAAACTTAATTATTGGCTTTCAAAACAATGACCTAATCTCATTTTTCATATTTTATTATATTAATCTATGTCTCAAGTCGACTTACTAAGACTTATAGTGCTTAAGATTCACATTTCGACTTTTACTTTCAGTAATCAAAGAAAATAAAAAATTTGAGATAATAAATGAGTTTATCGCTGAAGGAAAGTTTGAGTTACTTTAACTCAGTTTGATTTAAATCTCCTGGAAATGATGAATGACACAAGATCTCAATGGGTTAAAATCTTCACATTTATTTAATACTTTCCTTCACTTTCACCTTAATATCCATTTTGATCATATTATATGGCTAATGTGTAAAATTTTCAAAAGATGAGAGATTTAGGAATTAATTATGTATTAATAAATCATTTCAAAACTCAATTATATTGAAAATCTTTTAATTTTTTTGATATATATATATATATATATATATATATATATATACCATCCTTACCCACAAAGCTAAATTTTACATTGCCCTCATTGTATAAGCAAATAAAAATATGGATAAAGAAAATAAAGTAAAGAAGTAAAGATGAAAAATGATGATATTACTCGTGAGATTCAGTTTTCAATCACTGCAACCCGATCACACGTGGATTTAATCACAAATCAAAAGTTTAAATAATCGGGATTTAACTTAATAAACCATATATAGACATGAAGTCACATTACGAATTGAGTGAATGTAACAATGTTGACACATATTAAAGATATGGCATAGATTCTCATGCATGAAGAGACTATCATAATGAAATCCCCAATGACGCATTAAGGCTAAGTTCTCCTCAAACTCAAGAATAAATAAATCGGGCTCTAAATCGATCAAAACTATATTTAGGTCCTCGATCTCATAGAAACAATCAAATGACCAAGAAGATGGACATGGCGAAAAAGGATAGTGCAACATAATAAACATGCATCACTAGGCGAAAACTCCCAAATAATTTTCTAAACCACCCTATCACTAATAGATAGAACCTCACTAGTCAACATATTATCTAACGGTTTGGATGTAGGTTCACATACAAGGAATTGATCTATCCTGACGTCTTAGTCGCTCTCCTCGATGTTACAAAACGAGTCCGATAAATATTGGATTTCAACAGTGAAATCTTCATTAACCAACCCAAATTCCTCCTCAAATTCTTCGAGACTCGTATTTAGTGAAAAATCAGGTGGCCATACAATTAGATCGATGGTGTCACTGTCCCATGGGCTAGTGACATTGTACACTTCCTAAACGTACTTGATTTCATTTTCATCATCCGATGAGGGCCTCTATAAATTGAAAATGTTAAGCCCATGGTCATGTGTCCAAATAAAAGGTTCGGTTTCCCACTACGACATCTAATGATTGCATCAGATGTGGCAAAAAAGGTTCGACCGAGAATGATAGGGATTTGGGTGGATGGGTTTAGTACGTACTGCGTGTCTAAGACCAAAATATATATAAGAAAGACAAAATCACTCAATTTAATCAAAACATCCTTTCTAACATCTCAAGGAACCTGAACGGATCATCCGGCTAAGGACAAGGTCCACTTATTGGGCTTTAGTTCCCCCAAACCTAGTTTACTGTACATGGTGTATGATAGAAGGTTCACACTCACCCCTAAATCAAAGATAGCTTTCTTGATAGTTTGTTCACCTATCTTAGATATCCTTAGCATCGCTGGATTATTATATTTGGGGGGTTGTTCGCTCGGCGGGAAACACTTTCTTTGGAACCTTAGTGGTCCTCTTGAAGGTAGAATGGTCCTTCAAAAATTTAACTCAAGACGTGACTTATTGAATAGCCATGGGATGTTAATGTGTACTTTATTAATCACTTACAAAATATTGTCCACTTGCACCTTATTATTTTGAGGCACAAACGCTAGGAAAATGGATCTTTAAGAACATAACTCACAACAGAAGGCTCGAAATATATAGGTGGATGAGTGACTTGACCTCTACCATTTTCATTATTCAGTGGGAGGTCTTTATTCTCACTAACTTTTTTAGTTTCATTTTTGATTGACCCTTGGACCTTAGTGTCTACTTCTTTGGTGGACCTAAACGTGATAATGTCTTTGACATACTCTTGGATTTGTGATGAACTAGCAGTATCCTGTACAACATATTGAGCTTTAGGAACTTTACCCTTTGGGTTGGGTTTGGGGTGACTTGGGAATTTACCTTTCTCTCTCTCATTAAGGATTTAAGATAGATGGATTATTTGTACCTCTATCTTAGTAATCGATTCAGTGTGCTCATGCAAAATTTGTTATGTCGACTTCTGGAGTTGGAGTGCATTTTGGATGAGCGAAGATAATGAATACTAGGGAGATTGCACTTTTTAGGGAGTAGGATATGTATAAATGGGATGAGTACTTTTGAAACTCAGGGGTGGGTCAACTGAATCTTGTCCTCCTTGGTACTGAACCTTGTACCATGAAAGATTAGGGTGGTCTTTCCATACGGAGTTGTAGGAGTTCCAATACGGGTCGTACCTTGATATATTCTCATATAAGGAGTTCACTTGCTTGACCAAATCCTTATTATCCAGGAGTGGGGAGTAATTTTTGACCAAATGATTGAATACGTCACAACATATACACACAACAGTGCTTACATGTTGGATGGCCGCCAATGCGACATGGGTTCCCACTTTACTCAATTCTAATGCTTCTAAATGCCTAACAATGTGGCCGTTTTGGCATTTAGATCGAAGTTATGATAAACTTGGTATGTGGTACCAATGTTGGTCATGTTTGACCTAAATTCTTGATGGGGATCCCAATGTTGGTATTTTTTGGGTATAGCCTATAGAAAGTTCTAGGCATCAATTTCACTCTTTTTCGTAAAGTCCCCATTGTACATTGATTCCATCTTCACTCAAGTATTAAAGTTAAACCCTTCTTAGAGGATTTGGACTAAGAGTCCTAACTAGATCGACCCCATGATGGGGATATTGCTACATCAATTCTTTGAACCATTATAAGTATATAGATAGTGATTCCACCCGGCTAAATGTGTTTATGGCACAACGTATCGATGCCATCTTTTGGTTTGGGAAGAATTTTTGTTGAAACTTTATACTCATTTGGTTCCAACTAGTGATGGAGATGAAAAAACTTTTTTCCTTCTATTTCAAAGGGAATGGTAATAATTTAAGTCTAACAACATCATCGAAAAGTTATTGTTATTTCATTGTCCAACAAATCTTATCGAACTCATGTATGTGAAATTAGGGCTCCTTTTACTCTGTACCCCAAACACGGGTACTATTTAGGTGGTTCCTGATTTAATTTTAGACGTTATTGGTATTCTGTGGGGTAATAAGGATACACGATGGTTGACTCGACCTATTGGGGTATAGGTAGTCTTTAAGTGTTAGGGGGGCTACTTCGTCTCCCATTTCAGAAAAATCGAGACTCTTCCGATAAAGGTGATTAGGAAATAGTTGGATTACTCACCCGCCAATCAACCAATATTGTCTTAATACCAATTGCGAGTACATGACGTGTATCATTGGATTTTTTTCAATTTTTTAAAAAAAGAATAAAGAAAATAATTCAACTCAATACCTTGTAATTCTTAAACTAACACTAAGAAAATTGGTTTATCCAATTTAGGAGAGGAAAATTGTAATTTTTAAATCTAGTTTTCTTATGATTAATCGAATGACAACATGAATCTCTAAATTAATCTCCACAATTATAAAGATCCTACTATTTGAAAAGTGAGAATATAAAAGACGACCAACTATGATTATCACCTTAAATCCTAATTTTACCTACAAGTAGGTGGTCGGTATGAAGACACATTAAAAATCACCAATCCTAGATAAGGTATGGACGAACCAATTTGACAAGTTCAAGTTGGAGTATCTTTGAATTCTAGCTTTGTTAAGAGGTCTCCTACGAACTATGTGAACACGTTAGGGACAACGCCTAATTGATTTTAAATCAAAAGTGATTGCTCAGGTTATGCAAATGATTGGTTAATTTAGAGATTTTCGGGCCAAGGAAGGGTGATGAAATCCCCACCTTATCTTGTAAATGGATTTTTTCCATAAGTGACAAGGAGGATATGAAATATATAGTTTAGAGGTAGTTTAAAACATAAAGTAGAAAGTCGTCCTATTTAGGTTTTTGGGATTGAAGGAGGAAGGAAGGTTTCATCTATGAGCCACCCATGTGATTTACTATGCGAGTACTCTTACGGTGCGCAATTGAACTATTTGACCACCGAGAAAGATCTACTAGCAGTTGTATATGCCTTGGATAAATTCCGAGTGTATTTAGTGGGATCTCCCATGATTTGTTTTACTGATCATGCGACATTAAAATACATTCTTTCAGAGAAGGACGCCAAGCCGCGTTTGATAAGGTGGGTGCTTTTACTCCAAGAGTTTAATTTGACTATCAAGGATGAAAAGGGAGTAGAGAATTTCGTGGCCAACCACTTATCGTGTTTGACATTCGAAGCACCCAAGGATCAACTCCCCATTATTAAGGTATTTATGGATGAGCAACTACTCTCTGCTTCCTCTCTGACATGATTGTCTGATATTGTGAACTACCTCGTGACACGTTCCATTGCATCCCATTGGACCCCTCAAGAGAAGAGGAGGTTTTTTTTGGGTCGTAGGTTTTTCTTCGATGATCCCTACTTATTTAAAATATGCGTGAACCAAATCTCCGGAAGTGCATTCCCGATGAAGAGATTAAGAGCGTTAATTAATTCTCCCACTCACAAGCGTGTGGAGGCCATTTTTCTTCAAAGAAAACTGCTGAAAATATTTTGCAAAGAGGATTTTATTGGCCCACACTCTTCAAGGATGCACATGAATTCTACATTTTGTGTGAGAATTGCCAAAAATTGGGAGCCATAACTCGTCGAAACATGATGCCAATGTCCCCCATAATTGACATTAAAGTATTCAATTGTTGGGGCATTGATTTCATTGGCCCCTTTCCCCCCATCTTTTGGCAATATTTACATCATAGTGGCGGTTGGTTACATCTCTAAGTGGGTCAAAGCCAACGTCAAAGACCGAAGATCACCGAGTGGTGATAAAGTAGGGAATGCATACTTTAACACTTTGGAACTCTAAAGGCAATACAATGCTCCGTTTGCGAACCTTATGCAAAAATATGGACTTGTTCATAAAGTTGGAAAAACCTACCACCCTCAAACTAGTGGCCAAGCTGAGTTGGCCAATCGATACATTAAGCATATCTATGAAAAGACGGTCAATCCCGATCGCAAGGATTGGTCCCTGAGACTCACTGATGCGTTATGGGCGTACACGGCCGATAAAACTTCCCTTGGAATGTCCCCCTTTAGGCTTGTGTATGGAAAGCCTTATCATCTTCCTGTTGAACTTGAGCATAAGTCCTATAGGCAATAAAAAAGTCAAACTTTGACTTAGACAAAGATGGAAAGAAAAGAATGCTCTAACTCGAAAAGTTAGAGGATATTTGAAATGAGTTGTATGAGAGTGAGAGAATTTATAATCAATGGGTGAAAGAGAGACACGATAAAAGAATATCCCAGAATTTTTTTCACCCCTACCAAAAAGTCCTTTTGTACAATTCTAGTCTCCATTTATTTCCGGGAAAGTTACTATCGAGGTGGACTGGTCCATTTGTGGTAAGGACCATTTTTCCTCAGGGCGCGATTGAGATAGAAGACCCAAAAGATAAGAACCGATTTAAGGTGGATGGTCAATGCCTAAAACCCTTTCTAGAGGCATTTGACCCTTCTTCAAAATCAATTATGCTGTCTGACCCCGTTTACGGGGCTAACTAGGACTCTCAAAATTGTATTTTTTGCCGAGCTACCCCCGACATGTGTGGGGTTGCAAATTTTGTTGTCCCGAACCTGTTCTGTATCTTTATTATATCCTTTAGGGTCCTTAGAGCCAATAAATTCCAACCCAAGACTTGAAATCCATGACATTGGATGACCAATTAAGTAGAAAGTTAGAAATCAATTTTCAAATCGATTCGGACACCTCCGAATCGATTCGACCCTTAGACAGTTAGAAGCTCTTGATAATCGAATCAATTCAGACTACTTCGAATCGATTCGGTTCTCTTTGTGTGCAATTCGTGAACACTTCTAGTTGTCTCCCCCAAACTCAACGAATCGATTCAGCCCTATGCGAATCAATTCTCCTCACAAAAGTAAAAAAGTAGGATATTTTTGAATCGATTCGCTACCCTGTGAATCGATTCGCCCTTAGACAGTGAGCCTAGTCATTTTTCATGAATCGATTCGGCCTATGCCGAATCTATTTGACCACTCGAGCTTTCAAAACTGCCTACATTCTTTTAACCTCACAAATTCCAATCTCTCATCACCCTTTAAAATCCATCGATCCCTCTCCTTTATTCCAATTTTTTCCCTACGCAATTTCTCTTATTCTCCGAGTGCATACTCCTTCAAGGTATAATTCCAAACCTTTTTAATTTAAATTTCTAGTCGTAATTTGTGTTCATTGCATTCAAAGTAGGGAGATGTTCTTCCATTTAAGTTATTGAGTACGAGTCAATGAAATGCTTTCTTTATTACTGATTTCCAACTAGAAACAACAAATACACCATGTGATTGCTATGTTATTGATTGGGGTGCATTTTTTTGGTCATTTCAATGAATCAAAGGAACATTTCTCCCTAGTTAGAACTCAATGCACACAAGGTGTTCAATAACATGCCCCAATGGACAGTTGGTGCATAATTATTCCATTTTCGCACCTTCTTATCTAACATTTACAACGTTTATCCCTTGATTGAGTGTGGTGCATATCGGATAGGCATATCCGCCTACTTTATTTCAACATACACCCTTTGTTCCGTTCCGAACCCTTTTCACCCTTAGTTTGATTTTGTGCATTACACTAATTGTGTGTGTATCGAATTGAAATTTTTGTAGGTTCACGATGGCTCAAAAACCAACATCCAACACCATATTCGATTGCAATGGGTTTGAAACATTCCATTTGAGAGAGGATCAAGATTGGTACCGAGAGAAATTTCCATCAAATAGGGATATTCCTATTGAGCGTCCCATAAACCTTGTAGACTTTCCTAACAAGGTTAGGAGGCATTTCCAGAAATTCCATTGGGAGGCTCACTTAGCCGCCGGGGGGGGGGGGGGGGGACGATAATGGGGAGCATGTTAGAAGATTGTATGCTTCACTCATCTCAACCGAAGATGGATTTATGAGGCGTTTGTTCGGAGGGAGAGGAATTCAAATTTCTAGGCCAATACTTTCTATGCTATTAGGAGGTGCTAATAACCCGGAGTTATATGGGTACCCATCTGGTGACCCTCTTGCCGTTCTACCAAATGAGGTCCTTTTAGCGTGTCTGGTGCCTGGGCATATATGGGCTAATGATACTTTCCCTACTAGGCACATACTCGACTCGCACCCACTTATCCATCTTATTTCCTTCAACTTTATCATCCCCACCCAAACTAAATCGGTCCTTAGGTAAAAACAAGCCCACTTTCTTTACCATATCCTCTACGCCAACACCATTGTTATCCTTCCTGCTTTAGTGCTTCAACAAATGTTGAATGCCTCTTATTGTGATAAGGGAACCACTACTCTCCCTTATGGATGATTGGTTTCTAGGATTTGTAGGGATGCTTGTGAGGGAGTCACCTCCGATAAAATACCTAGGCTACCCTCATTACTAGATGATGTTGAAATTGAGAAGACCTTAGGGAAAGCCTATTGGGAGAGGAAGAGGCAGTTGATGGTATAACATGCAGCCGCTGGGATCCTTTTTGACTTTGACGCTCCTATTTCGAATGTTCCGGAGGTTCCTCCTCCCGTTCCACCACCGATACATCCCATGCGAGAGTTTTCTGCGAGGATGGATACATTATAGTCTGAGTTTACTGCTTTTAGGGACAGTCACGAGAGGGGCTTTGTAGATTTTTGAGGCGCATATGAGCAGGATATATCCATGTTAGCACGGGCACAGATGGACCTGTTTGCACATCTACGCAGGAGAGAGGCTGTTGTGCTTACTTACTTGTTTAATCCCTATCCCCCGCGTGACCCCAAAACGCCGAGTTCTTCTAGTCTCCGCCCCGATTCTCCTTAGGGACATGTCATTTATTATCTACTGCTGCTATTTTTGTCTCCATGTTTATATGATTTTGTAGTTTTTAAAGTTGTAGGGATGTTATCTTTTTGAGTTCTAAAGTTGTGTAATGTGGTTGAGAGAGTCAATATTGTATTTTCTCATTTTTTCCTTTAATCCACATATATGTAACTTTAATTTATATTAATGAAAATTCTCAGTCCCTTATGTATATCTCTCTCTTATATATATCTTTTATGTATATATTGTTGTTTTTAGTACTAACATGTAGCAGTTATGCCGTTGTGCAGTTCCCGAGTTACTCCTTACGGGGTGACTATTTTCTAACCCCTTTCCCCTTATTATCCCTACTAACATTGGGGACAATGTAATTTCAAGTTAGGGGGTATGGAATACATTTCTAATACCTATTATTATGTTAGTATTTATTTATTTATTTATTTTAAAAAATAAATAAATTATTTTTCTCCCTTGTCTCCAATGATTATGTATATGATCGCCTTATCCTTTTATATGGCGGTGATGCATTCTTAGAGTTTATGGTTTATTAACCTTTATCCCGTACATTGTTTGTATTGTGAATAACCTCATAAAATTAAACTGTGAAGCTTTGAGCGCATTACACAAATAATTTTTTATGCTCTGGTTTAAAGAGTTTCAAATTCGTGATCATAAGGCGCATGCTATACCCTTGCAAAAGTGGGAATTGAACCCTAATCTTCAATTGTGAGCGTATACACTTACTCTATCTCTTTCTTGAAAAATGATCTTGTTGACGATCTCATTTTCTTTTCATTGATTTCATATTAATTGAATTATCACGTGAGCATGATTTTCAATAGTGTTGAGTCCCGAGAATCACATGAAACATTAGGAAAGGATCCTAGGCCTTATTTGTTGTTACCCCATATGACCTTACCCTTACCCTATACATGTCATTAGTCAACCCCGTTGAGGCTTACTATGACCTTTCTTTTCATCCCAAATTCCCTAGCCAACTCCACATTGGAGTTATAAACCCTTAAACACCTTTCGTACCTTGGTTTGGGATTATTGCCGGGATTGAATGATGTTTGTGTAGTGTGATTGCAATTTAAACATGAAAAGAGTGAGAAAAGATGAAAAAGCGTAAGAAAAGAAATTAAATCCCAAAAAAAAGAAAGAAAGGGAAAGCTTGTATATGTTTTATATAGTTCAATAATCCCTGTTGCTCTTCAATTGTTATATTTAATGCTTGTTTGGGAAATCGTTGTCCAATTTTCATATTTCCCACATTTTTTCCATTATCCCGCATGTTAATCCTGCATCGCCTTTACCCCCGTACATATACTTTAGCTTCCTAACCCTAGCTTTCCCCAAATTATATACCCGAAAATTCCTACTTGATCCTCGGGCAATGTGATTTAAAGGTCAAACATTTATGATAATCTATTTTACTGCACTAGTACTTAACATTAAGTCACCAAGATTATCTAGGTTCACTCCTAGGTTACCTTAAATCATCATAACTATCTTAACTCACATTATAGTAGTGGTACATGAATCACGGTACACAAAATCCAAGACCACAACTAAGGGACCTAGTACATTCTCAGTAGGGAACTAACACTTATAAGCACATCACTCAATCACTTAATTTAAAGGGGAAAATTCACAAGCTTTCCTGCTAAGTCGCATCGAATACTGCATGGCGTTATTACTATTATTAAAGCTTTTTGGTAGGATACATGACACGACGTATAATTCATACATCCCCTGGTATACACTACAAGTGTGACTAAAGATCCTATTCATAAAATGTTGTATTATTCTTTTAATCACAATCCCGAAAGGATACCTAAGGTTCACACCCTTGTTGCTATAACTCATCATTATCACTTACATGACCTCTTGCCATAAGTATACCATAACCCTAATCACGGCCCAATAAATACATTCGTTGGCCAACAACTATGAAGGCACCCACCCATAAGGATATCATCCTATTTAAGTAATACTGAATGTACCTATCCATAAGTGTTGACCGAGACAATTTCACATGTTTATCGTAAATCACTGTATTACCCCATGGATCAAATTCGCATATTCATCTCATAACATTGACCACTCTCAAGCGATGTACCTAAGGATTTTTTGCATTTTTAAATAAAAATTCATCGTTACTCATTTATGACATTACAACTACCAATCTCTTCAGTTGACTCTATAAAAATTTGTGCCACCTGCCCAATGGGCGTCATCTCATTCTATCAATACGTCATCAAATGCTGGAACACAAACACCTCACACTACGAACCATGGTGTCACCATTGTCGGCTTGCATGGGCATCCATAAATTACTATATATCTAATAAAAAGTGTGAAAGCAATTTACTAACAAATAACTTGATCGTATGCCACTTGGAACTAACTTACTAATCGTGCTAACCTCTTTGACTTCACAGTTGAGGACACAAACTAAAATCATCACCAAACTAGCATGATTGGCCTAAACCAACTTCGATGTTGAAAGATCCACTACCGACCTCACCACGTCACTCCCGAAATGAACCTTGAACCTAGAGCTCTGATGCCATTTGTAATGCGCCGACTCATATTTATGGGTTACCATAGTCAACTCGGTCCGAATCGAGCGTTAGGTGTGAAGCGCAATGAAACAACCTATATAATGTTTATATTTCAATTTTAATTTATTTAAAGTTTCACTTATTAGCATGCTAGTCCAATTTTGTATTCAACTACGTGAGGGACCCATAGGAAACACTCCCAAAGTCCAATGTATTCAGAGATTACTAACGTAAATAAAATGGAAAGCTTAGTTGCACGACACTCTCAACATACGGAAGCACATAAAACCAATCGTAACAAAAGGGGGAGGTGAGCTGAATGCTCACTCAGAACTAGACAATGCAGTATAAAAACAAACAATAGAAAATAATACTCACCCTCTACAACTACATGCATGTGGAAGTACATATATATTTACGTATATACCTTTGAAAATACATATGTCAATGCATTAAACCGTTTTGTTTCAAAGACGTTATATAGTACTGTTTATTCTCTTTGTCCTTACAAAATAGTCATTTTGTATCATTATGCTTAAAACTAGCATTCCTTCCTATTAATGAACACAGTTAAACAATTAATAATTGTTAGGAAAACCATTCACTTACTTTTGAAAATGCTTATTACACAATGCTCATTCACTCACATTCGAGTTGCTTAACCACTACTTGAGACTTTCTTTAACACATGAACACATCGTGTTAGGATTGTTTATTTAACATTAAAGACTTATACCACACACACACCTGTGTTATTATGAGTTTGATCGTCATTAGGTACCTTAATTACTCATTACGTCACCTTATTTAACTAGTTCGCTATTCTTATGGGCATTAGTTACACTTCTCAGTTTACTTGTCCATATTACATTAATCGGAACATTTATTAATACGTTCAATTTAGGTTGTCTTTATACACTCACCACACAAACATTTACTTGTCATGTTCCATATTATCTTTTTCTTGGAATTTCCTAATAATCCACGTACTTTAATGTGCTCCACACCCCCGGCGACGCCACCATATGCACTAGTCAATGATTACGGGCTTTTCAACCTAGGGATCTGGGTCTTTCTTACTTACTTTCTGATTGCGTCCGAGTCTTTATTGATGTGTATATTGTTTTTCACATGTCCACATTATTCCCCATTTATAGGCCAAAGAAAAAAGGTGGAACTTAACCGTTCATTTTTCCATTAACACTTGGAGAACTATTTCTTTCTCATTTAGGTCCTTTGTTCAAACACATGTCAATTTATACCAAAATGCGTAAAGCCACACCGAATTTATAACGTTGACATAACCACCATTCATTCATAAGTTTGATTTATACATTTTGGCATTCCTAATATGGAACTCTTGAACCATCCCATCAACATTACCAAACCACTTTCGAAAAAATGAGTTATTTGGTTTTCTTCTATACTAAGGTATCTTGTATCCACTACTCCCAAAAGGTATGCCAAATTTAGTGATATGTCTCGAGGAGTGAATTGGATTTCTTTACCACGAATTTTAAAATACCCATCCGACCCGCGGTAAGCACGGATCAACAATTTGACATTCTTTTCATATTTACTGAGGAATGAATGATCAAACTTATTCATTATAAATGCATTAAACGACGTCCAAAATGTAGTTTTCCTTAGCCAATCCTTCAACCCATCGCGCACTTCCATTTCAGCCAACCCCGTTGGTAACGCAACTATGTTGTATCGATACCGTTTTCCACTTTCTGATGCCTTATGCATCATGATCTAATCAAAGATGTTCAAAATAAATGGTGGCCTTTTTCAATTAAACCCTACAAAATCATTCATAGGTAAGGAAAAAACAGTTACAGCTGTAATAGGAATAAGTATAATAAATATTTAATCTACCAATGCATCCAGTTAACCACATTAAATGAATGTGAAGGAGGCATGAAATATTTACTTGTAAATGTTATTGATTCATAATTACATACATTAATTAATTGTCTCTATATGACGCATGTAGTAAGATACACTATGCTATTTACATGAAAAGCGGTATAATTTCGTCTTGTATGCAATTTACATACAATTAGTAAAAAGGTTATTTTGTGTCAAAATCATAACTATTATATATTGATAAGTCACTTTTATTATATTTTTAACCCCGTTAATTTGTACATTCTAGCATTCCCGCGTGTGCTATTGCTGGTTCTTATGCTCATTTATTGACTAACCCCCATTTTGGTCACATATATATTGTGTGTGCCTTATTTGAGTTTTTATAGGTCTCGGGAATGCAAGTTGTGAAGTTTGTATAAGTTCCGTTGACAACTACATATTTGGGGGCATTTTAGTAAATTCAGCACTCGGGCTTTGGTCCTGATATCTTCATGGAAGTTGTAGTCCTCCTTCTCATCTTGGCGTGTCCTCTAACAGTGCATGAATCCGATCTAGCACGAAGAAGTTACAGACAATTCGGTGAAACTTTGTGAAAATAAAGCAAAAAGGAGCAACCTCATTTTGAAGGAAGGTCTGAATCGATTCGGCCCTTCTCGAATCGATTTAGTTCTTACCAGTGCATCAAGTTCCCTCATGGGAATCGATTCAAACTCCTCCGAATCAATTCTCTTCTACAGATTTTTTGGTTTTTGTTTCCTTATTACTAGTTTGCCATTATGGAAAGATTTTTGTTTTTTATCCTTGTTTTTTCCTTCATTTGAAGATATAGTTTACTTGGGATATTTGTTGGATATAGAAACATTCTCTTCTTTCTCATAGGTCAAGTGTAGTTATTACTCCTTCTACTTGTAAAGACTTGAATTCTCACCGGTTAGTTGTTAATTTATGCAAGCTTTGTTCATTGAATCCATATCTACTTGTATTCCTTATCATTAAATTGCTTTTATTATACTATCTTGTATTGTTTTGTGTTTACACTTGATGGTTAGTTTAAATATGTGGTTCCTTTGCTTATGTAGACTAGTTCATAACATGAGTAGCTAAATTTAAGGTTGAGGATCATAATCCCACCTAGAATGCTTGAACTTCATACTTAGGGTTTGGTTTATAATTGTTCTAATTGAACTTCATGTGTTGGTATTGGAGTATCCTAGTCTCTTAACTCTCCATTTCATGCAAGGGGTAGTCTTTGATGCTTTGCTACAACCCCAACCTATTTTAGCAATAACTAGTTAACCCTAATCCTCCATCGATGAGTTTAGGTCTACATGGTTGATGTTCGGATCTAATTAGGTGCTCGATTAGAATTAATTTTAATCAAGACCTATCATCTTTATTAGAGAATTCAAGGTGGGAGAATGATCCTCAATCCCTTTTTTATCTCTGTAACTCAAGCTTCACTTAATTCGTGTTGGTACATCTTTGTAGTTGCTTAGATATTTGTTAACTCTACGCATGATAGTTTAGCGTTTAATCACTATCACATTTTCAAACAGTTAAATCATCTTTTACACTTTCCTTTTGTGACGCTTAGAGAATCTCCGTTAGCCTAACCTTGTTCTCCTAGGAGTGTTCAATCCCTAAGGAATACGATCCCGGTCTTGCCCAGTTACTAGTTGTTGCGAAATATTTTCACTTGAATCATAGACTCTTTCGAGAACACCATATATAAAAATATGTTATCCATAATAATTTAATATATACTACTTGAAACATTTCTTGCATATTACTCGATTTGAATAGAAACTTTGAAGTTCAGTAATTTGTAACATCTTTAAGTCAATACTAACGAGTCAAAATTCATTACAAACACTGAAGTAGAACCCATTTTACGATACCATAATTGTGGTTCGTCCATTGATTAGTATGGATGTATGATATACCAAACATCTTGGATGATGTGGACAACATAACATGTTAAACAGTAGCATTTATTGTGTGATATTTTTTAATTATGTCATGCGTACACGATATACAACATCTCACAGAGTAACATTTACTGCCCGACCTATTACAACTCATGTATGCATAACATAGTTGAATATCCCTAACATTAAATATAATTGTGTGACTTGTTGTGTATCGTGTATGCGTACCACAATTGAAAATCTCGCACAGTAAATCTTATGGTTTATGTTGTTGGCTTACTATTTCTTTACTGCATAAAATATTCACTAACAAAGACTATCACCAAAAATTAACATTTTCCATCGACTAACAATACATGTATTTGCCAATTGACAAAATGCAAAACAATACATTAATTTACATCATTTAGTTATCCATTAAAAAGTTTTTCCCAAACATTGAATATTTAAACTATAAAGTTGAATGTGCTAGGAAAAATATGATACTTACGCAAAATATAGTAGAATATATATATATATATATATATATATATATATATATATATATATATATATATATATATATATATATATATATATATATATATTACTATTTTCTCAATGTCATAGCCATTGCACCCCCCCCCCCCCCCCCCAAAAAAAAGTCATTTTAAATTATAGTACAAATTTAGGCTAACAATAACAAGATAAAAAAGTCATGGAAACTAATATTTTGAATGTAGTCTTATATATCAAAGATTACAAGTTGTGTAGTCACCGATTGGGATAGTGGTTGGTACATAATCACCTACATGTTTAATATCATTTATTGTCAACTTGTAAACAATGCATATTTTTCCAAGGCCACATAAACCAAAACTCATCAAATATCTTGTGTAAACTCAAGCTACTTTACAAGCCTTAGAAACCAATTCTAATTATGTACAATAATATATCAACAATCAACATCCATGTGAAAATGTATATGGGGGTAAATGGGTTGTACATAAATACATATATGGTTATATTTTTAGTAAGTATTACATAAAGTAAACTATACTATGTGTACTTTACATTACACAGACTAGTAACATTTACTATCTAACCATATTTACTATCTGAACAGTAACATTTCTCGTATTTTTAAATGTCCGCATTAGCGGTACCCCAGCCCACTCCAACCCCAGCCCACCACACCGTTAGAGCTTTGGCGGGTTCAAACACCCAATACCCAATATTGTCTTATATTTACAGGTCCATGATACTGTCACTTAATCCCCACACCCACCCACCCCATTATCGGAGGTCTGACGACCCCCATCGGAGCTCCGACCGTGGGGTGGGGTGCCGCTAGTACGAACATTAAAAAAACACGAGAATATTGGAGAAACGATCAATCTTGGTAACATGTTATCAATTAATAAACTCAAGCTACTTAAGAAGTTTTAGAAACCAATTCTATCCATGTAATATGATATATCAACAATCAAAATCCATGTGAGTGTGAGCATGGGTTGTACATAAATACCTACATGGCTATATTGTTATTATGTAATGCATACAGTAAACTTTACTGTGTGTAGTTTACATAACATACACCATTCCATAAACACAATTACAATCTCAAAGTAACTTTTACTATCTGACCGTATTTACTATATTAATAGTAACATTTTATTTTTATTGTTAAAGGTCCGTGCTAGCGGCACCCCACTCCCATCCCACCCTACCCCACTGTTGGAGTATCAGTGGGTTAAAACACCCATTACCTAATATTTTCTTATATTTGTAGGTCTGCGCTAGGATCACACAATCCCCACATACATCCATCCCAATGTTAGATGTCCAATGACTCCCATCATTCTACGATAGTGGGGTGGGTAGTATTGGGTTGGGTTTCCACTGGCGCAGACTTTTAAAAATACGAGAATATTGGACAAACAATCAATGTTGGTAACATGTTATCAATTACTAAACTCAAGCTACTTTACAAGTGTTAGAAAAAAATTCTAGCCATGTAAATTAAATAAGTCAACAATCAACATCCATGTGATTATGTACGTGGGGGAAAATGGGGTTGTACATAAATACATGTATGGCTATATTGTTAGTAAGTAATGCAAATACAATTATTATGCTACCTCACATCACATAAACGTTTCAATAAACATAATTACAATCTCAAAGTAATACTTACTATCTCACCATAATTAGTATCCAAATAGTAATATTTCTCTTATTTTTGAAGATCCGTGCTAGCAACACCCAACTCCCACCCCACTATCGGAGCTCGACAGTGGGGTAGGTCATTGTGGGGTGGGGTGCAGCTAGCGATGATATTTAAAAAATGAGAATATTGGGAGAATGAATAATCTTGGTAACATGTTATTTACTAATAAATATAACTATATACCATAAATTTCACTACGCATAATAGTCTTGCGTAATGTCAAACTTTACTACACGCCATGCACCCCAAGTTAAGGTAATGCAAACAAATTATTTACTAGATAAGACATATAGTGATATTTAATGTTTTGCTAAGTTTTCATATATAAAACACGCACTAATAACAAATATGACCACATGTAAACAAACGACTAAACACTAATACGAGAAATCACTCGTGAACGAGAACATACATATGGTATGTTCAATCAACGAGATTGACGTTGAATCTTTCCAAATGTAACTAATTACTAAATGTCACTACAAAACATAAATTGTACTAAGTACAATAGTCTTGTCAAACGTTAAAAGTAATACCTAAAAATTTCCTACCAACAACATCGAAAAACATACATCAACAACTAAAAAGAATATACATATACCCGTTAAACTTCAACATTTGTCATTATTAGTCATACATCTTGTATGAACTCAAACTATTTTAAGTCTCACAACCAAATCTAACCATGTAGAATAGTATATCAACACTCAGCAATCATATGGTTACATATGTGGGGAAAATGAGCAGTACATAAATACCTACATGGCTACATTATTAGTACGTAATGTATACAATACACTTTATTGTATGCTTTTTACATTAGATAAATCGTTCAATAAACACATTTACAACCTCACAATAACATTTACTTTCTGAGCATAGTAAAAAATAAAGTATATTTGGTTGACATTACATCCAATTACTTATAGAATAAACATAAATTACCTTCGTGTCATAATTTACTGTCATCAAAATCCACCCCCTACCCCACCCATCCAACAAAAATAGCAAATATTATAGATATAAAATTCAAGAAAACCAATTCTTTGCATATACTCTTAAATATTTACGATTACAAGGCATGCGGTCACGGATTGGAGAAAATGGTTGGTATATGACGACCTACATTTTGTTACTTATGAGATGCATATAGTAAACTATACTGTTTGAATGTTCATTTTATAAATTCTTCAATAAATAGAACTACTATCGCACGGTAAAAATGATAAATTTTGTTAATAAAACATTTTCGGTCTTCATACGAAAACTAAAACTAATATATTGTTGCGAAGTCATAGTTACCACAACTCTCCCCCAAAAAAGTTATAAGATATAGTACAAAATTAACTGATTTTGTAGATGGAAAAATTTAAAATCTAGATGTACAATTTAAACTTTCCAAAAGAGTTAAGTTGATTCAATGCTTTGTATTTAAACCTAAACTCTTTATAATTTCTAACAATCAATTATAAACACATGAATGATTTTACTATAATAAAATAGATTTCAAAAGCATATACCAGATATTAATGACTTACAAACGAAGACGAAAAGCACACGGACCAAATCATTTTCACTAAACATTCAAGAACTCCAAAAAAACCTAAATTCATGTTCATTTTCGAACTTATTTTGTGAACATTTTCATTTTCGTGTATCATATAGTATAATGAACACATAAGGACATTTTTTGAGTAGTTACCTCGACAATAATGAAAAATCCCAGAAATGCGTATCTATTTCACCCAGATAGTCACCAAATTAGGTATTTGATGAATGCCGAATTCAAACAACAATATCAAAATCCAAATTCGTGGCTTCTTCAATAGATAAATATGTGTGCTTGAACGATGGAAAGATTCGTATGCTGAAGAAATCGTGCATCAATTTGATACTCGCAGTTGAAAACCAATTTGCAAACAGCTCGATTTTATTTTGGTTATAAAGACAAACTTGTTGATTTGGAATGGGTAGACGAAATGAATTTTATAGAAAAGTAGGAGAAGAATATGGACCAAATATTGTGCATTAGAAAGTAGTGAGTTTAGTTGGGGGTATTTGTGTAAAATGTAATAGTCATTTTTTAAGTTCTTAATAATGGGACTTATGTGATGGTGTAAAATTTAGTGTGACTTAAACATGTAAAATAAGTGCAAGTGGGACCTATATGAGAAGCCCCCTCAATTAATTATGATCAATAAACCTGACTACATATTATTCCTTAACTTATACATTTGTAAGTGACCCATAATATAATCAAAGTGATTAAAAGAACTTTATGTTTATCACAACTCATTACCAAGGGGTGTTGTTATTTACACTCATAAATTTACTATATAATAACTACAAGATGAAATAATTGAATGACACCCACACTATGATCATTTCTTAGTTATATTTATTACCCAAGCGCACCCGCATATTTAGGGTTAAAATTTTCATTTTTCAACTGTTTCCATCCTCTCTTTAAAATTCAAACTTTCTCTCCATCTCCAAACCCTCTAAACCCTCAAAGATTAAAACCATTACAAAATAACATACTTGACCGTCAAGGTACTTATGCTTATTATATATATTATAAGTGGGTTTTTAGGGTTTAGTATGTAATAACTTGTAATACCCCGCATTTTCGTTGAATTTATTTAAATATTTATTTATCTATTGTGAAATTTGATATGTAACTTAGTATATTTATATATGTTTCTATGTGATTGTTATATGTGCTATGAAAATTCACGTCTTTTAGAAATCGACAAAACACACGGTAATTCACTAAGTAAATATTTTAGGTGACTTAGTATTATGGCGACTATTGAATGGTCAGGGACTAGATGTTGGGGATTTTCTTGTTTGGGTTATTCCCTCTATATCGGATCCCACTTGTCATGACATAATTGCTTATATTGCAAACTCACAAATAACTAATTAATAATTAAGTTGTAACTTAATCTACTCGTACCGGCTAATAATTAAGTTAATGAGACAATTAATTTATAAAATATATTATCTTTTAGGATTGACTTTCAGGATGTTTAGAAAGTCCATTTTTAGCTTAAAATAGTGGAATTTAAGTCTGTTGGGTTAGTATATGGTTTTCACAAGTTTCGAGCCATTTGGAGCATGTTTTGGGCTCATTGGGTAAAGTCTATTCTTGGGCCTAAGTTTAATTTCGGATTTAATGAGTTTTCAACTTAATTAAGAAACTTAAAATACTGATAACACATTAGAGTGGCTAAGGAATTTTAGGGAGCATTAAGATATTGAAGAGATTGAGGACTCGAAATTCGATTCGTACAATTGGTCTATGGAAAGTATACTTTGATTAAAAAATTAATTAAGTTTCCGTTAGAAAAATATTAGCTTTTTAAAATCTGAATTAATTCATAAAAATATGATTTGTTATCATATTATAACCAAATTTTATAATTGAATTAATTACTTATTTAAGTATTAATTACATATTGATGAACTGGTGTACTTTTGATGTTACTCCTTTAATTAAATCACGAACTCATGTAATTTGATTATAAAAACATTAGATGTAAACTATGGTGATGATAATGTGTAAAATCCCTCATCTTTATTTCATTATTGAATCTAATCTAGGAACGAATTGGATAAACCTTATTTTAACCATGAACTTAGTATTCAATTCTTATAATATGAAATTAGATCATTAATCATAGATTCAATCATCTAAAACTTGTTAATGTATGCTAGTAACTTTGTTATACATGTTAGATTATGGTATGAAAAAGATCAAGAATTGTCAAAGTAAGTTGGTCACAATTTGAGCCATGACCAGGTGGTGACGATCCAAAATTGTGATACCTTCCAAAATTTCATGACCAATCACATGACTATGTTAAAGGGTGACATCCAAGAAGAAAATGGTATGGGCCTGGAGCTGTGACGAGAGGTGTCACAGTCCATAACCATCACCCATCCGTGACCCTTTAGGTGATAAAGTTCCCTTCATAATTGTCACCATGATGGTCGCGGTCCTGAAACCGTGACCCACCATGACTAAATACCAATAAATTTTGGTCACGATTTTAGATAGTCACCCCTAACTATAGTTCAAATGGACAGGTTAATATGGCCATGATCCAAAACCATTACAATTTCTCAATTTTTAATATGTTATAGTAGGAGTCTCAATCTAGAGCTGAGACTCAATTTTAGTGTTCCATTGATCATAGTATGGGACATGATTTTGAACCAAGACCAACTTTGGACTATATATTTGAGAACTTAGGTTAGATTTCACACCACAACCAACATCTCTCTCTCTCTCTCTCTCTCTCTATATATATATATATATATATATATATACATCACTCTCTCCACCACAATCGATAACTCTCCCTCTCTCCACTACGGTATCTCTCTCTCTATATATATATATATACATTTCTTTATGTGTGTGTTTCGATGTATGCTTGTGTCTTTGTGTGTATGTGAAAGTGTTTGTGTGTATGTGTATTTATGTGTGTGAATGTGTTTATGTGTGTGTGTGTGTGTGTTTGGGTGTGC
Source organism: Sambucus nigra (assembly GCA_949130495.1). Classification (NCBI taxonomy): domain Eukaryota; kingdom Viridiplantae; phylum Streptophyta; class Magnoliopsida; order Dipsacales; family Adoxaceae; genus Sambucus; species Sambucus nigra. The sequence goes on along the minus strand of OX422207.1, from coordinate 388,261,630 downwards.
GTATATATAAATTGAAATTGAAATTGGTATATGAAAATCGATATACAAAATTCATATATTGAAATTGAAATTTGTATATTGAAGTTGGTATACTAAAATTCTTATATTGAAATTGAAATTGAATTTGGTATATTGAAATTGGGTGTATGAATTTGAATATATATACGTGCACCTATGAATGTCACACGCGCACACGTATGCGCACACATATACACACACACCCATACTCATGCGCGTGTACACATATACTCATGCACACACACATATAACATATGAATCCTATATATATATATATATGAAGTCCCTTGTATACTTACACGTGCACACATAGATACCCATATGCACACCCACACCCATGTTTTCTCATTCCATATGCACATGCAACTGGAGAACAATTATTAAAGCTCAACTGATTCAAGCTTCTTTTTTAGGTAATTTTACTTATCTTTTTCTTTTATGTAACAGTATTATATATAGTTATAACTTCTTGGTTAACTTATTGTGGCCATGTTCACCCCTTCATTAAGTGGTTGATGTTTGGGTGAACACAAATTAGAGGAAGGGATTGCACAATTAGTTGTAATTTTAGGTTTAATTTAATTAGAATGAACATAAATTGGACTGATTGATTGTTTGCGTGTGAATATCAATGCATATAACTCCTTGGTTAACTTTTTGTGTCCCTGTTAACCACTCCTTAAATAGTTGTTGTTTGAGTCAACCCAAATTGGGGGAAGAGCTTGCACAATTGTGGACAGATAGTAATTTTAGGATTAATTTAATTAAAATGAACTTAAATTTGATTTGTTGTGTATGATTGATCAGATCGAAAACCATAATTAGTTTAGGATTAGTTAGAGACATTACCTCTATGACTCATAATCACACCCTTCTACTATATATTTTCTTAGGAAAAATGAGTCATGACAGTAATTACTTTCAACAAGCGTACGATAGGGTGAAATTTGATTTCTCTAAAATATATTTCATTAGTGCGCGCTATATAGAGGTAACACCTATTTATAAGTATGTGAATAGAAAAATTAAATAATTTAATTACCATACAAATCGTGGAGTTGGTCTTTCACAAATGTACTTTTTCGATCGTATTCTGTTTTCCTTAACAAGAATGCTGGGATAAGGCAGTAAAAAAATATTCCGCCTTCATAATCCCTATAGGGCACTGACGTTAGTGACACTATTAGAAAATGCTACCCATTATGAATAAAACTTTGTAAAGAGATCATTCACCCATACTATGACGTTTTATGACATATGAACATTTAAAATGATCTTATAAACAAGTTGGAGAAAAAAAGATTCCAAGTTCATGTCATGGACCTTTATATATCAATCATAGTTACGCTTTCACACAGTTGTCCGTGTACAAAATTTCATAGATTTTTAAAAAGTAGTATTGATTGGATGGAAATCAAACATACCGAGCATGTTTTAAAATCCGTTGAAAAGATATGTACATCTATATAGTCATAAACATGAATTTTGTGCATTCATCTCTATCTTTTTGAATTGCAGGAGTTGTTGAACATGAATGAAAATAATCAACAAAATAATGGAACACCTCCAATTAGGAACTCTCCTACACCCCAACCTCAATTATTGTCTCCTCCGAGTTATCAATACTCTACTCCACCAGAGATTCAATAAATAACTCCATTTTGAGTCATCAACTCAATAACCCCTATTAATCGAACACCTTTACCTCTTACTACCGAGGACTCTAAAACAAACCCTAATAATCCCATTGGGTTCTCCTTGGTCGGTAATCCTCATATCGGTGATAAACCCAATGTTCAGCTTTTTAAAAACTATTGTCTGTCTCTTGAAAACATGACTGTGGGCATAGGGGGCTCAAACAACTGGAAAAAGGTTGATCCTTCCATAAAGGATGACATGTGGGAATAACTTGATAAGATTTTTTCATTCCCAACTAATTCAAAGGCAAAGGTTCTTTCTTGAGTAGCCGATCAATTAAAAATCTACCAGAAGAACCTTCAAAAGATTTTTTTCTCGAAGGAGTAAACTAGTTCTAATATTTTTTGCATTGAAAGACAGAGTTCTCCCAAATGTTCAAATGACCACTAACCAATGGAACAAAGTTTTAGAGAATGAGGCTGGGGAAAAACTGATTGAGAGGGAGAAACATAAACTATATAGGTCAAAGGAAGTTGTCGTCCACAAACTTGGGATAAAATATTATGATGGTCTTAAGGGTGAACAAAGGGGACCTCTTAAGAACGTAGAAAACCAAATCGGGTCAGCACGTTCTTGCATGCTCGATGGGAAAATGGACAATAAATACCTAGACAAATTGGCTGTGACATTGACTCTGATGAATTTGAATTTAGTTATCGTATATATACATATTATAATAAAATATTATTAAAATCATTATCCTAAATATAATATTATGTTACATGAAATGATATAAGAATTATCGAGTAGTCAGCCCGAGTTCAACCCCTATGACATTGAAGAAAATTCTATAACCAAGGTAATTGGGAGGGACAATAGGGAGAGGACAAAAAGTGTGGGCTCACACATGCCAAGTAGAAAAATACAACACAATGCACCTCTATGGGACGATATCCCTTCAGTGAGGAGTTACATGCTGATCAATAATGAATAACATGCTAGGACAAAAGGATAAATGTTAGAGTTTTGAAGGTAGGTGGGCAATATAAGCAAAAATATGGCAATTATGAAAAATGAAATACAAGGGTTGGTCCGATTCTTTACGTAATAATATTGCTTCCTCTCTCAGATGCCTCCTCAAACATTCCCCTATCCTACACCTCAAGGTTTCCCCTCCCAAATGCCTCCTGCTAGAACATTCCCTTACCAAATGACTCCTTTTGGAACATTCCCTCCCAAATTCCTCCCTCAACATTCCTTGGATCATTGACATCCATGCACAGTGACTATGGTAAGTAGTATTATTTAAGTGATATATCCAATATCAGGGTCGTTGGCTTGTTCACTCTTGTTTGCATGAATGTCGAAATACTTTTCCATAATCTCCTTTTAGCAGTGGGTAAGGTTCAGATATTGGGTGATGCAATATACGAGGGTTGCAGAGCGAGACTATGCACTTTGAATATGAGGAAGGACCTCTATTAAAAAAATATCATAGTTATTTTAGTACCTGTCCAGTTCCTTTGTTGGACAGGATTAAGCATTGAAAAATGTTTTCTTTTAGAGTAAATTTGTGATATTTTAATTATATGGGATATCCTTTTGTTTTTATTCCATATTTACTGAATGATTGAATTTGCTTGAATTTTCTTAGGTTGAATGAATTTTCTTGAATTATAAATTGAGAGTTCTTATATCCAATATGACCTTCGTTTCAACCTATTTTTATGGGTGACTTAAATGTTGAACACTACATAATGGCTTTTGCACAATATAAATAATGGATGGGAGAGAGTCATAAAGTATCTGATAATCATATAAAGGGTGTTCAAGAATTCATAACATATGCAGATAGAAATTGTAATAGTGATATGATTATGTGTCTGTGTAACCGTTGTATGAATGGAACTTAAAGTCTTTGGAAGATAATGAATTGCATTTATTAATGTTGGCTATGTCACAAGACTATAAGATATGTACATTCCATGGGGAAAAAAATGTACCATATGTTCCAAAAGAATTATTGGTACAAGACCGCGTGACAGAACCCCATCGAGTGGAAGTGGTCAACGATTCTCCATCACATTATCCTTTGACTGACCTAATTAATGAATCTTACGGAGTCCACCACCATCAAAACAACTAGATTATGTTTACAAATAATGTGCATTAGGACAAATTCAATTAACAAGTTGATGCTGAATTACCCAAATATTGGGAATACATATGGTTGAAAGTCGATGCGGCTTGAACCTTGTATGAAAATTGGAAAGAAGATCACTCAATATCGTTCGCAACGATCGATTTGCATAATATAAGGAGTCAATTTGATTTGTTAACCAATAGTATAACTGAAATTCTAAAGTGATATAAATGAATTATCTCAAAATAGAACACGTTACTAGATAGTTATCTAATCATGAAAAGAGCTTGAAGGTTTGGGGTTTGAAGTGAAAATATGTTCGTACATGAAATTATAATTCCATATTACACTGCAACGAACACGGATGAAAGGATGAATGTCCAGTATACAAGGAGATAATAGATATGGTTGTGAAAGTGGAAAAGATAATACAAATGCATGACACCCTGAATTTGCAAAAGAACCACATAATGTCCATATTTCATTATCAACTAATGGATTTAACTCTTTTGGTAACCTAAGAACTAATTAGAGTTACTGGATAGTTATCATGGTGCCTTTAAGTCTCCCTTCAACACTATGAATGAGAAAATAGTTCACGTTGTTATATTTGTTGATACCCAAACCAAAGGCTCCTGATGATGATATTGATATTTTCTTAGCCCCGTTAATCGAATAACTTAAAGATTAACGGGATAAATGCATGAGGAAGTTTGACTGTCGTAAGGGTGGAAAATTCACACTTAAAGTAATGGTTATGTGGACGATCCATGACTTTCCTGCCTATGGGACATTATCCAATTGCAATGTTCATGGTTATTATGTATATCCCATCTATGTGGAAGGAATTGAATCCACTTGGATATATCAGAGTGGAAAGATGACTTATGTTGATTGTAGGTGGAATTATCCCACATATAAAAAATCCTAAACTGACAAATATTTACATGGTTTGGCATTGCCCTATGTCCACGGGGTGTTTCACTATTCTTATTATAGTCTCCTTTCTTGATAACAAGAATTACATGCCCCCTTTACCTGGGGTAAGGGCTACATTTATAAGAAAGGAAGATCTGGAGACTTATAGGACTTTCCTTGCATGTTGATAAGCTTATTGCTTGATTGTGATCATCTCTTTTCAATATCCACGCAGGTGGAAATCATATTTGTGGTTATCTCTTGATCGCGATCCTTACCCAACTGTTCTGGGCCAGGTTTTTTTGAACCCGATTCATTTGTTTTATTCATATTATTCCCCTATAATTGCCCTGAAGCTCTGTGGCTTGAACAAGGTAGAGAAGTTGAGAAGTGATTTGGTCGGCCAAGATGGTTGGTTGCATCTTGAGATTGTGTCCCACTTGGAAAAACTTATTAAATGATGACTTCTCTAGATTTTCCCATTGAGACCTCATAAGGCATGCTTTTAATTTCCCAAGTTAGATGGAGGTACGATGGTATAATTTCCATTCTAAAAAAATTTGAAGAACTTCTGTCAATTAATGCATCCTGGGCTCTGTTTTCAAATGATGAGGCATCTTAAAATTCGAACCATGCCATCAAAAGCTTCCAACTACCATTTCACTTTATCACTTCAAATATTCAAAGTATTTAAGAGCTCAAGCTTTATCCTTAAATTGTTAGTTTTTTCTGCCTTCGTATTTTCAATTATTTCTTTCGATAATTCTATGAATATTTTCATTTCTACCGCATTTTCCTTCTGTCTTTGAGGAAAATTATTTACTTCGTAAATGAAAGAATTTTAGGGGAGTTTAGGGAGGAGTATTATATTCCCCTTGGGTTACTATAGATTGTATTGATATTTCGACTGACTGCTACAATGTTAAGGATGGCCACTGGATTGAGACCATATCAATGGAAGAAGGGGAATACTATTCACCCTAATAAATTGTTCTTATAATTTTGTGATTTTTTCACGTCGTTCCTGTACAGTATTCTCCAAACACATGGAAAATTATAAACGACGTTCATAGTATAAAATAATTATATGGAACCCAAATTGGGTTTTCAAAATTTAGATATTGATACTTTTGGTCAAAGACAATTGATAATGTCTTTTACTTCAAGGTAATAAAGGCCGATAGGGTTTTACTTGTCAATCTCTCCGATTCTAATACGGCGTATTATAATTGAGGTTTTATTATTCGAGATTGGAAACATCCGCCCATTTCAGAGGGTGATGAAGCATATGTAGGTTTCTTATGCCTTGCTGGAGAGAGGAGAATAGGTTGGTATTATCTTATCATTATTTTCTTCCCTTTTTGCATCTTTACGTTTTCTTTGTACTGCTGTTAGTTAGGTGAAATAGTAACTGATTTTTTTTGCCTTCTCATTTGTTTTATTCAGTTGGGTCAAAGAAGAAAGAGCCTTTTCATTTCAATAACGAGAAACTTATTAAAGTTTGGAAACTGATGAGGCCATTAGTTATAGGCAGAGAAAATCCTAGGTCGGCATCCTTTTTGCTCAAGTACACCAATTCTATAACTAGCTTCATAGCTAGGCATGTGTATTATATTCCCGAAATACCAGTTCCTTCCATAAGTGAGGGGTCTTTTAGAGCTTCTACCTCATCTTAATTCGATCCTGTGAATGTGAAAAGTATCCTTACTATTGAAGAGGAGGCCATGTCCCCCCAAAAGAGAAACCTTACTCTTGTGGATGAATTCGACCTCCCCACTTTCCCAAAAGCCAAGGTTTAAAAAAAGGATGTCAAAGGCCCTTTTAAGCTAGTAACTTTGGTAAATTCCGCCAAGTAAGAGAGGTCGAGGAAGGATAAGCCTCTCTTTCTTCATATGCTATTATTCCCACTAAGAGGGTGGATACCTCCAATGTTGGGAAGGGCCATCAAGTTATATATTTAGCAAAGAATTTATACTTGGACCTTGGTTTGCTGATGGGGGTCGTCCTAGAACTGGGCTGAGAGCAGGTCGATAGGCTGACCATATATCAACTTTCTTCTCACATCGCACATGTATTATCTTTGGTATGTTTAGTACTTATTGATTTAATCCTTCATCATTTTTGTCACCGAGTTGACATGGTTTTGTCTTTATAGTTTGTGGCATATTTTACTACCATGCTCGACTAAGGTTCTAACCAGGTCGAGGCCATTAATGACCTGTCAAAGGTGTTTGAGAAATTTAAAGAGTCTTTGGACACTACCAATAGGGCATATGAGGATGAGAAGATGTCCACTAACTTGGAGGTTGGAAAGTTAAATAAAGAGTGATATCAACTGATGATTGAGAATGATATGCTGAATAAGGCCAAAAGTGATCATGCTCATGTGTTGGAAATGACCAAGGATGAGGCTTTTTATCACGAGTACATGGAGGCCTTCATCCGGGTTAAAAAATAATTATCTTTCATTCAAAAGTAAAATTTTAAGAATGGCTGGTTGCAGCCTTGGTTAAAACTAATATTCCTCTAGAATATGATCAATTAGGGGAGAATGATGAAGTCTCCCACCAAGGGAGGAGAAAGGAGACAAGGCTTATGGAGACACGACTTATGCTAATGGTCAGGTAAAGGTTGTTGCCAATCAAAGAAAAGCTCCAAACCCTCCAAAGTAGGTTAAAAGAAAATAGGGCCAAAGCTAGGGAGCATTAACTTAGCATAAAAAACTTTAAACTTTTGTGTTTTTGGATGTTTGTAAGGGCTTTCCCCACTTTTACTGAAATGAAAAGTTTTTGGAGTTTTCAATAATATCTTTTGTTCCTGAATGGGTTTCTCTCAATTCTTATAGGTTGGAAATATTGTTGCATGGTACCGAACCCTTCTAGATATTAAAAACCTAGCTAAAGTTCTTGGTCGAGAATACAACAATCAACCTTGGGGTGATTTCATCTCTGTTCGACAAGATCTCGAGAAAATGACGAGTGTTTTTTACGAGGAGTATTAATTGTTCATCAAATTGAAGATTAATTTTAAGAATATTAGTGATGTCACAGAGCTATTTCAAAATGATAATATTTCCCTAAAGGAGAGGCTAGAAAAGTTGGGGAGGACTTAAAGAGATACGAAATGATCAAACTGGGACTTTATCGCTAAACAATGTAGTTGAAGTTCCTCTTTAGGAAGAGTCATCATGAAATTTGGGTCTCTAGATATGATGACGGATGGGTGGATGGTAAGTTGGACAAAGCCAAATAAGTGGAATATAAGCACGGTTGGCTGAACGTCGATGAAGTTATGAAGGTTCTAAAGGATCTAAGCTTTGGTACTAGTTCTAAGTAGATTTTCCTTCTTACAACCATCCTCTATTTAGGAGTAACGAGAGATGGAACCCCCTTGACATTTCTACCCTTTAGTTGATAAAAGATTACTTGTCAGCTCATGACAACGACGACGAGTTTGAGATAGATCTTGATGATAAATGAGGGGTCGAGTTGTTGAGAGGATTGATGACCGAGGGTGAATATTGTTCTTGAGATTGTATTTTGTAACTCTATTGATGTATGAAAAAGTGATTACTTTATAAAATTCCACATTTTGCATTTTTCCATTTCTTATTCTAAGCAAGTTTTTACTGTTTGTATTACCTTTTACATTGTGTCGTCACACAACCTTAGGCTTAAATAAAACTTTGGGAAAAATGCACTTAGTTATAGGTCCATCCATCCCTTTAGGATTTTTAGCCGACCAAAGTCGAGATGTATAGTGCCTAGGGATCCCCCTAGTTCTTCTGCTTGCCTGGGAAATTCTTGATGCTTTCGTGTTTTTCACAATGAAACCATATAACATTGAGATTCTAATTAAGTGTAATCATACTAAAGCCTTCATGTCATTCTAAGGCATTCATGTTAATGACCATTATTTGGGCAGATATAATTGTCGGATATAATAATAATCTATAAGGAAGTTGATATGTTATCTGGAAAACATGATGGAATAATAAGGAAGTTAATTTTACCGACTGAACTTTCACTTTAATGAACCTGAATTATTCTAAGAAACATAAAGAAAAAGATGAAATAAACTTCTGAGAAACAAACTTACTAGCAATAAAATTTCTTAATATTTATTGTAGTCCAGATCCTCGGGATTTCTCTGCCCTCCATTATTTCCAAATAGTAGGCTCCTTACAGATCATCTTTAATAATTTTGAACGATCCTTCTCTATCGGGACCTACCTTGCCATTTGAAAGCCTTTCGGCGTTGTCGAGCACTTTTCTAAGGACGTAATCCCCGACCTAAAATCTTCTTGGGCTGATGCCTTTGTTGTATGTCTTAGTCAACTGTAGTTGGTAGTAATTCAACTTGATTAAAGATGGTTCCCTTCGTTCTTCATATAAGTCGATCTATGTCATGATTTCTTCATTCAAGTCTTGATCGAAAATTATGGTCTTCTTGGTCGGCATGCCAACTTTTAAAGAGATAGTGGTTTCCACTCCATAGGCAAAAAGTGGAGGGAATTTTGTCATTTAATCTTTTGGGTGTGGTTCAATTCGCCCAAAGGATGTGGGTACATTCCTACACCTAAGAATCTTTTTATTTCTCTAATTTTTTCTTTTTGATGTTAGGCATTGCCTTGTTGGAAGCCTCTGCTTTACTATTGCTTTGAGGGTTGGCTATTGAGATGAAGTGGTGCTTAATGATGTGGTTATCACATAAGTTATGAAACAAACCTATTTTTAATTGCATTCCATTGTCTATGATTATCTTTATTAGTATGCCAAAACAAGTCATGTTGTTCCTCCAGATGAATCTCATCATATCAGTATCTCTAATATTTTCCAATGGCTTTTCCTCAATCCACTTTGTAAATAGTCCGTGTTGAACATAAGATATTTTTGATTTCCTGATTTTATAGGTAGTGGGCCCACGATGTCGAAACCCCATTGAGAAAATGACCATGGGATAGTTAGTGAACTCAAATCATTGGTCAACTAGTGGAGAATGGGAGAGAATATCTGACGCATCTCACATCTTTTGATGTAAGAGGCTACATCTTTCTATATTTACAACAACCAATATCCTTCCTTGATCACTCTAAAGGCTAAAGATCTTCCTCTTAAATGGCTTATGTAAATACCATCACCGAGTTAGTATAATACTTGGTCAACATCACTTGGGTTCATGCATTAAAGGTAGAGGCCTTTGAAATACCTCCTATAGAGTTTGCCATCAGGTAGTAGGTAGAAATGAGAAAATTTTATCCTAAGCTGATGGGCTTTTTTCTTGTGAGTTGGTAGGATGTCTTCTTATAAATAAGTAGTTATTGGATCCATATAACTACGAATTATTTGAATAATGAGGACTTGTTCCGTTACCGCTGGTTTTGTAATACGAGGCTTGGCGAGGAATTCCACTTTAATGATTATATTATGATTATAATCCACTTCTGATCCCAAAATGGCTAGGGAATAAACATGACTATTGTTTCCCTCGGGGAATTATTAAATGTGGACCGTTTTTAACTTGGCAAATAGATCTTGGGCGACCTATGGATACACGAATATTCTCTCATCTTTGGAATTGAATTCTCATGCCACTTACTTGGATATTATCCTTGAGTCACAATATATGTCTAGGTGGCTCACACCCAAAGATAAGTCTTTTCACAATTCGACGACGAGGTTTTCATATTCTGGTCCATTATCGAAAGCTTTGAAGCTAAGTTTGATCACTTATTCGATCATTCTCTTTTCGAGAGAAATGAGTACAAGTCCCACTCCTACCCTCCTAGAGTTTGAGTCACCGTCTACATATATAGTCCAATTTTTGGATTGGTCATACTCTTGGCTAATGTATTGATAGGCTAAGTCCTTATCACTAGGTCCTCATGTTCATATGAACTCGATAATGAAGTATTCTAGTATTTATCCTTTGATTGTGATCCTCGGTTGATAATGGATATCAAATCTTCGAAGTTTAATTAACCATTTAGATATCCATCCAGACATGTCTTAGTTTTGTAGGACTATTTTGAGCAGGAAACAGGGATGACTACGACTGAGTGAGCTTCAAAATTGTTCTTCAATTTTCATGAAGTAACGATTAGAGAGTAGGCCAATTTTTTAAGTGGGAAGTAGCATTGTTTGGCATTGAGGACTATCTTTTTAATAGTAAATAAGGGGTTGGTGTTCTTTTTTTTCCCACATCAAGATCGAGTTGACTACGTGATTGGAGACCATTAGATAAAGGTAAAGAGGATTTCCTAGATTAGGGATTAAAAGAAGAGAAGGTTGGCTTTTGTACGATTTTACTTCATCAAGTTCTTTTAAGAATTCCTCATTCTAAGTGAGGCCTTTCTCCTTCTTTAGCAGTTAAAAGAATGGTCGACATCTTACGAATTATTAGGAGATAAACCGATTGAGAACTTCTAGCATGACTATTAACTTTTGTACGTGGCGTCTTTGGAGGCAGAAGATTTTTTTATATCCACTATCTAGTTGGGTTTGGCCTCAATATCCCTTTTACTAACCAATTACCAAATGGACTTCTCGAATTAGACCCTGAAGGAGTATTTGACCGCATTAAGTGTCATCATATATAATCTAAGGATCTCAAAAGTTTTTTCCAAGTCATGAAAGTGGTCCTTTTTATATTTGGTCTTGATAAGAATGTCATCTATGTACACCTCCATCATGTCTTCCAGTTGTTGCTTGAATATTTTGGTAGCTAGTCATTAATATATAGCTCTTGCGTTCTTGAGACCAAAGGGCATGACTTTGTATCAGTGCATATTGAGAGTGGTGATAAATGAGATCTTATCTTGATCTGGGCCTGATAAGGGCATTTGGTGGCATTCTGAGTATGCATCTAGGAAACTCATCCATTCATGACTGGCTATGGTGTTAACCAACTGGTCGATATTTGGAAAAGGAAAGTTGTCTCTAGGATAAGATTTTTTGAGTTCGATAAAGTCTATGCATACTCTCCAACTTTTGTCATTATTCTTTACTACTACCGAATTCGAGAGCAATTTTAGGAATTAAACTTCTTTAGTGGACCTTTCCTCCAGAAGTTTCCCTGCCTTAACTTCCACGACCTTTTCTTTTTATGGGTAGTTCGCCGAGCCTTCTATGTGATTAGTGAATATGTTGGGTCCACCTAAAGTTTGCGACACATGACTTCGGGGTTAATTCTGGGCATATCGTTTGGCTGACAAGAAAATAAATTTTGATTTTCCTTCAGCAAAGAAATCAACTGCTCCCTTCCTTGATCAGTGATCATGGTGCCAATGAAAAAATTCTTTTCAGGACGAGACTCGTCAAATACTATCTCTTCTAATGCTTTCATAACCCCATCTGTGGGATCCACCCATGTTTCTTATACTCCTATTCTGCCATACTTTTATTTCTATTTAGATAGTGTGGCTCCATCGTTGGATACCTCAAGGACGATATTTTTCTCCTTTTTCTTTTCTCACTTGAGCCTAGAGGTAACAATAAAGCACTGCCGAGCAAAGACCTGGTTTACCCTGATCTCCATTATCCCACGGTCCGTAATGTACTTGAGTTTCTGATGGTAAGTGGGACACCTTTCATAACATGTAGCCATCGTCTTCCAAGGATAATGTTGTAAGGAGAATCAATGTCCGTAAATTAGAACTCGATCAACTTCAAGATGTTCCTAGTTCGGACAAGAAGGATGACCTTTCCAAGAAGCATAGTCATCTTCCTAGATAATCCGACCAAGTTTCTTATTTCAAGTCTTCCATCTTGAGATTAAGTTTTTTAAATATCTCTAAGTACATAACTTCAGAGGAGATTCCTCGATAAACTAGTAACTTATTCACATCCCAATTTACAATTTTGAGGGTTATTACCAGTGCATCATGATGAAAAGTCCTAACTCTGATCATATTATCCTTCATGAAAACTATGTGCTTGTTATAATTTCTATCTTCTGGGTGCCGACATTTGCCCATCAAACACTTAGCAGGGTTGATTTGGAAGGGCTCCATTATCATATTATCTTTTTTAGCTCCATCCGAATGATGTTTCCTTGGATCAGTTTAGGACTTGAGGCACTCTGGATGATAACGAATTCATGTCCCAATTCATCTTTTAGGAAGTTATCTAGTTTTGGTTGACATTGATGTTTACTTTATCCCATTTGTTCTCCATGTAGTCACTTAAGTGTTAGGCTTGGGCTAATTCTTCTAGGTGGGATTTGAGGGCTTTATAGTTCTCTATTTTATGCCTATTATCCTTGTGATACGCGCATCTAAGTGCGTTATTTCTCTTGGTCGGGTCTCCCCCATGTTCTTTGGCCATTTCAGGAATTGTTGATCCTTAATTGTTCCCAGGACCTTATAAATCGGTTATTTAAGGAATTGTATACCCTATCTTCTTTGGCCACCTAAGGAATGATTGAGCCTTAATTACTTGGAAAGTCTTAGAGGGGTCTGCCTTGCCCCTATTATTAGATCCTCCATTTTCACTCTTGCCCCATTCTTAGGGGCATTCTATCTATCATTGCCTTTAGTCTCCTTTGTGCCCCCGTTATCACCCTAGTTAATGGAAACCACATCTTCCAACTTGGTGTACTTTTTTATGAAAGACATGGGGTCATAAATGGTGTCCACCTCCTTCTTAGTCAGGGACTGATGCAACATCGAGTTACTAGGTAGCCCTGTTTAAAATAAGGCTACAACAACCTGTTCTGAGCTGCCCTCAACCTCATTGTATGTCTCCTAGTATCGTCTAGCATATTCACATAAGGTTTTCTAAGGCTTCTTCCTCATCGTGAGGAGATAACCCATTCTTTTCGGATAGGAGCTGCTGGTGATGAAGTGAGCAATGACAAATTTAACGAGCTACTTGATATTATTAAATGATCTATGTGTCTATCTCTTAAAACCATTTTTGTGCGATATCCCCCGGGATAAAGAGGTATATTCGGCACATAAGGGTATCGTTATGATTCCATAAGGTCATGTCCTGCCTTTACTGATTCATATGGTCAATAAGGTTGGCCTTTTCCTCATAAATTTTGAACCCCGAGGTTGTAAACTTGTTGGGGGCTCTTATTCCTCAATTAACCATGAAAAATAGGACAACATTTGAGAGATGAGGTCCATTTGAGATATATCCTTGGTGAATCTATCCTTATGATTAGTGGGGTATTGATCTATCTCTTCCCTAACAACAATGCGGATGTCGTGTCTACAATCTCCTTCCTCTCGATTTCGTCTCATCGGACGACACTCGTGCTTGGAGTTCTCTTGATCGCGATGCAAACTCCTTCCTTGGTTGCAAGTTTTACTCACATTAGTGCTAGGTGTTCGACCATGGTGCTTACATTTGCCTTTGCCAAGCTTTCTTCCATCATTTCTAGGCATCGTTGGAGACGTGTATTTTCCTCCACTTAGAGGCTTGGAATACTCTTGTTGGTGGAGGTGTTGTTCGTATGCATCAACCATTTGTGAGATCTGAGTGGATCTAGGTTGATCATTATTTTGTTCAGAGTGTTGCCCTTATGGGAGGTAACATGCGTGAGGAGTGCTTTGACTCCTACTGGGGTGGAATTCAAACCTCACTCAGGGCGTTGGCAGTCAACCCTGCTGATGGCCATTGTTTGGCAGAGGTACACTGTGGGGGTGGGACATGGTCATTGTCTTTAACTAATTTAAGGAGATAAAACTAATTTCCCACAGATGGCTCTAATTGTAGGTGGAATTATCCAACAAATATTAATCCAAACCAACTAATGCCGAATATAAAGAAAGCAATCTCACAAGACAAATATTTACGTGGTTCAACAATGGCCTACGTCCACGGAGTGTTTCATCATCATCATCATTCTTCTTCTTCTTCTTCTTCTTCTTCTTCTTCTTCTTCTTCTTCTTCTTATTATTATTATTATTATTATTATTATTATTATTATTATTATTATTATTATTATTATTATTATTATTATTATTATTATTATTATTATTATTATTATTATTATTATTATTATTATTATTATTATTATACTCTTCTCTATTGATAACAAGAATTACATGCCCCATTTCCCCGGTGTAAGGGTTACTGATTAGGCATAAATTCTTCGTAATTATTACCTTAATTTAGAGGAATTTATAATCTTGTGCAGTGTAAATCAAGTTGATTTATCTCATATTATTACTAATGACCTTTTATATGTAGTGCAATGAGTTTCATGTATTTCTCATATGTTTTGCAGGTATTTTACACCATTGAAGAAAAGGGAAAACTCAAACTCAAGAAAGATACAAATTAAGGAAAGTCAAGGGAAAAATAGTAATTTTACATATGGAATTCAGACATAGGAGGAAATTTGAAGACCTCGAGTGCACAAGCATGTAGGAAGACATCCAAATCCAAGTCCCGGGTGAAAATTTATGGATCATTGAAGTTGAGAAGAAATCACGGAGAAAAAGGAAGAAAAATAAAAAAGTCACACAATCGAACCGATAGAGACTTCATTGGATCGGTCCCTAACACTCAGATGAAATAATCGAACCGATAGAAAAGCATCCAAAGAGTTCCACTCAACTAGCAAACACCAAACCGATTCGCCCATTAAAGAAGGAGAAGACCGGACCGATTCGGCTGGACGGAATTTAAATTCTTCTTTTCTCCTAAAAAGAGTTGTGCATGATTCAAACACTTAAAATAACGTGATGTATTTATTTCTTGGTCAAAACAGACATTAGGAGGCATCATTTTAGTTAGCTTTGAGAGGGTTTTGAAGCTAAGAACTGTAGGATTCATATTGTTCAATATTTTTTTATTATCAATTTGGATTAATTCAAGGCTTATTTTCATTCCATGTAATTTTTTATTCATTTCTTTCATATGCTTTAATATTTTCTATAGGAAATTCATACGTAACCGGCGTAGGACTTTTAACCTCGTTTCCACTATGTAACCGGGTTGTTTAAGAGTGAGACATGCATGTCAATTGTTCCGACACCACTTTATTTCTATTCTTGATTGTGTATGATGAGGGGTTGAACCCTCATAAATGTTATTCTTGAAATTAATGAAGTCTGGTTTAATTAGTTTTTTGATTTAAAACTTCTTTTATATCCGATAAACATACTCGGGTTCATGGGATTGTAGTCCAACCTATTTTTCTCATTCATTTTTATTCAGTCACAGTTAGTTTACTCTTGCATATGTTGTTTAATTATTAGTTAAATGAATTTCATTTAGTAAGTAGATATAAAACTCAAACTCAATCATCTTTTCATTCTTTTTCTATAATCAACCTTAGGATTTGTCGTCTTACCTATCGTCGATACATTCTACATCCTATTTTACTGAGGATTCAACCCCGTCTTACTGGTTTATTACTTACGCGACTGGTCTGCACTTGAATCGTTATTAGCACGCACTAGAGACACATTTTTAGTCACGTCAAGTTTTTGGCGCCGTTGCCGAGGAATTTAGGTAGACTTTTAGGTTAGGTCTATTTAATTAAAAAATGGCTTCCAAATCTCAAAAAATCCAAAAAAAAATCATAAAGTAAAAAATATGAAAAATTCAGAAAAGATTTGTTTTACATCTCTCAACGTCCTTTCATATATTTATGCAACAAACTCCTCAATCAACTCCCACTCGCATTCACGAAAATTCAATAGTTGAGTATGACCCCGTTAGCCCACATATTCCTAACGTGCCGCTATTTTGGGTTCCAGCTCCTACCCTGCCAAATTCCATTACGAGTCACACTTCTAGGGCACCGAGTGAGGATTTTAAGTCATTTGGAGAGAGAGGCATGTCTGATAATGCTATCTTTGGTATGGGTGAGGGAGATATACCATATTGTCCCATGAGAGAGATTTTATATCTTGAGCGAACTGTCACCCCTGGATGCATTCTACCCCCATACAGTGTAGGACAGTTCCACTTTCGTAATGGGATGATCCAAATTCTTCCCACTTTTCACGGTATGGATTCGGAGAAGACTTAACTCCGTATTCATGAGTTCGAAGAGGCATGCGATAAATTTAGCGATGAAGCTTGCACTCAAGATGTCGTTTGCCTCAAACTTTTTCCTTTTTCTTAAAGGATAAAGCTAAGACCTGGCTTTGGTGCTTTTCACCGAACTCAATCGGGTCGTGGAGGGGGATGCGAGCTAATTTTTTTATTTAAATTCTTCCTCTAAAAAAAAATTCCATCATGTCTCAAATTAAAACTTTTAAACATAAGAAAATGAGTCGTTTGATCGATGTTGGGAGTGTTTCCAAGAGTTACTTATCACATGCCCACACCATGGCTTTGATAAGTATCTCCTTATCTCTTTCTTCCACCAGGGACTAAGTATCACGTTTAAACAACTCGTGGAGACCATGTACGAGAGACCATTTTTGGATTTAGATGCAAACGATGTCGAGAACTATCTCGAGTATGTCGCTGGGACTAGTCAAGTATGGGACACATCCGATCCTAACACCAAAAACCAGGTTCGACAGACATCCATTGCTCTTTCCGCGTCCATTCTTTATGACGTGGATAAGAACCCTGCATAGAACCTTCGATTTAGTTAACTTGAGCAAAAAATGGAAGACGTACTCGAATCATGGTCAAGAGAAACTCTCAGATCCATGCAATCAAGAGAGAAGGTGTGTGACATTTGTGAGGCGGGTCATTTAACAGAAGAATGTCCGATAATACCCGCCTGCAAAGTTATTCTTGAAGATCAAGTGGGAGCGATAGGAAATCTTAAGGATAATTTTAATGCCCCTCATGGGAATTCTTATAATCCTTTGTGGAGGAACCATCCTTGGTTTATCCATGTTCAATAACATGTTGCGTTGAATCCTAATGCACACGTTCCCCTCCCTCCACCATCACCTCCTCACTTTTAACAAGAACCACCTCCTCCGTCGCATATCACCCCACCGAGGCAAACATTTGAGGATACCGTAAATCAATTCATGTAATCCCAATGATTAACGTATGATCAAATTGTCCGGATGTCTGCTAAGAAAAATGCTAACATTTCTAAGTTGCAAGCATCCTTGAGTATCCAAGAAAATGGTAAGTTTTTGGCCCAAGGACAAAGATCTCCCCAAGTCAGTCTAGTGTTAGCTCTACATCCCATGAACATCCAGAGAAATGTAGTGAAGTTACCACTCTACATAGTGGGCAAGTTGTTGATTTATCACCTCTCCCACACGATAAACCCAAAGATAATGAGGTTTTGCTTGTCCCGAAAGAGGCCGAAGATGCCCCCTTAAATGAGAGTGATAATGAGGACAACACTAGTGGGCCCAAATTCATAGTGAAACCACCCACTGCCGCGCCATTCCCTCAACTATAGTTTCGATCTCAAAAAGGGACCTCCCATGAAGATGTGTTAGATGTCTTCAAGCAAGTAAAGATCAGTTTATCTTTCCTCAATGCCATAAAGCAAATTCTCGCATAAGCTAAAGTCCTTAAGGACTTATTGATGGTGAAAATAATGATAAAGGTAAAGAAAACTGTGTTCTTAGAACAAAATGTCAGCTCAATCCTGTCAAGTGACCTTCCACAAAAATTCAAAGATCCAGGTGCACCCACCATTACGTGCATCATGGGGAGGAATCAAATCGAGAGAGCGCTAATAGATTTAGGGGCTAGTGTTAACATTCTCCCCTACTCCATCAAAAAGAAATTATACTTGGGGGACCTTAAGCCCACAATGATGACTCTCGAGATCGTAGACCGTTCAATGAAGATATCTCAGGGGGTTGTTGAGGATGTGATCGTCCAAGTTGGAACTTTTTACTTCTCAGTAGATTTTGTCATTTGGTATGAGGAGCCATCCTTTATACCGAGTAATCATGTTCCCATTATTCTTGGCCGTCCATTTTTAGCTACTGCTAATGTACTAATTAACACTCAAAATTGGATAATGCAACTCACGTGTGGGAATATGACCCTCGAAATAAATATCCCCAACATCACCAAGACCGAGGGTGATGAGAGCAAGTTGCGAGAGACGGATCTTATGGAAGATATAGTACATGAGGCCGAGAGGAACCACGGGAGAGATAAGTTAGGGTTATGTTGTGTGAAATAAAGTGAGAGTGATAATTCGGACATTGAGCTAGAGGCCGAGGAGAGGGAGGCCTGTGTAGAGATTTCTAATGAAAGTGTAGATGTGGAGAGCGGGAGAGATCGTGTTGTTGAGTGTGAGAGACAGGAGTTAAAGACTAAGCAAGTGAGAGAGGACATCAAAAGTGAGCAAGAGAGCCATGTAGGAGACATGAACCCAGGAGATTTTGAGAAAAAAATCGGGCCAGTGGATGAGAATCTCTCTGTTGACATCCAATCACACTTGGACCCATGTTGTCACGTCGAAGAGTGTGAAAGAAAAATAGAAACAATGAGATCCTTTTTTGTGACCATCCACTCATGCCACTCGAGTCCTCGGATGTGATAGAGGAAAGGATTCAAGTCTCATTTGACTTAGATCCCGACCAATGAAATCCTGAAGTTAAGAGAGATATAGGTTTACCATGTCCCTCAAATTTCAATCGAGATGTCCCCTCCAAGTCGGGACAAGTAAGTTGCAATTCGATAGGTCACCATGAGAATCCCATTCATGACAAATATCACGAACCTCAAGGTGACATCTCGATGCTAGGATGGGAGAAATAAGGAGATCATTGGACCCCATATGTGGGGTCAAATGAATTTTTAGGATTAAGAGAGAGATCGTCGCACCACCGACACGTGTGGGGTGATTCTTGTGTATATTAGTTAGTTTTAGGATAGGGTCATTAGAGGTCGTTAGATGTTGTAGGAATCAAGTATGTAGACAGAGAAATACCAAGGCAGAGCATGAGAGAGCGTAGTGTGTTTCGAGGGGAGTGTCGTATATTTCAGAGCCAAATAAAGGTTAGGAATATCTTTGGGAGGGTCCAAAAAAATTGAGCAATGAGAAGCCTAAGTTTAGAGAGTAAAATATAAGAGAAGAATAACTTTAACAGTGTCTTGGACCGGTTCGGTTTGTTGCTGTGAAAAAAATAAAATAAAAAAAGATCAGACCGATTTACGCCTGGCATCGGACCGATTCGATCCCCGCTCCCTGATCCATCTCGTACGTGTTTTCTACGCTGATATCATGAACGTGGCTATGGATCGTAAAGGCCGAGCTCCCATACCATACCCCCGCTTTATCACCTCTGTCCTTGTTGATGTCGGAATTCATCCCCCCAACCTTTCCTCGCCTCCCAAAGGCAATTGGGAAAGAATCCCTCACCCAAAGAGAACGCCAAAGAGAGGTGATATAAGCTGCAACGAACGTGGGCAAGGATTTTGATACAGGAGAAGAGGAAGAGACCAAATACGATGAGGTGGAGGATTCAAATTACGAGCCGGTGGGAGCGAACATCACTCTTCGCATTTAGAACATGGAGACGAGTTTCGCTGATTTTTTAAGGGACTATAGGACAGACCAAGAGGCCTATCATTGCGACACAAACATGATGGTCCTCCTTCAAGTGGAAATGTACAAGCTACATGTAAGTGAAGGTGTACCAATCCCCACTTACTTTTACAACCCGTATGATCCCAATGCTCTCGGCTCCTCTCACCCACCTCCACAATAGGCCGTGCTTTGTTGATGATATTTCCATCTTGGTTTTCTTTATGTAGTTCGTTGTTTGTTTTGGAATTTTATGGGATTAATTTGTCACAATGAGCTATGTATTCTCTCTTTAGTTCTTGTGATCCTTAATTCATAATACAAAAATTGCATTTTATCCTTAGTTTATTTTTACGCACTTTTCTTTATTTTAGATTTTAGTCCTTTTGAATAGGGAATTTGCATGTGTCTAAGTTAGGGGGTACGCATGCGCTTCAAAATTTCATAAAGTCCAAAATACCCAAAATTTAAAAAAAAATTAGAAAATTTTTGGAAAAAAACAAAAATATTTTTCTTCAAAATAAATAAAACTTGGAATTTAAACACTTCAAAAGTGTCACTAAAACTTTGTTTGAAGTCTCCAATTGTAAAACTATCAAATGCACTAAGCTAAAATTGACCAAAGATGGAAATTGAGCAAAATTTGATGACTTCACGAATAAATGTGGAGATTGACCAACCCGATGAGATTTCGAGCCTATCATTTTTTGCGAGTAATTAAATCAATCCGAGTTAATGGTTAACTCAAAGATATTTTCAGCATTTAAATAAGTAATTAAAGATCTCAATACCTTTGTTTTGAATTATTACGTGAAACGTGTGAGATGTTGTCTTGCAAAGTGTGCTAACATATCTCTAAACTAAATGAATCTCAAGAAGAATATGGTAAAATAATTAGTAATTTGAACAATGAAGTTGGCCATCATTTGTTACCCAAAAATATTAGCCATAACAAGTTGTGAAAATTTTTCCCTTTATAACCCATTTTGAGCCTAATAAAATTTGTCCTTTTCGTTTGTAACCCGAAAAACCCAATTAAGCCAAAATTGGGAAAATTGGAAATTTCATTAATAAAGTCCAAAAAGTGCATAAATAGGGGAAAGGAAAAAATAAATAAAAGACAAATGCTCAACAAAATAGCAACAAAAGAAAAAAATGAGCAAAATCCTAAAAAAGTACTAACGGACATAATTAGAAGATTTTCCAATTTCGAATTTTCCAACCATTCCCATTTTACACAAAATACCATATAACCCAAAAAATTCCTAACTGAGTCTGAATTTCTAAATTAATCACCACATGGAGATATAAGACACGAAAATATAAGAAGGGAGATTGATTGGCGTGGATAAGAGACGATGTTTCTCGTTCTCCAATGACCGTAATTCGATGATGAGATTTTTTCACCATAAAAATTACATTTTTCAAAATTATGTGCATGAATTTGTGTACCATTATAGTTACTTTTTATATCACACATATCGAGAGAATTAGAAACATTCCGAGTGATTCTTTTATGGGAGCATCCACGAGATTTGAAATCAAAATGAATTTTCCAAAAGTAACATAATGACCAATCAGTGAAAATTAGCGGTTAAATTTCTGGCTTCGGGCGCGCGTGCGCACACACACACACTACGAATTGAGACTTGTGAATATAAATTTTATGGTGACTACTTTTAGAAAGGTTTAAATTGTATAATTTTTAAGTATTTTGAGTTTTCGTTGAGTTGAAAATGAATTTTGTGGGTACATTCACTGTAAACCCTCACGAGACACAACTCGTCCTACTAAGATAACCTAGGGATTTAAAAGCTTGTTGCACACGCTAAATGTAATCGCTTGCCCACGAAAGAGGTATTATATTCCAATAATTTTGTATTGAGTGTTGGACCTTGCTTAGATTTTTTTACATTGCACGGGATGATCAAAGTTCTAAGTTAGGAGTTTTTTATTAGGCATAAATTCTTTGTATTTATCCCCTTAATTTAGAGGCTTTTTAATCATATTTTGCAGTGTAAATGGAGTTGATTCATCTCATATTATAGCTACTGACCTTGTTTGTGTAGTGAATCGAGTTTTATGTATTTATCGTATATATTGCAGGTATTTTAAACCATTGAAGAAAAGGGAAGTCTCAAACTCAAGAAAGATACAAGTGAAAGAAATTCAAGGGAAAAAAGTAATTTTGCACCAAGAATTCGGACACAGAACCCAAAGGAAAGCTGAAGATCTCGAGTCCACAAGCATGCAGGAAGAAATGACATCCAAATACGAGTCCCGGGTGGAAAGTTATGTGTCTTTGAAGTAGAGAAGAAATCAAGGAGAAAAAGGAAGAAAAATAAAAAAAACTCACAAAATCCAACCGATGGAGACTTCACCGGGACGGTCCCAAACACTGGGATGACATAATCAAATTTATAGAAAAGCAACCAGACCAATCCACTTAAATGGCAGACACTGAACCGGTTCACCCATTAAAGAAGCAAAAGACCGGACCGGTTCGGCTGGAAGGAATTTCAATTTTTCTTCTCTCTTAAAACAAGTTGTGCATTATTCAAACACTTAAAATAAACATGATGTATTTATTTCTTTGTTATACCAAACATTAGGAGTCTTCTTTTTATTTAGTTTTAAGAGGGTTTTGAAGACAAGAAGTGTAGGATTCATATTGTTCAATATTTTCTTCATCACTTTGGATGAATTCAAGGCTTATATTTATTCCAAGTAATTTTTTCTTCATTGCTTTCAATTCTTTTAATATTTTATGGAGGTGATTCATTCTTTATTTGTTAGAATCATTCCTTGCATATTTAATCTCACTTTTCACGCAATTATAAATTCATGCAACATAGTTTTCTTGTGTAAACATAGTTTCATAATGTCCAACTAGATTTCTAAGGGTTGGGATGCATGAATCCAACCCAATGTTGTTTTCATGGAGATAAAAGTGATTATCTGAATTAAATAAATGATTGAATCATGTTTATTAGTTGTTACTACCGTCGTTGGACTTCTAACCTTGTTTACCCTAGGTAACCGGGGTGTTTAATAGTGCAATGCCCGTGTTAGCTGTTCTGACACCGCTTTTTTACTATTCTTGATTATGTATGATGCTGGCTTGTACCGTCATATATGTAATGCTTGAAATTAATAAAGTTTGGGTTTAATTATTTATTTATTTATAATTGCTTTTATATTAGGTAAACATACGAGGGTTCAAGGGATTGTAGTCCAACCTATTTTTATAATTCGTTTTTGTCCAGACATAGCTAGTTTACTCTTGCATACGTAGTTTAATTATTAGTTAAATTAATTTTCATTTAGTTAGTAGATATAAAACTCAAAATCAATCTTATTTTCGTTCTTTTCTATAATAAACCTTAGGATTTGTCGTCTTACTTACCGTCATCACGTTCTACATCCTATTTCACTTAGGATTCGACCTCGTCTTATCGGGTCTGTACTTGAACCGCAATTAGCACACACTAGAGACACATTTTGAGTCACTTCAGTTACATATATAGGGAAGGAAGAGATGGAGTCATGTAGGATTTTCCTTGACTATTAATAAGCTAGTTGCTTGATCGTGCTCATCTCTTCCTGAGATCCACGTAGATGGAAATCATATTTATGGTTATCTCTTGATCGCGATCCTCACCAAACTATTCAGGGATAGTCTTTATCCAAACTCGAGTAATTTGGTATATGCGGTTTATTCCCCCACACTAGTTATAGTAAATTTATGTTGAGCACTCACCCATTTACGAACAATATGAACAACTATTTACCTCTTGATCAAGAGCATAGGATGGAAGTTGTTTTACTTTTTGGTTATCAAATCGAGAAGAAGCCAAAGACTGCAACTTCAGGGAATAGGTTTACAGGAAAACACCCTAAGTTTGTAGGACAAAAGCATAAAGCTAAGTAGGATCCGTAAGATCCAAATAAATGAAGGCATAGTCCCGACGATCAATCTTATTTGACATTTCTTATTATAAAGGGCACCGTGTAAGATATGTAATTAATGTGATGCACACAGAGAATAATTTTGAGGAACATTTGGAAGGAACATGTCGGGTGGATATCATTTGATATGTGAAGAGAGGACATGTCATGATCTATTGGAGATGGAAATTAAAAAAATTTGTGGTTAAAAAATGAGCCGACAACTGGAAGAAATTATATTCTTACGAGTTCTTTAACTTTGATTACTAGTGAGAATAGATCCTCTTAGGCAAGTTGTTCCACTTGAAGATTCCTAATGGTTGTTTTCGTAATTTACGAAGGGTTTTAAGATAAAAAAACAAATAACCTAAAATAAAACATTTCTCATTAATGGAACAACACCATCCAATTAATACCTATGTTGTTTAGGCATTGCTTTTCTGAGCATAATAATCTTCGCAGGGAAATTATACAAATTATTTTATGATTCACTTTACTGTGTGAAAAAGTGGTAAATAGAAAGAACGTTAAGTTTGCGAAAGCCACTTTAGCCGAGGCGACTTGTGTGTTAGAGAAGTATTTTCCTCTGTCTTACTTTGACATCAGTGTCTACCTGCTTCTGCATTTATTAGATGAATCTTTATTGTGTGGACCTATCCGGTATCGTTGGATGTATACTTTCTAGCGATTAATGAAAACCTTCAAAGAAAACATTAAGAATACACAATATATTGGAGGGTCAATTGCATAAGAATACATAACAATAGAATCATCGTTATACACTCGGGAATATATTTCGGGACAAGGTCTTTGGAGGTTCAATCCTCGTGTAGAATGATGTGACACCCCGTCCAATTAAAT
Source organism: Sambucus nigra (assembly GCA_949130495.1). Classification (NCBI taxonomy): domain Eukaryota; kingdom Viridiplantae; phylum Streptophyta; class Magnoliopsida; order Dipsacales; family Adoxaceae; genus Sambucus; species Sambucus nigra. Next base: position 388,236,669 of record OX422207.1, on the reverse strand, counting down.
ACCGGGTGATTAGTCCTTATTTAAATTAAACATAATATCCTGTTGGTTCATTCTTAGCACCATTGTCAAAAACTATCGAATACTAACCACCTACACTAGTTAATTAAGTTGCTGTCAAATTTTACACCTTTTAAATTAACATGCAATGATCTAAAATAAATAATTAAACAAAACACATTGACTTCCAATTAACCAACATCATAACAATGAAATAACTTTATCAAATAAGATATGACTGGGATAAACATTCTAGCCTAAAACTCCAGTACAATAATACATAACTAAAACCGAATCTAACACTGAAAGTAAATGAAGTCAAGTGTCTCTGGAAATAACTACTAATAGAAGATGGGTGACATGCCCAACTGAGATAGCCAAAATGATGCATCATATCTGAAAGAAATAGAGCTATTTACTATCGAGGCCCTATAATCGTCCATAACAACTACTACACGTTAAGTGGGAATGAACTTCTAAGTTGGGAGTCCCTATGGCTGTGAACCTAAAATGATTTTTACAAAATAGATTTGGAAAATGGGTCAGAGCCCGAGTAAAACAGTTTACAAATATTTGCAAGTATTTAAAATGCATAATTAGTAGATATTATGTACATGTTAGTTTCACGTGGTCTCACTTGAGGTCCTCATCCCTCAACTAATTTGCATGCCTAATGTATCCTACTAACCCGTCCTAGTTATGCTACCCCGCCTAACTAGTTCAACTCCATTATCTTGCTACACATAATTCTTCATGGTGCCCACCCGTATTACCCATATAATAAGTTAATAATTCACTTTCCCATATTATCTAAATCATTTAAGAATTTATCACCTAGGTGTTAAGTTTCCACACTCTCAATTTATTTTAGATGTCACTATCTTTCTCATCTACTAAGCACACACAGTAATATATATATACAAAACACCCCTAGGTTGAGACCTGTGGTGCATGCATACTCAGCTATTAAGTCACGATACATCACGTATTAAATAAAGGACACTCGATTCGCAGTCACTCTCGAACCACAATATACAATTCACACATTGTTGGAGGTAAGCATAATTCTTGGCATTTGGGATATGCACATACCTATGCACCCAAATGACCGGGCACACCCTCATTCACACAAGCGGTGCTCATACCTAAGTTATATGTTCTGAGGTATAAGTAAAAATCCTCCAAGATGGGTCATCAAGATAAGAGTGTCCCCTTTTCAAACCTCCCACGATAGCAAGCATCATAGGTATGTCATACACATAATAAGTCACACATTAGGTATTCACACAACTTGTGTGTGTGTGTGTATATATATATATTTAATGAAGGCAAGCACGTACCCTAATATATATTCCATACGTAGTCTACATAACTCTCTCGTATAGCCTATGTATTATTAACATACCGCTAAACTTCTTATTCGTATAAACCCGAGTGTTTACCATCACTTAGAAGGTTACAAATTGTCCCTTAAGTCTATTCAGTAATTATCTCACTCATTCCCTACCGGTCTAGGTCATTATTCCCATCGATTTCTTGTGACGGGATATCATTCTACGAATTAGGTTTTCATTCCCCAATTGTGCCTAATTAATCTTAGCCCTTAAGTTCCTCCCATGCGACTAAGTCTCAAACCCAATACTAACCTACTGATATTTTAAAATAACTCTCTTTATATTTAAAAAATATCTCAAAGGTTAATTCGATCATTTTGCATGATTTCTAAACAGAAAGGGAGAAAACTTGTCAAAATTTGGGCAATCGAATCGATTCGGCATTGAACCGAATCAATTCTCCTACTGAATCGATTCGCCTACTGCAGGTCTTCATTTTATTCCTTAAATAGTTACGAGTTTCACCATTTTCACTCAATCAAACCTTCATTACATGAACACAAACTCCCAACCAATCATTCTAACCATCATATAAACATATATACATGATTTCTAATGTGGTAGAGCCATCAAATCATCAAGAAGCATCATGAATTTGAATTAATTAAACAAAATTCTTAAAACCCCTAGATTATCATATTTGTTCAAAACTCCAACAAATATTCTAGATTTATTCACCAAATTTTGATCTTAATCAATGGATTTCATCCTACATACATAAAGGGATTTATCCCATCTCAATTTCAACCCAAGAACATGTTTTATGCCTTCCAAATTAACCCAAAATACATAAAATTCATACATAAATCATCCTACTCTAACATGGATGGTATATCTTTGATAATTTACGCAAGATAAATACTTGCCTCCGATTGAAGGTCTGATCCGCTATAGAAGAATAGTATTTTTGCAACTCTCTCCTCTAGATCTCCTCATTGGTAGTGTCTGTGGTTCAAAAATGATGTGTTATGGCCTTAGGGTGTCCTCTCTCCTTCCTCCTATGGATTCTTTACAACTTTGTAAGTTCTAGACCTAGAAGAATCATCTGATCAATTGATATAAGCCTAGGAATTTCGCGGGTCTCCTTTCTCTAAAATTTTAAAAGACCAAAATACCATCCCGGGGTGCCTGTTTGCCCTAAAAATGCTTCGGAGCCCAAACTAAACCCTCGAGTACAATTTTTTGACTCTCTCGAACCGTCTGGATATAGTGGCTCACTCGAAATGACCATATGGAATACCAAAAGTGAAATTATATTTTATTTTCCAAATTAAGTCCCGACATGACTAACAAGCGCGTCTCGACTAATTTTACTATAACTGTCGTATTTTTCGCCCATGACAATTTTAATATTTCTTTGTCATTATTATTACTCACTAACTAATTAATATTCAATATAAATAAATATTAATCCTTATCTCGCTAATTAATATTTATTTTGCTGGAATAATTTTCCAAATTTAATTTAATTAATCCGAATTAATTCCCAATATAAAATCAATAAAAAAAATTGGGTGTTACAAACGAATGAACGAGGAACCCAATGATTTTGATGATGAATTGCCTTTCAAAAACCCTAAATAGGTGAGACTCACCAATCTGCAATACGAGCAATCAAATCATTATGTCTTCGAATCCCAAGATGAAGTTGAAGATTGAAGAGAGTAGGTAACTACACATATAACTTATTTTTGTTTAATTACATGTATTCTGTATATTAATATATAAAATCTGCAATTTCATGAACAAGTTTAGGATGTATGAGCATAAAATGTCTAGAAATCAGAAGAGAACTTGAAAATATTCCTCATCTCTAAGGGAGCAAGTTTAGGAAGTGCTCTCTATATCTAAAAATATAGTAAGGACTCCCATAAAACTAAAAAATATGACAGGTTAGGTTTCTTTACTATCCATAACAAATATGGAGTGTGAAGTTTTTGTGGATGAAGATATACCCTATTCACCGTGTGGCATGCGCTTTGAGCACCCACTTTTAAAATACCATTGAAGTATCTTGAACCTTGAGAGAAACATCAATAATAAGGGCTTTGTCGTCATTCTTAAGTACCCAAGCGGAGGTAACCTTTTGCTTGCCCTTATAATTATTGTCTCTAGTCATAGCATTGGAAGTTCTCTCAAAAGGCGTATACATCATCTGAAATTCTTCCATTAATATTTTAAAAGTCGCGACTAGAAACTCAACTTGCTTTCTAAGACTAGAAAATTCGCTATAGTGGTGTGTGGGAGCATGTGTGAGAAACTTTTCCCATCTTATAGTAAAATTACCTAAACTGACCTTTTCATTTGAAATGGTTACAAACATAGACTATTTTGGTTCTACCTTAGTTAACATGTTTAGGATGATTTCTACTTGGTGGGTTAGGTTGAGTCCCATACGGATCCATCATAGAATTAGGAATAGGTTTGGGTGCTTTATGGGAAGTGGCTGCACTGTCATAACTTATCCCTTATCTCTCATTAAAACCTAATGTGGGACTTAGGAACATGTTTCCATCCTTCTTCGATGTGTCCTCTAAACTAACCTTGATCTCTCGAGAACATTTGATATCTTTCTCTAGTTGGGAAACACAAACTTCAATTTTCTCATGAGTCTCCAACGAATCTTGAAGATCTCTCGTTAAACTATCCACTTTGTTGGTTAAGTCACTCTTTTCCCTCCCCACCAAAACTAACAGTGCACTCAAAGAAATCCTCACCCAAGTATCAACCTCTCTCGATGCCTTCATATCCTATTATGAAGATAACACCTTAAAAGACAAATTTTTATTTTTGTTTTTTAAAGAATTAATGGAAATCTCAGCGTAGGTGTGTCGGAGGCCACATTCTCCCTCACTCAAAATATCATCTACTGCATTCTTTCTAGAATGGTTTAACTCATTGTCGAAGCTATTATGTTTAGAAACATTTGTGACACCCCGCCTAATAAAATACCGGGTGATCACTCCTATATCAAATTATAAGAGGAGTCTCATATGGATCATTCTTAGCATCACTGTTGAAAAATCCATTTAATTACTAATAACCTCTTAGGCCAGCGTCAAAATTTTAAATTTACTACTCTTTTTAACAATTACTAAATTAAAACATCCACACAATTTTTTTTTTTGAGGAAATGAAACTGAAATGAAATAAAATAACCGAACACTTGGTCAAAATATACAACCATATCGAATGCTCTAAAAGAATAAATAAATGCAGTTGGACCATTGGCCCGAATGTGTATACAGTACCTCCTATCTAGAGTACAAGAATAGAAGCGCCTATCAAGAACCTGCACGCATCCACAGCTGCTTCAGCCTACGTTTGACTCGAAAGAAGGGCCATCCAGGCATCCCTGTGTCTGGACACCTATATAATATATATACATAGCAAGAAAGGAAAAGTAGATAAACGGGTCAGAGCCCGAGTTTTGAAAATATTATCAAGTGCATAAATGCCTTATTTTTTTTTGAAAAAGGTTTTATCTCATATTTAAGTTTGGTATCGCACTCCCATGAGATACCCCTCACCTCTCCACTAATAGTGCACTCCTAGCGCATCCCTCTAAACATCCTAGTCAAGCTACCCTGCTAAACTAGTCTATCATTCGACCACTGTCAACCCTAGATAATCCAAGCAATGTACTAAGGGCCAAACTTCACCCCAGTCTCAATGCTATGCCATGTTCATGAGTGGGGTGTCTCGCAAAGCAAAATACAAAAAAGGAACCCCCTCGATAAACTACTACGCGACACGGTCGATCGTCGAGATCCGCCAGTCCCTCAGTACAGAAAGATATATAAGTATATATACCATCATATAATAAATATCAATATAAGAGCACTAAGGATGAAACTTCTCCCCAGTCTCAACACTATGCCATATTCGTGCGTGGGGTGTCTCGCAAAGCGAAATCCAAACAAGGAACCCCCTAGATACACTACTACGCGGCAAGGCCGATCGTCGGGATCCATTAGACCCTCGGTACTCGATTCATCCATATATATATACATTTTACCATAAACATCGGGATCTATCTCCCAGACTGAGGGTTCATATATAAAGTATTTATCAATACTATCATTTTTCTCAAAACTTCCCATTTCCCTTTTTATAATCAGGAAATGTAAATATAAAAGTCAATTCATTATCACGAATTTATTTAACAAATCATATACTTTTAAAAGCCAATTTTATTATCATAAAAATGATTTTCCGTTTTATATCATCCCATTTCCCTTTTTACACTCAGGAAATGTACCCAAAGCCATTTTCATTATCATGAAAATTCTTTGATCATATCATATGCTTCCACATCCCTTCTTCCATCCGGGAGTTTTATCGAAGACAAAACTGTAATACCCCGTATTTTTATAGCTTTTAAATTGTGGGATTTATTAAATTTAATTGAGATAAATTAATTTAATTTTAATCCGGAATGTTATTTTAAATACTTACTAGCGTGACGAGAGTTAGTAATTATTAGAAATTTGTTATTTGTTGATTGTTACTGGATGAGTATAGTAATATATGAGATTTATTTTTATAATATTGTCACGTGTGAATAAAATGACAATTATGGAAATTTAAGTCGGGACGCGCCTGTGTCGTGTCGGGACTAAATATTGATTAATAAAAGTGAATATTTTATAGGTTGTTCGTATGGTCATTTTGAGTGCGCCAACGCGTCCGAAAGGATCGAGATAGTCAGAAAAGTGTACCCGGGGGTTTAGTTTGGGTCTCGGGGCGTTTTTAGGCCTAATTAGTACCCCGGGAGGGCATTTTGGTCATTTTACATTTTTGGGTAATTAAACCCACGAAATTGCAAGGGTTATATCAGATGTTTAAGGTTGTCCCCTAGGGTTAGAACAACCAAAGACAAGTGACAGCCATAGGAGAGTGAAAGAGAGAGCTTCCAAAGCAATCCAAGTCCCGAAATCCATCCGTTTGCACCGCCTCCACCACCAACGCGTAGATCGCGAGACGGGGAATGCAACTACACCAAATTTAGCACCAAAACAGAACGTCAAAAATCCCAGGAAAGTTTTTATCTTGCTTATTTTTGTTGATGCATCCCTCATATTAGTTTAAGAATGATTAGGATGAGTTGTATGGAAGAAAAACTCCATTTGAGATAGGAAATTGCATGTAGGGATGATTTAAATCATATTCTGGAAACCCTTTTTCCATGTAGAGGATTAAACCATGAATTTATGATGTTTTATATGAGGAAAATTCTGGAAAAGATGTGTTAGAACCATGTTTAAGAGATTCCTAGGGTTCTTGATATTTACATGAATTTTGGGTTGTTAATCCATGTTTAGTGACAGAAACTTACATGCTTTACGTAGAAAATACATAATATGGTGATATAATGTTAGTAGTATAAATTTAGGGATGATTGGGAATGAAAAATATGGAATTGGTTGAGGTTAGAGGATGAAACCCGTAACAGCAAAACTGCAGGATTCGCAATACCTGCTTGATCGATCGATCGAGCCCAGAGCTTCGATCGATCGAGACCCTAACCTCGATCGATCGACCCTTCCTGGCAGACTTAAGTTTCCCATTTTAAAATTTATGAATTGATTCGAAATGAAGAAAACTCCTTAGACATCCTTGTTAAGATAATTTGGGAGATAATGATAACCAGTAAGATTCATTAATGAATAAGAGACCTTTAATGTAAGGCGAAATCTATATTTTTGGGATATCTTACATAAGGGACAATGTAAGTATATCTTAAATGGGAGAGACACGTAAGAGGGTTACGTTGGAACATAAATGAATACCTACTGAATTGTAACTTTGGAAGGATAGAGTCTATGAGGGCTACGTAGTAAGTTGGAGAAACCCTTCGAATTAAAGTGAGAAACGAACCATTATACGTGATAACTAATAATGGGAAAATAAGGATAAATGTTTTGAATATGAGTTATGAGATAAAACTAAATTGATATAATAAAAGTGGTATATTTATATGATTGTGCATGCATATATTATATACTTGTGAAAATCATGCCCGCGCTACTTGCTATCCCCTAAGGTTACCGCGCTGGGATGATCTTATCTTGTGTGCCTTATGGGGGATATTGACTCGTACCCTAGAAGATAGGAATCCTAGGTACAGACTATCGAATCGGTAATCACGGTCCTAAGAGACGTGAGGGTATGTACTGACCTCTTGGACTTGGATACTATGCTTCGACTCAATATTGTTTGTCTATGTATTTGTACAGTTCGAGAGTGATTCCGAACTTGTATTCCCTTTAGTGTGATTGATACGGGGATTGGATAGCAGAGTATGCCCGCACCATAGTTTTTATGTGGGGTGTTGTTATGATATATATATATTATACGAGTAGTTAATATATATATGAAATTCTGAAATCTGGAACTGCCTACTATGATTTGATATGTAGGACATGGTTGATGACTCAAATTATAAATACTTGTTTTGAGAAAGTATAATATGACACTGGAAAAATTTATTGATTAATAAAGTTAAACGGAAAACTTTGGTTACAAATTGAAATCTTACGTTTTAAATACTTGTGTTGTTCAGTTGTAAATCCTGCTAATAACCTAAGATAAGTTAAATCATTGGGGAAAGATAGTGTGGTATATGACGAGATAAATCATTAAAAAGGTTAGTGCGATAGGAGTGCACATTAGAAGAGATGTGAAAATTTCTCAACAGAGTGTCGCACTAATATGTTGTTGCATTGGCCTATAATCAATTTAAATACTTGCTAAACGAATTTTTAAATCATATACACTATCGGGCTCTGACCCATTTCCATTTCTCTTTCTCTCTTATATATATATATATATATATATATATATATATATATATATATATATATATATATGTATGTATATATATATATGTATGTATATATTACAGGTGCCCAGCCACAGGGGCGTCTTGCATAGGGTCCTTTGGCAGGAACGAGCTGCAGCTTAGGTGGGAGTTGCAGGCCTGTTGTTTAGACGACTTCATCCATTCGATTCTACTCCTGGTTCAGTTTTATCCAGCAGGGGCATGTGTCGCCCTCTTTCTATTAATTAGTTGGTATTGTCAGAGATTGTAATTTTTACTTTCAGTACCTTTATTTCGGAATTGTTACTGTCAAGATGTTTTCCTTAGTATTTTAATGTTGGGATTTATTATTGTTGGGTAAACTCTTAAATGTCCATTTTATTCTTCTACTTATTGTGTGACTCTTTAGATGTTAATGGTTTAAGGTTTTATAACCGGATTTAATAAAATGAGAATAAGGTATTAAATGGTTTTGACACTTAGCTTAATTATTTAGGGTGTTTAAATTGGAAAAGTATTTTAACGACAGTGATGCTAAGAATGAACCAACTGTTCCCCTTGATTTTAATTTAATAAAGGAGTGATCGCCCGGTATTTAATTAGGCGGGGTGTCACAGGTAGTATCAGAGCATCAGGTTCTAGAGTCCTTAGGATCTGTATGTCTTATTATGCTTTCAGCGTTGCTTTGTTTGATATAGAGCCCTATATCTAGGATTGTCAATTTTTTTGACGAGATTTCGTTCTCCTGCTATATGTGTGTACATTAGTGAATTCTAATTTCGTTCGGATGTGTGCGTGTGCCGAGCGATGACGTATGTCAGAAGAGGACTGTTAAGCGGACATCAGGAGGTAGGGCTCAGTTGAGATTATACAATATATCCAAGTATGATGACCGTAGTTGAGGTCACCTCCATTATGGCACGAGAAGCCAAGACTAGAAAGGCGATTAAGGCATAGCAGTGATTTCCAAATGCTGTTATAGTCAAATGAGGTGCGAGGGTAAACTTACCCAACGTATTACAAAAACGTGTGACTGTCAATGGGAAATTTTTGAAACACGAAAATTGTATGTGTTTACCAAAGGAGGTAAAGTGTCCAAAGGCGTAAAAATAGGACGGAGTGTGGCAAACTGAAAGTGAAAATTTAGAGAAAATTTTTTTGTCTTTCCGGACGAAATTATAATGGTTGGAGTCAACCACTAATTTTAGAAATGGAATGCTATGCCTATAGGAGAACCTTAGGTACAGTGTTGACCGTATGTTCCTTCCTCAACTGTTCAGGATTAGAAGCAAACGTGGTTCTGAACTCATCGCGGGAGGGCATGACATGGGTCCATTTGTGAATATGAATCTTAACCGCTAACGAATTTTGTATCGGAAGATGTAGATACGAGTGAAGGAAACGACTCCAAGTGGGAGACCAACTCGTAATAATAGTTAATAATACTCGAGGAGGTAATTATGATGGACGATCGATTCAGAGGTTGACATTGTCATATTTTGTCAAAATAGATGATAACGCTTCTTTGTGGGGGAAGTTAAAGGAATCGAAGAATTTAGTCGAGAATAAGAATGAATGCAACGGTGGTGGTATAGCACCACAAAGGGATGTGGATACACATTAGGGAACCCATTTAAATGATTCGGATAATTAAATTCTTACCAAGTGATGGTAAGTTCAGTAAGTACTATTATAGATAGTAACAGGATCTTTATGACCTAAAAAGCTAAGGGAACAACCTGGATGGTTAATAGGAATCGAGTCTACTAAAGTCCGAGAGAAGGACAATCCTAACCTGGTTAGTAGGACAGGTGGTAAGTGGAATATGTGTTGAGGTATTTTGTGCGGAGTGAGATCGCTCCTGATAATATGTTCCAAAGTGAGAAAAAGGACAATAATACGGTGCCTAGTAAAAGGTAATGATTAAAGTAATTTTGTTTGGTTTGAGTAGACCTGTTTCGTCCAGAAACCACTTGCGTAGTCAAGACGATTGGCAAGGTGAAAGTGTAAGTTGTATCCTCAAAGGATGCGACGTGTTTATGTGACACGAGCGAGTCACCATATTTTGTTCCTTGCTAGATTAGCATGTGAGACGAGCTTAATGCATATCATTATAAACGTTATTAAAATTTGAATATTTTTTCCCTAGTGTAGCGGGATTTTTCTTTAGTGCTATCCGCGGAGGATGAATGAGTATATTAACAGCGTTTTATACTGTATTGAGGTTACTCGTTGTAGTGATGCGATACACGAGTATGATGTTATCTTTGTTAAAATGTTATAGAAATGGGTAGTATGATAGTGGGCATTTATTGCAGGGCTATCAGAGTAGTTGCATTAGTGCAACATGTTTTATGTTTGTTTTGGCGAGGCTTTACCTGTAAGAAAGTCGGACTCGCACTTATATTATCTATCCTAGAGACTTTGGAGGAGATAGTGGGCTCGAGATATTCGATGCCAATGTATGTATAGACTTTGCCAATATGATTCAGTATGTATCGGGATTCACCGTTGGGCGAAAAGATTTGACTCAGTATTATGTTTAGCACTCCGGACTTAGTGATATGAAGAGTGCATTTTTATATTTATCCTTTAGAGATGTGGGAGTTAATATTTATACCCCTATTATTAGGGAAAGGAATTTCGAGAATTCCGATTGTATGTATTCGAGGTTTATGGAATGCTATTACCATCAACCTATACTGAACAATAGTGCAATTAGTGAAACGTTCTTTGTTAAGCATGATTACGGGAGAAATTGTAACTTTTATGTCAAGGGACGGAATAAAGGGGTATATACTATGGACGGAGGACCTAACGGATTTCGATAATCAACAATGCTAGGTAGTAGTGTATCGGGGGGGTTCCTTGTTTGGATTTCTCTTTGCGAGACATCCCACGCATGAAACTTAGCGTAAGGCTGGAAATAGGGAGACGTTTGGTCAATATTCCATGAGTTCGGTACCCTAGTCGAAATGGGATCAAGTAATTATGTATGTAAGTTGGAAGTTGAATTTTGTCTTAAAGCTATTGGAAGCCGGGTCTTGTGGTAAGAAAGCATTGAAAGTTACCCCACGAGTTGAGGGGTGGAACGATGATAAGGAGAATTTAAGAATTTTGATTTCTAGGGTGATTGAGAGTACCCAAATGTCGTAACCGCGTTCAAATCACGAGGCGAATAAAGAGTTAGAATGATTTTTACCATGGATTATCTGGAAAGAACTTTATTATACAAAAGAGTTACTGATTTATTTTGGTTGTTGTACCTATTTGGGAAAATTGTTATACTTATTTGAAGAGGGTTGAGAATTATTATTCCTCTTTTATCGTCATGGAATTTGAATGCCCTATTCCTTCTATTTCGTTGAATTTAGTTCGTTCTACGGATGAGTCGCACGCCGTTCGCTCTTCTAGGATGGTCGGGGTGTTGTAAGAATGTGGACATCTCGATTAATTGCAGTTAAAATCGTCCGAGTCGAAGGGACGTGGTCATGGACGTGTGTCATATATGTTTGTGGGACTAGTTAAACGAAGTGGAAGTGATAGAGTGGATTAAACGTCACATGAGGGGGGATAATCCATACATAGGTGTGTAATTAGAATATCACACCCAAATTTGAATTGGAAGACTGTGGGAAGTCATTTAAGAAGAGTATTCCTTGAATGGAAGAATTTAATGATTATGAAGAACACTCGGAACGGAGTTGTTAGTAGGCAAGTATGAGAGTGGCTTTCACATACAAAGGGTGATGATGTTGGTATGGTATAAGAGTTCCATAAGTGCGCTTCGTGGAGAGAAGAGCACGGGTGGAATTTTCGGCATACTACAAGGAAGGAAGGGGAGTATTATGTGTCACTTAATGTGAGGCATTTCAAGGAAGAATTGATGTTTAGCGGGACATAGTGAGTAGTCTCTACATGCACCGCCCACTGGTGAGGTTGGGTTGAAAGAGGAGAATCAACCAAAGAATTTTGTATTTAGCTACAATTCCTGAATTTGGAAGAGGTCGGTAAAATCGGTACAGTTCTTGGATGGGTTGCCATCCTCAAAACAAGATCAAAGCTTCATCCCGAATATGTGAATAAATTCGCCGAGAAGGAGGTGATTGATACTCCTTTAAGCTGACTTACAATGTTAACTAGTATGCCCCATACTTCCTTTGAAAGGAAGGATCGCGTCAGTGCATGATCCGGCGCAGTACAAATTTCTAAATCAGGATGAGATTAGTGAATCCCACCTTTGGTATGGGATTTCAGAAACCAGCGGAGATAAGGTTTCGTTTCGAGTAGGATGTATCACCCGTAGCCAGGGAATGGGCGCATGGTAATTAAAGATTTGTGGAGCCACGTGAAGGAGATTTTGGAATATTGGTACGATGATTTCAGGAATGCTCGATAGAAGCACTCGTACCCGTTTGTCGCATATAAGGTGCTTATTAAGGTTTTGTTATGGAAGAACCTCAACTATTCTCCTTCCGTATGCTTAAAGGTGAGTAAATAATCAAAATTTTTGGATCGGTCGAGAGAACATCCGATAACTGTGGTAAAATTCCACGACTGTTTTAGGTGAGCAAGAGTGATCAAATGTTCATATAATTTTCTCAGAATGGGAGTTTCGTATATGAATAAATCCGAGTATTTGTCATGTAGTGAGGTGCGTCCTCCTAATGATAGTGAGATAAGGAAATTATAACGTATAGGCGTGACCTATGCGAATGTTGTCGGTTGGGAGAACAATGTGAAGTGTCTCCAATAAGAATGTAAAACAATGTTGCTGTGAAGAAAGGGCTATAGTGATTGAGCACCGTAATGTGTAGTTAGTTTGTGTACAGAAAAGGATATCCATAATTGTGCTACCTGATAGGCCTTATTTTCTGAATTTCGGGACGAAATTCCGTTATTAGGGGGGAAGTATGTAATACCCCGTATTTCTATAGCTTTTAAATTATGGGATTTATTAAATTTAATTGAGATAGATAAATTAATTTAATTTTAATCCGGAATGTTGTTTTAAATACTTACTAGCGTGATGAGAGTTAGTAATTATTGGAAATTTGTTATTTGTTGAGTGTTACTGGATGAGTATAGTAATATATGAGATTTATTTTTATAATATTGTCACGTGTGAATAAAATGACAATTATTGAAATTTAAGTCGGGACGCGCCTGTGTCGTGTCAGGACTAAATGTTGATTAATAAAAGTGAATATTTTATAGGTTGTTCGTATTGTCATTTTGAGTGCGCCAACGCGTCCGAAAGGATCGAGATAGTCATAAAAGTGTACCCGGGGGTTTAGTTTGGGTCTCGGTGCGTTTTTAGGCCTAATTAGTACCCGAGGGGGGAATTTTGGTCATTTTACATTTTTGGGTAATTAAACCCATGAAATTGCAATGGTTATATCATATGTCTAAGGTTGTCTCCTAGGGTTAGACCAACCAAAGACAAGTGACAGCCATAGGAGAGGGAAGGAGAGAGCTTCCAAAGCAATCCAAGGCCCGAAATCCATCCGTTTGCACCGCCTCCACCACCAACGCGTAGATCGCGAGACGGGGAACGCAACCACACCAAATTCGGCACCAAACCAGAACGTCGAAAATCCCAGGCAAGTGTTTATCTTGCTTATTTTCGTTGATGCATCACTCATATTAGTTTAGGAATGATTAGGATGAGTTGTATGGAAGAAAAACCCCATTTGAGATAGGAAATTGCATGTAGGGATGATTTAAGTGATATTCTGGAAACCCTTTTTCCATATAGAGTATTAAACCACGAATTTATGATGTTATATAAGAAGGAAATTCTGGAAAAGATGTGTTAGAACCATGTTTAAGAGATTCCTAGGGTTTTTGATATTTACATGAATTTTGGGTTGTTAATCCATGTTTAGTGACGGAAACTTACATGCTTTACGTAGAAAATACATAATATGGTGATATAATGTTAGTAGTATAAATTCAGGGATGATTGGGAATGAAAAATATGGAATTGGTTGAGGTTAGAGGATGAAACCCGTAACTGCAAAACTGCAGGATTCGCTATACCTGCTTGATTGATCGATCGAAGGTTCGATCGATCGAGCCCCTAACCTCGATCGATCGATCGATCCCCTAAACTCGATCGATCGACCCCTCTTGGCAGACTTAAGTACCCCTTTTAAAATTGTTGAATTGATTCGAAATGAAGAAAACTCCTTAGAAATCCTTGTTCAAATAATTTGGGAGATAATGATGACCAGTAAGATTCATTAATGAATAAGAGACCTTTAATGTAAGGCGAAATCTATATTTTTGGGATATCCTACATAAGGGACAATGTAAGTATATGTTAAATGGGAGAGACACATAAGAGGGTTACGTTGGAACATAAATGAATACCTACTGAATTGTACCTTTGGAAGGATAGAGTCCATGAGGGCTACGTAGTAAGTTGGAGAAACCCTTCGAATTAAAGTGAGAAACGAACCATTATACGTGATAACTAATAATGGGAATATAAGGATAAATGTTGTGAATATGGGTTATGAGATAAACCTAAATTGATATAATAAAAGTGGTATATTTATATGATTGTGTATGCATATATTATATACTTGTGAAAATCATGCCCGCGCTACTTGCGGGGATATTGACTCGTACCCGCGCTACTTGCGGGGATATTGACTGGGACGATCTTATCTCGTGTGCCTTATGGGGGATATTGACTCGTACCCTATAATATAGGAATCCTAGGTACAGACTATCGAATCGGTAATCACGGTCCTAAGGGACGTGAGGGTATGTACTGACCTCTTGGACTTGGATACTATGCTTTGCCTCAATATTGTTTGTCTATGTATTTGTACAGTTCGAGAGTGATTCCGAACTTGTATTCCCTTTAGTGTGATTGATACGGGGATTGGATAGCAGAGTATGCCCGCACCATAGTTTTTATGTGGGGTGCTGTTATGATATATATATTATACGAGTAGTTAATATATATATGAAATTCTGAAATCTGGAACTGCCTACTGTGATTTGATATGTAGGACATGGTTGATGACTCAAATTATAAATACTTGTTTTGAGAAAGTATAATATGACATTGGAAAACTTTATTGATTAATAAAGTTAAAAGGAAAACTTTGGTTGCAAATTGAAATCTTACGTTTTAAATACTTGTGTTGTTCAGTTGTAAATCCTGCGAATATCCTAAGATAAGTTAAATCATTGGAGAAAGATAGTGTGGTATATGATGAGATAAACCATTGAAAAGGTTAGTGTGATAGGAGTGCATATTAGAAGAGAGGTGAGAATTTCTCAACAGAGTGTTGCACTAATATGTTGTTGCATTGGCCTGTAATCAATTTAAATACTTGCTAAACGAATTTTTAAATCATATACACTATCGGACTCTGACCCGTTTCCATTTCTCTTTCTCTCTTATATATATATATATATATATATATATATATATATATATATATATATATATATGTATATATTACAGGTGCCCAGCCACAGGGGCGTCTTGCATAGGGTCCTTTGGCAGGAACGAGCTGCAGCTTAGGTGGGAGTTGCAGGCCTGTTGTTTAGACGACTTCATCCATTTGTTTCTACTCCTGGTTCAGTTTTATCCAGCAGGGGCATGTGTCACCCTCTTTCTATTAATTAGTTGGTATTGTCAGAGATTGTAATTTTTACTTTCAGTACCTTTATTTCGGAATTGTTACTCTCAAGATGTTTTCCTTTGTATTTTAATGTTGGGATTTATTATTGTTGGGTAAACTCTTAAATGTCCATTTTATTCTTCTACTTCTTGTGTGACTCTTTAGATGTTAATGGTTTAAGGTTTTATAACCGAATTTAATAAAATGAGAATAAGGTATTATATGGTTTTGACACTTAGCTTAATTATTTAGGGTGTTTAAATTGGAAAAGTATTTTAACGACAGTGATGCTAAGAATGATCCAACCGTTCACCTTGATTTTAATTTAATAAAGGAGTGATCGCCCGGTATTTAATTAGGCGGGGTGTCACAATAACCTTTATCCCATTTCCCTTTTTATACTCAGGAAATGTAAATTAAAGCCAATTTATTATCATAAATTGCTTTAATAAAACTAAGACCTCCCCTCCGGGTTTCCCCACTGGACGCACCCCTAAATGGCTATCATCTTCCAGGGCCTATCAAACAAGACAACCTGGGAACCTACCAACGTCGGGAAGCGGCCATATGCCTGCGGGAAAGTCAAGACCACACCCAGAATCCCCTAACCAGCGCAGTAAACAATAATCGCCCATATGGCCTATAGGACTATAGCCACCCTGTATTCATTAGCCAGGGGGCATCACCATAACGCACGCAACTTCCCTTATGATAGCGATTTAGGAAGGTGTGTAACCATAATTTATCAATTATGAAAATCATTTACCTTTTTCCCATTTTGAAAATATTCATATATATATATATATTTTCAAAATCATTTATCTTAAATTATATATATACTTGAATCACATAGTATATACATATACCACATATTCCTCCTAGAATATATAAATGGCCATATTTGCCAATCTCATCTAGCGATGACCAATAATCCCAAAAATTCTCTCAAAGAATCATAATCATGCATGATACTAAACCCAAAGTATATTCTTACTTTAATAGGTAATATATACCAAAATCCCATCTGCGAATTTATTGGATATTTCTAATTATACCGTTTCTCACTAAGCGAATATATACCTATATTCCCAAGTCAAAATTTAACTCCCCAAACTCTTAAGGGAAGAAAACTGGCCATTCTGACCAAAGCGAATCGATTCGCCCAAATTGCGAATCGATTCGGGCCCTAATCCGAATCGATTCGGAAAGTGTTCTGCAAATAGGTCCTTAATGGAGAATCGATTCGGTCTAGATCCGAATCGATTCAGACCACTGCAGAAACCCAGATCCCCTTAGGCGAATCGATTCGGCTTCGAGGGGCACTGTTTGGGCAATTTTTCAATATCCAAAATACCCAAAATTCAATCCAATATCCATTTAAATCCTAACTTGGAGTTATTTCTACAAACCCAACGTTTTTAATATCTCCTCAAATTCTTTAGAGGTCCTAACAATCCTTTTGAGAACCCCTAATATTTATCTCCAATAAGTTATAACTAATGATTTCAATCTCGGATAGCTTTCCGTAGAAAAATCACTATAAATCCAAAAAAAATCAGAAAAATAGGCGGTCAGTGCCCACACGACCGCGTCGAAAAGATCTACAATTTTTATTTTTTTACCAAGAGCCGAATCGATTCGGTCCTAGGCCGAATCGATTCGGGAAGGATGCAGGTCACTGTTCATCGTTTTCTCCGGGACGGTTTTGGCTATTAAAGCTTCTTCCAAGATTTTGTCACCTCACCCAACGTCCTACAACCTCAACTAACTACAAATACACATATAATAAAGGGTTCTAAACATCCTAGAACCCTAAAACACCCAATAATTTAGGTTAAAACCTAAGTTTCTCCAATTATCCAATTTTAGGGGTTTATTCGTTTTAACTCCTGAAAACCCGTTTTACCCATGAATACCCAACCCAAAATCATTAAGGTTTAATTATACCAAACTACGGTATGAGATATTTATAAAAAAATTTAAATAAAGCAAGTAAACACTTGCCTCGTGAATAAAATCCGACGTCCTCGAGTCGAATCCAGCGGAGTTAGCCCGAGATCTCCATTTCTCTCCTCTTTTCTTTCTTTCCTTTCTCTTTTTCTCCCTCCCCCTCTCTTTATAAAGAAAGAAAAAAGGGTTCTACCCCTTAAAACCCAAAAACGTCTCGTTTACCCAATTACGAGTTACTTTTACCTCTAAAATTACCCGAAACTTAATTTCGACAATCGAACACTCGTTTCCGACTATCTCGGCCATTCCGAGAATCACGGCGTATTCGAAATTTCCATCTGAGGTACTCGATCGCAAATCACTATTCCAACCCAAAATAAACAAATGCGAGTTTTCCAATTAAAAATATTACCTCGTGTCGCTTTACTCAATGGCGACATATAATTAAAATGTTTCGACCTATATAGTCCCAAAAATAATCACAACATCCTTCGAAAATCATTTAATCCTCGAAAATCCCAAAAATTACTATTTAGGGAAATTTCTCAAATTCCAATTTATAATTAATTATGGAATTTAATCGTCTCCAAAAAGGGCGGGTTGTTACAACATCCTCATCAGTGTGAGACGTACTTGAAGTGCTAACATGACTAGCCATGAAAGCGGTAAAGTTACATCCATATGGTTAATCATCCTTATAATCCACTAACTCGATATCTCTATCGCTTAAAGTGGCATTACAAGAAGCTTTTCCCTTGCCTTATTTCTTAATCCATGTAGAACACTCATGGGCTTTAAAACCCTTACCCTCACACTCATACATCTCTTTGAATTATCTTTACTAGGATACTCTCCTCTCGCTTTTCTTTGATCATACTAAAAAGCATTCTTGCCTGATTTAAATTTTTTGTCTTTCTTGAATCCTTTATTTTCCACTTTGGAAGAATTTTGATTTATTAATTTGAGAAACTTTTAGAATTTTTTTCGTAATTAAGTCAAGATCATCTGGATTAAAATTAACCTCGGAGTCAGAAAACTCATTTTTTCTTAGATTTATCTTTTAAAGCGATCCCTTTCTCTTGGTTCTTTTGAGATTTGGGGAACATATATATTTCATAAATTATTAGGTCTCCTACAAGATCTTCTAACCTAAGATTATATAAAATTCCCAAAGCGTTAAGGACCTTGACTTTTACACTAAATGAAATGGAAAATATTTTCTCAGTTACCCTCGTCTCAGGAATCCTCTCATCTAAATTAAAACTAGTGTTCACAATATCAGACAGGTGTAAAAAAAAATCATAAATTTTTTCAATTAAAGCATGCTAATGGTTTACAATTATGTGGTGAGATTCTGTATCTTAGAAGGTTTCACAGCATTGGTACCCGCGTGAGTGACTTGGAGGATATCCTAGGCTTCTTAGATGTGGTATACGTCTTGATATGAAGAAATTTATCAGGAGTGACTGCACTAAAAATTGCAGTTAAGCATCGGGAGTGAACGTAAATCCATCTAAAATCATCTTTAGTCCATGTAGCGATTGGTTTGAGACTAATTATATCATCATTAGTCATAGTGGGTGGAGTCCACCCTCTTTCAAGAGAAATCCAGACTTCCTCATTAATCGATTTCAATACCAACCTTATTTCTTTTCAATAGGCATAAATGGACTCGTCAAATGTAGGTGACCTATTTTACGAGTTATTGATATAATCACAAGGATGCATTCATATAACATGTAGAAACATGCACTGATACCAGTTTCAAAATACATGATAGAGTGGTCCGATTATAAGTATAATTCATAGAGTAGGTCACACACGTACTAATCCAAATTATATATAGGCTAAGTTTTATTTTGATTAAATTATGTGAACATGGAAGATATTTGAATATAAATGAATCCAAAAAAAATAACAAAAATTCAAATAAGATAGGAGATGAGGAAAAATCCCTTTTGAGAAAAACCTATACACAACATTATTTCCAACTAGTTATTATAGACAAAGATACATAGACTTACAAAAAATGGAGCTCCTTCAAGAGACGTAGTAATGTCTTCACTCCCAATTATCCGGAATAAATAATTCAGATCTAACACCGCCCCATAGAAATCTTCACTTACCTCGATATCCACCAATCAACCTCGAGAATAGGTATCCGTATCGTTAGCAGTAGATAGTTAAATCTAAAAGATTATGAACAAGTATGGTGTTCTTCGTGGTTTGGAAAAGTGATCCCAAATAATCCAAAGGGTTTGGATTGAAAACTAAAAGAGTTTGATCACTAAAAGATATCTAAAACTCTTAGATTAAAATGCACCTCGAAATCTCTATATATAGGGAAACGAATCTCCAATAGATAGGCATGAAAGATTGCATTTAAAATCCAGTAAAATATAAATTTTCATGTATTCATGAGAAGGAAGGTACATCTTGTTCGAATGAAGTATCCTTTCTCGTTCAAACATACATAAAAAAATGATCCAAAGATATTCCATAGACTCTCAAAAGACGCAACACTTGATCTCATTTGAACAAAGTTTGAAACGTTCTAAAGAGGTATAGGAACTATTCAGAAGACATCCAAATGTCGTTATAACGACTTAATGAAATTTTCAATAACATTTTTGAAAAATATTTTAAGTTTTCAAACTCTTTAAAAATACCCCTAAACAAAATGATTCATAGAAATAACCTTATAAATCTTCCTCACTAAATATAATGACGATCGATCTTCTGTTGATGCATACGGTCACTAGTTTGTCTTGACTTGAAGTCTTAAGAATGTTCATGATGATTTTGTGGTTTGTAATAGGATAAGACAAAACTAAAATAGATTACGAGCAATTATAAATTTTGCTCTTACAGAACACTAATGTTGTATTTGACATCTTCAAAGGCGCATAACCATTATAATAGGGACCAAACTCTCCTTTCATAAAATCTCATTTGTAAACACTATAAGAGATTATATTGAAGAGGGGGATGACCCCCACCGTAGACGTAGGCCATTCACGGTCGGACCACAAATAATATGGTGTTCTTGTGTGTTCTTGTTTCATTTATTATTTTATTATGTTGTGTGTGACAATCAAATTTTTGACCTAACATAATTGACACCATATATGAGAAGACGTAGTCATGTTCACGGTTGTGTTCGTACTTGTTTTTCTAAATACAATTTATTAATGCAATACATTCACTTGATTTTTCCTCTCTAGAGGATGAACCACGAGTTATTTCTATAAACTTCTTGGTACACTATGTTGGGTGGAATGGACAAAGATAGATTTATGGATGCAGGTTGTATAATGGTAAAAGACTTAATTGGAGAAGTGGGGTTCTACACCTCTAATAAGAGGATAGCTTGTAGATAAGGTTTTATCATTTAACATTGATTTCATCACAAAAGATGTTTACAACGCTTATATATATTGTTTTATATATTACTTCATTGTCTCATGCCTTTTATAGATTCCTTGTCAGATTTATTATTTTTCGGATTTCTTATTCTCAAGCTTAGCCCAACTATTTAATTTATATTTCTACATGATCATTCTCAATTTTAGAGCCATAAGGAATTTATGTACATAAGAAGTGCAAAAAATATACTGGAGTTGGAACTCGGGTCCTAACTGAGTTAAATTATAGTCCCGGTCTTGCCACCGACACTGGTGGCCTTTTAATATTGACCTTCCACATTCCTAGAGAATTTTCATTTATTGTTAGGGCATTTAACAACCCAATTTTTACAGCTGTTAATGTAATACCCCGCACTAATATTTTATTTATTTTCCCTACATAATTTGCAATAACCTAAAGACATTGAGAATTGAATGATTATTCCTGGGTTTATATTCTTATTTGACTGCTCTGAAGGCTTGATGGTAATTATTGGAAATTTAGGGGTTAAAATTAAAAATTTTGAGAAAATAGAGTAAAGGGTAGTTTGAACGAAGTTCAGGTCGTTCGAACAAGAATCAAGGATGGATTTAATTAGGGATCAAACAAGGTTCGAACGACATCCGACTACATAACAGGTCCACGTCGTTCGAAGGTAATTTTAAGTGGTGATCGAACGTGGTTTGAACGTTATGCATTTCTCGTTCGAACGGGGGGTGAATCTTATTTGAATGAGTGCATTTAGATTTTCAACTTAGGTTGCCCTTGTGCGCTGCCTCATTCTGGGCTGTTGGATGAATGAGTTGTCGGGCTCTGGTGAGTCAAGATTGGGCAAAAATGGGATTTGGAAGTCTTGGAGCATTTTATAAGGGTTTTTTTAGGTTAATTTGTGTCATTTTATAGTTGGAAGAAGAAAGAGAGAGAGAGAAAGAAGGGTGGGCCTTCCACATTTATTGAGCATCTTTCCACCTCAAACCACCATTCCACCACCAAACATCCACCTTAAACCATCATATTATTCTAGCTTTCACCATATCCAATCTTTAGATAACCATTTCCACCATTATTGGGCATAGCTACCAATTTGTGGAGTTGTTGATGGTATCTTTAGGGAAGATGAAGATGGCAAATTCATGGCGCTTGAGGGTTTTTGGATGGATCTTTTATGGAGGCAAGTTTGGTAGAGCTAGGCAACCTCCTTGAGGCCACCTTAGGAGGTTGGAGGTTTCCATCTTCTTAAACATTTCATGCCTTCCATTGTTAGGGCTTTATTTGAGGTAGGAAAACCTACTCTTAGTTTAAAACTCTATTTTGTGTATTATTAGTTTTGTTGTTAGAATTTAAGAGTAGAATGAACATGAATAAAATGATGGGGTTTTAGTTGATTTGTATTAAACATTTTTATGGAATAAAAATGTTGGCTAATATATTGTTTTGTTGAAAATAAAGGATGAGTAAATATCTTGAAAAGAAACTAAGTTTGGGCCTTTTGTGAAAATGGTATTTCTAGAAGTTTGAAGTTGATCATTTTAGGAAATGAAATGTTTTGAAAAATGATGTTGATTTTACTATTAATGTTTGGTGAAATAGTGTCCTAAAGTCTCTTAAAAATGAAGACTTTATGAAAATGGGACATTTACTGAGTTTGAAGAAATAAAATGTCTTTTGTATCTTCAAAGAGCATTTTTGCATGCATTATGAATTTTTATAATGAAAAATATGTTTCACCCATTTAATAGGATTTTAGGATTTAAAATCCATCTTCTCATGCATATAAACTTGTAGTATTTTTGTAATGGGCATATAAAAATTTTAAAGAAGATTTTTATTGGGTATAATCATGAAATAAGAAAAGTAAAACTTTCGGTAAGTGTAAGGTTCTAGGTATGATAAGTGTATGGTTATAAGACTACATGTGTTAATAAAAAGAAAATGGTATTTTTCTTATAAAGTACTCTTATAAGTTCAATGATTTTCGAAAATTAAAGTAATGAAATAAATAAGTTTCCAATCGAGAAGAATGTTACTCCAAAAGGTTAAAAAAGTGTTAAAAAAACTTAAGAAGTTAGTGTGGGTAACTTAATGGTGTTTTGGAAAATTAACACTTGTGAATAAGGAGTAAAGATGAGTTTGGATACAAATGGGTAAAATGGTTATTTTACGTAAAGTGGAACATTTTATGGACTAAAAATATTGGAAAGGGTGTTACACATGCTAGTATTAATGAACATAATTTTAGGAATAAAATCAAAGCTACAGCATAAAGGACATGAAATGATGATTTTCAAAGTGTAACATAAGTTTGGGTGAAACCTCGGGCTTTGGCTTCTGCTTCGGCAGGGTAGAAGGAAAAAGGAACTAATGTAGACATTTGCAACATGTTAAAACACATTAAAAAGGAACTCGGATGATACCGAAAAAATTAAGAAGGGCATGGACCCGTGGGGTGAAAGACCTAAAATACTGGCCAGAGCATATGGTGGCGTCGTCGGCGTTTGTAGCCCATGAAAGTAGTTGGTTATTGGAAGATTCAGATAAAAATATAAAGGAACAAGTAATATGTCAAGAAATGGGTTGTGTTGTGAAATTGTGTCAATACAACCTAACTTGAATGAATTAATAAATGTTCCGGTAAAGGTTAAAAAGGACAAAAAATGTGGTAATTTATTAATGCTCAAAAGGTGAAGAAAAGGTAAAGTTAAGTGATTAAATGGGTCATTAATAAACCTAAGTGGTTTAGCCCATAATTAACACAAAGGTGTCTTGTGAAAGGTTTTCAAAGATTAAATAAGTATTTTATAACATGCTGTTCGCGTGTGTTGAAAGGGTGATTTTCAATGAAAATACTAATGTGGATTGGTTAAAATGAAAAGAGAAATTTCAGTAAAGAAATAGTTTTGGATCAAAACCAAGAGTAGTTGTTTCAAATATTTAACTGTGTGTGTTAAATAAAGGGATAAATGTCAAACTAAGAAATAGGAAGTCTTTTACAAGATTAAGGTGAATTAATTAAGATAAATAACATTTTCAAAAGTTAAACAGTCTCATGTACTGAGTATATATATATATACAAGGAAGTTTCATGTCCATGTAGATATAATATGTTTAAGTTTTCTTTCTTCCGTTCGATTCTATACTGAATTGTGTATATTTCCAATTATGCATTTGGCTCTCTCCCTCATTTTGTTACGACAAGTTGGGTACGATTTTGTATTTTGAGAGAATTATGTAGGTAAATCCTCTCTTTATTTTACATTAGGTTCTCTGTATACTTGGACTCGGGGGATGCCTCCCACGGGTCCCTAAAGTAGTTTTATTTGAAATTAGAATTGCATGCTAAACAAGTGAAATGATAATGAAATAAAACTGGAGTGGAAACATTATTTTGGTTGTTTCATTACACTTCACACCTAATTCTCGTGTCAGACCGGGTTAACCACGGGTGACCTATAAATCCAGGCCGAGGCACTAGAAATGAAATTAAAACTCTAGGTTCAAAACTCCTTTCGGGAGTGATATGGTGAGGTCAGTAGTGGATCTTTCGACGTTTGTGTTAGTTTGGCTTGGTAACGGTAGTTTTGGTGATGGCTTAGTTCATGTACTCGACAGTGAAGTAAAAAAGGTTAGCACGACGGGTAAATTCATTGCCAAGTTGCAGGAGACTAAGTTAGTTGTCGTTAATCTCTTTCGCTCTTCTGATTTAAATATGTTTGTAAGTTACAAGTGTCCATGCAAGTTAGTGGTGGTGACACAACAGGTTTTTAGTGTGAGTTTCTTGTGTGTCAATCCATAGTGATATAAGAAGCCATTTGATATTTAAAGAATGGTGAATGATTTCTATTGAATTAAAAACATTAATAGTGAGAAGGTGTGACAACCCTCTTATTAAAATAAAAGGTGTCCAGCCCATTACTCCAATAAATACAGGAATCATAGATGGTCCATTCTTAGCATCACTGTCGTGAAAATAATAATACGAGATAACCACCAATTATTTTAGAAAACGGATGTCAAATAAATTTTCTATGTTTAAAGAAAACCATTTAGAGAATCCAATTTAAAGAGATGGTGGATATAAATAAAGATGGATAATTGTTTCACACTCATACATAATATAATAACCGAATAAGCTGTCGGTTAAAAGAGAAGTACAAGCGGTTACACCGAGTATAAAATATAAGTATCACAGTATATAAGTAAGTACAAAACTTGGGAAACATTCCCGAATATTTATACTGATCATAACTAGAGTAAACAAAAGATAGAGGTGTCTATACAAATATCCTACAACATTCGCAAAAATGTTATAGCTCATGGACACTTGGATGGAAGGGTCAACATTGGCGTCCTTGTGGAAGAGCACCTGTACGTAAATAAAATCCATACAAAACAAAGAGATATAAACGGGTCAGGTCCCGATTTGATATGATATACATGTGAATAAATGTATGACAGTTATAAATATATAACAACATGAACATGCCTATCATGCTCTTCATATTAAGAATAATCATCACCTCTCAACTAAAATGCACAACCTAGTGGAGCTTCATATATGGTGTCAACTAAGCATTAATGCAAGAGAAATAACTCAATTTCAACTTAATAAGCTTACAATACAGTTTTGCACAATATGACTTCACTAGTCCATTCCTCATTAGGAAACTTATTCCAAATAGTTGATTTATAAAATGCTTTAGCCATTTATAAAATGTCAAATTCCGGAGAATAGTTATAATCACAATATATAACGATTCTAAGACCATCCTTTCAGGAGCCACCCCACTAGATGCGCCCCTAAATATCTATCATCTTCCAGGGCCTATCATCAAGACAACCTGGGCATCCAAAATCGCGTTGCGTGGGAAGTGGCCATATACCTTCGACAGTGAGTCTTAACCATACCCGGAATTACCTCACCTCGAATAAAATAACATCACAATATAACAATCGATCCTACGGCCGAGGACTATATTCACCTTACATTCACTAGCCAGGGGACTTCACCTCATTCGCGTAACTTCCCTTATGATAGCATTTAGAGAGGAATGTATATGCAAACCAATATTCACGAGGTATGCCAATTGAACAATGTACATTACATTATATCCGAAGCCATATGTGTTTAACGACGTAAAACAAAACATTCACTTATCTTCATATTAGTCTCCATGAATTAACAACAACCCTATAAGACATCAAGTATACTATTGCCTCATCCCAGGTCTAAAAGTCCACAATTTTATATAACCCAAGTTCCCCTTAGTCCTAAGCTATCTCACTATATGTAAAGGACCTTCACCTTCTTCTAACAACTAATTAATCAATTCCCGAACTAAGCCCCAACACTCAATTTCTAACCTAGGTTCCCGATTCCCTTCAAAATAGACTCTAATACTCTTGTTTCACTTCAGGCAAGAAGGTTACTAGGTCTAAACCTTAAAAGAAATGAGCTAAGGAAAACTAAAGTTTTTGGGTGAAACAATAGGGGACCGGTCGAGTGGCCCCTGACCCGTGATCGACTGCGCTTCTAAGGTCTTTCCTTAGAAGAAATCCAGTAAGCATAATCCTCAATGCCCGATCGACCGGTCATAAGACTGCGGTTAACGCGCTTTTTAAATATGCCTATCTAGAGAAGCAATGGGATTTTTTCTTTAGGCCCGGTCGATCGGGCTATGGACTGCGATCGACCGTGCTCACCTGATCTCACGGCCAAACCCCTCTTTTAACAAGACAAACCCAAACCTCTAACCCTAATTTCTTCCCATCTTACAACCCCATCAACTAAAAACTTTACCACAACATTTCTACACAACAACAAACCAATATAATCAACTCAAATATTACAAACAATAACATCTCAGGGTTAAACACTAAGATTATTTGTTCAATTCTTCCAAATACACAACTATCACTACAATATTTCCGCATAAAATCATACATTTACAAGTTAAAAACTTTCCTTATGGTTGTAGTCTCGAATTTTCTTCTGGTAGAAATAAATTCAAGCTCCAATCTTCAATTCTCTCCCCTTTTGTCTCCTTTTCTCCCAAACTCTCTCTCTCTCTCTCTCTCTCCCTCTCTCTCTCTCTCTCTCTAGGTTTAGAAGATATAAATTAGAATAAATGTCGTTGGAAGACTAAAATGCCCATTAACACTAAATTGTATCTTTTAATGTCACTACGCAATTAAAATGAGTCGTAACAACATAATTAAGTCATAACCGATTAAAAGTACCCGAAACCCAAAATTACAACATGGTACTTATTTTGATTATTTCAACCATTTTTGGAGTAACCTCGCCCTCTAAATTGGCATTCGGGATAACATAAATCATTTCATGCTCCAACATCATTTTAAATTATAACCGTCACTTTAGGCACAATTACGTAATAAAACATAATATGATGCTATTTACATTCACTTAACAGTAAATATGCGAAACTCAGCAAATATTATCTCTTAAATTACTTAAAATAATATTTACTCCAACTCCCTTTATTTTATATAATTAACCCACATGGCAAATTAATATAAAAATAATTACTAAAAAATAAGGGGTATTACAGAAGGTACCTATATAGAGCACCCCTAGGGTTTGCTTTCCGTGCTTTAGCTATATAAACCTTTAGCTAGTTAGACTTCAATTTTGACAAAATATTTCTGTAATTAGGATTGTGTCTTGCCTACCTACGCTAAGTCCTCTATTGTTGTCTACATTAAATGTTCTCTTGACTTGGTTCGCCATCTCAGAAAAAACGTAATTTCTATACACTCTATGGATCATAAGTAGTTTATCACATAGGACACTACATGACACTACATTTGCATTTCATTTTTATCATGTATATTGATTACACTTGTGTGTGTGTCTAAAAAGATTTTTTTTAAAACTGTTTAAGAAATAATTTTGGAAATTAAGAACCCATTATAAAATATTTCAGAAATAGATTTTGTAAATAATTCTTTTATTTGTTAAAGAGATAAATTCAAAATTAATTAAAATGTTTTTATACAATTAAGAATTAATTTTTGAAACTGAATTTAAAAAAAAACTATTTCGTATGTCGGTTGTTTTATATATGTAATATATGTTAGTACATTATGTATGTATGTATGTATGTATGTATGCACGTGTATATTGTTTGATATCTGTTATATATGTAAGTATGTGTGTAGTATTATATAATATACATATGTTTAGATGGTTTCATGCGTTGGTATGTTGGTCATGGACCTTAGCTAGTCTAAAGGCACATAGCCTTATGGCATAAGACCTGTACACGATTAGACCAAGCATGTTTTTTTTTGGTTGATTTAGCCGTTTATAGCCTTGGTTTATAGCTGTTATATTAGGTGGTATGTAGATTTGACCTAGTAGTTTTTTTAACACCGATTTGACCACTCATATCTGTTGGAGATATGTCCCTATAGCAGGTATATTTTCGTGCACCTATACTTGACCGATGCCTTAGCTATTGGCAAATTTAACCCCATAATAGTTGTGCGCGCCACACACACACACACACACACACACATATATATATATAGTACTATGTATAGTTTTTTTGTATGCGTACTCGATTATTATATATAATTATATGTGTGTGGCATGGTATATTTTAGTAGTACAAGTTTAGATCTTAGGAAAAATATAAGATTCGGTCTTTTCGTCCTTATGTCTTAGAGATATAGGATTGTACCCATAGCTTTTATGGACTTGACCTGACCATGGGAATTATCCCCTTTTATTGCTTTCGTCCCTTTCCATCTGTATAGGATTGATTAGGAGCCATAGGCGGTACGAGCTAATACCTAGTACTAAGAATTGGGTTTGACCTTTTTTTTAAAAAAATGACGCCGTCTTGAGTATAGTATGCCTACAAGTCTATTTTTTTTTTTTTGGTTGCTAGGAAAAGAAAAAACAAAATGATCACCGACTCCTTTCAAACACCAAACCCGCCGCGTCTTCCCTGAGGAACTGAAGGATTTTGTCCGGGGCATCTTCAATTTCAACAAATCGGTCCTGTTGCTTCCTTGCCTTTTTTGCAAGCCAATCCGCGCATCTGTTTCCTTCTCTGTGGATATGTCCAACTCTAGCATTTAAAGTGTTCTTGAGTTCCATGCAATCTTCAATGATACTGGCAAGTGGGTGGTGACTCTCTTCTTCATTGTTGATGAGATCCACCGCCTCCTTAGAGTCCGACTCAATGAGGGCACGATTCCAACCTTTCTCATGAGCCATATTGAGTCCGAAAAGGATACCTTCAAGCTCGGTATTAAGGGTACTCACACATCCATGAATTTTTCCGTAGCATCCCACGATCCATCTCCCGAATTCGTCCCTAGCCAGGCAACCATACGAACCAGTCATTGTTGTTTCATCCCAACTGCCATCCGTGTTGATTTTGATAGAACCTGTAGGGGGAGGCAACCAAGAAATTAGTACAGTGTGGCCCACCCGTTTTTGATTTGCATTATGGCCAAATGCTTGTTTAATGTCCATCGCAAGCGTTTGACTAAGATGCACAATCGAATACGGGGGAGTGACAATATTATCAAAAATGAATTTATTTCGCGCTTTCCAAATATTCCATAAATAAGAGATAAAGAGGACATACCATTCTTTGTACTTTTGATTCCAGATGTTCTCTACAATCCAATCAATAAAGTTAGGGAACGTACCTGTGGGCCTGAAATGGATAGGATAATAGGTTCCCCAAACTTCACGCGCAACGTGACAATCTCTCAAAATATGCTCCATATCCTCCACACTATGACATCTATTACATCTACTGTCATCGGATAAGCCTCTTATGACCCTTTGCTGGTTAGTGAGAAGTTTGCCGTGGAAGATGATCCACAAAAATTTTTTGAATTTCTGGGGGATTTTAAGATTCCAGATTTTGTTCCAATAACCAATGGGTGGGGGGGTTAAGGACTCGACATTAAGGATAGAATGGTAGCAAGACTTTATGGTAAATTTTCCATTTGATTTATTTCCCCATCTCGGTCTGTCCGTTCTGGTAGTAACACGAGGTAGAGGGATGTTAACAATAGTATCAACAGTGTTACTGGGAAAACGTCTCTCAATTTCGGGGGTGTTCCAACTTTTTTGACTATTAATGAGGGTGCTGACCAACTCGTTTCCTTCACAATTCGACTCATCCGGGGGTTTCAGTTTTTCTTTCCCACACCACCAGTCCTCGAAGATGTGAATATCATCACCATTCCCAATGGTCCATTTGGTGTTATCATGGAGTGTCTTTCTTCACTTATAAATGCCTCTCCAAATGTGAGAAGCGTTCACTTTTTTAGGCCATTTTCTGGGATTTAGTTCATGGGTGTATTTGTTTTTTAGAACTTGAATCCATAGGGGGTCTTTTTCAGTCATGATTCTCCAACCGAGTTTGGCAACCAGAGCTTTGTTGTTAAGGTCGCTCTTACGAAGGCCGAGACCCCCACTCGATTTGGATTTACAAACATTCTCCCAAGAGCCCAGGTGGACTTTTTTAGTCTTTTCATTATCACCCCATAAGAAATTTCTATTAATTTTATCAAGGGTATCACACGTACTTTTTGGAAGGAGCGTCGTTTGCATGGTATAGTTTGGTATGGTGGAAGAGACCGATTGAATCAGGGTGGCTCTTCTAGCCAAGGATAGTAATTTAGCTTTCCAACCAGCAAGACGTTTGTTCACTTTGTTAACCACATCTTTGAACTGATCTTTTCCCAGTCTACCATGAATCAAGGGAAAGCCTAAGTAAGTGCCTAGGTTGTGAGTTATAGGCATACCACATTGATGGCTAATCTCAATAGCTTTCCTACGAGGGGTGTTCGGGGAGACATAAATTTTTGATTTATTTAGGTTAACCTTCTGGCCCGAGACATTACAGAAATGCTCCAATGTCTCCATCACAGTTCTACACGAATGATGGGTGGCTTCCGTGAGCAGGATAAGGTCATCCGCAAAAAACAGATGGGAGATGGTTGGGCCATGAGGTGAGGCTTTAAGGCCCTTCCAGTCCTTACTCGTGACTTTGGTAGAAATCATCGCAGAAAGGTATTCCATACACATCACAAATAGGTAGGGTGACAGGGGGTCCCCTTGTCTCAAACCCCGAGTGGGTTTGAACATAGGGAGTGGGGAACCGTTCCACAGAATCGCCGTGGTTGTGGAACAAACACAACTCAAGATAAGACTAGTTAACTTATCACTCACATTGAACCATCTAAGCACCTTGCCAATAAACTCCCAGCTAACTCTATCATAAGCTTTCTCAAGGTCAATTTTAAAAATAACCCCCCCATTCTTCGCCTTTTTCTTCGAAAGGGTATGAATAATTTCTTGGGTTATTATGACATTGTCCGAAGTTTGTCTCCCCGGGAGAAAACTTGCTTGGGCTGGACTAATGATCTTACAAAGTATGGGTCTCAGTCTGTTAACAATGATTTTGGCAACAATTTTATATGCCACATTACAAAGGGTGATAGGTCTAAATTGAGTAATCATTTCTGGATTAGTAACTTTGGGGATAAGGGTGATGTGGCTCTCATTTATACTCTCGGGGACTCTACTAGTGATGAAGCAAGTATTGACAAATTTAGCCAGGCAGGGATAAATAATATCCCAAAAATGTTGGTAGAATAAGGGGGGCGTCCCATCCGGGCCGGGGGCCTTAAGAGCCTGCATGCTAAAGCAAGCTTTTTTAATCTCATCGAGACAAATAGGGAAATCGAGGGTGTTATTCTGACGGTTACTAATAGGAATGGGATTCATCTCCATAAGGTGGGTATCGTGACTCAATTGAGGGTCACTTTTGAAAAGGTCGATAAAATATAAATTTATGTGTTCCATAAGCGTGTCATGGTTTTCACACCAGGTACCGTTAACAAGAAGTCTATCAATTTTATTTCTACGTCTTCTAATGATCGTGGAGGTGTGTAAGAATTTGGTGTTACGATCTCCCTCCGCAAGCCATTTTATTCTAGATTTTCGAAGCCAAAAAGTTTCTTCATTTTTTAAAATAGTATTATAATCCTGTCTAAGATTGCCTTCCAAGATATCTAAATTGTGCGAAAAGACATTTTGTTGGGCCATTTGAATACCATTGAGTCTACTGAGAAGTCTTTTTTTATTTCTAAAAATGTTACCGAACACATTTTTGTTCCAACTATTAGAATTTATGGCAGACTGTTTAATGTTATTAAGAAGATTATCATTGTTATTCCAATTTTTAGATATGATATTATGGAAATCTTCTCTATCAAACCAGCAAGCAAGAAATTTGAAATGTCTAGTAGGGGGAGTGGATGTGGGTTTACCATCGGTGTGAATCACCATAGGGCAATGGTCAGAAGCAGTCCTCGGGAGGTTATCCACGACGGCCTCAGGAAATTTTAACCTCCAATCAGGATTAGCAAGCGTACGATCCAATCGCACCAAAGTGTTAGCAAGCCCCATGCGACTGTTGGTCCATGTCATCCGTGGTCCGGTACACCCCAAATCAGTGAGGTTGCATCTGTTGATATTGTCCACAAACTCAGAGCACCTGCTGGTTGAAGCACCCCTGGAATAGCTTTTCTTTTCGGAGGGGTTCGTGTGGTCATTGAAGTCACCCGTCACCATCCAGGGAATGTTAATATCATTTGCAAGATTGGTGAGATTGTGCCAAAGTCTTTGCCGTAAAAAGGGGATGGGGCTGGCATAGACAGCAGTAAGTAGCCAGTCTTCATAGTTAATTTTAGAGACTAGAAGATGTATGGCTTGTCCCAAAATTTCAATAGGCTGCAACTCCACAAAGTCAGGTTTCCAAACAACCCAAATGCCTCCTGCTCTGCCCACGGGATCCGATATGGCATGCTCCGTAAATCCAACATCATAGAAGAAGTTTCCCATTTTGTTAAAAGTGATATGGGTTTCAAGAATGATGACCACATCAGGTTTATACATATCATTAAATTCTTTGAACGTAGGTTTAAAGAGTTTTTTCCCGGCTCCCCGGCAGTTCCAGACGATAAAAGACATAGATTTTGTTTTGTGTGAAATGGGTATGGGCTCTTCCTCAGGCCAGGGGAGTCTATTCTATACCCGCATTTGAGCTTCCAGTGTTGGGAGACACTCCACGACTCTCACAACATGTCTTTTGTCCTCTGGTGGAAAAATCTGATTTGGTTGTATTAGCATTCTTAACTGTGCTGTTTGCCATCTTATTCTGAGTATTGACGCTTCCTCCACTTTGGTGTTGACCCAGAAGTCGCACATCAGACTCTTGAGGGTTTGGTGTGAAATCTGGAGGTCGCCCAACATTGCAAGGAAGGATGGATCCATTTTCTTTATAGGGAACGCTGTGGGTTTGTATTTGGGGATGAGTAGAGGTGATGGGGTTTGTTGAGGGTATAGAAATACAGGTTGGGGGGTCATTGGTATTTAAATCTGGAGAAGGGTTAGAGCTGAAATTAGGTGATGTGACATCGACGTTCTGGTTATTCAATTTACTTAGCATAGGGGTGTTTTGGTCAAAGCCATGTGGCGTCAAGCTATGGGTTTCCTTCTCGACTTGTAACTCCCTAACAGTCGCACTATTATCTCTTGTTGGCCTGACGTCCACTTCCATGTCTGATTCATTAAAGTGTGTATTTGTATTTGTCCTTTCCGAAATATGTGTCCCATCCCTTGGAGCCCTATTCTCATGGAGAGATTTCCTCGTTTGAACCGCACGCTCCACTAAATCACTGATTTTGACTGAATTTATACCATTGGGATTTCTGTTTAGTTTACTTGGTTGACGTTTGTACCCGGAGGGTCCCACGCCAGGTTTACCCATTTGTGAGTTATCTGACAGTTGCGTGTTTCCTTGGTTATAGTCTTTATTATATGGGGTTTGCTTCCTTTTGCCTTTATCTCCTGAGTTGACGTGGGATTGATATGTGTCCACAAGGGGAGTAAATCTATTATAATTAAACCTGTCTTTACCTTGTTGATTGACTTTTGATTGACCTGCTTCTGAAGACCTTCTCCCTCTACTCTTGACCAACATCCAAGGACCAAAACTCCCAGCATCTTGGTTAGCTCCACTCTCACTCTGGTTTCTTTTGTCAGCTAACCTAGTCGAAACAGTGTCTATATCCACGTGGCCTGCAATATTATCTTGCACCTGCACGTGGGAAGTACCAGCTCCAACGGTCATATTAACTCCCTGCAATTCAGTGGTTCTCGTCGACGTCGCGGACGGACAGGCTTCACTCCGGTGGCCAATCTTACCACAATGAACACACAGAAATGGCAAGAATTCATATTCAAATCTGTATTTACGCCCCTCAAGTTTATAGGTAGGAATGAGGGGTTTTGCTAGGTCCACCTCAACACAGATCCTTGCATATTTACCCCTTGAAGAGGAAGCAGAGTTGAAATCAGTTTTGATGGGTTTTCCCACCTTGATTCCAATTTGAAAAAGAGCTTTCTCCTCAAACCATTCAATTGGTAATCTTGGGAGACGAATCCACATAGCTGTAGTTGCTTCCATAGAATTTTCTGGGTTGAAGTTAGGTTCCCACTTCCTGACAGTGAGGTAATGGTTCAAGACTATCCATGGGCCTCCGGTGAGAACGTGTTGGTAATCCTCTTTATTATGAAATTTGAAAAGGAAGTGCCCTTCTTCTAAGTCCACCACCTCAAAATCGCCATGGAGGTTCCACAGTAATGGTGCTTTGCTTCATAAGGCTTTGTACCCAATGTTACCTCCGAGTAGTCTAACTATAATGCTGTCCCTCCATTTTCTTCTGAGTTTCTCCACATGTTTTGGGGGGATTTTGACCACAGGACAGAGAGGATCCTCTATTTCAGGTTCTTCGTTGAGATTAATCTGCTGTGGGTTTGGATTCTCTTGATCGTTCTCTCCCTCATCTTCAGACCAACAAATGGTAGTTTCATCAAAATAAATGTCAGTATTTATTTTTTTTATGACAGCATCTTTATATGAGATGGTTGGAGGTCCCACAGCATTTGAGGTGGTCATACCTTCAACAGTGGTATCATTTACTTCCTGAGTTGTAGTGTTGGGTACGCATGTTCCACCCACTTTCGTCATATTAATCTCTGCTTGAATGGGCTCCAGTACTGTGTTTCCAGTATCACAACTCTCCATTTCCATATGTTCTTCCTGAGAAGAATCGTGGTAGTTTTTTTTCGTTTTATTGCTCCTGAACAGATGGTCTTCTTCTTGTTTGGACAGCCCCACAACAGCGGCTGTAGGTTCAACACTATTATTCTGAGAATCAGTCACCATATCCATAGTGGAGGTCTTTTGAAACAGTAGAGAGCTTTTAAACAGTAGAGAGCTTTTAATTACATCCACTACAATGAAGTCACTGAGAGAACATTACTCATGGGAAGGCTAGTTACAGAGGGGGAATGCCTACAAGTCTATTTGCCTCACTTTAAATAAACTGTTGGCTTGTCCTTTATTTTAAAACGACGTCGCATATATTTTTTTTGTCCTTATTTTTACTGCCCACTGTTTTATCACTAAATCCATTACTGATTTTCTTTTCTTTAAAACTGATGTCGTATCATTTTAGTTACAATGGTAACTTCATTAGTGGTTTACATCTGGGTTCCTTATTGATTAAAATTCCATCGTTTTTCAAAACCAAAAACTCACGCGTTTTGTTAATTTTTTACAGATGGCTGCGACGTGTCTATTTTTAATGGAGTCTTTTGTGTTACTTTAACAGACGTTAGATCATTTTTTATCAGTGGCTGTTTTTTTTGTAATCCATGTGAACATATTTTATCCCAATC
Source organism: Sambucus nigra (assembly GCA_949130495.1). Classification (NCBI taxonomy): domain Eukaryota; kingdom Viridiplantae; phylum Streptophyta; class Magnoliopsida; order Dipsacales; family Adoxaceae; genus Sambucus; species Sambucus nigra. The sequence continues at coordinate 388,200,651 of OX422207.1, read as the reverse complement.
AGCACACACTTGTTCACTCTATAGATAGAACCCTTTGGATCTCATTTTTAAGAGTTCGAGAAACAAATTTTGTGCCCATATTCTGCCAAATTTTTTAGTGAGAAATAGAGTATAAACCAGAATAATTTTTGTCATCTTCAAGTGTTGATTTCTATTCAAAACTCAAATGAAGATTGGACATCTCTCATTCTAAATCTGTACTTACTACTTTTCAAGGGTACATATTATTTGTAAGTGATTTCTCTCATCTTTGTGTGTTATATTTTAGATAAGATTTTAGATCTAATATTTGTATACAACACACACTTGATTCATGAAAATAATTTTTGTGTGTGAATATTTTGTTTGAATCTTGACTGTAAGTTCTTGTATGTTTTTAACCATTTTGTTTTAAGATATATTTTTCAGAAAGTTGGTTAATATTCAGATATATTTTGACTGAGGTTCAGAGAGTTAAACCTAAGATTTATTGATAACTAATTTTAGAAGAATTAATATTTGGACTAATTATCATTTTTTTTACTATTTAAGATTGCTTTGTACTAATGAGAAATATTTGTAAAAATAGTCTTGACAAGGTTATTTGATGAAAAACCTGAATTAATCTAATATTGGTTTTCTAGAAAATAAGTTGTGTATTTTTTACTTTGTGATTTTATTGAATATATTTGAAGTCATATTATTTTTGTGTGTATGGTTGCTTGATCTATGAAGTGATTTCAGGATTTTTAATGTGCATATCACTTAGAAATCACTTACTACACAATACTTAATCACTTAGACACTTATTGAAGAGTATATATTAGATCAACTCTATTTGTTCTAATTTTGGAGACAAGAGAAATGTGAAGTTTGCGAACATTGTGTTAAATCAAGAAAGTTTGATTTAAATAAGGGAACAGAACATAAGAGTTGTTGTTGATATCTAGGAGATAAGTGATATGTCATGAATATTGCATTTTCCACCCACTAATTATGCATTTTTAGGCCCCTCAGGTACCGTAATTGCTATAGTTATGTTCGTTAATCAAACAACCTCTGTTTTATGTGCTAATACTTTATTTGAGGTATTATTGAGTATTTATAGATGTTACAGTACTTAGTGTGAAGTTTCGTTGCGATTCACACTTTCAGGGGCATTTTTGTAATTTGATACTTCAGTATTTTTTTCCGAAGTATTCACGAAAGTTGTATCCCTCGGGCCAAGCTTCATGTGCCCGTAAACGATGCACAAATAGAAATCCGAATGAAGGAAACACAGACCTTTAATCGGAAAAGAATTATAAGAAATTCATTAACATTTCAAATAATACCCACCATGTCCCTTTCTCTTTTATAAGAATTATAATAATTCCCTTTATATCCGAAAACATTTTTTTTTGCAGAATGGCTATGGCGAATTTGGTTTTGGCTCGGGTTTTGGGTTCGTTCGAAATCCTGGACTTTGGTCCAAAATTGGAGTTCAATCTTTGACCATGTATGCAAATGAGTCTGGACATCTACTTTTTGGAGGATTTTATCCACCATTAATGGTGGAAATGGGTCTTGGATTTTACATGGTGGAAGTGTTTTTTTTGGGCAATGGTTTTTGTTAAAGCTTGGTTTTGATTCTTTGACATGGAGGTGGGTTTTGTTGGTCTCGGTTTATATGTCTCCGCATTTTGTATGGGTCTTGAGTTTTCCATGGCTGTGCGAAGCAGCTGTGCTGCGTGGTGGGCTTGGCAGTTATGACCGGTCGATCGGCCATGCTGCGACGGTCGAACAATGATTGGGATTTTGGCCTGAGTCCGAGACAGTATGGTCGTCCCTTTTTGACGCGGTCGACCGGCCGCCACGCGCGGTCGACCAATGCCCTGTTGCTTTGGTCAGAAAATTGGCTGCTACTTTTCTCTTTACTTTTTTTTTATTTCTTTTTCATTTATTTTTAATGTAACTAAATCTTTTTTTCTTTTCTTTTTCTTTTTCTCTTATTAGTTAATTGTAACTTACTATATAAAGCAAGTTTAGTTTATTTTTGGAAGAGATCTTTTATTAGCTTTAGTTTAGGGTTTGTAACTTTGGGAGCTTTGCCCATTTCCTCCATTTTTCTTTGGTGTCCCCATTTTAATATAAGGTTTTTAGTATTTATTCATCTTCTAGCTTTGTGCTTTATTTACTTGCTTTCTAATTTAGTTTTTTTCATTCTTTCCATTTTCATCCTAGATAATTTAAGAGTAAATTTAATTATTTGCTTTATTTAATTAGTTAGTTTAATTAATATTGCTAATCATGTGTAAAGGCTAATTTAAATTAGGTTGTGTCGGATTGAAGTCACCTAGGGTTGACGTGTTGCTCTGCTTTGCTTATGGTGTTAACGTATTTATTTTGAGTGTGTTATCCTAGTTATTATGCCGAGTACATTTAGCAGGGTATATAATGTATGCTTCGTTTTTACGACCTTGCATGCCTAATTTTCGGGCTATTTGTTGACTCCAAATCTTATTAGTCTTTTATACAAATTTAGTGGTGTTACAACTCCTTATTTAATTAATTGACGAAACGAGATGCGATCTTAATAATTCGCGAACCCATGTAACCATTTTATGCTAATTAACTCGGGGTGAGGGATATTCGATGCAATCGATAGTTTTTATTCTCTTTGTTAATTTAGTTTAAATACACTCACCTAGTGATAAGCACCCAAAACTGTACATTTTATACCCCGAATAGATGTACTTTAGCTGGTAATTCTTGGCAATATGGGTCTTATGTGCTTAAATGTTCAATATGCAGGCTTAGTTGTAGTTGCAGTGTCAAAAACTATATTTCGATGCCAATTGCAGTTAAAATGGTGCTAATTCCCTCTCCCATAACCAAACCGGAGCCTAAACCTATCCCAAAGCATCACTCCAAGCCTGTGTGTGTTTAGTTTGTGTCTTTTCATATTTTGTAGATTTTTAGTTTGAGTCATTTTTATTTTAAATATTTATTTTTGATTTATTTAGTATTTTCTAAGTTTAGTTTTCTATTTTTCTGTTTTCTATTTTATTTTTTATAATTTTATTTTATTTTGATCTTTATTAGTTTTTAGTTTTATTAAGATTAGTTTTTAGAAGTTTATTTTTAGTTTTATTATATTTTATATTTTTTAGATCCTTAGTTTTTATATTTTTATTAGTTTTTATATTTTATTTCTTTTATTTTAGTTTTATCTTATAGATTAGAAGTTTTATTAATTTTAATTTTTATAGATTCTACTTTTAGGATTTTAATTATTTTAATTTTCATTTTTTTAGAGTCACATCTCAAACACACACACACCCTAAAACCTATACACTAGCTTACACTCAACCACACCCAAATACTCACTCAAAGCTTAATTTCCTACACCATATACACACCTAACTAACTTCCCTCACCCTAACATTATACACCTTACCACACACAACCCCACAATCCATCATCTTCTCCAACACATCCCAATCTCTTATCTCCTCACCACAAACCCACCTCCATTACAACAAAACCAAACCCCCTCACCTTACCCTAACCACCAACCCATTAACCCCTCAACCCCGTGGAACCCCACATCGGCTGGAGAATCTCCTGCCAGCTCCGCCGGCACAAATATACAACCCATTTCCAACACGAAAAACCCGCCGGCACCTACCCCACACCACCCCACCCCACCCCACCTACCCATCTGCCGGACCACCATCTCACCACCGGACCTGCTCCGACCTAAATCCCCGACAGCCCCCCTCAACCACCTCCGGCCCGAACTCCCTTTTAGGCGTCATCTCCGATAACCCACCAACCTTAAACAGGCGCCCAACCTTCCTCCGGCCAACCACCTTCGTAACTCGAAAACGCCTGACCTCCCCGTTGCTGTCAATACCGTCAGATCCTTACCTCCGGTCGGCGACCCTCCGGCGAGCTCGTTCTCCTCTGAACGACCCGAAACAGCGACCTCAACCCTTGTCCTCCCCAATCGTGACCCGACTCAAACCATTCTGTCATTTTAACCCCAATACAACCTAGCTCCATACCCATCATGCCAAACCTTATTCCCATCTTCCATTTCAAACACAAGACCCATTTCAACCTTTTGTTCAAAATTGTGTCCTGCCAAATACAATACCCAATACAAACCAAATAAACCAAATGGCCACATATTTTAAAAAAACCATTTAATCCATTTCCCTTATTGCCCCTCAACTAACCAACTTAACCCCAATTCCAAAATTACCCTCATTCTCCCCACTATCATGACCTCACACCCAAACCTCATGCACCCTCCATTAATTGCTAAATTAACCCTCACCCACATCTTATACAACCTCTTGCACCTTTATCCACCCATTTTTACCACCATGCTCCATGTGCATACTATATAAGGATGGAAGACCTCATTTGAGCTTAAGGAGAGATCATTAAGTAGAGAGAGAAATACCATTTTAGTATAGGTTTTTAGACTATAATTTTTTTTTTGATAGTGAGGGAAAAATAAATTGTTGTGAGAATTAATTTGAGAGTAGTTTGTGATGTAATTTTGTTTGGATCATTCAAATTGAGGGATGTTGATTTCAACTCATGGATTGAAGTTCAATTAAGCATTAAGAGATTAGGTTTGAATGTTCTCTTCTCTTCTCATTTATTTTATGTCTTTGATTAATAATTTGTAAAATCTTACACCATGTTAGGCTTAATCCCCTTTCAAGGGGTGTGGGGAAACCCTTATTTGATGTTATTTTAGTTTAATTAGTTTGATTACTTGAAAATTCCCTTTGAATATTAATTTTGATCCCTCACCCTTAAATTTATGCCTCGAGAGAGGGTAAATGATTTTTGAGGGAAAATTGAAATTCTAGTTATAATACCCATTTTAGATTCGAACTAGAGATAGGGGTTTCTTAAGTCGGGTATTATAACTTGAATTTCAACTCTAAATTTATTTTCTAAGATTTATATAAATTTTAATTAATCGATCCTAGCGGGTGATTAATTAAAAAGAGTGTAGATCTATTTTTTTAGAGTTGCGGGGTGTTAAACTTAATTTTCTAAAAGGCTACTATTAAGATTACATTTTAAATGAGAATTGATTTGTGATGTTGATATTAATTTGGGAGAATTCAATTAATTAAATTAATTAGTTAGAATGGCTAAAATTTGTGGTGTAATCCCACTCCTTGATTGTTCTCACAATTATTTATCTCACTTTATCTCTTGTTTTAGTGTTAGACTTTATTTATCACTTTTAGGCACTTTCTAGTTAGTTTTTTCATCTCAAATTTTAGTTTAGTGTTATTTCACTTCACCTCACCTAATTGTTTTAATATTGAAAAAGCTAAAAAAAATAAGAAAAGTGAAAAAGCACAAAAAGAAAATAAAATTGAATTACAATCGAATTTATTTCCAGCTTACCCCCTTGGAAGTGGATTGATACCTTTACTTACCTATACACTTGAGTTTGTTATATTTGTAGGTAAGTGAGGTTTTGATTAGAGGCACTTTTGAAGCAACGACGAAAAAAATACACGCAAAAGTTTTTTCTATCACCTAGTTTAATCTTTTTTTTATTTGTCTTTTATTTTGTTTGCAAATACCTTGTACACTTTTATTTTAGAAGTAATTAAGCAATTAAATTCTAGCAACTTGTCTTTGTGGATTCGATACCGGAAATATCCGCTATACTCCTTTAAAAAAGTGTAGTCATAGTTTAGGTTTTTGTATAGAGTTAATGAGCTGAATATAACAAATAACTGGCGCATAGGTGACTCTCGCGCCGGTGAAACCCTGTGTATCAAATGGCGCCGTTACCGGGGATGAGTTTGTTTTATAATTTATATGATTTAGTATTTCTTAGCATTTTCTTTCTATTTGCATTTTTTGGCTAACCTTTTTGCAGGACTTCTACATTTGAGAGCCAAGAAATGTTTGAATTTTTTGTGCGCGCATCTACTTTGTGGAATTCACCACTTCGAGCCATTTTTATGGGTAAGCATGTCTTATTACAATTCTTTCAGTAATCATTATTATAATTCTCAAAATGTCCGTAATACTATGACTTTCGGTCAATACATAGAGTCCCAAAAAATTACAAATTCAAAAATGACTTTGGGCGAGTATAACGAAAGTCAAAACTTGGGTTATTCAAATTTTGAGGATGATGATAATAATTTTGGGCCTCTAATTACTTATAATAGGAATTTTCAAACGAATTTCAATAGTTTTCAAAATTCTTATAATAATGAGTTTAAGTTTAAGTCCGATGGTAATTTTCAAAGTTCGCATTTTCAAGAATCCGTGCCTCGGCCTATGACTTTTGGTGAAAGTTTGTGCATGCTGTAAAATGAGAAACTTGAAAGTCGTTATTGGGAAGAAAATCATTTGTGGGAGCATGAATTATATTTACTATTTGAATCCGAAGACGATTTCTCTTCCGAGACTTTTGAAGTTGAGGAATGCTTTAAACCAAATGAGGACTTTGTGCCTACTTTGGAACAAACCATTATTGACTTTGCCCATTGCATAATAGATATTGAAAGCGAGGATGAAATGGAAGTAATATCCATTTGCAATGAAATGATCTCTTCTTTGGCCCCCAAAGAATAACATTTCATTGAAAATGATCTTATTTCCTTCGAAACACAATCTTCAAGCGATGATGACTCATTTCTTGAATTTGAATTTCTTTCCTCCCCATTTTCATTCTCCGTCATCACACCGTCACAAGTACCCGATGAATTGATTTCAAACTTTAATGTCTTAAACCTTTTCGCCGATGAGGAGTACTTGACCGAGTTGCCTTCCATGAAGGCATCTTTGCCCTCATGTGCACCACCTTGGGATGATATTCTATTTTTTTCGGTCCCCACATGTTTTTGTCACCCTTTCAATCCAAATCCCCCATCGTCCCTCCAAAACTTTTAATTGACGATGGTTCCTTTCTTACGCCTTACACATGCCTTCCCTTGTTCAAATGGAATTCATATTTTTCGGAAGGCATGTGTGACACCCCGCCTAATTAATCCCGGGTGATCAGTCCTAAATCAAGTTAGAACAGGTTTCTCATTTGGTCCATTCTTAGCATCACTGTCGTTTTGTTAAATTACTAACCACCTAAGTGAGAAAAATAGACTGGTGTCAATTTTTATCTTTCATTAATTAAACTAAAACCCATGCGGAAAATAAAGCAATATAACCATCACAGATAATTGAACTAATCATTCCACAAGTAAAATAATTAACCGAATAAACCATCGGTCCAAATAATAAATCCCATAAAGACAAGAACAAAATTCCAACAATCTAAGAAACAAATAAATGGAAAGTGAGCGACATGCTCGAATAAATAATAATGAGTCTCTACATTATGAATGAAAGGAAGAGGCGTCTATCAAAGGTCCCGCAACATCCACATATGCTGCAGCAACGGAGTTCCTGGAATTAAGTCAAGTCTGGCGTCCTGTGGCTGGACACCTAAAAGGTTTTTAAAATTTTTTTATAGCAAGGGTTAGTACCCAAAACATTTGAAAACATTTAGCAAATGATTAACTTGCAGTAATAATAAATATGCATGCTCTTCATATTTTAGTTAGTGTCGCACTCTCTTGAGAACTTCCTTGCCCCTCCTCTAATGTGCACCACTAACGCTTTAATTATCACCTAGTTATCTATCTCATGACTAGATAATTATTAAAGTCTCCTTATACTCCTCCCCTACTCTAACCTGAGTAAAATGTGATTATGATTTTTAAGTCATTAGTAACATCAACTTAGTTAAATCATTTCCCTTTTTAATTCATATAACTACTCCACTCGTTATACATATACAACAACACATGCTTGTATTTATTTAGCCCGTATATAATAATCACCTAATTATATACTTAGAATTTATTGCAGCATTCACACACATACTGGAATACATAAACCACTAATATCCACCCGAGTAAAAGTACTCCCCGGATATAATTTCTCTAAAGTGCTAGTACACTAGGTATATTCACATATCCTAGTTATCCAAGTTAGAATCGCTCACTAACTTGGTTTAGTATACGATTGGAGGCGGTCATATTCCTTCCCGGAAAGTGAGATGCCCCTCACCCCCTGCAACGGACGCTATGACCTGGGAATCTACTCGCCCTACTCCTCAAGCTAGGGGATTCATCCACTGCGCGTAACCTCCCCCTATAGCACTAGAGTATAATAATATCTAACCACTGATATTAAGGCATACACTATATATATATACTATCACACACCGTATATACATATACATACATAAAAATGCTCCAGCTACACCGTGTACTAACCCGTGACACAAGCCTATTCCATTTTTATTATGAGGTTATTACCCAACTCGAATTATTAATAATAGCACATTAATAAATTCAGTTACTTTTAATGTTGCCCTCACCATTTAATTGGACTAAATCTCATAGCCCGAATTAACCTCACCCGAGTCTAAATCCCGACCCTAAATTTCTTAGTCCATTACTACGTAATATAATTTACCTCGATGTCACTCAACCAATTTTGACGTGTCATCCAAATTTCCCTTCCCATCTCCTAATTAATTCACTCACATTTAATTTGGTATACCCCATGCATTAATTTCTCAACAATAATTAATTGCATAACAACTTTTTATATAAATCTCATCCTATATAAATAAACTGGGCGAACTGTCCGTGTCTGCCGACCGTCGATCGATCGACTTCATGGCGTCGATCGATCGATCGAACAGGTACTCGTCTTCTTCGCGAAGACGGACAGCCATGGGCAAAAATCTGCAAACCCTAATTTCCTTCTACACTGAAACTAAGTCTCTTTTAGCATTTGTACATATTAGGAAACTCATTAGGGATCTCCAAAATATTCCTCAACATAAATAATTCGTCCATTTACTCCAGTTTCTAGATTTGGGGAAAGTTTCATCATAAACCATAGGTCCATTTATACCCCAAATTTCATCATCAGATTCGTTTCCAAATATGCAGATAACATTTTATCAGATATGCAATAACTCACCATTATCATATTTTACAAGAATCATCACCCAAGTTTCGTAAATCAGAATTGTAGTTTTCAAAATCCCATATTCATTCCATTAACACCCAAAAACGGATTTCTACATAATCACTACACATGAATATGAATCGAAAACAGATTTAATGCTATTGCAAGTTATCCACTTGCCTCAAGGTTCGTAGAGTCTGAATTGGAGCTAAATCCCAAGGTTGAAGATGACCTTTGATGGCTTCTCTTTGATCCCCAATTTGGCTTTGGCTGCTGTTAGGGTTTCCTAACCCTTAATTTGCTTTATCTAATTAAGTTCAGCCACCCCCTTATTTCTTTTTATTAGATTAATTAACTTAATCCCGTTTTTTGACTAATGGGCCAAGCCCAAGCTTATACGCCACCGGTCCCACCCTCTCAATAATAGGGAAAGGTCCTACGTATCGCGGTGCTAACTTACCCTTCTTTCCGAACCTCATCACCCCTTTCATAGGGGATACCCGGACTAAAACCTGGTCCCCAACTTCTAGCTCCACATGTCTTCGAGAAGCATCAGCATAACTCTTCTGCCTGTCCTGAGCTATTCGAATCCTTCCTCGAATCAACTCTATCTTAGCAGATGTTTCCTGGACAATCTCTGGCCCCAAGAGTTTGTTGTCGCCCACCTCTAACCAACAAGCGGGTGAACGACAAGGTCTCCCGTATAGTGCCTCAAACGGTGCCATCCCAATTGTGAATTGGTAAGAGTTGTTATACGCAAACTCTACCAAAGGAAGATATTTCTCCCATCCTCCCTCGAAGTCCAAAATGCACATTCTGAGCATGTCTTCCAGCATCTGATTAACTCTCTCAGTCTGTCCGTCAGTCTGTGGGTGATACGCTGTACTCAAGCGTAACTCCGTGCCCATTGCCTCCTGAAAGCTCTGCCAAAAGTGGGAAACAAAGATTTTGTCTCGGTCGGATACGATATTTATCGGCACTCCATGCAGCTTAACAATCTCTGCTGAATAGCTGTGCATAACGCATCGTCTCAAAGTCTGTGCGTACCGGCAAAAAGTGGGCTACCTTAGTCAACCAATCCACAATAACCCATATGGAGTCGTGACCCTTCTGCGATACCGGTAACCCTGTGATGAAGTCCATGGAGATGCTCTCCCACTTCCACACGGGAATTTCTAACGGCTGTAGCATCCCTGATGGCCTCTGGTGGTCAACTTTCACAAGCTGACACGTGGCACACTTCGAAACAAACTCCGCTATGTCCCGTTTCATCCCTGCCCACCAATACTGCCTCCTCATATCTTGGTACATTTTATCCCCACCGGGATGTACTGCAAATTTCGAACCATGGGATTCTGTCATAACTGCGTGCTTTAAATCCTCATCCTCTGGCACCATTAACCTCCCATTAAAACATAGGCCTCCTTCTGAGCTAATCGAGTAACCTTCCGCTCCCTCAGCTAACAACTGGCCCACCCTATCCCGGCAATTCTGATCCTCTGCCTGAGCCTTCACAACCCGCATAATGATCTCGGGTGTGATGGACAAAGCCGACATGCAAGCCTTTGCTACGTCGTCTTCATATTGAAGCTCTCTCCACTTCGCTTTCCATACCTCCGATATTTCCCCAGTCGGTCTTCTGCTCAATGCGTCTGCTACTACATTGGCCTTACCAGGATGATACTGGATATCAAACTGGTAGTCCTTCACGAATTATAGCCACCGCCTTTGTCTCATATTCAGATCCTTCTGTGTGAAGAGATACTGAAGTGACTTGTGATCCGTGAATAGAGTAAACTGTTCTCCTAGAAGATAATGCCTCCATATCCTCAAAGCAAAAACGACCGCTGCCAACTCTAGGTCGTGAGTGGGGTAATTCCTCTCGTGGGGCTTTAGCTTCCTGGAAGCATAAGCTATAGCCCTTTCCTCCTGCTGGAGCACACCCCCAAGACCCCGTAAGGATGCGTCTGTGTAAACCCGATACTCTAGCCCTCCCTTTGGCAATGCCAGCACTGGTGCAGATGTCAACTTGTCCTTTAGCTCGTCGAACGCTAATTGACAACTATCATCCCACTTGAAAGGCACCCCTTTCCGAGTCAGATTCGTCAAAGGTCCTGCAATCTTAGATAATCCTTTAATGAATCGTCTGTAGTAATCGGCCAATCCTAGAAAACTGCGCACCTCGGTCGGTGTCGTGGGCTGTCCCCACTCCCTCACCGCCGACACCTTATCCGGATCCACTGCAATACCCTGATCTGACACGACGTGACCAAGGAGCTGTACCTCCCGTAGCCAGAATCCACACTTCCCGAATTTGGCATAGAGCTGATGATCCCTCAGTGTCTGCAAAACTAGGCGCAGATGTTCTGCGTGCTCCTCCTCGGTATGCGAGTAGATTAGGATGTCATCAATGAACACGATGACAAACTGATCTAGGTACTCCCTGAAAACCCTGTTCATGAGGTCCATGAACACTGCTGGTGCATTAGTGAGCCCGAAGGGCATCACCCTGAACTCATACGATCCATACCGCGATAAGAAAGCGGTCTTAGGAACATCCTCTTCTCGGATACGCAGTTGATGATACCCTGACCTCAAGTCGACTTTGGAGAAGTAAGACGCCCCTCTCAGTTGGTCAAATAAATCATCAATCCGAGGCAACGGATACTTATTCCGTATCGTCACCTTGTTCAGCTCCCTATAATCCACGCACAATCGGAGTGACCCATCTCGCTTCTTCACAAACAACACCGGCGCACCCCACGGCGATTTACTCCGCCGAATAAAACCCTGACCCAGTAATTGCTGAATCTGCTCCCTCAATTCCCGCATTTCTGAAGGGGCCATTCGGTAAGGTGCCCGAGCAATAGGCCTCGTTCCCGGTGCCAAGCCTATAACAAATTCGATTTCTCTGCTGGGTGGTAATCCTGGTATCTCCTGGAATACATCCTCAAAGTCCCTCACTACAGGGATAGAGTTTAAAGGAACTGCCACTTCCTGCGAGGTTTCTTCCTCAATGTAGTATAGATGAGTGGTCGAGCCTCCCTCTGGGTGAGGCATCGTCACAACAAACATCTCCTGTCCCAGAATGGCGAAGATAAGGCTCCCACCGAAGCAATCAATCATGGCTCTATAGTCAGCGAGCCAATCCATACTGATGATCACGTCATGAACATGCATATCTAGTACCAACATGTTCGCAGGTAAAACTAAACCGCCAATCTCCACTCCTACTCTCCGACATATAAAGAATATAAGCGACCCATTTCCCAACGGTGAGTCGACACACGTAACAGTTCTCTCTGCGGTGGCTAACAACCCTAAAGCCTTCGCGAAATGTGTAGCTATAAAGCAATGAGTGGCTCCCGTATCAAACAATACCCGACCCATAGTGCCATGGATAGAGAACGTACCCTCGATCGCGGGCAGCGCCTGCTGTGCTGGAGGATTGGGAACATCCCGAACATTATACACACGCCCGTAGTGCATCTGCCCCTGCTGCTGTGGGGCGGGTGGTGCTGGTGCTACTGGTGGTATCTGACCCTGTTGCCCTTGCTGGGCACCCTGCTGCTGGCCTCTGCCCCTCTGCAGGCACTCCCTCTTGAAGTGTCCTGGCTGGCCATAGGAGAAACAACGTTTCTGGTCGTCACCCTGCCGTTGGCCCTGCTGGCCCTGACGTTGCTGGCCCGGTTGGCCTCCCCCGTTGTTTCCTTGGCCCTGACGGCCCTGAGGAACCTGCTGTTGCTGATTAGGGCCTGGTTGCCCCTGTCTGAACCCCTGTCCTCCCGGTCGGAACCCACCAGGCTTAAACTTCTTAGCCTGATTCCCTTGCTGAATGATGACCTGCTGCTGTGTGCCACTCGTCTCACTACTAGTGACCGCCTTGCCCTGCTGGCTCGGCTCACCCGCCTTCTTGTTCCCCTTAGTGTGGAAACGATGATCCTGACAATGTATAAGTGCGGCATTAATGACATCTGTATAGGTCACCAATGCCGGGTTTCCAATCAAGTGCTGCCTGATTCTCCAAGACAGACCATCCATGAACTTGGACTTCTTCCGCTCCTCATCGCTCACCTCATTTTGGCACAAAGTTTGCCAAACGGGTGAACTCCTCCTCATATTCTGCCACTGACCTGTCACCCTGTACCAACTCGCTGAATTTCTTCCTCATCTCAGACTCTACTGCTGGAGGGAAGTACTTGCGGTCAAACCGCACCCAGAATTCAGAAATCGGCATCAAATCCCGCTCCTCAGCGGTGGTTACGGACTCCCACCACTGTAAGGCTGCCCCTGACAGACGAAAGGTAGCCAGCATCTGTTTCTGCACCTCTGTACCCTCTAACATGCGCAGATGGCGCTGAATGTTCTTCTTCCAGTCACAAGCCTCAACCACATTGGTGCTACCTCGAAACTCAGGTGGGTGACCCTTCTGAAAGGTCTCCCTCACTCGTTGCCAAGATGGTTGTCCCACTGGAGCCTGAACTGCTGGAGCCAATGGAGGCGGTGCCTGGGGCTGTGGAAAATGAGCTGCCATAGCTCGCATCGCTGTCTCGACCGCTTGGGCCACTATCACTGCCACCTGAGTGGTGGAAATCAACTCGGGCGGTGGTGGTGGTGGCGGTACCTGTGGCTCCTGTCGAGCCTCCCTCACCTCATCTCTAGCCTCAGCCCTCTCCGCTCTCTGTCTCTTTGGCGGCATCTGAAATAGATTGAATTGTATAAGTACACAATTTATACAAAAATTAATAGCAGGAATACGATATCTCACAAGCGAAAAATATAATCAACAGTCCTAATAATAGGGCTCTACAACAACCGAACGCTACTCTGAAACGTAGAAAACCGTACAGATCCTAAGGACTCTAGAACCTGATGCTCTGATACCATCTGTGACACCCCGCCTAATTAATCCCGGGTGATCAGTCCTAAATCAAGTTAGAACAGGTTTCTCATTTGGTCCATTCTTAGCATCACTGTCGTTTTATTAAATTACTAACCACCTAAGTGAGAAAAATAGACTGGTGTCAATTTTTATCTTTCATTAATTAAACTAAAACCCATGCGGAAAATAAAGCAATATAACCATCACAGATAATTGAACTAATCATTCCACAAGTAAAATAATTAACCGAATAAAGCATCGGTCCAAATAATAAATCCCATAAAGACAAGAATAAAATTCCAACAATCTAAGAAACAAATAAATGGAAAGTGAGCGACATGCTCGAATAAATAATAATGAGTCTCTACATTATGAATGAAAGGAAGAGGCGTCTATCAAAGGTCCCGCAACATCCACATATGCTGCAGCAACGGAGTTCCTGGAATTAAGTCAAGTCTGGCGTTCCTGTGGCTGGACACCTAAAAGGTTTTTAATTTTTTTTTATAGCAAGGGTTAGTACCCAAAACATTTGAAAACATTTAGCAAATGATTAACTTGCAGTAATAATAAATATGCATGCTCTTCATATTTTAGTTAGTGTCGCACTCTCTTGAGAACTTCCTTGCCCCTCCTCTAATGTGCACCACTAACGCTTTAATTATCACCTAGTTATCTATCTCATGACTAGATAATTATTAAAGTCTCCTTATACTCCTCCCCTACTCTAACCTGAGTAAAATGTGATTATGATTTTTAAGTCATTAGTAACATCAACTTAGTTAAATCATTTCCCTTTTTAATTCATATAACTACTCCACTCGTTATACATATAAAACAACACATGCTTGTATTTATTTAGCCCGTATATAATAATCACCTAATTATATACTTAGAATTTATTGCAGAATTCACACACATACTGGAATACATAAACCACTAATATCCACCCGAGTAAAAGTACTCCCCGGATATAATTTCTCTAAAGTGCTAGTACACTAGGTATATTCACATATCCTAGTTATCCAAGTTAGAATCGCTCACTAACTTAGTTTAGTATACGATTGGAGGCGGTCATATTCCTTCCCGGAAAGTGAGATGCCCCTCACCCCCTGCAACGGACGCTATGACCTGGGAATCTACTCGCCCTACTCCTCAAGCTAGGGGATTCATCCACTGCGCGTAACCTCCCCCTATAGCACTAGAGTATAATAATATCTAACCACTGATATTAAGGCATACACTATATATATATACTATCACACACCGTATATACATATACATACATAAAAATGCTCCAGCTACACCGTGTACTAACCCGTGACACAAGCCTATTCCATTTTTATTATGAGGTTATTACCCAACTCGAATTATTAATAATAGCACATTAATAAATTCAGTTACTTTTAATGTTGCCCTCACCATTTAATTGGACTAAATCTCATAGCCCGAATTAACCTCACCCGAGTCTAAATCCCGACCCTAAATTTCTTAGTCCATTACTACGTAATATAATTTACCTCGATGTCACTCAACCAATTTTGACGTGTCATCCAAATTTCCCTTCCCATCTCCTAATTAATTCACTCACATTTAATTTGGTATACCCCATGCATTAATTTCTCAACAATAATTAATTGCATAACAACTTTTTATATAAATCTCATCCTATATAAATAAACTGGGCGAACTGTCCGTGTCTGCCGACCGTCGATCGATCGACTTCATGGCGTCGATCGATCGATCGAACAGGTACTCGTCTTCTTCGCGAAGACGGACAGCCATGGGCGAAAATCTGCAAACCCTAATTTCCTTCTACACTGAAACTAAGTCTCTTTTAGCATTTGTACATATTAGGAAACTCATTAGGGATCTCCAAAATATTCCTCAACATAAATAATTCGTCCATTTACTCCAGTTTCTAGATTTGGGGAAAGTTTCATCATAAACCCTAGGTCCATTTATAACCCAAATTTCATCATCAGATTCGTTTCCAAATATGCAGATAACATTTTATCAGATATGCAATAACTCACCATTATCATATTTTACAAGAATCATCACCCAAGTTTCGTAAATCAGAATTGTAGTTTTCAAAATCCCATATTCATTCCATTAACACCCAAAAACGGATTTCTACATAATCACTACACATGAATATGAATCGAAAACAGATTTAATGCTATTGCAAGTTATCCACTTGCCTCAAGGTTCGTAGAGTCTGAATTGGAGCTAAATCCCAAGGTTGAAGATGACCTTTGATGGCTTCTCTTTGATCCCCAATTTGGCTTTGGCTGCTGTTAGGGTTTCCTAACCCTTAATTTGCTTTATCTAATTAAGTTCAGCCACCCCCTTATTTCTTTTTATTAGATTAATTAACTTAATCCCATTTTTTGACTAATGGGCCAAGCCCAAGTGACCCAAATGTCCCCGAGCATGCTTGAGAGTGAGGGTAAACCAGTCACCCTCCAAAGTCAAATCATTTTCGTGGTGGAGCCTGAATTATTTGGACTTTTAGTCTGTAGTTAGTGTGAAGCCTAAATAGTAGGTTGTATATAGTTATATTTTTATTCTTTCTTTCTTTTTATCTTTTCTTTCCCTTTTAATTTAAACTAGCGTAATTAATTAACTTTTTGTTATTTGTTATTGTTATGCTTTGGTACTAACATGTTTTGTAGAATCTTTGGCCTCGTACTTTTTGGAGATCGCTCCATTATGGGTAATATCGCTCTTTTCCTCTCTTTAACTTGGTTCTTAATTTACATTGAGGACAATGTCATGTTTTAAGTTAGGGGTGTGGGATATTCTATCCATTCATTGGTAGTTTTTATGGGATGAAGAATGTGAGAGGAGTTTTAAAGAGTTAAACAATCGGTTGGTTTTAGCCCCTATACTTACTATTCCATGTGGGAATGAGTCTTTTGTGATCTATACAGACGCTTCATTTCAGGGTTTAGGATGTGTTCTTATGAAGAATGGGAAGGTAATAGCATATGGTTCCAGACAATTAAAGACGCATGAAAGAAATTACCCTACACACAATTTGGTGCTAGCAGCCATTGTTTTTGCTTTAAAGTTGTGGAGATATTACTTGTAAGAAGAAACTTGTGAGATATTTTTACATATCATCAAATTTTGAAATACTTGTTTACACAGAAAGAACTGAATTTGAGACAGAGGCGTTGGATAGAGCTGATTAAAGACTATGACTGTACCATTCACCATTATCCTGGGAAGGCCAATGTAGTAGCAGATGCTTTGAGTAAAAAATCATCAGGGATTCTTGGTTGGATACGATGTGCCCGTGTTGGAAATATTCTTGACTTGGCATCGATGGGGATTGAATTGAAGTTTTCAACAAGTGGAGGATTATTAGCACATGTCACAGTGAGACCTTTATTGGCCGAACGCATACGAAATTTGCAGACCAGTGATCCATTCCTTGAGAAGAAGAAAGTTCGGGATGGTAAAGAGAGTGACTTTGAGATTAAGAATGATGAATTGTTGTGTTATAAAAACAGGATTTGTGTACCAAATGATCCTACCTTAAAGAAAGATATATTAGAAGATGCACATAGTTCTATTTACTCTATGCATCCGGGAGGTACCAAAATGTACATAAATTTGAAATAGTATTACTAGTGGAACAATATGAAACGTGAGATTGCAGAGTTCGTAGCTAAATGTTTAGTATGCCAGCAAGTAAAGTCAGAGCATCAGAAGCCGACATGATTATTACAGTCATTGCCAATTCCAAAATGGAAGTGGGAGCATATAATGATGGACTTTGTTACAGGATTACCCTGGTCACCAAAGAGGCATGATTCTATTTGGGTGATTGTAGATCGATTGACAAAGTCAACTCATTTTCTTCCAGTTAAGACCACCTACACTGTTGATAAATATGCACGTATGTACGTTGATGAGATTATTCATTTACATGGGGCACCAGTGTCAATTGTATCAGACTGAGATCCAACATTCACTTCTAAGTTTTGGCCTCGACTCCAGAATTCCATGGGCAAAAGTTTGAAGTTCAGCATTGCGTTTCATCCACAAACTGATGGGCAATCGGAAAGGACAATTCAAATATTAGAAGACATGTTACGAGCCTGTGTATTGGACTTCAAAGGTAGTTGGGATTATCATTTGCCATTGATGGAATTTTCATATAATAATAGTTATCAGCCGACTATTGGTATGGCTCCTTATGAAGCTTTATATGGGAGGAGATGTAGAACGCCTTTGTGTTGGAATGAAGTAGGTGAAAGGAAAATTTCGGGTCCTGAATTGATAGATATGACAACTGAAAAGATCAAAATGATTCGAAAACGGATAAAGATAGCGCAAAGCAGGAAGAAATTCTATGCAGATAAGAGGAAGCATCCATTGGAATTTTAAAAGGGGGATTTTGTATTACTACGTATTTCACCATGGAAAGGTGTTATGAGATTTGGGAAAAAGGGGAAACTAAGTCCAAGATACATTGTACCATATGAAGTGTTGGAAATAATTGGGGCACTGGCATATAAATTAGCATTACCTTCAGAGTTGTCTTGTTTACATGATTTTTTTCATGTACCGATGCTTCGTAAGTTTTTGGCTGATCCATCGCATTAGTTGAAAACACAACCAATTGAACTGAAGGAAGACTTGTCGTACATCGAGGAACCAATGGAAATTATTGATCATAAGGAGTAAGTATTGAGAAATAAATTTATTCCATTTGTTAAAGTTATGTGGATGAGCCATGGAGTTAAAGAAGCAACTTGGGAAATGGAGGATAGCATGAGGAAACAATATCCCCATTTGTTTGGTAAGTGGCCTTTATATTAAATTTTGGGATGAAATTTTCTGGGGGGGGGGGGGGGGGGGAGGAGTTGTGACAACCCGGATATAATTACGATAAATTAATTTATTATGTTTATTATAATCCTACTTTCATAAATCATGAAAGGTCGAATTATTTACAAACACAAAATTTTGTTGTTTTTGATAGAAATGTTCCTGTTAGAGACTAGTTTTGACCTTATAACATTACAATTTACTTGAGGTAAAAACTATATAGTTGTATACATGTGAGTTAGGGTTGTAACACAACAAATGGTGCATCAAACGGATGTATGAGTAAGAAGTTAGGTCAAATTTACGAACAAGGGGCAAAATCTATCAATTCCCTTTAAGTGATAAATTGTCTTTTATTAAACCAAATGGTTTAATTTGATTGGTTGGCTTGGGAGGCAGCCTTGTCTGACCTTATACCCTTGAAATAACTTTATCCTTCAGCCAAAATCAGCCACGACAGGGTTTTACCTTTAGGAAAGAGAATTAGGGAGTTTAGGAAGGAAAAGTGAGGAGAAAAAGTGTACAAAAATCTGTAGAAATTACGTAAAAGTCCCGAAGGTAATCCTAATCTCAAATCTTGTTATTTTTCATATATTATTGATTTATATGATATAAATCATCATAAGTTTACGAAAATTTCATCCCTTTATATATATGTATGGTTAGATGCAAGTTTAGGTTAAGTTGAATGTAGACACCCTTAAAATTGCTTTGTATTGAAACCCCTTGTATTCAAACTTGCATATCTCTTTGTGTACATACTGGAACTGAGAAATTCCAATTGAGTGTGAAATTAGACTCATATATTCATATCATATCCGAAAATTAGAATTTATCTGCTTGTGGTTATGCCGTAATGATGATTTCAAGTTGGTACATAGTTGCTGTTTGTATACTTGATTTCGGTATACCCTACGTTTAGTCAAGCTTTTGAGATAGCAAACGAATTCAAAAAATTATGAAACTTTAATTCTGTACTATTAACTCTGTTTAATAGAAATGGTTTGAAAATCATGGAAAGTTATGCAATATAAAAATTATGAAAATTCTTGCAAGTTGAAGGAACAATAGAGGAGCTTGTAGGAAAGATTTCTTATGTTGTAAAGAAATGGTCATAACTTGCTCTAAGAAGCTTGAAAAATTACACCGTCACTTGTATTGGAAAGTATATTCATACATGTTTTCATATTGATAAGTTTGGACCTCTGTATTTGTACAATTTAGGAATATAGGATGGTTAAGTATGTAGGACAATAATTTCAGGCCATACTGGATACTCCTTGAATGAATGTTTGTATTTTGTCCTTACAAAGGGTAATTTGAGTACATGTGTCATGTTTATATACATTGAGAAGTATAATTTCATGTTTAATTAACTTTGGTTATAATTTTCTTATGAGGTATTTCCTACGGTTGAATGTTCATAACTTTATCAGTATGTGCACCATTATTTTTTCTTTACTCATGTTTTATGAAATGTGACTTAAGTGGAATTATATTGTTGGTGCATAGTCATGAAAAATTATATAATTATGTTAGGATAATACTTATAATTGAGATTCAGTACTGATTTAGTTGGATTGACAGGTGTAAGGTCTAATCAACCCAGTTCAGCTCCACCCGAAGGAAACATAAATACATAGTTGACAACCCAAGGTGAGTGTACTCACTGGAATGATGTATTTGTATATTGTTACGAAT
The DNA here is from genome assembly GCA_949130495.1 of Sambucus nigra. NCBI lineage: Eukaryota > Viridiplantae > Streptophyta > Magnoliopsida > Dipsacales > Adoxaceae > Sambucus > Sambucus nigra. The sequence continues at coordinate 388,180,223 of OX422207.1, read as the reverse complement.
ATGATCATAATCTTATGAATGTGAAACTGTTCATTTCGGTTTACCAAAATGGGAGGTTACTCCCCGACCCGGAATGGGGGAGATTTGTCTATTAATGACAAGGGGTTACTCCTCCACCAGGAATGGGGGAGAATTGTCTATTTAGACAGGATATGTGAATCATGATTAAGAAAAGTTGGTCATTCATTTCAATGAGACGGATAAGTTAATTCATAATTGTATGGGCATGATTTATTGAATTTAAATTCATGCAGTAGTATAGTAGTGATGCATTCACTGGGCTATTTTGTTCACGGTTCCTATGTTCACATTTTTTCAGGTAACGTGATGTCACTGCCAAATCTAGGAAGTCGGGTTGGGTTAGCAAGGAAAGGGATAAACAAAGATTTTTTTTAATTTAAATGATGTAATTAAGTTAAATTATCCTTCAAGCAAGTCTGTATATGTATGACTAGTGTACCATTGTAAAAAAGTTTTTAGTTATATGGAATTACGTTGATGACTCTGAAATTAAAACTCGTGCTATGGTTTGGTTAAATTGATCATGGTTTGACTCACTTTGACTTTCAAACATAATTATAAGTAACTGGGTTGGGGTGTGTCAGGATTCCTAGTGGAAATTACACTTTTTCCCTTTTGACTTTTCTTCTTTCTTCTCTCTTGCTTCTTCTGATTCCATTCTTTCTTTCATGTATTAAATACCTGTAAAATAAATAAGAAATTCATGAAACTCGGGATACTTGTTAGATGAATCCATTAGCAATGATATGAGATAAATCAACTCATTTTATATTGTCCGAGGTAATAAAGCTTATAAATTAAGGGCAAAATTCAGAAGAATTTATGCCTAATCAGTATGCCTACAAGTCTGTTTGCCTCGCTTTAAATAAACTGTTGTCTTGTCATTTATTTTAAAATGACGTCGCATATATTTTTGTCCTTATTTTTACTGCCCATGGTTTTATCACTAATTCAATTGCTGATTTTCTTTTCTTTAAAACCGATGTCATATCATTTTAGTCACAACAGTAACTTCATTAGTGGTTTACAGCTGGGTTCCTTTATTGATTAAAACTCCATCATTTTTTAAAACTAAAAACTCACCTGTTTTGTTAATATTTTATAGATGTCTACGACATGTCTATTTTTAATGGAGTCTTTTGTGTTTCTTTAACATACATTATATCATTTTTTATCAATGGCTGTGTTTTTTTTGTAATCCATGTGAACTTCTTTTACATCAATCAGAACACACTTGTGCACTCTATAAATGGAAACCTTTGGGTATCATTTTGAAGAGTTCGAGAAGTTAAATATTGTGTCCAAATTGTGTCAAAATTTTTAGTGAGAAAGAGAGTATAAACTAGAATAATTTTTGTCATCTTCAAGTGTTGATTTCTTTTCAAAACTCAAATGAAGATTGGACATCTCTCTTTCTAAATCCGCACTTACTATTTTTCAAAGGTACATAGTATTTGTAAGTGATTTCTCTCATCTTTGTTTGTTTTATTTTAGATCTAATATTTGTACATAACACACACTTGATTCACGAAATTAATTTTTGTGTGTGAATATTTTGTTTGAATCTTGATTGTATGTTCTTGTATGTTTTTTAACATATTGTTTAAAGACATATTTTTTAGAATATTAGTTAATATTCACATATATTTTGGATGATGTTTAGAGAGTTAAACCTAAGATTTATTGAGGATTAATTTGAGAAGAATTAATATCTGGACTGAATATCATTTTTGTTGACTGTTTAAGACTGTTTTGGACTAATCTGAAATATTTGTAAAAATAGTCTTTACTAGGTTATTAGATTAAAAACCTGAAGTAATCTATTATTAGTTTTCTGAAAAATAAGTTGTGTATTTTTGACTTTATGATTTTATTTAATATATTTGAAGTCATATTATTTCCGTGTATATCATTGCTTGATCTGTCAAGTGATTTTAGGAATTTTCATGTGCATATCACTTAGAAATCACTCACTACACAACACTTATTCACTTAAACACTTATTGATGAGTATATATTATATCAACTCTGATTGTTTTAATTTTTTAGAAAAGAGAAAAGTGAAGTTTGCGAAAATTGTGTTAAATCAAGAAAGTTTTATTTAAACAAGAGAACATAGCATAAGAGTTGTTGTTGATAACTACTAGATAAGAAATTATTGCATTGCATTAGGTTGTACCATTTAAATGTGTGTGTGTGCCATCTAGGATAGTACACAACACACGAATACCTAACTAAGAACTAGGACATAATAGGCCCTGAGCCAACTTGCGCTAAGGAAGCTATAGGGGAGGCTGAGACATGAAGAAAGCATAATGAACAACAGTTTCATAGTAACGATAATTGCAGAAGAGCAACTAGAGCAGAGAGTTGCTTGGTCGAGATAGGTAATAGCTTGTTCTGAATTATCTTGCTTTTAGTCTTATTGAATGTTTGTATAATCATTCCTATTTCGTTTGGTTTTAGTTGAAGTAGACTAGGTTCACTATTAGGAGAGTCCGTCATTTTCCTGGGGAAGGGTTTTTTACGACGTTAAATAAATACCGCGTGCTTTACATTTGTCGCATATCTCCTCAAACAAAAAAGTAGGTTTAAATAATTAGAACCCCACCTAAAACTGAATACATTATTATTTTGTAAATCACCTAGATTTAACAAAGATAATAATTTGGAATTTTAATTGACTTTGCAACTAAATATATTTTCATAAAGTTAACAATTCAAGAAAATTTTGAATTGGTCCCTCATAAAATAACCGGTAAAGCTTGTAGGCAAGTTGCGTTTACTCGATAATCGTTTACTTCTGCACATAGTCTTTTTGCACATCATCAGTGTTTTCAGAGTGTATAGTCACCTGTAGAGAGTAGGTGGCTAGTGCATTATACCAAGACATCATTGATTGGTAACGTAAGTGTATTAAGTTCTTTGAATAGGTACTTTTGGGTAGTTAGTACCAGTGAGGAGATTAAGAGAATTTAATCCTTGAGGTAGTATAGCATCGTAAGGCGATTGATGATTTGGTAAATATGAATGACCGTGTTGGTCAATATTTGGGGATGTGTACTCAGTCTGAGTTGGTAAGATAATATTGTAGTAAGTGTCCTGATGATTTTTAATTGAAGGTTCTACCTTGTAGGGTATGATGAGTGGTAGAGTCAAATTGAGGTAAGTATGTTGTATAGGCAACGGTGATGGTTAATGGGCCTTAGGAGAAAGATCTAAATAGTCTTCTACATCACAATTTAGAAATATGATGTGATTTCAAGGAATAGGATCTTTAGTGATATTGGTGATGCAAACCTAAAGGTTTATAAGGTCGTAGGCGACGTCCTGTATCCTCTCAGAATCCTAAGTCGCGTTAGTTATAGTTTGTACGTGGCATGTGGTCACAATTTTTTGGAAGAAAGCTAAGATGATAACTTAAGTGTTAAGGCTCATTTTAGCCTCCAAAGTAATTGTTGGGTGCGAGGTAATCCTAGTGTGAGTGTGGTTTAAGGGCACCGTAGAGTGTCCATATAACTAATTATGTGTGGCGTCATTGGGGATAGAAATAAACTTATTGTGACGTCCGAAGGTATTCGATGGTTAAGGTGCTCCATATATAGAAGCTTGTAGACTAGTTTCTTCCTGAGCAGCTAGAAATCATGACAAGGTTATTGAAAGATTTTATAGAGCGCACCTACAATGATAAAGGTATGGATGATGGAATCTTGTAGAGTCTTGGGGACTTTTACATGGGATGTTCTTGGTGTCCTTAAGAGACCATTTAAGTTCATTATGAAGAAGAATTAGTGTCCTAATAACGATTGTATTGGGAGTCTGGTGATAATCTTAGGTTGTTGGTCAAGGTTTAGAAGAGTCAAATAGCATACGTGTCGGGTGAGGTTTTTCGAATCGGCATAAATGAGTTGTGTATCCCCCAAGATGGAATTAGAATCTCGTGTCGTTTATGGGGCATGATGTTTGTGTTTCATGGAATGAATAGTAGTGGATGTGTGACACTTGATCTAGAGGATTATTTGGAAATGTATTCAAGACTTAGGTTGATGACGACATGTGGAGACTTGAAAATGGCAACCAAGATGGGGTAATATCGAAGAATGATTATAATGTTGGCATGTGTCGATGGTATATGCTATGATAGCCTTAGTAAGTTAAGGACTAGTTCTTGACATGTCCTGCCAAGCCGTTAAGGATTCGAAGATGTAGCCCTATGTGATACTTACTACCCTTAGAATTCCAATGGTGACTCGTGTGGCCATCATGTGAGTTCAGTTTGGGAAGACCCTTTAGGTAGGCTTAATGGAAATCTCGTATAGTCAAAGGATAGAATAATGTTAATGCCTCTCTTGAAAGGAATACTACCTAAGGGGATTTTAGGGTTTCACCTAGGTGAAGTAGGTTGATGACGTCATAATTGGTAAAGGGACAAGGTTATTAGGCATCCTCCAGTCGAAATAGTTCATTGGTGCCAAGGATGTGAGGGGTAGGGCCTCACTCCTAAAGAGGGAAGTTGGGAATTTTATTTTCCAAAGAACAATCGATTCGTATATTGCTTTCATCCTGTGAGGATGAATGGTTGTTATTCACACTTTTAGTGACTCAAGCCAGGGTATGTGGCTAGGTTAGTACCTAGTGAGTATGTCTGGGATGATTGATAGGACTTCAAGAATATAGCTTAGGTTTTCTTTTCATAAATCATAATCATACGCGTACGGGAAGATTTTTCTCAGAATGGTTGTGTGTTCCATGTGGCTCTTGTGTGACCCTTTTAATTTCGATAATCGAGGATCGGTATTCTCATGTATGTGGTAGCTTGGATTGGCACCATATCATGGTACGGTGCTTTTGGGACTAATAAATAGCTGGTGGACCTTGTATGGTCAATACATCTCAGTAACTAAAAGTTCCCTATCTGAGGTATTCTTGCTTTTGCACAAAGTTTAGTGTACGGGTGGATGCACTATCGGCAACAAGATTTACTCATAGTATTTTCTTTTCTTAGTATTAACGCCCTCTTAATTAGCTGACATGGTAGTCAGTGGCCCTGGTTGTAAAAGGTGGATGATGAATTGAGGATATTGTATACTGTTAGAGTTGAAGGGAAACTTATAACATGATGTTTCCTTGCCACAGTGAGTGGATTGGTGTGAAGTTCAAGGGAGTGCTCAAATGTGAGATGCCTAGATTAGCACTAGGGTCATCAAAGTGATGTAGCGAAAGATATTAGTTGAGTTCATGGTGATGATTTGGTAGGTGTGTTATTTCTCAGAGTGAGAAATTAGCAATGTATAGTTAATGTCAAGCTCCGACAAAATTGTGTAGTCAAGATAAACTAAAAATTCGTAAGAATGCAGGATGTGTAGTCCTAAGACTAGAAATGGCTCTTGATGATGAATGTGATGATTTGTTGTATTGCCGTTCACTCTTAGGTGAGTGTCAATCACTAAAGACGGCTTTCCGTGAAGGTGATTGTATGCTTGGGATATTAGAAAAGGTAGTCCTAAGATTTAATTGAGCATGATGATAAAGTGAGTGGAGACTCTGAGTCGATTATATGACATTAATGGTTAGAGAAATGGTGAGCATTAGATCATGTCTCATGTGGAGGCTTTGACGACAAAGCCTGTCTAATGACATGTGATGTGATCTTAGCTATGGAGGACTTCGATTATGTTGTCTGAGAGAGTTTCTATGACTTAGAATGAGAATTGGTAAGCCCCATAAATTTGAAGAAATGAAGGATTGAGAATTTTGGGGATGAAATTCCTTAAGGAAGGAAGTTTGTAATACCCTGCCCCAATATTTTATTTATTTTCCACGCATAAGTTTTAATAACCTGAAAACATTGAGATTTGGATAAATATGATTGGGTTTATATTCTTATTTCAGTTTTTTGAAGGCTGGAGGAAATGTTTTGGAAGTTTGTGGGTTAAAATTGCAAATTGGGAGAAAATAAAGTGAAGGGTAGTTCGAATGAAATTCAGGTCGTTCGAATGAGAATTAAGGCTGGTTTAAAGTAGGGATCAAACGAGGTTCAAGTGAGATCCCACTACATAATAGGTCTAGGTCGTTCAATAGTCGTTTAAAGTGGGCATCAGATGAGGTTCGAACGATATGCGTTTCACATTCGAACGGGGGACGAATCTCTTTTGAATGAGGCTGATATGACAAATATATGACCCTGTCGTGGAATGTATACAATGGGCAAGTGCCCAAGACTTCCGACCGCAGCCTAAAACTTACAGGTTGCGGCCTTATCCATATCTGCCTAACTGTCCTACTGTCGCAAGCGCTCATATATAAGGTACGACGCCTACTAGATACAGGGCACGACCTCTACTTACTACAGGGTGAGACCTTACTTACTACAGGGTACATCCCCAGTTTTGTCATATCAACTGGTCGCAACCCCTTTCACCCAGCAGCAACAATCTAACATTTACACCTATAAATATAGGTCAACACCTAGAGATAAGGGGGTCCTTTCCATTCCTCATCCAGTCCGGGATCATTTCCTACATCAGTATCATGCTTGGAGATGATTACTCTCTCTACGCCACTAAGCACGACTTGGGGGCTACTTGCATGAGCATCACAACCACCATCCTAGAGTCACCAGAATCATCATAGTCATGCACTATATTCTATTTTCATGCTTGTAAGCCTCTTTAGGCCTAATTACTATGTAGAAAATAGCATATATAATGAGAGTGTGGCACCAAAGTGGACGTAGGCTGATTAATATAGACGAACCACTTTATATCTTGTCTTTTATCTCTCTTTACTTGCTCTATTTACTTATTATGCACTTTAAACTTGATTTGCTAGTACGATAACGACAAGTGGACGATTTCTCGTATCATCTATTTGGGGCTGTCTGTGGGAAATGAGGTGTTTCAATCTTGTTTCTCTATTTTTTAAGTTCTTAAATGCCTTGTTTTATTCATGGGGATCCTTTGGATCATCATCTCATGAGTAAATTTTGGTTATTGAGCTCTATTTTATATTTACACCATCAAATGAGTATTTTATATATTCAAATCTGCACTTGGGTCTCCATTTTAGGACCTTACATCTATTTTACTTACCCCTGTGATATCATTTCATCTAGATAATTCCGAAAAGCATGATGGGATTTCTCTCCGTAAAGGTGAGTGATTAGGGAGGAATTATATTTACTCCATTTTTGTTGTTCTTTGCCTATGATCTAGGGTTTATCATTAGAATTATGCCGTTTTGTGCACCTTGAGGATATTCTCTCATGGATAGACCCTAGTAGGTTTTCCCTCCATGTGTTTCGAGAGAAAAACTCAGTTTCTGGGTCTCAATAGGGATTGTTACCTTCAGTTCCTAGTTCGGGATGAGGTGTGGTAGTCCAACTACCTTACTTATAGCGGCCTCTACTAGTGTGGTTGTATTACATAAACTTCAAATTATCAGGGAATGGACTCAAGTGGTCTCCAACTGAACCTTGGTGAATATCACTCAAAGTCCACGGCAGTACACCTATGTTCTTCACTGACTGTGGCCTTAGTAGTAATATCATGCTATAGTGCAAGCGCTATATCCCAACTTTCTATATTGATTGCTCACTTCTAGTAGTTTTGTCTGAGATTATATATATTTTTAAAGATTAACAAATAAAAAAATGGAAGGAGAATCCATCCAGAATAAAGAAGTCAAAGATGATATTATGCAATTGTACAATCACCTAAACCATCTCTACGACAATAATGCTTCACTCCAAACCCAAGTCAATTATTTAACCCATAGGGTCCTCATGCTAGAGGTCGTGGTCTTATCCCATGTGGGTGCGGCACCCAGGATCATTGCTGCATCAATCCTCACTTCCACGACCGTACCATAAGATCCAACCCCAGAGGCAGCTAGCAAATCCCAAAAAAGGAAAGTGGAGAAATATGACATATGCTTCGAGTCCTGTACCCCATTGGCCTTCCTAGTTAAATACATCTTCGAGTTCGTGAAGGAGGACAAGCTTCTGAGGTGGACCAAGAAGCTGAGGGATCCTCCCCATAAGAGTAACAAAGACAAATGGTGCAAGTTTCATCAGTATCACGACCACGATATGGAGCGATGCTATGCTCTGAAAGATAAAATCTAGGGATTTATAAAGAAAGAAATGTTGCGGCGATTCCTCAAGGATGCCTAAAGGATGAAGCCTAGTTTGATAGGCCACATTCCTATTTTTATGCCCATATTTATGTTTCATCTATTCTTGTTCTTATTGAAAACTCTTTCTAAGTGGTTTCATTTTAACTTTGTAATGAACTAGAAAAGTCCTGAATTTATGAATAGATATATGAAATCAAGTTCACTTTATAGTTCAATATTTTGATTCTTATTTTCGTTAAAAGTTATCTTATAAAAGACTCTTTGTCTTAAACAAATTTCAAATTAAGACATTACGTTAGATCGGGAATGATAATATCTAAATGGGCCCACAACTCCCACCGTGACGCCTGATTATCGGAAAGTAAGTGATAATTGAAATAGCGAAAGTAATTATTGAGATAAGCTATCTACATCAGTCTACAATATCACTCTGATAAAGACTATATTCCAGCATATTATGGCTTTATTCTTGAAAGCATTTGTCAGAAAGCGTTATTAGCCACAGGGGCTTACAATGCCCGTTCTTAGCTTTCTGGATGCATCATTAAGCTGGGAAGCTTATAATATCTAGGCAGGGATGTCTCTCTCTCTCTCTCTCTCTCTATATATATATATATATATATATATATATATATATCAATAGCTGTGGGTGACATAATAACATAACCAGCCTAGGGAGGCTTGATAATATCCCATATATTAGTTGTGGGCATCATAATAACATAACCAAGTCTCAGGAGGCTTGATAGTATCCCGTATATTTGCTATGGGTAGCTTAATAACATAACCCAGCCTGGGGAGGCTTGATAGTATCCCTTATATTAGTTATGGATGGCTTAATAACGTAACCCAGCCTGAGAAGGCTTGATAGTATCCCGTATATTCGTTGTGGGTGGCTTAATAACCTAACCCAGCCTGAGAAGTCTTGATATTATCCCATATATTAGTTGTGAGTGGCTTAATAATATAACCCAACCTAGGGAGGCTTGATAGTATCCCGTATTTTAGATGTGGGTGGCTTAATAACATAACCTTGCCTGGGAAGGCTTTATATATATCCAAACATAGCTTGGGGAAGCTTAATAATACCTAGCCCGGGGAGCCCTGAAAATAACCCAATCGACTAAAGGAAAGCCATGAAAGGCACTTAAAGCGACTACAGGATGCTGAGTGGCTGACATCATGAAGCATACCAAATCTACAGAAGGATGGACCCAGCTCAACATTCTCTTATTAATTTCTTATCAAGGGCTTGTAAGGATCCGGATCCCTATTAATGTGGACGTGGCAACAAAAGTCTCCATTCAATCGAGCAATCAAGCATAAAAGCAAAAACGTGAAGGAGGTGTTCCCTCCACAAAATAGTGTACATTCAAATAGGAAGGAGTATTTACAAAGAATCAAAGCATTAGAATAATAAGGTATGCAAATAAAGTACAAGACTTGATTCCTAAAAGTGTCGCAGTCTTACCAATATGGCTGCAGACATAAAGGAACTCCCATTCACTTAGGATAGGGCAAAGCTAAATGGATATTGTGCTAAAGTGCAAAACTCTCGCGACACCCCTACTTTTGAATTACCACGAAGGCTTGGAAGGTTTTGAAAAAATTGGAGAAGTTGAGCCACAACTCCAAATCCATCTTTCTTTTATGTAGTGGCAAGGGGGATGATAGCCATCTATAAAGTACAAAACACATGTGAAAAGTCCGGGGCAAAGCACAACAGGCCGCAACCTATTAGATAAAAAATTTAAATAAGACTGTTAAGGCCTTATATCCATTATATTTCCTAGGGGATTTCTTCAAGGTCATTAAAATATCAAAGCAGAGAATAAAGGAGAAATTAAAAAATATTGATATACATTCAATAATATAAAAAATCTATGCGAGTGTTTAAGCATTTGGTAAATAAAGCATGCATATAGTGTGGAAAATATTAATTTATAGAAGAGGTTGCAACCCAAGTAATAAGGATTCACAGAAGTTTAATGGGGCAACAACCCCATATGCCAATCAAATCAAAGGCTGAAGCCTTGGCAAAAAAATGAAGTGTTAAATTTATACAGACAATAGGCCGCAACCTTGGTTAAAAGTTCCAAAAGGTCGCAGCCTTGCATATATCAATAAAAATTAATGTTTAAAAGGGGGACGTAGCCCAATATTAAGAATTAAAAGAAGGCTAGTTGACTACATCATCTTCTTCATCTCACTCCTCTCCTTCCGCGGCAGTCATGGTATCATCCTTAACTATTGCAGCCTATGTTTCCACCCTTAGCATGTCTCTCTCTTCAGCTATAGCCTTTATCTCCGCCACACATTATAAATGCTCAGCATCACCAAGGCCCCAGGCAAGAACCGTGTCTTTAGATTTAGGGAAGTTTTTTATAACTCTATGCCTAAGCTCTTGGTAGCCGCGGAGGTAGGCTTTATTATTGATAATGAAGAAATGCTTGGAGCCTTTAAAGGATTCCACAGTGTGGTCAATGGAAAATTGGATAGCCTCATCATGGTCTTCATCCTTTTTCTTGATAGCTGCGGCATGGTCTTCATCCATTTTCTTAATGACCGCGATATGGGCCTCAACATCATTTGTAGTCTTTCACTCCAGTTTATCAAATTTCTTTTGAAGGAGTTCAAGTTTTCTATTTGATGAGGTTGCAACCTGGGAAGCTTTAACAACTTGAGCTTGAGCAATCTTTAAAGAGTCTGCAGCCTGTTTGAAGTTATCCTCAGCCTCCTTCTTAGCATCTTCTGTGGCCTTAACCCTCTTGTTCGCACCCATCTTATACGCCTCAAGTGTCACAACAGAGGACTACTTCCCATCTTGAAAGGAAGCAGCTCTAACAATCTCCAGGTTAGCAAAATGCAGTCTATTCGCGACCTCTTTCAGCTTATAGAGGGCTTAGTACTTCCTCTTCTGTGACATCACGACGTCCACATCGTGTAAAGAGATTTAATGTTAGAAGCAAATATGAAATATGAAAATGATGCTGAGAAGGTACTTGCACTTACCCTCATAGATTGTGGATACCATAATCCTCCAAGTCATCATGGTCTTCATCCACGAGGCGATCAATGTCCACGATATCTGGGACCCTTTTCATTTTACGGACAACCCTCGCAATTGTGTCCCATGAAGATTCAGGGTTGGGATGCCTAAGCTAAGGTCGTGGATGGCCATTAAGACCAACACTGGAATGACATTGAGCAGGTACCATGTTGGCATTAACAATTATAATTATTGGAGGCGGTGAATTTGTATGGATTGGAGAGGTGTCGCGACCTTCGAGCTATTCAAGAGTTGACATTAACCCTGCTGCAGCCAAATTACCCCCAATATCATCGTCAAAATTACCCTCAGGGCTTTCGTGAGGGGCCCACTCCTCACCCTGGAGTGAGGGCGCGATAATATTTATTTATTCTGCAGCCTGATTTTGAGGAGTGATTGGACCAACATAGTCACCAGAAGGGACTGTGGCAGGAGCTTTGGACTTTTTCCTCTTCCTTTTTCTTTGCGCGGTTGTTATTGAGGACAACTGCATCCACATCCATTTTAGCCAATTGAGCCGATAACCGCTCTCTATCAATTTCCTCACCTAAAAGAAGAAATGCAGTAGTGAAAATTTGAATTATAAAAACAATTGTCGTGGAGTTAAAAATAAAGCGAAAAAATAATACCTTATGCACCCATCTTTTTAGGAACAGACTTATTGGGAAAGAATAATTCCTTTTAGATTAAAGAAGAGGTTACAAGAGTGTTTAACTTCTTCTTGTTAGCAGGAACTTCCACAGCCTTACCAACCCTCTTCTCTTTCCGCTCACTCAGCTGCAAATTATGAAGAACTGCAGAAAAATGCAAAGGTTAGTACAAAAGAAAAACATAGAGAATAATATGCAATTGTAAAAAAGGGGACGCGAACATAATTAAAAAAGTCATTTACCAAGCTTAGAGGGACTTCCCCACTGCCGCGGCATCCTAAAGGTTCTCTCTCTCAGTCTCTTGTGGCTGGATCTCCTACCCTTCTCCAGAAATGAAAAAATATTTTCCCTTCCAGTTCATTACACTAGTAGGCCTTCCAGAATAAAGGGTTTCGTCTCTGTCGCAGATATAAAAGTAATAATACCCCATAAATTTTTTGGAGTTTTACTTTTGGCAGTAGAAGTAGAAAAACTCCGTAGGAGTAATGTCCCTCTTGAATTTATTCTTCCATAACAAAATAGATGCAAGAATTGCCCTCCAGCCATTGGGATCCAATTGGGTTGGGGATAACTTCATTGTCTGGAAAATTCTTCTAACTAGAATAGGGATAGGTAGACACAACCCCTAAATGAAAGCATGTAATGGGAAGAAGACTCCATCGTCAGCAAGTGTCGTGCATGGCCTTTGTTCCACAACGGGTGCTGAGCACATCAAACCCTCAGGAAACTCAAAGGCTTCAGCCTGATCAACCCAGTCTTGAGTCATAATGCTGCGGATATTAAGGGCAACATGAGGTCTCCTATCTCTACCAGATGGGCCAATAGGTGCGTCCCTAACGTCAGATGGATCCATAACCACAACATCAATATCAATTGGCTGGTTACTTGAACTGGCTTTTTCTTCCATTATCACGGAGTCTGATTCTGAATCTAGTACCACACAGTTGGGGAAATTTCTCATTTGGCAAGTTCCGATTGATTTCAAAGGGCGCATAAAAGGAAGTTCGGGAGGAGAGGCTCCAAAATGTTTGTTCCAAAATCCTCTTAGAAATTCATTTGGGTCAAAGTTCATATGGCTGCAGCAATACCTGAAAAGCAAAGAGTTCACAACTAGGTAGCACAACCAATATGGTCATATATAGGCCTTTTGGAGGCCATGACAGGAATAATGATTTGTCAAGTTTGAAGGATAACCAATAAATGTTGGGTAAAATTGGCCAACTACACCAAGTGTTTGGCTCTCTCATCTTAGAAGATAACTTCTGCCGCGATATCTTATTTTGGGGAAGGAGGTTTTATAATCTTAGATATCGTAGTCATTGGATTAGGGGATAAGTTATGTGGACATTAACCTAAAGGCCCTAAAAGGTAAAGGAATATTTACATAAAATAGCTAGATATCTGCATACCACAACAATTAAGGGTTGTAGACATTTACCTAAGACCACCCTAAATTTTCTAAGGGATTTTGTTATGCCGCAGCCAGATGTTGATCAAGCTGCGGCCATATGATCAAACTTGTAGTATTTAATGTTGATTAAATTTTGTGATTGAAGCCCTAGAATTTGAAGACTTTTATCAAGAATGTCAAGAACATAATGAGAGTTCAGAAATGCTAAAATCTAACCCAAGCCAACAAAATTCATTTATTGGGTCAATATTGAAGATTGATTCAGTATAAGATCGGTTACCTAGTTCAAATCCAATAATTACATGAATACAAATGGGTTCGATTAGATGGAAAATTAGCAGAAACAAATTCAAATGAAGAATCATTCAATTACAACATGAACTTCCCAGAAATACAAGTTCAGATTGAACAATCCAAATAAAAACCTTAAATTCCTACTCATACTTGAAGCACAATTTGCAGAAATGAAAGTATCCTTACAATTTGAGAATTCAGAAGTTTAGTTGATAACACGACTTACAAGGATGAATTGTGAATTGAAAAATCCATTAAAGAGGTTTACAATTGAAAAATTAACTGAAAAAGGAAGAAAATCGGTTGCTCAGCCTCAAGTTACCTTGCGCCGCCTCAGAACGACCACACGCTGCCTTGGAAGGTCGCCGAAAAAATCAAAAGGAGAAATGAACAGAGTTTTGGTTTTTATTTCCTCTCAAGAGTTAAAAAACGTAATGAAGGCCACGTCCAGTTGCCATTTATATAAGAGGCCACGAGAAGATGAAGCGTCGCCTTGGAAATGCCGTAACATCTTTTGAATACTTGGCTACTCAGCCGCAACCCCAATCAATATATCTTGGCATTATGACTTGGGAGCTTATTCATATGACAAATATATCACCGTGCCGCGGAATGTATGCAATGGGAAAGTGTCGAAGACTTTCGATCGCAGCCTATCACTTATATGATGCGACCTTATCCATATCTGCTTTACTGGCCTACTGTCGCGGCCTCTCATACACAAGGCGCGACCCCTACTAGATACAGGGAATGGCATCTACTTACTATAGGGTGCGGCCCCAGTTTTATCATATTAACGGGTCGCAACCCCTTTCACCCAGCAGCAAAAATACAATATCCACACCTATAAATAGAGGTCTGCACCTTGAGATAAGGGGGTCCTTTCCATTCCTCATACAACTCGGGATAATTTCCTACATCAGTATTAAGCTTGGAGGGGATTACTCTTTCCAGGTCGGTAAGCACGACTTGGGGGCTACTGGCAGGAGCATCACAACCATCATCCCATAGCCACCGAAATCATGATAATCGTGTACTATATTCTATTCTCATGCTTGTAGGCCTCTTTAGTCCTAATTACTATGTACCAAACAACTTATATAATGTGAGCGTGGCACCAAAGTGGATGTATGATGATTATTATAGACGAACCACTCTATATCTTGTCTTTTATCACTCTTTACTTACTCTATTTGCTTAATATTCACTTTATACTTTATTTACTGGTACTATAATGACAAGTGGATGATTTCTCATATCATTAGAGGCCATTCAAATCTTTAACTCAGGTTGCCTTTGTTCAATGTCTCGTTCTCGGTGGTTGGATAGATGAGCTATTGAGCTCTGATGAGCTCAAATTGGGAAAAAGTGGAATTTATAAGTCTTAGAGGATTTTATAAGTGTTATTTGGTTTCATTTGGGTTATTTTAGAGTTGGAATAAGAGAGAAATATAAAGAAGGGTGTGTCTTCCAGTATTGTTGAGCATCTCTCCACCTCAAACCACCGTAAAACCACCAAACATTCACCTTAAACCATCATATTCTTCTAGTTTTCACCATATCCAAGCTTTAGATACCCATTTTGGATGGATCTTTCATGAAGACACGTCTAGTGGAGCTAAGTAACTTTCTTGAGGACACTTTAGGAGGTGCGATGTTGCCATCTTGTTAGACATTTCATGCCTTCCATTATTAAAGGTTCATTTGAGGTGGGAAAACCTACTGTTAGTTTAAGACTCCATTTTGTGTATTAGTAGTCTTGTTTTTAAAATTTGATAGTAGATCAAATACCCTGATTGGTTGGCCAATATGGTAATGGTAAGGAAGAAGAATAACATGTGGCAGATGTGTGCTGACTTCACAAATCTCAACAAGGTTTGTCTAAAAGATCACTTACCCTACCTAGAGTCGATCAACTAATCGATGCTACAGATGGGCATGAATTACTAAATTTTATGGATGTCTACTTAGGGTATAACCAAATCAAAATGAAGCCGAAAGATAAGGAGAAAACTTCATTTGTCACTAGTCGAGGTATTTACTGCAACAGCGTTATGCCCTTTGGGATTAAAAATGCTGGAGCAACATACCAAAGGTTGGTGAATAAAGTTTTTGAGGAGAAAATTAGTGAAAACATGGAAGTATATGTGGATGACATGCTCACCAAGAGAAACAAATAAGACGAACACATCATGTACTTTGGATAAATGTTTGATCAGTTGGAAACGCATAAGATGAAACTCAACCCAACCAAGTGTGTGTTTGGCGTGCAATAAGGAATATTCTTGGTATTCATAGGAAATCAAAGAGGCATTGAATAAAATCTAGGTAAGAGTAGAGCATTAATTGACATGTAGTCACCCTCAACAAAGGAGGATGTACAAAAGTTAACTAAATGAGTAGCCACCCTAATAGGTTTCTCTCCTGAGCTATTGACAGGTGTCTACCCTTCTTCAAAGTATTGAGAAAAACATTTGAGTGAAATGAGGAGTGATATAATGGATTTTAGATCTTAAAAAGTATCTAGGATCATCGCCATTGCTGTTCCAACCACTTATCAAATAAACATTATATCAATATCTGATAGTATTTTAGTCGGTAGTTAGCTCGGCACTTATTTGACTTGAGAATGGGGTACAAAAACCAGTCTATTATACCAGCATGGATTTTCAAGGAGCAGAAATTTGGTACCCACATCTTGAAAATCTTCCTTTAAACCACATTAAAGCTTTGTGGAGAATGAGGTAATATATCTAAGCACATACTATTTAGTCTACACAAACTTACCATTACATCGAACCATTCATAAGCCATAAAATTTTAGGTGATTAGTGGCATGAGAAATGGAGCTAAGAGATTATAATATACACTATGAACCCATAATGCATGAAAGGCTAGGTAGTAGCAGATTTCATAGATAAATTCAATTATGAAGAAAATCTACCAATCGAACAGACTTTTTCTGAGGAGAAACCAATAAAAACTCTCTCAAGCATATTTCTCCATAAGGATGCTCCATGACTGACAGATAGGAAATATCCAGTGCACCAGAAGATGCTGCACAATACTTGGAGAAAATCTAAAAGATGTTCAAGTATGGTCTCTTGAGCAAAGGGGACATCGATGAAGAATTTTCTGTGTGTGGACAGTTCCTCATGCGCTACTAGTGGTGGCGCTAGATCGATAATCAACACTCCCGATGATATATATGTGGAATATGCACTTGAATTTCAATTCCAAGCTTATAATAATAAGGCAGAATATGAAGCGCTGATCACAAACTTGGAATAAGATCTATCATTGGGTGTTGAGCAGGGGATATATCATAGTGATTCCCTATTGATCGTAAACTAAATGTTGGGAATATACGAAGTCAGAGGAGAGTTAATGACGAGATATCTAGCTAAAGCCCAAGAAAAAATATCCAAGTTTCTAGCTATCCAAATGGTCAAAATACCTAGAATTAAAAATTCCTGAGCATATGAACTTGCTCGACTAGCTTCCATGACCAGGAAAGAGCTAAGGAGGACCATTCCTGTAGAAATCCTAATGAATATGATAAATTAAGAAGAACACATTAATTTGATCGCTATATCATTTGGACCCTCATGGATGGATCCCATCAAAGGATATATTGAAAAAGGCACTATGCTAGATGATCCACACGACCAAAGAAGCTGAAGTACGAAGCAGCCTACTACGTTTTGGAAGGAAGACTCCTATATAAAAAAGTATTTATGGTGTTATTACTCATATGTGTTCAACCTTCTGAAATGCAAGACCATGTTAAGTATGTATATAAGGTTTCTTGTGGAGATCATTCGGCAGAAAGATTATTGGTCCGACAAGTGGCCACCCAAGGATATTACTTGCCAACTATAAAGGAAGATTGTGATGTATATGTAAATGATGCAATAAATGTCAGAAGTTCACCACCTGGAGATGAATTTGCACCAATCACGTCCCCATGGCTTTTTAAAATTTAAGGAATTGATTTGGTCGTCCCACTATCAAAAACAGGAGGAAAGTTCAAATACTTTATCTTCGTTATAGATTATTTCACCAAGTGGGAAAAAGTTGAGCCCTTTATTGAAAAGACCTATGATAGAATCTTCCAATTCGTATGGAAGAATAATATATGTCACTATGGTATGCCATGTGATTTTATCACAGAGAACGAGACTCAATTTGACAACCAAGAGTTTGAAGATTACTACATCCAATCCCAAATCTAAAAACTGCACTCTACACATGGGCACTCTCAACTCAATGATGAAATAGGGATAACTAATAAACCATGCTCGATGGACTAAAGAAAAGGTTGGATGATGCTAAAGGGAACTAGATCAATGAGTTATAAAGTGTATTTTGGGCTTATAAAACCACACGGATCATAGCTACTGATGAAAATCCTTACATATTGGCATTTGGAACATAAGTTATAGTCCACATAGAAATAGGTCTACCCAGCCGTAGAGTACTCAAATTTAACTCGCTAAAGAGCGACCTCATAAGGAGACTGGATTTAAACTTGGTTGAAGAGGTCAAAGATAATGCAACATTACGTGTGGAAGGCTATTAGCAACACACTTCCCGATTCTACAATAGGAGAGTGAAATCGGGAAACTTAAAGCAGGAAAACTATATTGTGAATAATGTACCGTATAAGGGAAACAAGTTGGATGCAAACTAGAATGGTCCTTACTTATTTCTTTAGTTATTCGACCATGTACTTATTGACTAGAAACCTTGGAAGGAGAGCAATTCAAGAACCTGTGGAACTCTGAACACCTGAGGAAGTATTATAAGTAATCATTGTGAGTTAAAACTTTAAATATCTATATAGCATGTCTTTTTCAGTTCTCATGAAAACTAATCAATTTATGATCAATTGATTTCCTTTTTCATGTTTCTTTCAAAAATGGGAGATGTACAATTTCAACGACAAACAAAAATAAAATTAAGGACAAACTTAATTCAAAATTTTGGAGCCAACGAGATCAATCCTAAAACATCATGTACGTCTTCGTCTTTGACAAGCCACGAACAAGAAGTTTCTAAAACCTCCTGTATAACTCCTTGAAGTCAATAACAAGAAGTTTTACAAGACCAAATCAAGGGAAAATCCTATAACATTTGTTCGCCAATAGTAACTAACATAAACACTTTGTTAAAAATGACAAGATTTGTTTGACCAATCACAAAGGGACTAGTAGAACCTGAAGATGGAAAACTTATGTTCATCCAAACTAGTAACCAGTGATGCATATTAGTCGTCCAATAGCCAACCATGTAATCATAATGCTAAGCTATTGGTAGGCCATAATCATACCAAGGAACAAAACCAACAATACATATTTTATTCAAGAAACGAATATTCTACTATTATAATTTATTATCCATAAGTTCCTTATATTACAAAGAAAACATAAAAACTTCTCAATTTGTTGGGCGCTTACCCAAGTATTATTTAGTTCCTTTAGGGAGATATCCAAGGCTGAAGGAAAAATAGTGGACCTCAATTTTCTGAGCCTATTTTTCCTACTAGAGCTAGGTTTCTCTACCAAATGTAAAGGTCGGCTAAGTGTATCATCGTTATAAAAACCATAATCCACTAGATATTTCCTGGCCAGGATTATAGGGATATCATTAGTGGGAATCCGATTAATATCCAAATTAAAGGGAGTTGTGTGATGATTTAAACATCCATGGTAATGCCAATACCATAAAGAATGTTTTTTCAGCACCTTCAGGAATGTATGAGGAATAAGATAACCCCATATACACCCTTCTCTCCTAGCTTTCTCCTATTCATCACTTATATGTGCCAAGGCTTCATCATACCCATTCATCCAAAGAGTACACAATTTTCTTATGAAAATGGAAAGTCATATGGTAAACCTTCTCATTCAATCTATTAATGTTAGCATATTGGCTCTTTATAAAGTTAGCCTGGTCAACCAACGTATTTTTGGTATTTTGCTCTTCAACTATTAGGCGAGAAACTATAACCTGCCTAGATGATTCACCAATCTTAGACTTCTTTAATCTTTACGTTTCTTCCATCAACCCGGCGTTCTCCTATTCTAAAAAGGATACCCAATGGCATTGATCAACACTTATGGATTTCTTCAGTCCCTCTAACTCGTCCCAGAACATGTTATTCTTCTGCTCTAGTAGACTAACCACTTCTTGAGCACTATTCTCCTCATATTTTAGCACAAATTCCTTCTTAGCAAAGGCCGAGGAGATGTCCAACAAATTATTGTGAAAACCACTTTTATTGCTAAGCCGAGAAAATATCTTCTCATATTCAGTTGTTAAAGTAGAAAGAGCTTCCTTACGATCTTTCTTCATCCAGAGTTCCATTTCATAATATGAGGCATTGGTCACCACTACTTGTTTAAACATCATGTGTGAATGAATACACGCTTCTCTAATTTAGTTAGAAGCATCTAAACTGAGCAATTCTTATAGTTCTTCCTCGTTAAGGTCTTCCGCCTATATATGTCTCTCTCACTAGCTTTCAGAACTGCCTTCCTAGAGCTAAACTAAAAGGGATAAATAGGTAATAAGTATAAAAAAAGTCAAAAGAAAATTTATAACAGAAATCAATGCGAGTGGAAAGGAAAAGGCAACTATATTAAAAATAATAAAGATAAACGAACAAAGGGACCAGTTCGGATTGCAAGAAAAATATCATAAAAATTACCCAAAACAACTACAATTTCTCCTTAACCTAGGCAAATTCGACCTTAGGACAGACAACAGTTAGAACCATTTCTTGGGGTGCAGATGACATGATCATTCCCTCCTCATCATCAATCTCCTCAATAATTATAGGAGGAGTAATAGAGTTGTGTTGCTGAAAGAGCTCGGAGTCTGGAGCAGTGCCAACCTTCGTCAGAGCAGCATCCCATCCTTCCTTGAAGTAATACTTCTTTAGAAACTCCACTTATACCTTGGTGGTAAACAATACCTTATCCCAACCCCTAGTATAGGCGTCATCCTTATCCTTCTTAACCTTCACCTTTTAACCCTGGTATTTCCCTTCAGCATCTGCAATAACTTTTTTAGCCTGCTCGGTCCTCTTTATAGCATCATTAGCAACCTTCATAGAATCATTTTTTCCCTCTCTACCTTCTCCAACACCTCCTTCCATTTATTCTAATCCTCCACCTACGCTCTAGCACCCCACACATTCTGGCAAGTGAAATGGCTAGCTTTCATCACCATACTACGTTGGGTGTCACTAAATAAGTTATCATTATTAGCATGTTATAGATCTATGAGACATAAAAAAATTTCCACAAGATAATTCAAATTAAACCCATCCATGTAAACATTCATGCAATATTAAAAATCCATCACCATTCTATCTCCAAAAATCCAACAACAAATATATAAATAAAACAAAATGAAACAATCTAACTATAAATAATCGACTAAATCCATAAACAACTCTAGAGTTCATTGGACCACTAAATCCATAAATAAAAGTTTCATAATAAAAGCGACGTAATGGAAATCAATCCTAAACTATTAAAGCATCTAAAATAAATTTCCAGTTGCATCTCCAAAAATATCTCCAATCACTCCTATGCAGCTACTTTAGCGCTATACCTGAAACATTTGTCAACGCAATAGGTCAGAGCCCATCCCATAAATACTAGTTACTCTCCCTAATTAGGGTCTGTGAACCTAGACAGTAGTATTATACATGATTAACATCACAATAGAGTATTTTAATTAATAAGATATATATTACCGCAATGGCGGGAACCTTGTGCACTGGGTTTGCCCTTTTTTATATTAACAATGCGATTAAAATAAATTACTGCTATTTATCCACATGAACCGGTCACCATTCTATAAGTACAATTATTATTTTCCTGCAATTTAATTATGTTAATCGATTAATCCCATTTAATTCAATTAATCAAACTATGATTATCGCGACACCGTCAGAGCCAACTGAACTTCCTATTAGTCTTGTACTTATTTTAGATTTTCACCACACACAATTTCTCTCGTTATAGCCAGTCGACCCAATGTCATTAGCCTTCCACTTATTGACGAGGTTTGACGAATGACACGTCATAATATCCAGTCGTCCCATATTCTGTCATCCCTGTACTTATTTATAACGCCAACACACACCCACATCGCAGTAGCTAGCCAACCCGTACTCTGTGAGTCCTGCACCTATTGTCGATGCCTACACATTTTAATGCCCATTTATTATTTTGGGCGTTAATTCTTAATTTCTCATTATTTTATATTAGCCCCACCCTATTATAGAGCATCAATCCTCAAGCCTACCCCTAGTTTCATTGCCAGGGGTATAAAAAACAAAAGTACGTCCTACCCTATATATAGGATGAATCTCTACCATTAATTTCATCCTAGTCTCGCGCCTAGACTATCGAATCGATGAAACGATACAAAAATCAGCCCCACGCTGAAATAACTCATCCATAGAAATCTACACTAACCAGTTCCATACCTAGAAAGTGTTAACAACCACTAAGATATACTTACTAGTCCCACACCTTGAAAGCACTCCTAAAATTAAGGTGAGAGCATAACTACCCAAAAATACCATCATTCCCATTGTGTCAAATATAATGAAATCAATATGTCACATAAGACATTTTATCAACAATTCTATTAATTTCTTATCATATCATAAATAAAACGAATTTCATCCGTTCAATCAATTTTTGTAATTAAACAACTTATTTTGCAACTAATATAATTTCACCATCATACAAATTTATTATGCACACAATGATAATTTGTCTTCTATCACACTCTTACATTATTTAATGTGATTTCACAAGTCACTTTTAATTAACAAGTCTACTATGATTTTCTACATGCAAATCTACATCTATATTAACGAAAATCCAACCTCAAACCTAAGCACACAAGGGTTATAAGTCTTAATTGATCTAAAGATTTTTCATAAAAATATTCCCAACATAGATTTCACTTTTCCTAATTAAGGTTTCTTGTTTATTTTAAGAAAACCATTCAAATTAATGTTTAGGGGATATTTAAAATGCGGAATACTAAAGAGAAATAATAGAACTACTCATGCCTTATAAAAATCGTGTGAGAATTCGGAATTGATGGTCACATTCTCACGAGAAGATGACAAAAATATGTTCTTGGATGATCTTTGAGAAAACCAAATTTGAACCTCCAAATCTTGAGTTAAAGGGTTGTTTAAAATTGGTTTAGGCCTTGGGGAAAAAAGATGATGAATTTTTTGGGGGGCTACTAACTTTTGAGGGCGTTAAAAAGTGTTTTAAAAACCCTAAATGTGGCCCCTTTTTATTTGGTAAAGAGAGAGTCTTAATCCCATACAATAACATAAAAATAAATATTTATTCAGTTTTGACTTGGACGAACTTGTTCATCAGTCTATCTGAATCGATTCGGATATCCCGAGCGACCCGATTTTTCCATGGTTTTAAAAAAAAATTCTCCAAATTAAATCCGATTTTAATTCCGAACAAAATTCTCACCTTCTAAAAATCAAACCAACATTTTAAATACTAAAAATATTTTCTCCAACTTTTTGTTTATGACGATTTAAATTAAATGGTCCAATTCTACATGTGATACATACTTCCCCACTAGCACAGGAATTTCGTCCTCTAAATTCAAAGAATCATAACCGAGCAAAATAAAATGAGGCTCACATATGCCTACCCATACAATGCCATAATTGGGTGCCGAAACACCCAATCCAACATGCACTTAGCCCGCGAACAAAATTGAATACATATCAACTATATATATAAACATATTTATGAAAATAATACGTACCGTTCTATCCCACTAGCCATATCTTGGCTCCTTCTATGCTTGTCCTGCTGGAAGCTCTCGAGTTAGAAGTAAGTAATAGCTACCCACTACTAGTGTTACTAGCACTCCGTGTGCACCTCGTGCTGCCGGTGATGGAGGACCTTAGCCCTGATTTCCCTAACCCTCCCTCTTGGGACACCTAGAATCTCGGTGCCCTATCTCTCCATAAACAAAACACACACCCCGAAAAGGTTCAGGATTCTTACCTATAGTTTTCTCACCCTGTTGTTCCCGCCCCTGTCCCTGAGGACCCTACCGAACACCATTGCCTTGTTGAAAGGTTTGCTGCTCCTGTCCTACTTGTTGTGTCTTCCATGGCTCGTCATTACAACCCTTATTCTCCTTTTATTGATCAGTCAATTCCAATTTTTCCCTAATTTCTTTTTGTAGTCACTTTATCTTGCTATAACAACAGTGCGACGTCCACCATCTAGGTGAAAGTAGTGTATGCCGGATTCCCCAACACTATCTTCTTATTGGACCAAGACAACCCTTAATTAAGCACCCCATCTTCTTTGCCCCGATATTCACCTCCTCTGGTACAAACATCGATAGATTTGTAAACTCTTGCTCATACTCAATGAATAATTCGACCACTGTTATAAATCCAAAAACTTCCTCTTCTTCATGCTCCTAATAGAATAAGAAAAGTATTTGTCATTTAACTTCACTAGAAAGTCTATATAGTTCAGGAGATCCTTATCCTCAAATATGGTGAAACTCTCCCACCATTGTAATGCATCTACCATTAACTTAAAAGTAGCTAACATCTATTTTTGCACATCTTTGCAGTCCACCATCCTCAAGTGCCTCTCCATGTCTCTCTTCCACTACTGAGTAATCGTTAGGTTAGATCCTCTTATGAAGGTAGGAGGATTGCCCTTATGTAAACTAGCCCTCACCCTATCCCAAGTTGAAGAGGTGTACCCTCTTGTTATTCCTCTAGAATCACCTATCTCTGTCTCCCGATATCAATACCAATCGGTGTGGCCTTAAGAATGATAGATGATAACACCTTGGCACCTAAAAAAAACTGACCCTGCTTCCCGAGAGATGCATGACCAAAATCTAAACCCTCTCTCCTATCTCCAGATCTTCTAGTGTTCGCCATCTGAAAAGACGGGAACAAAAATAACATCAGACTTATAATAAAAAAGAGTACAAATTATCAAAAGGAATCAAAGATAGGTAATGCATAAGCTAAAATGGACTCACAACCAATGTGACCTAAGACCATGCTCTGATACCATCTGTAACACCATGCGCATTCTGGCAAGCGAGAAGTCCAGTTTCTGCCACTAAACTATGTCGAGCGTCACTAAATAAGTTATCATTCATAACATGTGATAGATATATGAGTCATAAAAAAAATTCCATAAGATAATATTAAAATTTAAACCAATTCATATAGAGATTCATGAAATATTAAAAATCCATCACCATGCTGTGTCCAAAGATCCAACTCCAAATATATAAATAAACCAAAATGAAATAGTTGAACTATAAATAATCAACTAAATCCATATGCAATTGTGGAGTCGATTAGCCCACCAGGTTCATAAATAAAAGTCTCATAATAAAAGCGATGGAATAGAAAGTAATCCTAAACTATTAAATCATATAAAACAAATCTCCAGATTCATCTCAAAAAATAGCTCCAATCACTCCTATGCTGCTACTTCAGCGCTATACCTGAATTGTTAGTCAACGCAGTGGGTCAGAGCCCACCGTATAAATAAGCTACTCTCCCCAATTAAGGTACATGAACCCAAACAGTATCATTGTACATGGTAAACATCACAATAGAATATTTTAATTAACCATATATATATTAACGATGCGAGTAAAATAAATTACCACTTATTTCCTACATCAACATGCCACCATTCTATAAGTCTAATTAATCCCATTTAATTCTATTAATTAAATTATGATTATCGCGACACCGTCATAACCAGGCAACCTTACTATTACCACTACACTTATTGGGCCGCCTTAAGCTTTTCACCACACACAATTTCACTCACTATAGCTAGCCGACGCAATTTTGTTAGTCCCGCCCTTATTGACAAGGTCCCAGGCACAACACATCATAATAGCCAACCATCCCGTATTCTGTTAGCCCTGCACTTATTTACGACACCAACACACACCCATGTCGCAATAACCAGCTAACCCGTACACTATCTGTCCTGCACTTATTGACGATGCCTTCCAATTTTAATACCCATTTATTATCCTAGGCGTTAATTCTTATTTTGTCAATTTCTCATTATTTTATAATAGCCCGACCCTATTATAGAGAAAAAATCCTCAAGCCTACTCCTAGTTCCATACCTTGGGGTATAAAAAATAAAGGTTTGTCCTACCCTATCATATTTCCTCCTAGTCTCACGCCTAGACTATCGAATCGACGAAATGACACAAAAATTAGCACCATCCTGGAATATCTCATCCAAATAAATCTACGCTAACTAGTCCTATACTTAGAAAGTATTAACCACCACTAAGACATACTTACTCATCTCATACCTAGCAAGCACTCCTAAAATAAAGGTGAGGGCATAACTCCCCAAAATTCCTATCATTCCCGCGGCGTCAAATATAATTAAATCAATAAGTCGCAAGAGACATTTTATCAACAAATCTACCAATTTCTCATAAGATCACAAATAAAACTAATTTCATCCGTTCAATAAATTTTCATAATTAAACAACTTATTATGAAACTAATATAATTTCATCATCATACAAGTTTATGGTGCACATAACAATAATATCTCTTCTATCACACTCACATAATTTTATGTGATTTCACAAGAGACTTTCAATTAACAAGTCTACTATGATTTTCAGCATGAAAATCTACATCCATATTAATGAAAATACAACCTCTACCCTAAGCACTCAAGGTTTATAAGTCTTAATTCATATCAATATTTTTTGTAAAAATAGTCCAAAGATTGATTTCACTTTCCCCAATTAAGGTTTCTAGTTTATTTTAAGAAAACAATGCAAATTAATGTTTAGGCGATATTTAAAACTCATAACACTAAAGCGAAAGAATAAAAATATTCATTCCTTATAAAAATCATTTGAGAACTCTGAATTTATGATAACGTTCCTCACGAGAAGATGGAAAAAATACGTTCTTGGATGATCTTTGAGAAAACGTGGGTTGAACCTCTAAATCTTGAGTTAAAAGTTGTTTAAAATGGGTTTAGGTTTTGGGAAAAAAAGATGATGAATTTTCGTGGGAGGCTACTGACTTTTGAGGAGAATAAAAAGTGTTTTAAAAACCCTAAACCATCCCCTTTTTATTTTGTAAAGAGAGAGTTTTAATCCCAAAAAACATTTAAAAAAATAATTATCTTCTCCCAACCTGGTTGAACTGGTTCGCCAGTCCATCCGAATAGGTTCGAATGTCCTGAGCGACCCAATTTTTTCCACGAAAAAAATAGTTAAAGTATTCAAATTAAATCCAATTTGAATTTCGATTGGAATTCTCACTTTTTAAATGTCAAACCTACATTTTAAATACAAAAAATATTTTGGACAATAACAAAAATATTTTCTCCAACTTTTTATTTACGACGATTTTATATAAATGGTCCAATTCTACGGGGTTACATGGTCCTTCTTGTTAGCATCGAAGGATTCCTTTAGAAATCGAAAGGCAACATCAACGTCTTCCAAGGACTCTCTCAACTTGGCATCCCTTCTCAAAATTTGATCATAATCAACCAAAAATTACAAAATCCAAGAAGAGTGGGGAAGTCAGCAAACTACATAATTAGGGCATAAACTAATGGAATAAAAAAGTGAAAAGATATTTACCAAATCCAAATTTGAATGACCTGTTTCTAGCAATCTAGCGCTGGCAAGGTCAAAAGAAGAGGCTTTATGAGTGGGAAAGCTTCTATATCTATAAGACCCAGTGTAAGACTAGGGTTCACAACCACTGAAGGAGCATTACCTAGGCCTTGGTCGACCTGTCCCTTTATCAGTTGCTCTAGCCGATCAGTTGGTCCTTTCTTTCGCCTCTTGAATTAGTGCTCCTATGTCTTCATTTCTTCATTCACCACCACCACATGGTGTTTAGAGTTACCCTCCTCAATGTTCCTCTTATCATTTGGAGGTGGATACTTATTTCCAGCCTCTTCCTTTCCACCATCTTTATTCCATCAACGAGGTTGATGTCTAAGGATTCAAAATAGGAAGATGTACCTCCAGTAAAAAAGTTTCCCTCTAAACGGAAAGAAGATTATGAATCAACAGCCGAGGAAGATGAGATTAGATCCTCTAAATTAATGAGGGCAAGAGGAATGTCTTTGTTTGGCTGAGTACCAAACAAGGCAAGAGTGTGCTTGCGATCTTAATGGATTATTTATATAATTAAATTTACAATCATACATAATATCTGAATTTTATCTTATTATCCAAAGATAAGTATCTAGATGATAAGAAAGATAAATTAAAGCATGAAAATAGACATGACAATTTAAGGAAAAAATCCATTGTGGGGAAAACCTTTTATTTTTAGCACTTTAGAGAGTTTACAAGACTATCGACTTATAGACTACATGATAATAGCCACAAGTATAATAAACAGTGTCTTCGTATAATGTCCAAAAAATACTACTCGGTGAGGAGCAATCCACACGCGGTCTTCTACGCTCGGTATCCACCAATCAACCTTTATCTTCATCAATGATCCCCTTGAGAATCACAATGATATGTCGTGAAGAACTGTCTCCACGAGCGTTGTGTATGTAAGGATAAAAAACTATAGGTTTTAAGCAAATTCACATAAATATATTTTGGGAATGAATTTTTTGAATAAAAAAGTTTTTCTAATCTCAAAAGGTTGAAATTTTTTGCGAAGGATAGGAAAAAACATTTTTAGCAAAAGTCTTAACAAATCCGGACACGAAACACGTATTTATATAACGTTCACAAATTTTGAGGAGATAACTACAAAAGCAAAGATTCTTCAAACAAAAATAGCAATTCATTTGAATGAAATAGAATCTCGTTCTAACGAATAAGACATCTCGTTTGAATGAAGTTCAAAGGACCTTCAAACGACCTAAATTAGTACACCCTCGTTCGATGTTCGATCGATGTAAGCTTCAAAAGACACTTCAAAGGAAACTTATATCTCGTTAGAATGAGAACCCCATCTCGTTTGAAAGAGATACGCAAAATTTAAAAAAAATAAAGAAAATTTCTTTGATTTTTTTAAACAAAAAAATCCCGTTTCAGTTTTAAGAAAACCCCCGAAAATAAATTTAGGGAATAAATTTAAACTCTTAATAGCATTATACCATTATAGTGTGCAGATCGTTGAATATTGGAGATGTTGTATATTCGATCCTTAATGACATGTCGAGTCAAATGGTAATGGGATACGCTAAAATCTAGGTAAGCCTAAGTTATTTGAGCAATGACATAAAATATGCTTTTACAAATCTCCCATTTTTAGCTATTCAGGTACAAACATAAAACTAAAATCCAAATAATAATAAAATCCCCTAAGACATAAAACAATATCCTAATAACCTCCCAAACCCAAAAATGGATAAGTATAATAATGATGTCTTAAAAAATAATGTATTCAAATCTCTACTTCTTTGTCTTCTCTTGGGCATTTTGTCTTCATCGAGTGTAATGAGAATATGCACTTTCAAAAGTACATATAAATATGAAATAAATAAAATACCCCGTGATGCATCGAGTTTGACATATGAAATAAAATTCATAAAAATAAATTCTCCCCCATAAATCAAACTCCCTAGTAATTTGTTCTCCCGACTTTATTTTGTCTATAAAATAGATAAGGAGTATAAAATAATCATGAATTTCAAAGAACCACAAATAAGAATAAGATATCATCACAAAAATATATACGAAGGATAAACATACGATGATAATCTCAAACGATCCACAAACTATTTTTGTAATTTTTCAGTTTTTTCAAATATAAAAATTTTACAAAACAACACACCATGGAGAAGCACAAAAAGAATCGAATTATGGAAATTGAACATAGGGGTCTGAACATATTTTATAGGTTAATCAATTAAGACAAACATATCATATGTGTGAACGAAGTAATGAGACACCACTAATGAAAGATCTCAAACTCCACCTTAGGTCTAAAAATGGTGAACTCAAGTGAAATTGACTTAACCTAATCAGTTAATCAATATTGGAATTGATTATCACACTAATAATGCTCCAAGCTATGTAATTCTTTACAAGATTTTTATAGGACGTGCAAACCCATTGATCTTCAACTTACCTCCCTCAAAACTCCCATATTGAATTTTTTTTCACTCAATTCTTTTTGAAGAAATTAATGATCATATGTAGCGAAGCGTCAATGTTCTTTGAACTTGGTCTGGCACTTTTTTTTACTTTAATATTTTTGGCTCTTATCTTTGCAAATTTTGTCTATTCAAGAAAAGTCAAATTTTCTTTCGTAGACCAATTCTATTGTTTAAAATATACCAAATTTACTGGATAACTGATTTTTCATTTTTTTTAATCTCGACAATAGTTCTTACATTTATTACTTTTATATTATTGTTTTTTACATTTGGTTCGTTTAAAAAGAAGAATTGAGATGAAACCACTACAATCGACGTGTGGAAGGTAAGTGCAATACTCAATTAAGTACGTGCTCATGTGAATTAAAGGTCACAATGAGTCAAACATGGAGCAAGTTGTCATCATATCACATCTTAATGACGCCACACATTATAAAGCACAAAAATAAAATGACATCACATCTCAAAATACTATAAAATATTCCCATGGATATGGAATGAAAGGGTGACTAAGACATCTTTAATGTTCATTCATATATGGTGTTAAAAAAAAACTCTTTTGGGATTTTTAAATTTTTTTTATCAAAATAAAATATTTTTGTCTTTTTCACTTTTCTTGGAAAGAAACCAAAAATATTTTTGGGTTTTTTGAAAAAATATCAAAATGAAAATATAAGTACAATGATAGTATATACTAGTAATAAGGATATATGATACGAGCATGAAAAACACCCTATTCTAGGAAACAAGTCTCAACCTCAATCATTAGACCCAGAGTAGTTCACCAAAGAAAATACATCCTATGAAAAAACTCCATCAGATCAAACTCTAATTTCTCTCAAAAACTATTAAAATATCTCATGTGATGTGTGAGAGCATGTGGAGTAACATGTGTGGGAGTGTGAACGAAAACTCATGTGGTAGCATATCGTGGAAGGTATCTATGAGACACTCACCTAACTTATAATGAAATTTTCTTAGGTGACCTATTTCCTTATAATGGGAACAAATATACACGGAATTGGGTCCACCTCTCTCAAAACGTCAAGGATAATCTTTCCTAGGTGGTTTCGACCGAGGGTCATATGGATCTAACACAAACTTGAGAACTGGCTCGGGTGTTACATGGTTAGTGAACGCACTGTCATAACTTATTATTAACTTCTCAACATTATCCAAAGTGTGGCCGATGATCATTTTTCTAACCTTCTTAGATGTGTCCTCTAAAGTTTCTTTGACCTCCTGGGCACGTTCGATATTTCTCTTGAGTTTGGATACACGGTCTTCATGTTTCTCACGAGTATCTAATGAAGATTGAAGATCTCCCTAAGACTATACATGGTGTTGGCCAAATCACTCTTTTCCCAACTTAAAATGATCAACTTCTCATACAAAGATCCGTCGACACCTCACACACCCTCAAAACTTTCACCAGCCTCTCCAAATCTAACACCCTAATAGAAAATTCCTTATTAATCTTTTTCCTCTTCAATTTCCCGGTGTAAAATTCACTAAATGCCTTTTGGTCACCACCTTCTCCCTCACTCAAAATGTCATCCTCACCCTCATTATCTCTTGAATGACTTGAAACATCATCGAGACTCTCACATTTAGTTATGTCATCATTGGCATGGGACAAACTAGAAGTACTCACGTGACTAGCCATGAACAAAATGCACAGTTCTTGTGGTGATTCTCCCCCTAAATCAACCGACTCAATGCCACTATTGCTAACAGTGGATTCATTTTCAATTTCTTTGCCCTTTCTCTTTAGCCTAGTGTGACACATATGTGCCTTGCTCCCTTTACCCTCGCACTCATAACACCTTGTATCTTCCTCTTTCTCACCGCTACTCCTGACATCATCATTATTTTAACTTTTCACAAAAATCCTTTTACTAGAAGAATTATTTTTGGAAAATTTAAGAAACTGTTTAAACTCTTTTGCAAACAAAGCCAAGTCATAATCACCCTCAAATTCAAACTCACAACTTTTTCTTTCTTCTTTTTCTTTGTTTAAGTCTTTAAAGCTATCCTTACTTTGGCTTAATAGTTTTAGTGAACATATCTATCTCATAAGCCTGATGGTTTCCTACGATTTATTCTATCCCAAGAGTGTTTGAAATCCCTAAAGAGTTAAGAAATATGAACTTAGGAATAAAACGTGCTGGAGGGGACCTTAAAATATTTTTCACAACTCTCGTTTTCAAAACTTTCTCACCCAAACTAAAACTCCAGTTAGCTATGTATCTTTTTTCACATCATGTTGTGTTTAGTGTACAAAATGTATATTAAAATCAATTTCGTTTAGTCCAGTTTTTCCTTATGTAATCATTCTCCCGATTTGTCATTTCAGTTCACCTTCACATTCTCCCAATGTCCTTCATTCGATTTTACCTTATTTTAATGTGAATATAATAATTCTCTTTTAGGCTTTCAGGATTTTATTGGTTGGGTATTCACTACATATATTTACATAGTTGGGGAGGCGGTATTGACAAGCTCCTTGTGTCTACTGAGTTCTTGGTTTGAAAATATGGAATTTATTTTGTGACCTAATTAGTAATTAATTAAACATGGTTAGCTACTCTAGGAAATTGATTTGTACTTCTTTTTGAATTATATATTGTATTTTTTTATTTTTTCTATATGTTATTTGGATTTTTCTTACTATCTTAGTCATCCTCTGATTCGCCATGGTTTTCTGCTATCGTACAATCATCAGAGTTTCATATGTATATATTATGTTTTCTATGCCTCTCTCAATGGTTTTTTTTTTGTGACATCCCACCTATTTAAATAAAAGATGATCAATCCTTTATAAAAATAAAACAAGAATCTCATCTGGTTCATTCTTAGCACCGCTTTCGAAATGTTTTAAGGTTTACTAACTACTTAGTATTTAAAAATATGGTGCCAAATTTTTATCTTTCATTAAACAAAAACTACATGCGGACATAAATACAATATCTAAACAATTCATGCAGTAAAATAATATGAACTGAACACCAAATAAATAACGAAAATAAAATAATACCGAATAAACCATCGGTTCCAAATACAAAATCCAACCAAACATCTAATGAAATCTAACTGAGTCTACAAATACAAAGTCTGATAAACTGAATAAAATAAGTAGTTGAAGGGGAGACATAACTAAAACTGCGTCCTACTATAGGAATGAAGTGACTGAAGCATCTAATCCAAATCCCGCAGGCATCCACAAGCATTGCAACTACGTATCCCTGGAACAGATCTTCAAGTTTGGCATCCCTGTGGATGGACTCCTAAAAGGTTTTGAAAATATTTTTTTGGCATATAGATCAAATCCCAAGAAAACATTTTGAAAATATTTAGCAATTATTTATCATAGTTTAAAATCAGTTGTTGATTACACATATTAGTTCAATGTACACTCCCTTGATTTCCTCACATCTCAACTAATGTGCACACCCAATGTCTCCTACCTAGATATGCTGCCCAACCCAACTAGATCTCATCAATAATTAACAAACTACTAACATATTTGGCTCACCCGTATCGCAAATAAAATACACTATCGTAAACTAATAATTAACATGCCCCGTATGCTATTAATAAACTGTAATTAACATTTCACATTTGTTATCATTAAACCATTTAATTGAGTTGACCTACTTAAATTGTCTTTAGATACATGCTACCCAACTTCACTAATAACACACACAAAGTAGATTATCTCAAAATTCAAATCACTTTTACCAAAATAGAAGGAAGGGATCATTAGCGTTCTCAAAAAATTTATCGACATGTTTGCCTAGAAATTCATGGAGATGCCAGGGATAGATCTGGAGGTGAGTTCTCAAAAATTGAATCTTCTTACCAATGCTCTTTCTGCATGGCAAGAAACACGCACGTATAAAACTGACATCAACATGAAGATAAAAGCAAAGGTGGAGAAGTTGTTGGTAGTGGGGTTGAAGTTATTTAACTCGACCTCGACCAGAATTTAAAAGTGCACTTTTTTGGATTAAAGAATGCCAGGGCCACATAATAGAGGACCATGATGGAAATCTTCCATGATCTATATCATGGTATACTATATTTTTATGTGGATGATCTGGTAGTGAAATCCAAGAGAGAAAGTAAGCACATATAGGACCTCTGTAGAGTGTGTGCGAGGTGTCGCAGGTACAAGATCTGGATGAATCCCTTGAAGTGTGCCTTCGGGGTCACTGCAGGAAAGTTTATGGGGTTTGTTATGAATAGGAAGGTGTACAAGTTGATGTAGATAAGATGAAAGCCATAGTGATGATGACACCCCCGAAGAGTCAGAGGAGGCTTAAGAGATTCTTAGGAAAGGTATCCTACCTAAGAAGGTTCATACCAACACTAGCGGAGGTCACTCACCCATTTACACCCCTACTTAAAGAAAAATCCAAGTGAACCTTAGGAGAGGAACAAAAGAAGACTTTAAAAATATCAAAGAGATTTTAGCCTCTCCATCCCCAATGATCCCGTTGGAGGCTGGGGCACCACTATTTCTCTAACTCACCTCAACGAAAAGGTATATAGGGGCATTACTGGCCCAAGAGAAGGAAGGAGTGGATAAGTCAGTGTACTACTTATAGAGTATAATCTCAGGTATAGAATCAAGATGATAGAAAAGAAAATGATTCTCTTGTGTAGATGTCGTAGTTGCAATTCCTTTTCCATTAAAATTCCCTTGAACCTATAAATAAACTTCAAATTTGTATAGGGTAAGTAAGGGAGTTAATCCAAATCTAAGGACAAAACACAAAATAAGTGAAGACATGTGTAAATTCATTTGCATATTATTATTTTTAATGATTTTTCTACTTTTTCTTTTTCTATTATAGGGATTTTTCAACAGATTATTAATCAAATAACTATACTAATTTTTAAAGTACTAACTAAGATATAAAAGCTAATTTTAAAAAATGAGATAAACAAAATTGTGGTAATAAGTAAACTAAGTAATTGGACTCATGAGGGCTTCAAAATTCATCCCATGAATGGGATATTTTCCCTCATTAACCATCTTCCAAAAATAAAAGTAAACAATTAAAAGCATGAAATAAGTAATTAGAGAAGAATTGACCAAATCCAAATTTCTCCTTGAATTGAAACAAACCTCTTCAATTATATCAACAGTCTCTCAATTACTATCACTCACAAATATATTTATTGATTATAAAATAAAAACTACAAATTAAACAAATAAAACCTAACTACAATATATAAAATGGATGAAATTATAATGGACTCT
The DNA here is from genome assembly GCA_949130495.1 of Sambucus nigra. Classification (NCBI taxonomy): domain Eukaryota; kingdom Viridiplantae; phylum Streptophyta; class Magnoliopsida; order Dipsacales; family Adoxaceae; genus Sambucus; species Sambucus nigra. The sequence goes on along the minus strand of OX422207.1, from coordinate 388,145,185 downwards.
TAAATAATAAGAAAGATTTGCTAAAAATGTAAATCCTCAAATTATAAAATTGTACATTATAACTCATCCAAGGAAATAAATTTTTCTTCATCACTTTATGTTGAAATATTTTCTAAAAATGCAAATACTCACCATAAAGGAATGGATTAGAATTTACTTCCCAATGGATGAATTCAACCACATCACTCTATTTTGAGATAGTTGCTAAAAATGCAAGAGCACATCATAGAGGGGTGGAGTAGAATTCATCCAAGAGATAAATTTCACCACACACTTCTATATTGAGATATTGACTAAAAATGCAAATACCCTTTATAGAGGAGTGGAGAGAAATTTTTCACACAATTATAAAAAAACTAAAATGAAGATTTTTTTTTGGCACCAAGTCTTCAATTTATAGGTGCAATGAGGGTAGGGGTAAATTGGGTGACACACTTAAGTGCATGTGTGTTGTGAGGTAATGAGGGTAAAGTGGGAAAACGGATTGGAAGCATGTGGAAGAAGTGGTTTGAGGGTATTTTGGGAAAATTGGGTGAAGATTATTAAACGAGTGGGTCTTATTTATATTTAGTTTGGCTTATTTGGCTTGGTTTTAGTAAGTGATAAAAGTCGTGTATGGATTGAAGGTTGCGAGTTTATGGGGTAGTCGGGATAAGGAAGTAGCATATTCGGGTTTGTTTACGGGTGTGTGGTTGAGGTGGATTTGAATGGATATTGGTCTCGGGTAAGGGATGTTGGGGATTGGATCTGGGGTTTGAGATGGGTATGGAAGCGAGTCCTCGTGTTTGGACAACTCGAGCCGCCGTCGGGTTGTGGTTTTTTGTTTCGAGTTAGAGGGAGGTGGTTATTGACGCGGGTTTGGGACCTATGGTGGAATGAGTTTTGTGGTTATGGAGAAAGGTGAGAGGAGGAGAGAGAGAGGGGTTAATGGGTTTGTGGTTGTTGGATTAATGGAGGTTAATGGGTGTGGTGAAATGATGATGGAGGTTTGATCTTTGTGGGTTTGATGGAATTTGGGTGGCGGTGTTGGTTTGGTTATGGAGTTTGGAGAGAGAATGTGGGTGAAGGTTGAAGATGAAGTGGGTGGTGTTGTGTGTATGGAAGGTGCATGGTATTAGGGTGTGGGTGAGGGTGTAGGATAGTAAGGGTGAGGTTTTTTTTTGTGTGTGTTAATTTGAACCCTTACAACAAAAATATAAAAAAATATTTACAGCAATGTGTTGCTTTGGGCCCCTAAGGCGAGGCTACTCGTCCAGGCCTATAATGCTAAATTCAGGGTACCCACAATTGCCCCTAAATTTGTTGGGCCATTTCTATGGGTCCAATGAATTTAAATGATCAGCTATTATGGTTGATTTCTTTAAAAACTGTGACGTTGCTTTGGCGGCACCCGCTTCGCTATCCGTGCGCTATGATTAGAGTTAAAGGCTTGTTGGAATAAGGAACATTTTTTTCGTCGCTTTAGCTTTTCCAATAATCTTCTATCTTCTGAGAACTCTTACGCTTTGTACCTTCTGTTTTCGATCTCTACTTTCGTTGCTTCTTCGCCATTTGACCTGATCTTCTGTCTTATAGGTCTCTCCTGCTCTTTGCATTTTCTCTTTGGTTTGCAGTTTTTCTTGTATTTTTCCAATGGCGAAGATTGGAAATAGGTCAGTAACTGAGTTTAGAAAATTCTATAGTATTCCTGAGTGGGTAGAGATTGAGTGTTGTGCCTCGCCTCCTAGGAACGTTAGGGATATAGAGGATGCACATTGGATTCACGTCCTATTGCTCTCCCAGGGGGGACTTACCTTTCCCCCTAATGATCTGTTTCTGCACTTCTTTGGCTATTTTAGTATTGTTCCTGCACAATGTTCGCCCAACGTATGGAAAATAGTGAACGACGTGCTTAGGATAAATCAATTGTATGGCACAAGGTTAGGGCTTGCCGAGGTCTGCTTTTGTTACTCCTTTTCTCGAATGAGTTCAGGTGTTATGTAACTTAAGGCTAGGAGCCCTAATAGGGTATTGGTAGTAAATTTACCTGATTCCCATAAGGACTACTGGCAAAAAGGTTTTCTTGTTAGGAATTGGCAACTTTCCCCCCAATTTGAAGGGTCGAGGTCTGAGAGGTTCACTGTTCCCTTTTATGGGGAAGAATATATAGGTAGATGTCAGATTATTGTTTCAACCTTTGCTGACTTGTGATTTTTCTAACCTCTCCTTGCTTTTTCTTTCACAGCGAGGACAAAGAACTTGGAGCCTGCTCTCAGCGAGGTTCGTATCTCGGAACTGGTGAAAGCTTGGAACATCAGGGAACCTTTGGGTGACGGCGAGCATCCTAGGTCTGCTACTTTTTTGCTTGAATACAAAAACACAGGCTCCAGCTTCATAGCCCGACCTGTGGATAGTGTTCCAGACTTTGACTCTTCCGAAGAGATTTTGGCTGAGCCCATCAATTTGGACGAAGAAGAGAGCAGCTCGGAGAGTGAGCCTGCAGGCATTGTGAGTAATTTGGGTGCAGGCAGTGCTGACAGTAGCAGTTCTTCTGAAGGAGGTTCCTAGGCTCGAGACTCGTCGAGCACTACCAGCAGTTCTGGTGAAGAGATGCCTCCCAGGAAGAATTTGATCAGAGATGATGATGATGATGATGATGATGTGCTTCTTGCACAGAGGTCCAAGAAATCGAAGACTGCCTCCGAGGCCATAGCTACTGGTTCTCGGCCTTCTTCTCAGGAGCAAGAGAAGAAGAAGAGAGAGGAGGAGCAGGCGAGAGAGAGAGAAGAAAAAGGAGGAGGAGAGGAAGAAGGTGGAAGAGAAGAAGAAGGTGGAGGAGAGAAAAAGAAGGGAGAGAGAAAAAGAGGAGGAAGATGGAATTGAGGACCAAAACTGGTCAAGCCCTGGTCCCAGTGTCTGCCTTGCCTTAGGGGGCTTCAGTGGCCACCTACCTCAGCTTTCCCCTGCGCTGCTCAATAGAGCAGTCCTCCCTACAGATCGTGAGAGGGCGTTGGGGTCCGATCAACTGGCTTTGCAAGCTAGCCAGAGGCTTGCCTTGGTAAGGTTCCCTTCTAATTCTCAATTTCTTTTAACAAATTTTGATGGTTTCTTCTTCTTGATCCCTTCCTTGTTCTTTGCAGTTTGTGACCGACTTCGCTGTGCTTTATCGCTCCCGCGATGAGCTGATGAGAAGGAATGGCGAGCTGGAGCAGTAAAAATCTGTCCTGGTATCTAGGGGGTCTCAGCTGGAGGCCGATCTGAAGGCTGCTGATGCAGCTCGAGCTTCATCTGACTTGGCTCTTGTTAATTCTGCTCGCGAGAGAGATGATGCGGTCAGGGAGCTTGGGGAGCTGAGGAAGGCATATGACCTGGTGTGCTCGAGCAAGCTAGACCTTACAGAGAAGAATATGGTTCTGGCCGAGCAATTGGAGGCGGAGAAAGCCCAGGCAGCCACTCTTAAGGAAGATTCGTACAACTCTGGCTGGGCTGCTGCGTATGAGGACGCTGAGGTTCAGATAGGCTGTATCAGCCGTCTGAACTTCAAGAAAGGGTGGAATAAGGCTCTCGTGGCTACTGGGGTGGACGTTGCAACCCCACTCTTTGACGAGCATGATCCAGGGCCAAATCCAGTCATGCATGAGGACCCAGCCCCAACTGCTGAAGGCACTGATCCTGTCTCTCAGGCGACTTCTACTGATGCTCCTTTGGTCGAGAGGACAGGGGACACCCCTGCAGAGGGTAATGCCCCTGCTGATGCTGATAAGGACAAGGGACCACCTGCCTCTGGGCCACCCGAGGTTGCTAATTGATAGGGCTTCTTTGTAATTTTTTGTTCTTTTTTTTTTGATCTGATGTAACCTTGTTCATTATCAATGAAAAGACTTCATTTTTGTTTATGCTGATCTCTTTCTTTTCTTTTTCTTTTACTTGTAGTTGGTTGATGTGGATGACTATATTCCTGTTACCTCCTAACTAGGTAGGACTCTTGGACCTAATGCAAGCCCTGTAGTTCGCCAGGACTTTGCTAGGCTTTACAGGTTTGCTAAGTCAAGGAACCAGAAATATAAGGATCAGTCCGAGCTAGTGGCCAAGTTGAAGGACAGGCTCTAGGAAATGAAAGATATCGGTGCTTCAGTGCAAGAAGAAGTTAGCGAGTTGAGAGCGAAGTTACTGGAGGCCACCGAGATCAACCAATTTGGGGAGTTTCTGCAGCGGGAGAATGAAAACCTGAGGCGGGAGGTCTCGAAGCTTAATGGGCATTCGCCGAGCATCGTTTCGGCAGTCCTACAAGGCTCCTCTTCGTCGCGAGCTACTCGGCCTCCCCTCCCGCGTGCTGGTAGGAGTGCCAGGGGTAGGAATATGGAAGTTGAGGAACAGCGTGAGAGGGAAATGGAGGAGCTACGCGGCGATGTTCGGCGAGCTTATGTGACTGCTACTGGGCTCCAGAGAGACATTACCGGACTGCGGCATCTATTCAAGAAGGGCCCTCGCCAAGTGTGGTCTGATGGCTATGATCAGGGCTGGCTGGATGCTCCCACAAGATTATCAGAGTTCGAGGAGCTCTCCTTCACCAGGGGGTGGTTGAGTGCTCTCAAAGAGCTGCAGGTCCCGAGGAACTCGACGTTGTGGTATCGACACGAGATGTCCTCCTCTACTCTGATTCCCAATCCATTCAGGCGGGATGATCGATGGACCCCCATCGATGCTATTCCCCGGCGACTATTGGAGTTGGACACAAATGAGGTCGTGGAGGAGCTTGCTCCTGCTCCTGATGATGGAAGGAGAGATAAAGTTGCTGACTATCTTGCTCGGAGGCTTCCACCTCCTTGAGATTTTGTTTTTTAATAATTGTAAATGCTTTGGGAGAGCTTCGCCGACTAAACACGTACTATTATTGTTTGTAAATATAAAAGATTAATGGAAAGTTCGAGTTTTGGGCGATTTTGCCGACTAAACGTGTTCATCCAATCCTTTTATATTTTTTTAGCTTCACAATCCTTTTTATCTTGTCATGTGAGTGTCCGCCCAGTCCAGTATTAAGAATACCATTGTGCCCTTCCTTTACCTTTTAGGTCGTGTTGTCACACTCCCTTAGGCCTAAGTAGGGCAATTGGCGAGGACACACCTGGTATTGGATGTCTTCATCCGGTCAGGATTTTGTTCAACCAAAGTAGGCTTGATGCCTAAGGATACTCTGTAGTGCTTCATGTATTGCCATGGGCAATGCTAAGAGGTCTGTCATGCTTTATGACGATGACCTGAGGAGGGGTGTTCCCCTGCTGTGTCAACCATTATGCCAGTGATTTGAAAAGGATGTGCAATAAGATGTAATTGTTATTTTTTAGAGAGTGATCAACTGAAAGATTTTTACTGGTGAATTGAGAAATGAACTGTCCTTTCACATAGTGAGTACAATAAAATATCTAATAATAGAACTCCTAAAAATAGAATTTCTTATGATTAGCTGCGTTCCATGCTCGTGGTATCTCTCTGCCCTCCATTGTTTTCAAATGAGAGGCACCTCGCAGGTCATCTCTAATTATCTTATAAGGTCCTTCCCAGTTCGGGCCCAGTTTACCGTCTGATGGCTTCACTGTGTTGCCCAGGACCTTTCTTTGAACATAGTCCCCAACTTTGAATTTCCTCGGATTGACCCTTTTGTTGTAGTGCTTCACGAGTTGTTGCTGGTAGCTTGCTAGTTTTACTAGGGCAAGTTCCCTGCGCTCGTCAGCCAGGTCAAGTTTGGCGAGCAAAGCGTGATCGTTCTGGCCCTGCTCGACAAGGTCGGATCTCATTGTAGGCAATCCTTCTTCTAGTGGGATGACCGCCTCCATACCATATGCTAGTGAGAATGGCGTTTCTCCTGTGGCTCGCCTAGGAGTCTTTCTGTACGCCCATAGGATATGCGGTAGCTCGGCTGTCCATGCGCCTTTGGCTCGCTCTAACCGCTTGTTCAATCCAACGATCACTGTCTTGTTGGAAGCCTCAGCTTGTCCGTTGCTTTGAGGGTAGGCCACCGAGCTGAAGTGGTGCCTGATCCCGTGTTTGTCGCAGAAGTCTTGAAAAGGGCCACTCTCGAACTGTGTTCCATTATCAGTGATGATGGTTCTGGGGATCCCGAATCGAGTGATTATATTTCTCCACATGAACCTCATCATGTCAGCATCTCGGATGTTCGCCAGTGGTTCTGCCTCGATCCACTTGGTAAAGTAATAAGTTGCAACCAACAGGTATTTGCGATTGCCGGCAGCGGTGGGCAGTGGTCCCACGATGTCCATTCCCCACTGGGGCCAGGGACTGGTCAGGGATTTTAATTCGCTGGCGGGCTGGTGGACCATGGGAGCGTGAAGTTGGCATTTTAGGCATTTGCGGACATATACCGCGGATTCCTTTTGCATGTATGGCCACCAGTAACCTTCTTTCATTGCTCGGAAGGCTAGAGACCTTCCTCCGACGTGACTTCCACAGGTTCCTTCGTGAAGCTCGTGAATCACTGCTTTGACATCGCCTGGGTGGACGCATCTAAGGTAGGGGCCGGAGAAAGATCTTTTATACAAGTCGCCACCTGTGGATAAGTGAAAGTGAGCAACTTTGACTCTTATCTGGTGGGCAGTTCTCTTATCCTCTGGGAGCATTCCGCTCTTTAAATAATCTCTTAAGGGATCCATCTAGCTGGGGGCTGATTCCAATTGGAGTATTGGTTTTGCTTTTGTCAGCTCGCAGTTGGGGTAAATGCTTGGGCAACGGAGGAAATCGATAGGGATGATCCTTTTAAGGCTAGAGTCAACTGCCGAGCTCAGGGCTACTAAGGCATCAGCGTGGCTGTTTTGCCCCCTAGGAAACTGTTGGATGTTGATCTCTTCAAAGTTCGTTATTAAGTTTCTTACTAAGGAGAGGTAGGTTTCCATTCTCTCATCCTTTGCATTATAGTCTCCACTTATCTGATTGGAAACTAGTTGCGAATATCCGAATACCTGCAAATGCTTTGCTCCCAGAGTTTGCGCCCTTTGGAGACCTGCTATCAAGGCTTCGTATTCTGCTTCGTTGTTGGAGGCTGCAAATCCCAGCGATATTCCTTGCTCAAGGACTATATTTTCTGGAGTGATGAGAACAATTCCTACTCCTGCCCCCTTTGAGTTGGAGGCTCCATCAACGAATAGTTTCCAGCCTTCCCTTGTAGCCTGGTTGTTTTGTTCTGTTGGCTTAGGCTGGTCGAGAGGTTCTTCGCTTGTGAATTCAGCTATGAAATCAGTAAGGATTTGACCCTTGATAGCTGTCCTTGGTTGAAATTGGATGTCAAATCAGTCGAGCTCGACTGACCATTTAGACAGTCTGCCCGACAAATCCTCCTTCCTTAGGACAGCTTTGAGGGGGTGTGATGTAAGGACGATGATCGTATGAGCTTCGAAGTAATGCTTCAGTTTCCTCGAGGCCATTACTAGGGAGAATGCGAGCTTTTCCAATGGTAGGTAGCGCTGCTCGGCATCTAATAAGGTTTTGCTTGCGTAATAGACTGGGTGTTGAATCCCTGTAACTTCACACATTAGCGCTGAGCTGACAGTATGGCTGGATACAGAGAGGTAGAGGTACAAAGAGTCCATTTGCTGTGGTATGACAAGCAGCGGTGGGGAGCTTAGGTAGGACTTGAGCTCGTCTAACGCTCGTGAGCAACCTGGGGTCCATTCTACTGTTTTGCTGCCTTTTAAGAGTTGGAAGAAGGGCTTGCATCTCTCGGAGGATTTAGAAATGAAACGATTTAGAGCAGCGAGCATTCCAGTGAGCTTCTGTACATCTCGGACTGTGCGAGGAGGTTGCACTCTCTTGATTGCATCAATCTGGTCCGGATTAGCCTCTATGCCTCGCTTGGTGACCAAATACCCAAGAAACTTTCCTGACTGGACACCGAAGGAACACTTGCTCGCGTTGAGTTTCATTCGGCACTTCCTGAGGATTTCGAAGGTACTTGATTGGTCCGAGAGGTGATTTTCCTTCTCCTTGCTCTTGACAAGCATGTCGTCATGTAGACCTCCATTGTGTTTCCCATTTGATTTTTGAACATTTTGGTAACTAACCGTTGATAGGTTTCCCCTACATTTTTTAGCCCAAAAGGCATGACCTTGTAACAGTATAAACCAACCGTCGTGATAAACGCCGTTTTGTCCTGATTTGGGGCATACAGGGGAATCTGGTGATATCCTGAGTATGCATCCAGGAAACTCATTCGTTCGTGAGCTGCGGTGGCGTCTACTAGTTGGTCTATTTTTGGAAGAAGGAAGCTATCCTTGGGGAAGGCTTTGTTGAGGTCAGTGAAGTCTATGCAAACTCTCCACTTCCCGTTGCTTTTTGGAACTACCACTGGGTTGGATAACCATTTGGGGAATTGCACTTCCCGTATGGACCCTGCATCCAACAATTTTTTGACTACTTGTTTTATTGCTCTGGCCTTCTCGGGAGCAGTTCGTCGTGCCTTCTGCGCTATCGGCTTGAATATGGGATTGACGTGCAACCGATGGCGGACCATTTTGGGATCGATTCCTTGCAGCTCATAGGGTTCCCAAGCGAAAACATCTATGTTGCTTCTGAGTAAGGTTAACAAATCCTTTTTCTCTTGGTCAGTGAGTGAGGTCCCGATCAGGAAGACTTTGCTGTTGTCGCCTTCTTTAGTAATCACTTCTACCAGGTCCTCTACGACACGCTCGGAGGGGAGGAGCCTGGTCTCTTCCACTCCGGGCCTTCCATATTTTAATTGCTATTTGGAAGGGATTGCACCTTCATCCACTTTCTCGCTGGTTTGAACGACTTTTTTCTCTGGCTTTGGTCGGATGGCCACTATGAAGCACTTTCTCGCCATCGCCTGGTCGCCATGTATCTCCATCACTCCCCGCTCGGTGACATATTTGAGTTTCTGGTGGTAGGTCAAGGAGACTGCCTTCATTGCATGAAGCCATCCCCTGCCGAGGATGGCTTGATACGGTGAATCGATGTCGACCACCAAGAATTCGATCATTTTGGAAACATTTCAAGCGAGCAGTGGCAGTACTATCTTTCCCAGAGGCATGGTCATCTTCCCAGCGAAGACGACCAGAGGGACAGTGGTTCCCTTTAGGTTGGCGATGTTCAACTTAAATTTCCTAAACATGTCGATGTACATTACTTCGGATGAGCTCCCTTGATCGACGAGCAGCCTGTCGATATCAAAGTTGGCTATCCTGAGTGTAATGACTAAGGCATCGTGATGTGGGGTCCTTACTCCCACAAGATCTTCATTCGTGGAAACAATATGCTTGTTGTAGTTGATATCCTCTGCTCGCCGATGTTTTCCTGCCTATGATTTTGCTGGATCAATCTGAAAAGCTTGCATCACCACTGTCAGCTTCTTTACCTCCATTCGAGCTGAGTTACCCTGGATTTTCTTAACATCGGATACTCCGTGGATTACTACGAATTCGTGTCCGGCGTCGTCTTCCAATACGTTGTCGGGTTTTGCCTCCTTGTGGACAGTCACTCTCTCTACCTTCTTTTCCACAAAGTCATTCAAATGTCCGGATTGGTCCAACTCCTCGAGGTGGGACTTAAGATCCTTGCAGTGCTCGGTCTTATGCCCTCCCTCTTTGTGAAAAGTGCATCTTAATGCATTGTTTCTTTTCGAGGGGCTCCTCCCATTTTCTGGGGCCATTTGACGAACGACTCATCCTTGCTCTTCGCGAGAATTTTGTAAATTGGTTCTTTGAAGACGGTGTTGACCGCCTAGAACGATTTTGCAACGTCAGGGTTCCCTCCGCTTTTGGAGCCATTCTTGCCCCCACTCTTTCCTCCTTTGCTCTAGTTCTCAACTTTCTCACTTCCCTTGGTAGTGAGCTTGGCTCGACCGTTTTCTCCTATATTAAGGCGGGTGACATCTTCCACCTTTGCGTATTTCTCAATCCGGTCCATGAGGTCGTCAATGGTCATAGCTTCCTTCTTTGTCAAGGACTGGTAAAGGAGGGAAGAGCTAGGTAGCCCAATTTTGAATGAAGCTACTGCCAATTCTTCCGCGCAGTCCTCGACCTCGTTGAATAACTCCCAGTACCTCTTCGCGTAGTCTCGGAGTGTCTCCTGAGGTGTTTTCTTCATTGTTAATAGAGAATCCATCCTTTTGGGGTGGGAGCTGCTGGTGATGAACCGGGCCGTAAAGAGCTCGGCCAGGGATTTGAAATTTCTTATGGATCGGTGAGGGAGTTTCTCGAACCATTTCTGGGCCACGTCATGAAGGCTCGAGGGGAAAATACGGCACATCAGTGCATCTCGGTGATTCCAGAGAGTCATAGCCTGCCGGTACTACGTGACATAATCAATGGGATCAGTCTTCCCGTAGTAAATCTTGAACCTTGGAATGGCAAACTTTTTGGGAGCCTCTTCTTCTTCAATTTCCCTCGTGAAGGGTGATTTCATCTGGGTCTTGAGGGCTCTCCTGGCGAGTTCTCTGGTCGACCTGGTACCGCAGTGAGCTGGATGTTGGTCCACCTCTCTGCGGACCAGGTTTCGTATGTTGTTGTTGCTGCGAGCAGGGCTCTGGGAGCGGCGAGCTTTTCTTAGTTGTTCGCGGAGGTCATCGTCTGAGTCGCCACCTTCGTACCCTTGATATTGCCGCCTTGGGATCCTTCCTCGGCTGCGAGATTTTCTCGCCTGAGGGCTAGGAGTGCGATAGGGGCGTCCTGGTATCAGGACGTAGTTCCTTCTCCAGTTTTTCCAGTCTTCTTTTCAAGCGAGCATTCTCAGCCTCATATCTACGAGAAGACTCCCTCTGCTCGTGGATCCTTGCCTCGTATGCATCGATCAACCTAGATATCTGCGTGGACCTTGCTGGTCCTTGAATCTCTTCTGAGGCTGGCCTTTCTAAGCGAGCCCCTTGATCTGAACGTCGGACTTCAGACCTAATCCTGCGAGGAGGAGGTGGCTCTTGAATATCTCCTGCTTGAGGAGCGTTGCTGTGTGACCAGACATCTTAGATTTTTTCTCGGCGTGGGATCTTCTCAGGGAAAGATAACAGTTTCCCACAGACGGCGCCAATTGTGGTGAAAATTATTATGCAACACAAATAAATATGAAAGAGGTAACAACCAAGAAAATATAAATAAAATGCCAATCACACAACAACGGGTATACGTGGTTCAGCAAAGATGTGCCTACGTCCACGGTGGTTCAGTCAGTGTTATTTCTCTATATTCTGAAGAATAAGTACAGAGAATCCAACTTGTCCTTTGCCCCGGACTTAGGGTTTAATTTATACATGTATATGTTGGTTAGTGGGGGTGATGGGTTCCTCCTTATTAGCGATCTCCCCTGTAACTTTCTTACATGGGATCGCGCTTCCCCCCAACTTCTCTTCATGGGATCGTGGAGCAATCGGATCAATACAAAAGGTGATGGGTCTGGGCTTTGGGCCCCTAAGGCGAGGCTACTCGTCCAGGCCTATAATGCTAAATTCAGGGTACCCACAAACAAAAATTATAAAAATTAAATTAAAAGCTAAAAATTAAAATTCTAAGTTATTTAATAAAAGACTCAACTAATAAAATAAATGAAATAAAAAAAATAAAAAACCTGATAAAAATAAAAACTAAATTCTTAGGGAAAAATCTCATCCTAACAAAATAACATAAAAACTAAAAAGTACAAATAACATCCTAAAAAACTAATCCTAATAAAAATAAAATAAAATAAAATAAAATAAAATAAAATAAAGATTAAAACTAAAAAATAAAAAATAAAATAAAATAACACTAAATAAAAAGAAATATAAGAAATGGAAATAAATCTTAAAAAAAATATACAAAATCTTAAACAAAATTTAATATAAATTCTTAAAATTAAAATAACTCACAATAAAAAAATCCAAAAATTAATAACAGTACAACCTAAACACACACAGGGCTCGGGGTGGGTTTATGCTTAGTTTGGTTTTATCTAGGGTTAACGAATTTGTGATTTAGCCGTTTGTTGATGCAAATTGCCTCGAATTAGAGCTTTTGACACCGCAGCTGCAATCAAGCCTGCACAATAAACAATTACGTGCATAAGACCCAATTTTACTGATAATTAGCAGTTAAAATACGTCTATTCGGGGTATAAAATATACACTTTTGGGTGCCTATCACCAGATACACCAATGTGGAGAGACATAGCATTTCCCTAGTGTTTGTGGCTCACAAGTTGAGACACTATCTGCAAGCCTTTACAATTCATATAGTCACCAAGTGTGACCCTATTAAGTACCTCCCAGAAAGGACAGTATGGTAGGATGAGCAGTGAGATGGTTCTTAATTTTATTGGAGTATGATCTAAAGTGCATAGTGCCCAAAGCCATCAAAAGTCAAGTAGTGCCAGATATGTTGGCCCATTTCCCAAGTGGGAATTTTGAGCCCCAATGAAGAGTTACCTGAGGAGAATTTCCAAGCATGCATTGAAGAAGAGATGAAAAGGTGGGAAATGGAGTTTGATGGCTCCAGTGCCCAAGGACCAGGAGGTGCGGTTAATATACTTTCCAATAGTAAGGAGAAGATCACCCTCTCTTTCAAGTTAGAATTTAATTGCTCAAACAACGAAGTTGGTTATGAAGATCTCATTTTGGGTATGTTGGAAGCGGTCCGGAGTGGCGCCAAAGTATTATGCATACGAGGGCGAGGGAATCTAACCTGGTGGTGAAACAGATTAATGGAGAGTTCGCTCACAAGAATCCTAACTTATCACCCTAGAGATACATCATCCAGATGTTACTATGACAATTCCTAGAGGTAACTGTTGAGAGACATGCAAAAAAAATGAATAGGCACCACGATGCACTAGTTATGATAACACAGAAGTTAGGCTTGGATGAGACAGAAACAACGATCACAATGCGACGGAGAATAGTGCCTACCACAGTGAAGTCTTTGTTATCAATTAATGAGCTAAAAGATTGAAGGCACCTAGTGGTGAAGTAGCTAGAAACAAGAGAGGGGACAATAAAGATGTTAGAGTAGGGTAACAACCACTTGCCACTGGGAAGAATTTACTTCAAGTGCCCTGGAGGGTTCTTATCAAGGTGTTTTGGGGAACAAGAAGATATAGACAGGTTGGCAGAGATGCATAGAAAGAATTATGGGAACACTGATATCCCACTTTATCGTCTGTTGAAGCGGGGGGATACTATTGGCCCCCCATGAGCGTAGAGCCTACTCTTTTACAATAAGGATGTTTAAAGTGCCAAACCCTTTTTTACCAGTTAGCAGCAGCTAATTTAGTAGAGGCCTTCGAAGATTAGAGCAACCATACATAGCATATCTATAAGACGATGAGTTGTCCATGGAGAGAGAAGATAAAATTTATCTTTGAAAGAGGGTATCCCGTTTTTATTTTGTGGAAGGAGAGATTTATAGGGAAGGCTATAATGAGAAGGAACAAAAATGCATATTTAAGGAAGACATAAGGAGAGTGTTGAAATAAGCTTATGATCCTTCCCACTAGGAGGTGACAAACTGTATGATCAACTGATGACGCTGGGGAATTATTGGCTAACCATGGAAGCTGAATCCATTGGTTATGTGATGAGGCGTAGAGTTTGCCAATCACATGGAAACATGGTGCATGGCGCTTATATTAGCTTAGAAAGCCTAGCAACTCCCTACCCCTTCCACCCATGGGCATTTGATCTGGTGAGAAAGATCAGCCCAGCCTCTCATGGAAAAGCTTTCACCATTGTAACTACGAAATTGTATACCAAATGGGTAGAGGCCATTACTCTAAGGAGGGTGACTGCCCAAGTGGTAACCAAGTTTATCAAGGAATATTTCATATGCAAGTTGGGTATACCCAAGATGATTCTAACAGACAATCAAAAATAATTCGTATGCAAGGAGATGGCATTTCTCACTGATAAGTATTAAATTGTGCATAATAGATCAACCATCTCCTATCGAAAATTGTAGCACAATATTTTAGTAGGCCTACCTTGATTATAGGAAACTGTATAGTTTCAACTTATTGTGCTAATACACTATGTGTGTATTGAATGGGACCAATTTGAGGTCATTGTTTTTATACTGATTTTATAAGACAATTTACACCTCGTGATTATTAGGTTGAATTAAGGCTCTGAATTCAGATATGATTGATGGACACATGCACTATTTATTTATGGCTTTCAACTCTTGGGTAAGGTTCATTATTGGATCAATATTCTTGATAAATTGGTTAATGGTGATTAGTGTATGGTGAAAGTCTTTTATGGATGGAATCCACATCGTAATATAGAGATTGGTGATACCCTTTAAGATCTTTATAAGTTTTGTATGTGTCAATCCCTGCAGGTGGATTATATTATTCCGACACTACAAATAACTTAAGTTGGATCGCTCAAGGACTTGGAGAAGTTAATAAAATAAATTATCAGTAATTTATTTTATTAACGGGTATTTGTAACCTGAACATGAGGAGAGTTAAATAATTAATAACGAGGAGCTCTAAATACAATTTTGAGTTAAGGAGTGGAGCTACAATTATAATTATTTAGTGGTATTAATTATAATTAAAGAACATAGAATAGAATCCGGGACGGATTAGGTTTCATCAGGACCATTATGATCCATATCCTTATTTCTCCTTAGGGACCTACTATAGCCTATATATATGCACCTAAGACTTATTATTTCTTAACCTAGCCGTCACTCTTGGATACTCATAAGATACGATTTTAGACTTGTGAAAGAGAGGCAGTAGAGAAGAAAGAGGAGACAAAAAGATGGTCACGAAATAAGAGCACACCCTTTAGTCATGGTTGTTCAGATCAGGAATACAGTAGAAGACTGTGAGGTGAGTCGAGAATCACATATTCTATTCATTCAAAGGAATGATAAAATCAAATAGATCTCGAAAGGTAAATCCTAATTCCACTTTATAGGATTCAACGCAGGTGTAATTTTTTTTTTTTTTGTAGTTTGATTTATACGCATTTTCAATAGACCCATGAACTTCCACTCCAACAGTTGGTATCAGGGCCCTGTTGTAGGTTGCATTCAACCATCTTGTCCAATTAAAACAATCGTAGATACGCATGGATGATGGGTAGAATGTATATTTGCGCTAACTTCTGTTTTGCAACGATCTAATCCCACTATTATTGTCACATATATATGTTTTTATTTTATGTGATTAGATCCCATGATGATTTATTCATGGTTATTTTTTATGCCAGATTAATGTAATATTGATGTAGTATGTTAACTCCTTCATGGAGGCATAGGACATCTTTAATTATTATTGTTTAATGATCGTAACCCTCAAAGAAGAAGTGTTAAATCGGATCGGTGATTAGGGGCAGTTTTGACACAAAAATCAGTTTTGACAGTGTTAAACAGTGTTTGGAGGTGGGGGCACTGCCCCTAGACCTCTGTGAGGGCGAACCCGTGCTGTCCCAAAGTAGTGGCAACACACAACGTTGAGTTCCAGGATGATTGTTGGGTTCTAGGATGATTGTTGAGTTCCAAGATGACTGTTGGGTTCCAGGATGACTGTTGGGTTCAAGAGTGACTGCTAAGAACTCACGTCTATGACAGAGTTATATCTCGACCATGATAGTCGAGAATCCTTATTTATTTCATTTTTTTATTTATGTTGATGTATGTCTTTATTATTCATGTTTTAATTATTGGGTTGTTAATATGTGTTAACAGTTCCCTTAGAATTAAGGACAATATGGAATACCGACCAGACATAAATCACATAGATCCTATAAGGACATAAATTTCCAATTGAGTCCCGATATTATTTTTGACTTAATTCCGTTAACAAAACTATGTTTGTAATATGTCATAGGGAGATTTTATTTTTTTCAGGATCCCACTTGGTCTATGGTGTATTGAGAAAACTAAAGACGTTACGGCAAAGCATCAAAGAATTAATCATGCCGAAGTTTAATTGGTGCACGTTTATTCATTTTTAAGTTTATTGCATTCCGAGATCACACAAGTATAAATGCGTATAATTAATGGTGCTTGGAATAATTTTTATAAAAGGATAAGGATGAATTTTTTTAAGGAAAATGTTTTAAAATGTTTTTAAAAGTGTTTTAAATGTTTTACACTATGTTTTATTCAAATAAGCTCGAAATAGAGTGTGACTTAATAGAATCTCTTTTGAAGACACATTTTAAAGAAAAAGTCAAACTAACACGCGCGTCGTTCAAATAACAAGATGGCTCGTTCGAGCGAGATAGCCATGCCGCACGAACAACAGGTCAATCTCGTTTGACCGACACATTTTTCGAGTTGCCGACTTAAAATCCTATTTAACGCGTGGTTTTGTCATAATTATCATGACGTGCAATCGAGAAAATGGTTTTCGATCCAGTACGAGTTTTGCACATGTTTTTCTAAGGTTTCAAATCTTAAACACATTCTTAGAGTTTTCAAAGATCCGAGTTATCATTATTATATGTTTATGTGATCTTGCTGCGCCAAGAAGGTTTGTTCTATACTTGAACATCTGGTTTTTATGGTGTAGAAAGGATAAGGACTTCTTGTGCGACATTGTAGACGTATCAAAGCCATTCGGTGGACACCAAGACATATGTGGACGCGTGGGTTGTGGACAGGTATCGCGGAAGCAGGAATTTCTGCGTGGGCACTGTGAGAGGAGTGATTGAACATCAGAAGAGTGTGATGACCCGTGGGTATCGAGTCATTGAGTGAGTCTTTTGTCTGTTCATTATAATTCAACATTCATAGTGATTGTCTGGCTTGGGTCGTCCGAGGTTTTTTCCCATCCTAGTTTTTTCCTCGAACATCTGGCATTGTGAGTATTCTTTACTTTACTTTACTTACTTTATCACTAGATGCATGTTTAGGATTAGTCAAGATAAAATTGGTTTAAAGTAAGAATTGTTTTTTCACAACTTGGTTGGGTGCTAATTAAAAGTTCGATAATTTTTGGTGAACATTGGGTTGATTTGAAACACACGCATAAGGACCACTCTTTCAAATTGGTATCAGAGCTAGAAAACATAATTTATTTGTTTTGTGATCCCGTGTGTTTTCAAAGATGAATTTTGGAAATAATAAACATTGTCGAACTTCTATTTTTTATGGCAATAATTACACCTATTGGAAAATCAGAATGAAAAGTGCATTAAAATCTATTGATGAGCATGTGTGGCTAGTATTTGAGAAAGGTTGGATACCCCCTATCATTATTTTAGGCGAGGTCACTAATTTAAAGCCTGTCGAGTCATGGACCAAAATTGAACATAGACTTTCACGATATAATTCTAAGGGTTTGCACATTATTTCATCACATGTCACACCGGAAGAATATAATATAATGATGACTAATGAAATATCAAAAGTGGTTTGGGATATTTTGGCACTCACTCACAAGGGAACTATCACGGTTAGGGCGTTGAAACATCAAAATCTTACTACACAGTTTGAGAACATTAGGATGGTAGAGAGTGCGAGTTTTGATGAGTTTTATGCTAGGTTGTCGAATATTGTCAACTCATTGTTTAACCTAGGTGAGAAAATTCCTGACATTCGTTTCATTAAGAAAATTCGTAGGTCATTTCCTAGTAGGTTTGATGCGAAAACGATTATTTTAAACTCTTTCAGTAAGTTAGAGTCGATGAAACACGAAGAGATTGTAGGTGACTTACAAACCTATGAAATCGACATGATTACCTCCAAGAAAGTGCCGAAGAAAGTAAAGGGTATTGCTTTGAAAACTCGAAAGGAGGAAATTAAAGTTTTGAATTCCGATTCAAATTTTGATTTTGAAGATGTTGCTTTGTTGGAAAAGAAATTTAAAAAAATTATTAAGTTTCAAATGAAATCGAAAGATGCCAAGAAATTTGAAAAATTCAAGAACAACAAACTTGATCCCATCTACAAGGATAAGTTTGAGAAGCCTAAGAGAGATGATTCGGATAAGTTTTTTGGGTGTGAGGGGTACGGTCACAAAGTTAAGGAGTGTCCCACTAGACTTAAGAAAGAGGGCAAGCAACCCATTGTATATAGTGCCACCATAAGTGATAGTGATCCGGAAGAGGGAGAGAGTTCCCCCATTGAGCGTAACTTTGTTACGTTTATGGCATGTCATGTGAGCGATGATGATTCTCATGTGAATGACACTTTCAAGGAGGTTTTGAGTGAATCCCATGTTAGTGAGGGAGAAGAGAGTGACAAAGAGGAAGTAAATGTGAAAGAATTACAAAATGCATTTAATGAGTTGTATGCTGAAACGGTGAACGTGAAAAAGGTTAACTTTAAATTGAAAGCTAAGTTGAATGAATGTGCCATACAAAATAATGATGCGTTGATAGAGGATTTTAGGGCACGAGAGAACAAGTTTAGGGAGAAAGTAGAGTTTGCGGAGAAAGAGAGAGATAATCTCCTTGGTTTGATGGAGTCTTTGAAAAAGGGGATTTTAAAGTTTGAGGAGTCTAGGAGTTTGCTTGAGTCTAGGATTCATGAGTTGGAGGAGAGATTGAGAGACTCGTCTAGAGTTAAGTTTGATCTGGAGGCTAGATCGAAGAAGTTAGATAAGATCTTAAGCACCGTACAAATTAAGGGAGATATGGGAGGTATAGGTTTTGATGAGAGAGTTGTTCCCATTCCCCCCGCACATGTGAGAAACACAAGGAAGGTTAGAAAAGGTCCACATATAGGTAAGCATTCCCACCATCGCTACACTTGCACATTTTGTGGTAGGAGAGGTCACCTTAGGCGTTATTGTTACGACCTTAGGCAAGCTCCTAGGAAGTTAGGAATAAAGTTGCGTCGGTTCCCCAAACACCCATGCGTTGTTTTACACCAACTTGGGTTAGGAAATCGGATTTAGTGTCTTTAGGAATAAAAGTTCATGATTCTCGTTTGGGTGCACTTGATTCTTCCCATTCTAAATCTAAAGGATGAGAGTGTTTCCATGTCTGTCATATGCTGGTTTGCTTCATGATATATTCATTGCTAGTATAATGTCTTATGTTTCATTTTGTATTATAGTTTTAATTTGTTTTTGTCCTATTGAAAAATACGAAAAGATTTTGTTTTTCAGAAAACTTTTGAAAAATAAAAAAGATTTACCTTTTATTTGAGTCAAAATATGTTTGAAAAGCCAAAAAGATTTTCGATTTTTGTTTTTGAGTTTACATGTTTGATGTAGCATATTGGTGTGCTTGGACCCCCATCGTTTCATTATCCGTGTTACTAGGACATTTGGTCATTATTATCGATGCTTAGAATGATCTTAACCATTATTTATATGGTGTTGTTTTGATGTTGATATGCATTTTGATTCGACTTTGTATATATGCCATCAATGCACACATGCACGAGTTTATATGGATGTCTGACTTCTCTTGCACACCAACACCTCCCCCAAAACCAATGTAACTCGTAGGAACTGACACTGTAGCCACGGGACTCCCGGTTTGAGAATAGGATGATAATTTCCATATTTCTTGACTTAGGCTTAAAAACAAGGTGTTAGAGGGTGAAAACCCGAAACAGCCCCTGAATGTCCCCGTGGGTGGCACCAACTCCTCCCACGGGAATAATTTAACTCGTAGGAACGGATCGCGCAGCCGCGGGACTCCCGGTTTGAGAATACAATGATAATTTGCATATTTCTAGACTTAGGCTTAAAAACATGCAATTAGAGGTAGAAAACCCGTAACAACCCCCAAACGGCCCCGTGGGTGGTACCAACACCACCCCTGGGACCAATGTAACACGTAAGAATTGACACTGCAGCCGCAGGACTCCCAGTTTGAGAATACGATGATAATTTTTATATTTCCATACATAGGCTTAATAACCTGGCGTTAGATGGAGAAAACCGAAAACAACCCCCGAACGGACCCGTGGGTGGCACCAATACCTCCCCCAGGACCAATGTTACTCGTTGGAACTGATCGTGTAGCCGCGAGACTTCCGATTTGAGAATACGATGATAATTTTCATATTTCTAGACTTAGGCTTAAAAATATGGCGTTAGAGGGTGAAAACCCGAAACATCCCCCGAATGACCTCGTGGGTGGCACCAACACCTTCCCCGGGACCAATGTAACTCGTAGGAACTGACACCGTAGCTGCGGGACACCGGGTTTGAGAATACGATGATAATTTGAATATTTATAGACTTAGGTTTAAAAACATGGTGTTAGAGGGTGAAAACCCTAAATAGCCCCCAGAGGTTCCCATGGGTGGCCAACACCTCTCGTGGGACCAATATAACTCGTAGGAACTAATCGCGCAGCCGTGGGACTCCCGGTTTGAGAGTACGATGGTAATTTGGATATTTCTAGAGATAGGCTTAAAAACATGGCGTTAGAGGGTGAAAACCCGAAACAGCCCCCGAACTGCCCCCGAACAGCCCCGTGGGTGGCACCAACACCTCCCCCGGGACCAATGTAACTAATAGGAACTGACACCGCAACGGTGAGTCTCCCGATTTAAGAAAAGGATGATAATTTGCAAATTAATAGATTTAGGCTTAAAAATATGGCATTATAGGGTGAAAACTCGAAACAGCACCTGAACGGCCCCGTGGGTGGCACCAACACCTCCCCCGGGACCAATGTAACTCGTAGGAACTGACACCACAACCGCGGGACTCCCGGTTCCAGAATACGACGATAATTTGTATATTTCTAGACTTAGTCTTTAAAACATTGCGTTAGAGGGAGAAAACCCAAAACAACCCCCGAACGGCCACGTGAGTGGCACCAATACCTCCCGCAGGACCAATGTAACTCGTAGGAACAGACCGCATAGCCGTGGGACTCTCAGTTTGAGAATACGATGATAATTTTCATATTTATATACTTTGGCTTAGAAACATGGCATTAGAGGGTGAAAACTCGAAACAACCCATGAACGGCCCCGTGGGTGGCATCAACACCTCCCTTGGGACCAATGTAACTCGTAGGAATTGACCGCGCAGCCGCAGGACTCCCGGTTTGAGAATACGATGATAATCTACATATTTCTTGACTTGGGCTTAAAAACATGGTATTAGAGGGTGAAAACCCGAATCAACCCCCGAACGGCCCCATGGGTGGCACCAACACCTCCCCCGGGACCAATGTAACTCGTAGGAACTGACACCGTAGTTGCGGGACTCACGATTTGAGAATATGATGTTAATTTTCATATTTCTAGACTTAGGCTTAAAAATGAGGGGTTAGAGGGTGAAAACCCGAAACAACCCATGAACGGCCCCGTGGGTGGCACCCACACCTCCCACGGGAACAATTTAACTCGTAGGAACAGATCGCGCAGCTGCGGTACTCTCGGTTTGAGAATACGACAATAATTTTCATATTTCTAGACTTAGGCTTAAAACCATGGCGTCAGAGGGTGAAATCCCGAAACAACCCCCGAATGGCCCCGTGGGTGGCACCAACACCTCCCTCATGACCAATGTAAGTCGTAGAAACTGACCGCGTAGCCGCGGGACTCCCGGTTTGAGAATACGATGATAATTTGCATATTTCTAGACTTGGGCTTAAAAACATGGTATTAGAGGGAAAAAACCCGAAACAACCCCCGAACGGCCTTGTGAGTGGCACCAACACCTCGCACAGGACAAGTTTAACTCGTAGGAACTGATCGCGCAGCCGCGGAACTCCCGGTTTGAGAATACGATGATAATTTACATATTTTTAGACTTTGGTTTAAAAACATGGCGTTAGAGGTGAAAACTCGAAATAGCCCCCGAACGACCCCGTGGGTGGAAATAACACCTCCCACGGGACCAATGTAACTCGTTGGAACTGACCGCGCAGCCGCGGGGCTCCCGATTTAAGAATACGATGATAACTTGCATATTTCTAGACTTAGGCCTAAAAACATGGCGTTAGAGGGAGAAAACCCGAAACAGCCCCCGAACGACCCCGTGCGTGGCACCAACACCTCCCTCGAGACCAATATAACTCGTAGGAACTGATCGCGTAGCCGCGAAACTCTCGGTTTGAGAATACAATGATAATTTGCATATTTCTAGACTTTATTTTAAAAACATGGTGTTAGAGGGTGAAAACTCGAAGCAGCTCCTGAACGGCCCCGTGGGTGTAACCAACATCTCCCCCGGCACCAATGTAACACGTAGTAACTGACACCGCAACCGCGGGATGCTCAATTTGGGAATACGATGATAATTTTCATATTAATCGACTTAGGCTTAAAAACATGGCATTAGATGGTGAAAACCCGAAACAACCCCTGAACGGCCCCGTGGGTGGCACCAACACCACCCACGGGACCAATGTAACTCATAGGAGCTGACCGTGCAGCCGTGGGGCTCCCAATTTGAGAATACGATGATAATTTGCATATTTCAAGACTTAGGCTTAAAAACATGATGGTAGAGGGCAAAAACCAAAAACATCCCCCGAACGGCCCTGTGGCTGGCACCAACACCTACCCCGAGACAAATCTAACTTGTAGGAACTGACAACGCAGCCGCCAAACTCCCGGTTTGAGAATAGGACGATAATTTGCATATTTATAGACTTTGGTTTAAAAACATGGCGTTAGAGGGTGAAAACCAAAAACAGCCCGCGAACGACTCCGTGGGTGGAACCAACACCTCCCTCGGGACCAATGTAACACGTAGGAACTGACATCGCAGTCGTGAGACTCTCGACTTGAGAATATGATGATAATTTGAATATTAATAGACTTAGTCTTAAAAACATGGCATTAGAGGGTGAAAACCGGAAACAACCCCCGAACTGCCACGTGGGTGGCACCAACTCCTCCCACTGGACCAATGTAACTCATAGGAACTGACTGCGCTACCGCGGGGCTCTCGGTTTGAGAATACAATAATGATTTGCATATTTCTAGACTTAGGCTTAAAAACATGGCGTTAGAGGAGAAAAACCCAAAACTGGCCCTGAACGGCCCCAACACCTCCCCCGGGACCAATGTTACTCGTAGGAACTGACCGCACTGCCGTGGGACACCAGGTTTTAGAATACGACTATAATTTGCATAGTTCTGGACTTAGGATTAAAACATGGTGTTAGTGGGTGAAAACTCAAAACAACCCCCCAACGGCCCCGTGAGTGGCACTAACACCTCCCCCGGGACCAATATAACTCGTAGGAACTGAAACCGCCACCGCGGGACTCCCAGTTTTAGAATACGATGATAATTTACTTATTTCTAGACTTAGGCTTAAAAATGTGGCATTATAGGGTGAAAACCCGAAACAGCCCCCGAACGGCCCCATGGGTGGCACCCACACCTCCCCCTTGACCAATGTAACTCATAGGAACTGACACCGCAGTCGCGGGACTCCCGGTTCGAGAATACGACGATAATTTCCATATTTCTAGACTTAGGCTTAAAATCATGGCGTTAGAGGGTGAAAACCTGAAACAGTCCCGGAACGGCCCCGTGGGTGGCACCCACACCTCCCCCTTGACCAATGTAACTCATAGGAACTGACACCGCAGTCGCGGGACTACCGGTTGGAGAATACGATGATAATTTGCATATTTATAAACTTTGGTTTAAAAACATGGCGTTAGAGGGTGAAAACCCAAAACAGCCCCAGAACGGCCTCGTGGGTGGAAGCAACACCTCCCCCGGCACCAATGTAACACGTAGGAACTGACATCGCAGCCACGAGACTCTCGACTTGAGAATACGATGATAATTTCATATTAATAGACTTAGGCTTAAAAACATGGCATTAGAGGGTGAAAACCGGAAACAACGCCCGAACGACCCCGTGGGTGGCACCAACACCTCCCACGGGACCAATGTATCTCATAGGTACTGACCGCGCAGCCGCGGGGCTTTCGGTTCGAGAATATAATAATAATTTGTATATTTCTAGACTTAGGCTTAAAAATATGGCGCTAGAGGGCGAAAACCCAAAACAGCCCCCGAACGGCCTTCTTGGTTGCACCAACACCTCCCCCGAGACCAATATAACTCGTATGAACTGACCACACACCCGCGGGACACCAGGTTTTAGAATACGACTATAATTTGCATAGTTCTAGACTTAGGATTAAAAACATGGTGTTAGAGGGTGAAAACTCGAAACAACCCCCGAACGGCCCCGTGAATGGCAGTAACACCTTCCCTGGGACCAATATAACTCGTAGGAACTGACACCGCGGTCGCGGGACTCCCTATTTGAGAATACAATGACAATTTGCATATTTACAGACTTAGGCTGAAAAACATGGCATTAGAGGGTGAAAACCCAAAACAGCCCCCGAAAGGCCCCGTGGGTAACACCAAAACTTCCCATGGGACCAATAAAACTCGTAGGAACTGATTGCGCAGCTGCGGGATTCCCGGTTTGAGAATACGATGATAATTTGCATATTTCTAGACTTAGGCTTAAAAACATGGCGTTAGAGGAGGAAAACCCAAAATAGGCCCCGAACGGCCCCGTCGTTGGCATCAACACCTCCCCCGGGACCAATGTGACTCGTAGGAACTGATCGCACAGTCGCGGGACACCAGATTTTAGAATACGACTATAATTTGCATAGTTATAGACTTAGGATTAAAAACATGGTGTTAGAGGGTGAAAACTCAAAACAACCCCCCAACGGCCCCGTGAGTGGCACTAACGCCTTCCCCGGAACTAATATAACTCGCAGGAACTAAAACTGCCGCCGCGGGACTCCCAGTTTTAGAATACGATGATAATTTACTTATTTCTAGACTTAGGCTTAAAAATGTGACATTAGAGGGAGAAAACCCAAAACAACCCCCGAACGGCCCCATGGGTGGCACACACACCTCCCCCTTGACCAATGTAACTCATAGGAACAGACACTACAGTTACGTGACTCCCGGTTTGAGAATACCATGATAATTTGCATATTTCTAGACTTAGGCATAAAAACATGGCGTTAGAGGCTGAAAACCCAAAACACCCCCCGAACGGCCCCGTAGGTGGCACCTAAACCTCCCCTAGGACCAATGTAACTCGTAGGAACTCACAGTGCAGCTGCGGGACTCCCTGTTTGAGAATACAACGATAATTTACACATTTCTAGACTTAGGCTTAAAAACATGGCGTTAGAGGGTGAAAACCCGAACGGGCCCGTGGGTGGCACCAACTCCTCCCACGGGACCAATCTAACTCATAGGAACTGACCGCGCAGTCGCGGGACTCCCGGTGTGAGAATACGACAATAATTTGCATATTTCTAGACTTAGGCTTAAAAATATGGCGTTAGAGGGTGAAAACCCAAAACAGCCCCCGAATGGCCCCGTGGGGGGCACCAACACCTCCCCCAGGACAAATGTAACAAATAGGAATAGACACCGCAATTGCGAGTCTCCCGATTTGAGAATAGGATGATCATTTGCATATTAATTGATTTAGGTTTAAAAATATGGCATTAGAGGGTGAAAACCCGAAATATCCCTCGAATGGCCCCGTGGGTGGCACCAACACCTCCCCCGGTACCTATGTAACTCGTAGGAACCGACCGCACAGCCGCATGATTCCCGAATTGAGAGTATGATGATAATTTACATATTTCTAGACTTAGGCTTGAAAACATGGTATTAGAGGGTGAAAACCCGAAACAGCCCTCGAACGGCCCCATGGGTGGTACCAACACCTCGCCCGCGACTAATGTAACTCGTAGGAACTAACACCGCGTCCGCGGGACTCCCGTTTTGATAGTACAACGATAATTTTCATATATCTAGACTTAGGTTTAAAATCATGGCATTAGAGCGTGAATACCCGAAACAACCCCCGAATGGCCCCGTGGGTGGTACCAACACCTCTCCCGGGACCAATGTAACTCTTAGGAACTGACACCGCAGCCGCGGGACTCCCGGTTTGAGAAAACGATGAAAATTTGCAGATTTCTAGACTTAGGCTTAGAAACATGGCGTTAGAGGGTGAAAACCCGAAACATCCACTGAACGTCCCCGTGAGTGGCACCAAAACCTCCCACGGGAACAATTTAACTAGTAGGAACTGATCGCGCAACCGCGATACTCCCAGTTTGAGAATACGATGATAATTTGTGTATTTCTAGACTTAGGCTTAAAAACATGGTTTTAGAGGTAGAAATACCGTAACAGCCCCCGAACGGCCTCGTGGGTGGCACCGACACCTCTCCCGAGACAAACGTAACTCGTAGGAACTAACCGCGCTGCCGCGGAACTCCCAATTTGAGAATACGACGATAATTTGCATATTTCTAGAATTAAGCTTTAAAACATGGCGTTAGTGGGTGAAAACCCGAAACTGCCCCCGAATGTCCCCGTGGGTGGCACCAACACCTCCCACGGGAACAATTAAAATCATAGGAACAGATTGCGCAGCCGCGGGACACTCAGTTTGAGAATACGATGATAATTTGCATATTTATAGACTTAGGCTTAAAAACATGGCGTCAGAGAGTGAAAACCCGAAATAACCCCTGAATGGCCCCTTGGGTGGTAGCAACACCTCCCCCAAGACCAATGTAAGTCATAGGAACTGACCACGCAGCCGCGGGACTCCCGGTTTGAGAATACGATGATAATTTGCATATTTCTAGACTTAGGCTTAAAAACATGGTATTAGAGGGTGAAAACCCAAAACAGCCCCCGAACGGCCCTGTGGGTGGCACCAAAACCTCCCCCGGGACTAATGTAACTCGTAGGAACTGACACCGCGGCCATGGGACTCAAATTTTGATAATACAATATTAATTTGCATATTTCTAGACTTAGGTTTAAAAAAATGGCGTTAGAAGGTGAAAACCCGAAATAGCCCCCGAACGGCCCCGTGGGTGGCACCAACACCTCCCACGGGACCAATTTAACTCATAGGAAATGATCGTGCAGCCGCAGAACTCTCAGTTTGAGAATACTACGATAATCTGCATATTTCTAGACTTTGGTTTAAAAACATGGCGTTAGAGGGTGAAAACCCGAAATAGCCCCCGAACGGCCCCGTGGGTGGAACCAACACCTCCCTCGGGACCAATGTAACACGTAGGAACTGACACCGCAGTCGCAGGACTCTCGATTTGAGAATACGATGATAATTTTCATATTAATAGACTTAGGCTTAAAAACATGACATTAGTGGGTGAAAACCCGAAAATATCCCCGAACGGCACCGTGGGTAGCACCAACACCTCCCACGGTACCAATTTAACTCGTAGGAACTGACCGCGCAGCCGTGGGGATCCCGGTTTGAGAATACGATGATAATTTGCATATTACTAGACTTAGGCTTAAAAACTTGGCATTAGAGGGCAAAAACTCGAAACATCCCCCGAACGGCCCTATGGGTGGCACCAACACCTCCCTCGAGACCAATATAACTCGTAGGAACTGACCGTGTAGCCGCGGTACTCCCAGTTTCACAATACGATGATAATTTTCATATTTCTAGACTTTGGTTTAAAAACATGCCGTTAGAGGGTGAAAACCCGAAACAGTCCCCGAACGGCCCCATCAGTGGAACCAACACCTCACCCGGGACCAATGTAACACGTAGGAACTGACACCGCAGCCGCGGGACGCTCGATTTGAGAATACGATCATAATTTGCATTTTAATCAACTTAGGCGTAAAAACATGTCATTAGATGGTGAAAACCCGAAACAACCCCCAAATGGCCTCGTGGGTGGCACCAACAGCTCCCACGGGACCAATGTAACTCGTAGGAACTGACCGTGCAACTGCTGGGCTCCAGGTTTGAGAATATGATGATACTTTGCATATTTCTAGACTTAGGCTTAAAAACATTGTGTTAGAGGTAGAAAACCCGAAACATCCCCCGAACGGCCCCGTGGGTGGCACCACCACCTCCCCCGAGACCAATGTAACTTGTAGGAAGTGACACCGCAGCCGCAGGACTCCCGGTTTTACAATACGATGATAATATTCATATTTATAGACTTAGGCTTAAAAACATGGCATTAGAGGGTGAAAACCTGAAACTGCACCCTAACGGCCCCGTGGGTGGAACCAACACTTACCACGGGGCCAAACTAACCCGTAGGAACTGACCGCGCAGCCGCGGACTCGCGGTTTGAGAATATGATGATAATTTGCATATTTCTAGACTTAGGCTTAAAAACATGGCGTTAGAGGGTGAAAACCCATAACAACCCCCGAATGACCCCGTGGGTGGCACCAACACCTCCCCTGGGACCAACGTAACTCGTAGGAACTGACACCGCAGCTGCGGGACTATCGATTTGAGAATATGATGATAATTTGCATATTTATAGACTTAGGCTTAAAAACATGGCGTTAGAGGGTGAAAACCCGAAATAGCCCACAAGCGGCCCCATGGGTGGAACCAACACCTCCCGTGGGACCAATATAACTCGTAGGAACTAATAGCGCAGCCGCGGGACTCCCGGTTTGAGAATACGATGATAATTTGCATATTTCTATACTTCGGCTTAAAAACATGGCGTTAGAGGGTGAAAACCCGAAACAACACCCGTATGGCCCCGTGGGGGGCACCAACACCTCCCCCGAGACCAATGTAACAAATAGGAACTGACACCGCAGCTGCGAGTCTCCCGATTTGAGAATAGGATGATAATTTGCATATTAATAGACTTAGGCTTAAAAATATGGCATTAGCGGGTGTAAACTTGAAATAGCACCCGAACGGCCCCGTGGGTGGCACCAACACCTCCCCTGCGACTAATGTAACTCATGGGAACTGACACCGCGGCCGCGGGCCTCCCGTTTTGAAAATACAATGATAATTTACATATTTCTAGACTTAGGCTTAAAAACATGGCATTAGAGGGTGAAAACTTGAAACAACCTCAAAACGACCCCGTGGGTGGCACCAACACCTCGCCCGGGACCAATGTAACTCGTAGGAACTAACACCGCAGCCGCGGGACTCCTGGTTTGAGAAGACGATGATAATTTCCATATTTGTAGACATAGGCTTAAAAATATGGCGTTAGAGGGTAAAAAACTGAAACACCCCCGAATATCCCCGTGGGTGGCACCAATACCTCCCATGGGAACAATTTAACTCGTAGGAACTGATCATGTAGCAGCGATACTCCCAGTTTGAGAATACAATGACAATTTGCATATTTCTATACTTAGGCCTAAAAACATGGCTTTAGAGGTAGAAAAACCGTAACAGCCCCCGAATGGCCCCGTGGGTGGTACCAACACCTCCCATGGGACCAATATACCACATAGGAATTGACAATGCAGCCGCGGAATTCCTGATTTGAGAAGACGATGATAATTTCCATATTTCTAGACTTAGGCTTAAAAACATGGCGTTAGATGGTGAAAAACAGAAATAGCCCCCGAATATCCCTGTGGGTGGCAGCAACACCTCCCACGGGAACAATTTAACTCGTAGGAACTGATCATGCAGCCGCGATAATCTCGGTTTGAGAATACGATGACAATTTGCATATTTCTAGACTTAGGCTTAAAAACATGGCTTTAGAAGTAGAAAAACCATAACAGCCCCCGAACGGCCCCGTGGGTGGTACCAACACCTCCCCTGGGACCAATATACCACGTACGAATTGACAATACAGCCGCGGAACTCCCGATTTGAGAACACAATGATAATTTGTATATTTTTATTCTTAGGCCTAAAAATAGGGCGTTAGAGGGTGAAAACCCAAAACAGCCCCCAAACGGCCCCGTAGGTGGCAACAATACATCCCTCGGGACCAATGTAACTCGTAGGAATTGACACCGCTGCCGCGGGACTCCCGGTTTGTGAATATGATGATAATTTGAATAATTATAGACTTAGTCTTAAAAACATGGCGTTAGAGGGTGAAAACCCGAAATAACAACCAAGCGGCCCCATGGGTGGCACCATCACCTCCCGTGGGACAAATATAACTCGTAGGAACTAACCGCGCAGCCGTGGGACTCCCAGTTTCATAATACGATGAGAATTTGCATATTTCTTGACTTAGGCTTAATAACATGGCGTTAGAGGGTGAAAACCCGAAACAGCACCGAACGGCCCCGTGGGTGGCCCTAACACCTCCCCCGGCACCAATGTAACAAATAGGAACTGACAACACAACCGCGAGTCTCACGATTTGAGAATAGGATGATAATTTGCATATTAATAGACTTAGGCTTAAAAGTATGGCATTAGAGGGTGAAAACCCAAAACAGCCCCCGAACGGCCCCCGTGGGTGGCACAACCACCTCCCACGGGGCCAATGTAACTCGCAGGAACTGACCGGGCAGCCGCGGGACACCCGATTTGAGGATACAACGATAATTTGCATATTTCTAGACTTAGGCTTAAAAACATGGCTTCAGAGGGCAAAAACCCAAAACAGCCCCCGAACGGCCCCGTAGGTGGTACTGACACCTTCGCCGAGACCAATGTAACTCATAGGAACTGACACCGCAGCTGCGGGACTATCGATTTGAGAATATGATGATAATTTGCATATTTATAGACTTAGGCTTAAAAACATGGCGTTAGAGGGTGAAAACCCGAAATATCCCACAAGCGGCCCCATGGGTGGAACCAACACCTCCCGTGGGACCAATATAACTCGTAGGAACTGATAGGGAAGCCGCGGGACTCCCGGTTTGAGAATACGACGATAAATTGCATATTTCTAGACTTAGGCTTAAAAACATGGCGTTAGAGGGTGAAAACCCGAAACAGCACTCGTATGGCCCCGTGGGGGGCACCAACTCCTCCCCCGAGACCAATGTAACAAATAGGAACTGACACCGCAGTTGCGAGTCTCCCGATATGAGAATAAGATGATAATTTGCATAGTAATAGACTTAGGCTTAAAAATATGGCATTAGCGGGTATAAACTCGAAATAGTACCCGAGTGGCCCCGTCGGTGGCACCAACACCTCCCCCGCGACTAATGTAACTCATGGGAACTGACACCGCGGTCGCGGGACTCCCGTTTTGAAAATACAATGATAATTTACATATTTATAGACTTAGGCTTAAAAACATGGCATTAGAGGGTGAAAACTCGAAACAACCCCCGAACGACCCCGTGGGTGGCACCAACACCTCGCCCGGTACCAATGTAACTCCTAGGAATTGACACCGCAGCCGCGGGACTCCCGGTTAGAGAAGACGACGATAATTTCCATATTTCTAGACTTAGGCTTAAAAACATGGCGTTAGATGGTGAAAAACAGAAATAGCCCCCGAATATCCCTGTGGGTGGCAGCAACACCTCCCACAGGAACAATTTAACTCGTAGGAACTGATCATGCAGCCGCGATAATCCCGGTTTGAGAATACGATGACAATTTGCATATTTCTAGACTTAGGCTTAAAACATGGCTTTAGAAGTAGAAAAACCATAACAGCCCCCGAACGGCCCCGTGGGTGGTACCAATACCTCCCCTGGGACCAATATACCACGTACCAATTGATAATGCAGCCGCGGAACTCCCGATTTGAGAACACAATGATAATTTGTATATTTTTATTCTTAGGCCTAAAAATAGGGCGTTAGAGGGTGAAAACTCGAAACAGCCCCCGAACAGCCCCATGGGTGGCAACAATACCTCCCTCGGGACCAATGTAACTCGCAGGAATTGACACCGTTGCCGCGGGACTCCCGGTTTGTGAATATGATGATAATTTGAATAATTATAGACTTAGTCTTAAAAACATGGCGTTAGAGGGTGAAAACCCGAAATAACCACCAAGCGGCCCCATGGGTGGCACCAACACCTTCTGTGGGACAAATATAACTCGTAGGAACTAACCACGCAGCCGTGGGACTCCTGGTTTGATAATATGATGAGAATTTGCATATTTCTTGACTTAGGCTTAATAACATGGCGTTAGAGGGTGAAAACCCGAAACAGCCCCCGAACGGCCCCGTGGGTGGCCCTAACACCTCCCCCGGCACCAATGTAACAAATAGGAACTGACAACACAACCGCGAATCTCACGATTTGAGAATAGGATGATAATTTGCATATTAATAGACTTAGGCATAAAAATATGGCATTAGAGGGTGAAAACCAAAAACAGCCCCCGAACGGCCGCCGTGGGTGGCACCACCACCTCCCACGGGGCCAATGTAACCCGTAGGAACTGACCGCGCAGTCGCGGGACACCCGATTTGAGGATACAATGATAATTTGCATATAGACTTAGGCTTAAAAACATGGCTTCAGAGGGTAAAAACCCAAAACAGCCCCCGAACGGCCTAGTAGGTTGTACTGACACCTTCGCCGAGACCAATGTAACTCGTAGGAACTGACACCGCAGCTGCAGGACTATCGATTTGAGAATATGATGATAATTTGCATATTTATAGACTTAGGCTCAAAAACATGGCGTTAGAGGGTGAAAACCCAAAATAGCCGACAAGCGGCCCCATGGGTGGAACCAACACCTCCCGTGGGACCAATATGACTCGTAGGAACTGATAGCGCAGCCGCGGGACTCCCGGTTTGAGAATACGACGATAATTTGCATATTTCTAGACTTAGGCTTAAAAACATGGCGTTAGAGGGTGAAAACCCGAAACAGCACCCGTATGGCCCCGTGGGGGGCACCAACACCTCCCCCGAGACCAATGTAACAAATAGGAACTGACACCGCAGCTGCGAGTCTCCCGATTTGAGAATAGGATGATGATTTGCATATTAATAGACTTAGGCTTAAAAATATGGCATTAGCGGGTGTAAACTCGAAATAGCACCCGAACGGCCCCGTGGGTGGCACCAACACCTCCCCCGCGACTAATGTAACTCATGGGAACTGACACCGCAGCCGCGGGACTCCCATTTTGAAAATACAATGATAATTTACATATTTATAGACTTAGGCTTAAA
This sequence comes from Sambucus nigra, assembly GCA_949130495.1. NCBI lineage: Eukaryota > Viridiplantae > Streptophyta > Magnoliopsida > Dipsacales > Adoxaceae > Sambucus > Sambucus nigra. Next base: position 388,112,395 of record OX422207.1, on the reverse strand, counting down.
AACATGGCATTAGAGGGTGAAAACTCGAAACAACCCCCGAACGACCCCGTGGGTGGCACCAACACCTCGCCCGGGACCAATGTAACTCCTAGGAATTGACACCGCAGCCGCGGGACTCCCGGTTTGAGAAGACGACGATAATTTCCATATTTCTAGACTTAGGCTTAAAAACATGGCGTTAGATGGTGAAAAACAGAAACAGCCCCCAAATATCCCTGTGGATGGCAGCAACACCTCCCATGGGAACAATTTAACTCGTAAGAACTGATCATGAAGCCGCGATAATCCCGGTTTGAGAATACGATGACAATTTGCATATTTCTAGACTTAGGCTTAAAAACATGGCTTTAGAAGTAGAAAAACCGTAACAGCCCCCGAATGGCCCCGTGGGTGGTACCAACACCTCCCCTGGGACCAATATACCACGTACGAATTGATAATGCAGCCGCGGAACTCCTGATTTGAGAACACAATGATAATTTGTATATTTTTATTCTTAGGCCTAAAAATAGGGCGTTAGAGGAGGAAAACCCGAAACAGCCCCCAAACGGCCCCGTGGGTGGCAACAATACCTCCGTCGGGACCAATGTAACTCGTAGGAATTGACACCGCTGCCGCGGGACTCCCGGTTTGTGAATATGATGATAATTTGAATAATTATAGACTTAGTCTTAAAAACATGGCGTTAGAGGGTGAAAACCCGAAATAACCACCAAGCGGCCCCATGGGTGGCACCAACACCTCCCGTGGGATCAATATAACTCGTAGGAACTAACCGCGTAGCCGCGGGACTCCCGGTTTGATAATACGATGATAATTCGCATATTTCTTGACTTAGGCTTAATAACATGGTGTTAGAGGGTGAAAACCCGAAATAGCCCCCGAACGGCCCCGTGGGTGGCACCAACACCTCCCCTGGTACCAATGTAACAAGTAGGAACTGACAACACAACCGCGAGTCTCACGATTTGAGAATAGGACGATAATTTGCATATTAATAGACTTAGGCTTAAAAATATGGCATTAGAGGGTGAAAACCCAAAACTGCTCCCGAACGGCCCTGTGGGTGGCACCAACACCTCCCACGGGGCCAATGTAACTTGCAGGAACTGACTGCGCAGCCGCGGGACACCCGATTTGAGAATACAACGATAATTTGCATATTTTTACACTTAGGCTTAAAAACATGGCTTCAGAGGGCAAAAACCCAAAACAGCCCCCGAACGGCCCCGTGGGTGGCACTGACACCTCCCACCAGACCAATGTAACTCGTAGGAACTGACACCGCAGCTGCGGGACTCCTGTTTTGAGAATGCGATGATAATTTGCGTATTTATAGACTTAGGCTTAAAAACATGGCGTTAGAGGGTGAAAACCACAAATAGCCCACAAGCGGCCCCATGGGTGGCACCAACACCTCTAGTGGGACAAATATAACTCGTAGAAACTGACCGCGGATCCGCGGGACTCCAGCTTTGAGAATACGATGATAATTTGCATATTTCTAGACTTAGGCTGAAAAACATGGCGTTAGAGGGTGAAAACCCAAAATAACCCTCGAATGGCCCCGTGGGGGGCACCAACACCTCCCCCGGGACCAATGTAACAAATAGGAACTGACACCGCATCTGCGAGTCTCCCAATTTGAGAATAGGATGATAATTTTCATATTAATAGACCTAGGCTTAAAAATATGGCATTAGAGGGTGAAAACCTGAAACAGCCCCCGAACGGCCCCGTGGGTGAAACCAACACCTTCCACGGGGCCAATGTAACTCTTAGTGACAGATCGCACAGCCGCAGGACTGTCAGTTTGAGAATACGATTATAATTTGCATATTTCTAGACTTAGGATTAAAAACATGGCGTTAGAGGGTGAAAACCCGAAACAACCCCCGAATGGCCCCGTGGGTGACACCAACACCTCCCCCAGGACCTATGTAACTCGTAGGAACTGATCGCGTAGCCGCGAGACTCCCAGTTTGAGAATAAGATGATAATATACATATTTCTACACTTAGGCTTAAAAACATGGTATTAGAGGGTGAAAACTCGAAATAGCCCTCGAACGGCCCAATGGGTGGCACCAACACCTCCTTCAGGACTAATGTAACTCGTAGGAACTGACATCACAGCCGCGGGACTCCTGTTTTTAGAATACAATGATAATTTGCATATTTCTAGACTTAGGCTTAAAAACATGACGTTAGAGGGTGAAAATCTGAAACAATCCCCGAACGGCCCCGTGGGTGGCACCAACACCTCCCCCGGGACAATTCTAACTCATAGGAATTAACACCACAACCGCAGGACTCCCTATTTGAGAATAGGATGATAATTTATATATTTATAAACTTAGGCTAAAAAACATGGCGTTAGAGGGTGAAAACCCAAAACTGCCACCGAACTGCCCCGTGGGTGGCACCAACACTTCCCACGAGACCAATGTAACCCGTAGGAACAGACCGCGCAGCTGCAGGACTCCCGGTTTGAAATTATGAAGATAATTTGCATATTTCTAGACTTTGGCTTAAAAACATGGCATTAGAGGGTGAAAACCCAAAACAACTCCCGAAGGACCCCGTGGGTGGCACCAACACCTCCCGTGGGACCAACGTAACACGTAGGAACTGACATCGCAGCCGCGGGACTCCCGGTTTGAGAATATTATGATAATTTTCATATTTATAGACCTAGGCTTAAAAACATGGCGTTAGAGGGTGAAAATCGAAATAGCCCACAAGCGGCCCCATGGGTGGCACCAACACCTCCCGTGGGACCAATATAACTCGTAGGAACTGACCACGCAGCCATGGGACTCTTGGTTTGAGAATACATTGATAATTTGCATATTTCTTGACTTGGGCTTAAAAACATGGTGTTAGAGGATGAAAACCCGAAACAGCCCCCGAACGGCCCCGTGGGTGGCACTGAGACCTCCCCAGAGACCAATGTAACTCGTAGGAATTGACACCGCAGCTGCGGGACTCCCGGTTTGAGAATACGATGATAATTTTCATATTTATAGACTTGGGCTTAAAAACAAGGCGATAGAGGGTGAAAACCCGAAATAGCCCACAAGCGGCCCCATGGGTGGCACCAACACCTCCATTGGGACAAATATAACTCCTAGAAACTGACCGCCTAGCCGCGGGACTCCCGATTTGAGAATACGATGATAATTTTCATATTTTTAGACTTAGGCTAAAAAACATGACGTTAGAGGGTGAAAACCCGAAACAACCCCCGAATGGCCCCGTGGGGGGCACCAACACCTCCCCCGAGACCAATGTAACAAATAGGAACTGACACCGGAGCTGCTAGTCTCCTGATTTGAGAACAGGATGATAATTTGCATATTAATAGGCTTATCCTTAAAAATATGGCATTAGAGGGTGAAAACCTGAAACAGCCCCCGAACGGACCCGTGGGTGGAACCAACACCTCCCATGGGGCCAATGTAACTCTTAGGAAAAGACCGCACAGTCGCAGGACTCTCAGTTTGAGAATACGACGACAATTTGCATATTTCTAGACTTAAGCTTTAAAACATGGCGTTAGAGGGTGAAAACCCGAAACAACCCCTGAACGTCCCCGTGGGTGGCACTGACACCTCCCTCGAGACCAATGTAACTCGTAGGAACTGACACCGCAGCTACGGGACTCCGGGTTTGAGAATACGACGATAATTTGCATATTTATAGACTTAGGCTTAAAAACATGGCGTTAGAGGGTGAAAAAAACAAATAGCATACAAGCGGCCCCATGGGTGGCATCAACACCTCCAGTGGGACAAATATAACTCGTAGAAACTGACCGCGCAGTCGCGGGACTCCCGGTTTGAGTATACGATGATAATTTGCATATTTCTAGACTTAGGCTTAAAAACATGGCGTTAGAGGGTGAAAACCCGAAACAACCCCCGAATGGCCCTGTGGGGGGCACCAACACCTCCCTCGGGACCTATGTGACTCGTAGGAACTGATCGCGTAGCCGCGAGTCTCCCGATTTGATAATAGGATGATAATTTGCATATTAATAGACTTAAGCTTAAAAATATGGCATTAGAGGGTGAAAACCAGAAACAGCCCCCTAACGGCCCCGTGGGTGGAACCAACACCTCCCACGGGGCCAATGTAACTCTCAGGAACAGCCTGCACAGCCATAGGACTCTCAGTTTGAGAATACGACGATAATTTGCATATTTATAGAGTTAGGCTTAAAAACATGGCGTTAGAGGGTGAAAAGCTGAAACAACCACCGAACGGCCCTGTGGGTGGCACAAACACCTCGCCTGGGACAATTGTAACTCATTGGAACTGACACCGCAACCGCGGGACTCCTTGTTTGACAATACGACGATAATTTATATATTTCTGGACTTAGGCTTAAAAACATTGCGTTAGAGGGTGAAAGCCCGAAACAACCCCCGAACGACCCCGTGGGTGGCACCAACACCTCCCCTGGGACCAACGTAACTCGTAGGAACTGACACCACACCCTCGGGACTCCCGGATTGAGAATATGATGATAATTTTCATATTTATAGACTTAGGCTTAAAAACATGGCGTTAGAGGGTGAAAACCCGAAATAGCCCAGAAGCGACCCCATGGGTGGCACCAACACCTCCCGTGGGACCAATATAACTCGTAGGAACTGACCGCGCAGCCACGGGACTCCTGGTTTGAGAATATGATGATAATTTGCATATTTCTAGACTTAGGCATAAAAACATGGCGTTAGAGGATGAAAACCCGAAAAAGCCCCCGAATGGCCCCGTGGGGGGCACCAACACCTCCTCCGGGACCAATGTAACAAATAGGAACTGACACCGCAGCTACGAGTCTCCCGATTTGAGAGTAGGATGATAATTTGCATATGAATATACTTAGGCTTAAAAATATGGCATTAGAGGGTGAAAACTCGAAATAGCCCCCGAACGGCCCCGTGGGTGGAACCAACACCTCCCACGGGGCCAATGTAACTCGTAGGAACAGATCGCATAGCCGCAGGACTCTGGGTTGGCGAATACGATGATAATTTGCGTAAATCTAGACTTAGGTTAAAAAATATGGCGTTAGAGGGTGAAAACCCGAAACAACCATCGAATGGCCCCGTGGGTGGCACCAAAACCTCCCCTGGGACCTATGTAACTCGTAGGAACTGACCGTGCAGCCGTGGGATTCCCGGTTTGAGAATACGACGATAATATACATATTTCTAGACTTAGGCTTGAAGACATGGTATTAGAGGGTGAAAACCCGAAAAAGCCCCCGAACGGCCCCGTGGGTGGCACAACACATCCCCCGCGACTAATGTAACTCGTAGGTACTGACACCGCGGCCGCGGGACTCCCGTTTTGAGAATACAACCATAATTTTCATATTTTTAGACTTAGGCTTAAAAACATGGCGTTAAAGGGTGAAAACCCGAAACAACCACCGAACGGCCCCGTGGGTGGCAGCAACCCCTCCATCGGGACCAAAGTAACTCGTAGGAACTGACATCGCAGCCGCAGGACTGCCGGTTTGAGAATACGACAATAATTTGCATATTCCTAGACTTAGGCTTAAAAATATGGCGTTAGAGGGTGAAAACCCGAAACAACCCCCGAATATCCCCGTGGGTGGCACCAACACCTCCCGCGGGAACTATTTAACTCGTAGGAACTGATCGCTCAGCCGCGATACACCCAGTTTGAGAATACGATGATAATTTGCATATTTCTAGTCTTAGGATAAAGAACATGGCTTTAGAGGTTGAAAAACCGTAACAGCGCCCGAACGACCCCGCGGGTGGTACCAACACCTCCCTTGGGACCAATATAACACGTAATAATTGACAACGCAACCGCGAGACTCCCGATTTGAGAATATAATGATAATTTGTATATTTCTATTCTTAGGCCTAAAAACACGGCGTTAGAGGGTGAAAACACGAAACAACACCCGAACGGCCCCGCGGGTGGCACCAACACCTCCCACGGGAGCGATGTAACTCGTAGGAACTGACCGCGCAGCCGCGGGGCTCCAGGTTTGAGAATACGATGATAATTTGGATATTTCTAAACTTAGGCTTAAAAACATGGTGTTAGATGGCAAAAACCCGAAATATCCCCCGAACGGCCCCATGTGTGGCACCAACACCTCCCACGGGACCAATGTAACCCGTAGGAACTGATCGCGCAGCCACGGGACTCCCAGTTTGACAATATGATGATAATTTGCATATTTATAGACTTAGGCTTAAAAATATGGCATTAGAGGGTGAAAACCCAAAACTGCCCCCGAACGGCCCCGTGGGTGGAACCAACACTTCCCCCGGGACCAAACTAACCTGTAGGAACTAACCGCGCAGTCGCGGGACTCCCGATTTGGGAATATGACGATAATTTTCATATTTCTAGACTTAGGCTTAAAAACATGACGTTAGAGGGTGAAAAACCGAAATAGCCCCCGAATGGCTCCGTAGGTGGCACCAACACCGCCCACGGGATCAATTTAACTCGTAGGAACTGACCGCGCATCCGTCAAACTCTCGGTTCGAGAATACGATGATAATTTGCATATTTCTAGACTATAGCTTAAAAACATGGCGTTAGAGGATGAATACCCGAAACAGCCCCCGAATGGCCCCATGGGTGGCACCAACACCTCCCCCTGGACGAATCTAACACGTAAGAACTAACACCGCAATGACGGGACTCCCGGTTTGAGAATACGATGATAATTTGCATAGTAAAAGACTTAGGCTTATAAACATGGCATTAGAGGGTGAAAACCCGAAACAACCACCGATCGGCCCCGTGGGTGGCACCAACAACTCCCCTAGGACCAACGTAACTCGTAGGAACTGACACCGCAGCCGCGGGACTCCCGATTTGAGAATATGATGATAATTTGCATATTTATAGACTTAGGCTTAAAAACATGGCGTTTGAGGGTGAAAACTCGAAATAGCCCACAAGCGGCCCGATGGGTGGCACCATCACCTCCCGTGGGACCAATATAACTCGTAGGAACTGACCGCGCAGCCACGGGACTCCCGATTTGAGAATACGACGATAATTTGCATATTTCTAGACTTAGGCTTAAAAACATGGCGTTAGAGGGTGAAAACCCAAAACAGCCCCCGAATGGCCCCGTGGGGGGCACCAACACCTCCCCCGGGACCAGTGTAACAAACAGGAACTGACACCCCAGCTGCGAGTCTCCTGATTTGACAATAGGACGATAACTTGCATATTAATAGACTTAGGCATAAAAATATGGCATTAGAGGGTGAAAACCCAAAACACCCCCGAACGGCCCCGTGGATGGCACCAACACCTCCCCCGCGACTAATCTAACTCGTAGGAACTGACACCGCGTTCGGGAGACTCCCGTTTTGAGAATACAATGATAATTTTCATATTTCTAGACTTAGGCTTAAAAACATGGCATTAGAGGGTGAAAACTCGAAATAGCCCCCGAACGGTCCCGTTGGTGGCACCAACACCTCCCCGGGGACCAATGTAACTCGTAGGAACTGACACAGCAATCGCGGGACTCCCAGTTTGATAATTCGATGAAAATTTGCATATTTCTAGACTTAGTCTTAAGAACATGGCTTTAGAGGTGGAAAAACCCTAACAACGCCCGAACGACCCCGCGGGTGGTACAAACACCTCCCCTGGGACCAATATAACACGTAATAATTGACAACGCAACCGCGGGACTCCCGATTTGAGAATATAATGATAATTTGTATATTTCTATTGTTAGGACTAAAAACATGGCGTTAGAGGGTGAAAACTCGAAACAACACCCGAACGACCCCGTGGGTGGCAGCAACACCTCCCACCGGACCATTGTAACTCGTAGGAACTGACCGCGCACCAGCGGGGCTCCAGGCTTGAGAATACGATGATAATTTGGATATTTCTAAACTTAGGCTTAAAAACATGGTGTTAGAGGGAGAAAACCGGAAACATCCCCCGAACGTCCCCGTGTGTGGTACCAACACCTCCAACAGGACCAATGTAACTCGTAGGAACAGACCGCATAGCCGCGGGACTCCCGGTTTGACAATACGATGGTAATTTGTATATTTATAGACTTAGGCTTAAAAACATGGCATTAGAGGGTGAAAACCCGAAACTACCCCCGAACGGCCCCGTGGGTGGAACCAACACTTCCCACGGGACCAAACTAACCCGTTGGAACTAACCGTGCAGTCGCGGGACTCCCGATTTGGGAATATGACGATAATTTTCATATTTCTATACTTAGCTTAAAAACATGGCATTAGAGGGGGAAAACCAAAATAGCCCCCGAACAGCTCCGTGGGTGGCACCAACACCGCCCACGGGATCAATTTAACTCGTAGGAACTGACCGCGCAGCCGCGAAACTCCCGGTTTGAGAATACGATGATAATTTGCATATTTCTAGACTATAGCTTAAAAACACGGCGTTAGAGCGTGACAACCCGAAACAGCCCCCGAATGGTCCTATGGGTGGCACCAACACCTCCCCCTAGACGAATGTAACACGTAAGAACTGACACCGTAGCGGCGGGACTCTCGGTTTGAGAATATGATGATAATTTGCATAGTTATAGACTTAGGCTTAAAAACATGGCATTAGAGGGTGAAAACCCGAAACAACCCCCGACCGTCCCTGTGGGTGGCAACAACACCTCCCCTGGGACCAACGTAAGTCGTAGGAACTGACACCGCAGTCGTGGGACTCCCGATTTAAGAATATGATGATAATTTGCATATTTATATACTTAGGCTTACAAACATGGCGTTTGAGGGTGAAAACCTAAAATATCCCACAAGCGGCCCGATGGGTGGCACCACTACCTCCCGTGGGAGCAATATAACTCGCAGGAACTGACCGTACAGCCACGGGACTCCCGATTTTGAGAATACGACGATAATTTGCATATTTCTAGACTTAGGCTTAAAAACATGGCGTTAGAGGGTGAAAACCCAAAACAGCCCCCGAATGGACCCGTGGGGGGCACCAACACCTCCCCCGGGACCAATGTAACAAATAGGAACTGACACCCCAGCTGCGAGTCTCTCAATTTGACAATAGGACGATAACTTTCATATTAATAGACTTAGGCTTAAAAATATGGCATTAGAGGGTGAAAACCCAAAACACCCCCGAACGGCCCGTGGGTGGCACCAACACCTCCCCCGCGACTAATGTAACTCGTAGGAACTGAAACCGTGGCCGGGGGACTCCCGTTTTGAGAATACAATGATAATTTTCATATTCCTAGACTTAGGCTTAAAAACATGGCATTAGAGGGTGAAAACTCGAAACAACACCCGAACGGCCCCGTGGGGGGCACCAACACCTCCCTGGGGACTAATGTAACTCGTAGGAACTGACACAGCAATCGCGCGACTCCCGGTTTGAGAATACGATGATAATTTACATATTTCTAGACTTAGGCTTAAAAACATGGCGTTAGAGCGTGAAAACCCGAAACAGCCCCCGAATATCCCCGTGGGTGGCACCAACACCTCCCATGGGAACTATTTAACTCGTAGGAACTGATCGTGCAATCGCGAAACTCCAGATTTGAGAATACATTGATAATTTGCATATTTTATAGACTTAGGCTTAAAAAAATGGCTTTAGAGGTAGAAAAACCGTAACAGCCCCTCGTGGGTGGTACCAACACCTCCCCTGGGACCAAGGTAATACGTAAGAATTGACAACGCAGCCGCGGGACTCCCGATTCGAGAATACAATGATATTTTGTATATTTCTATTCTTAGGCCCAAAAACATGGCGTTAGAGAGTGAAAACCCGAAATAGCCCCCGAACGGCCTCATGGTTGACAACAATACCTCCCTCGGGACCAATGTAACTCGTAGGAACTAACACCGCAGCCGAGGGACTCCCAGTTTGTGAATATGATGATAATTTGAATAATTATAGACTTAGGCTTAAAAACATGGATTTAGAGGGTGAAAACCCGAAATAGCCACCAAGCGGCCCCATGGGTGGCACCAATACCTCCCATGGGAACTATTTAACTCCTAGGAACTGATCGTGCAGCCGCGAAACTCCAGATTTGAGAATACAATGATAATTTGCATATTTCAAGACTTAGGCTTAAAAACATGTCTTTAGAGGTATAAATCCTGAAATAACCCCGAACGGCCCCGGAGGTGGCACCAACACCTCCCACGAGGCCAATGTAACTCCCAGGAATTGAGTGCATAGCCGCGGGACACCTAGTTTGAGAATACGATGATAATTTGCATATTTTTAGCCTTAGGAATAAAAACATTGCTTCAGAGGGTAAAAACCCAAAACATCCCCCGAACGGCCCCATGGGTGGCATTGAGACCTTCCTCGAGACCAATGTAACTCGTAGGAACTGACACCACAACCGCGGGACTCCCGGTTGGAGAATACGATGATAATTTCCATATTTATAGACTTAGGCTTAAAAACATGGCGTTAGAGGGTGAAAACCCCAAATATCCCACAAACGGCCCCATAGGTGTCACCAACACCTCCAGTGGGACAAATATAACTCGTAGGAACTGACCGCGCAGCCACGGGACTCCCGATTTGACAATACGATGATAATTTGCATATTTCTAGACTTAGGATTAAAAAAATGGCGTTAGAGGGTAAAAACCTGAAACAACCCCCGAATGGCCCCGTGGGGGGCACCAACACCTCCCTCGGGACCAATGTAACAAATAGGAACTGACACCACAACTGCGAGTCTCCCGATTTGAGAATAGGATGATAATTTGCATATTAATAGACTTAGGCTTAAAAATATGACATTAGAGGGTGAAAACCCGAACTAGTACCCGAACGGACCCGTGGGTGGAACCAACACCTCCCACGGGGCCAATGTAACTCGTAGGAACAGACCGTACAGCCACAGGACTCTCGGTTTGAGAATACAACGATAATTTCCATATTTCTAGACTTAGGCTTAAAAACATGACGTTAGAGGGTGAAAACTCGAAACAACCCCCGAATGGCCCCGTGGGTGGCACTAACAGCTCCCCCTGGACCTATGTAATTCGTAGGAACTGACCGCGTAGCCGCGGGACTCCCGGTTTGAGAATACGATGATAATTTACATATTTCTAGACTTAGGCTTAAAAAAATGGTATTAGAGGGTGAAAACCCGAACGTCCCCATGGGTGGCACCAACACCTCTATCGGGACTAAGGTAACTCGTGGGAACTGACATCACGGTCGCGGGACTCCTGTTTTGAGAATACAAAGATAATTTGCATATTTCTAAACTTAGGTTTAAAAACATGACGTTAGAGGGTGAAAACTCGAAACAACCACCGAACGGCCCTGTGGGTGGCACCAACACCTCCCCCGCGACTAATGTAACTCATGGGAACTGACACCGCGTTAGAGGGTGAAAACTCGAAAATGCCACCGAACGGCCCCCTGGGTGGCCCCAACACTTCCCACGGGACCAATGTAACTCGTAAGAACTGACCGTGCATCCGCGGGACTCCCGGTTTTAGATTACGATGATAATTTGAATATTTATAGACTTAGGCTTAAAAACATGGCGTTAGAGGGTGAAAACCCGAAACAACCCCCGAACGACCCCGTGGGTGGCACCAACACCTCCTGTGGGACCAATATAACTCGTACGAACTTACTGCGCAGCCACAGGATTCTCGGTTTGAGAATACGATGATAATTTGCATATTTGTGGACTTAGGCTTAAAAACATGGCTTTAGAGGGTGAAAATCTGAAACAGCCCCCCGAATGACCCCGTGGGGGGCACCAACACCTCCCCTGGGACCAATGTAACAAATAAGAACTGACACCACAACTCCGAGTCTCCCAATTTGAGAATAGGACGATAATTTTCATATTAATAGACATAGGCTTAAAAATATGGCATTAGAGGGTGAAAAATCCAAAACAGCCCCCGAACGGCCCCATTGGTGGAACCAACACCTCCCATGGGCCCAATGTAACTCGTAGGAACAGACTGCGCAGTCGCAGTACTCTCGGTTGGAGAATACGATGAAAATTTTCATATTTCTAGACTTAGGCTTAAAAACATGGCGTAAGTGGGTGAAAACCCAAAATAACCACCGAATGTCCCCGTGGGTGGCACTAACACCTCCCCCGGGACCTATGTAACTCGTAGGAACTGACCGCGCAGCCACGGGATTCTCAGTTTGAGAATACGATGATAATATACATATTTCTAGACTTAGGCTTGAAGACATGATATTAGAGGGTGAAAACCCGAAACAGCCCCCGAACGGCCCCGTGGGTGGGACCAACACCTCCCCCGCGACTAATGTAACTCGTAGAAACTGACACCGCAACCGCGGGACTCCCATTTTGAGAATACACCGATAATTTTTATATTTCTAGACTTAGGTTTAAAAACATGGAATTAGAAGGTAAAAATCGAAACAACCCTCGAACGGCCCCGTGGGTGGCACCAACACCTCCCCCGGGACTAATGTAACTCGTAGAACTGACACCGCAGCCGCGGAACTCCCGGTTTGAGAATATGACAATAATTTGCATATTTCTATACTGGCTTAAAAACATGGCGTTAGAGGGTGAAAACCCAAAATAGCCCCCGAATATCCCCGTGGGTGGCACCAACACCTCCCACGGGAACAATTTAACTCGTAGGAACTGATCGCGCAGCCACGATACTCCCGGTTTTAGAATATGATGATAATTTGCATATTTTTAGACTTAGGCTTAAATACATGGCTTTAGAGGTAGAAAAACCGTGGGTGGTACCAACACCTCCCCTTGGACCAATATAACACGTAAAAATTGACAGCCCAGCCGCGGGACTCCCGGTTTGAGACTACAATGATAATTCGTATATTTTTATTCTTAGCCCTAAAAACATGGTGTTAGAGGGTGAAAACCCGAAATAACCCCTGAACGGCCCCGTGGGTGGCAACAATACCTCCCCCGGGGCCAATGTAACACGTAGGAACTGACACCGCTGCCGCAGGACTCCCGTTTTGTGAATATGATGATAATTTTCATAATTATAGACTTAGTCTTAAAAACCTGGCGTTAGAGGGTGAAAACCCGAAATTGCCAGCAAGCGGCCCCATGGGTGGCACCAACACCTCCAGTGGGACCAATATAATCGTATGAACAAACTGTGCATCCGCGGGACTCCCGGTTTGATAATACGATGATAATTTGCATATTTCTAGACTTAGGATTAAAAACATGGCGTTAGAGGGTGAAAACTCGTAACAGCCCCCGAATGGCCCCGTGGGTGGCACCAACACCTCCCTTGGGTCCAATGTAAACCGTAGAAACTGACACCGCAGCCGTGGGACTCTCGGTTAGAGAATACGATGATAATTTGCATATTTCTAGACTTAGGCTTAAAAACATGGTATTAGAGGGTGAAAACCCGAAACAGCCCCCGAACGGCCCCATAGGTGGCACCAACACCTCCCCCCGGACTAATGTAACTCGTAGGAACTGAAATCGCGGCTGTGAGACTACCATTTTGAAAATACAATGACAATTTGTATATTTCTAGACTTAGCCTTAAAAACATGGCATTAGAGGGTGAAAACTCAAAACAACCCCCGAACGGCCCCGTGGGTGGCACCAACACCTCCCCTGGGACCAACGTAACTCGTAGGAACTGACACCGCAGCCGCGGGACTCCCTGTTTGAGAATACGACGATAATTTATATATTTCTAGACTTAGGCTTAAAAACAAGGCGTTAGAGAGTGAAAACCCGAAACAGACCCTGAATGTCCCCTTGGGTGGCACCAACACCTCCCATGGGAATAATTTAACTCCATGGAACTGATCGCGCAGCCGCGAGACTCCCGGTTTGAGAATATAATGATGATTTGCATATTTCTAGACTTAGGCTTAAAAATATGGCTTTAGAGGTTGAAAAACCATAACATCCCCCGAACGGCCCCGTGGGTGGTACCAACACCTCCCCTAGGACCAATATAACATGTAAGAATTGACACCGCAGCCGCGGGACTCCCGGTTTGAGAATACGATGATGATTTGCATATTTATAGACATGCTTAAAAACATGGCGTTAGAGGGTGAAAACCCGAAATAGCCCCCAAGCAGCCCCATGGGTGGCCCCAATACCTCCCGTGGGACCAATATAACTCGTAAGAACTGATCGCAAAGTCGTGGAACTCCCAGTTTGAGAATACGATGATAACTTGTATATTTCTAGACTTAGGCTTAAAAACATGGCGTTACAGGGTGAAAACCCAAAACAACCCCCGAACGACCCCGTGGGTGGCACCAACACCTCCCCTGGGACCAATGTAACTAATAGGAACTGACACCGCAGCCGCGAGTCTCCTAATTTGAGAATAGGACGATAATTTGAATATTAATAGACTTAGGCTTAAAAATATGGCATTAGAGCGTGAAAACTCGAAACAGCCCCCGAAAGGCCCCGTGGGTGGCACCAACACCTCCCACTGGGCCAATGTAACTCATAGGATTAGACCGCGCAGCCGCGGGACTCTTGATTTGAGAATAGGCCAATAATTTGCATATTTTTATACTTAGGCTTAAAAAGATGATATTAGAGGGTGAAAACCGAAACAGCCCCCGAACGGCTCCGTGGATGGCACCAACACCTCCCACGGGACTAATGTAACGCGTAGGAACTCACATCGCGGCTGCGGGACTCCCGTTCTGAGAATACAATGACAATTTGTATATTTCTAGACATTGTCTTAAAAACATGGCGTTAGAGGGTGAAACCCCGAAATTACTCCCGAACGGCCCCGTGGGTGGTACCAACAGCTCCCAGTGGATAAATTAAGTCGTAAGAACTAACCACGCAGCCGTGGAACTCCCGGTTTGAGAATACGATGATAATTTGCATATTTCTATACTTTGGTTTAAAAACACGATAATATGGGTGAAAACCCAAAACAGCCCCAGAACGGCCCCGTGGGTGACACCAACACCTCCCTCGGGACTAATGTAACTCGTTGGAACTGCCATCGCGAGCGTGTATATTTCTAGACTTAAGCTTAAAAACATGGCGTTAGAGGGTGAAAACCCGAAATATCCCCCGAATGTCCCCGTGGGTGGCACCAACACCTACCACAAGAACAATTTAACTTGTAGGAACTGATCGCGCAGCCACGAGACTCACAGTTTGAGAATATGATGAAAATTTGCATATTTCTAGACTTTGGCACAAAAATATGGCTTTTGAGGTAGAAAAACCATAATAGCCCCCGAACGGCCCCGTGGGTGGTACCAAAACCTCCCCTAGGACCAATATAACACGTAAGAATTGACACCCCAGTTGCGGGACTCCCGGTTTGAGTGAAAACTCAAAATAGCCCCCGAGCGGCCCCATGGGTGGCACCAACACCTCCCGTGGGACCAATATAACTCGTAGGAACTGACCGCGTAGCCGCGGAACTCCCGATTTGAGCATTCGACGATAATTTGCATATTTCTAGACTTAGGCTTAAAAACATGGCGTTAGAGGGTGAAAACCCGAGACAGCCCCTAACGGCCCGTGGGTGGCACCAACACCTCCCCCGGGACCAATGTAACTAATGGGAACTGACACCGCAGCCGCGAGTCTCCCGATTTGAGAATAGGATGATAATTTGCATATTAATATACTTAGGCTTAAAGATATGGCATTTGAGTGTGAAAACCCAAAATAGACCCGTTGGTGGCACCAACACCTCCCAAGGGGCCAATGTAACTCGTAGGAATAGACCGCGCAGCCTCGGGACTCTCGGTTTGAGAATACGATGATAATTTGCATATTTCTAGACTTAGGCTTAAAAACATGTCGTTAGAGGGTGAAAACTCGAAACAACCCTAGAATGGCACCGTGGGTGGCACCAACACCTCCCCCTAGACCAATGTAAGTCGTAGGAACTGACCGCGCAGCTGCAGGACTCCCGGTTTGAGAATACGCCAATAATTTCCATATTTCTAGACTTAGGCTTAAAAATATGGTATTAGAGGGTGAAAAATCAAAACAGCCCCCGAACGGCCCTGTGGGTGGCACCAACACCTCCCCCGGGACTAATGTAACTCGTAGGAACCGACACTGCCAGCGTGGGACTCCCATTCTGAGAATATAATGATAATTTGCATATTTATAGACTTAGGCTAAAAAACATGGTGTTAGAGGATGAAAACTCAAAATAGCTCCCGAACGGACCCGTGGGTGGCTCCAACACCTCCCACGGGACCAATTTAACTCGTAGGAACTATCCGCGCAATCGTGGAACTCCGAGTTTGAGAATACGATGATAATTTCATATTTCTAGACTTGGTTTAAAAACATGGCGTTAGAGGGTGAAAACCCGAAATAGCCCCCGAACGGGCCAGTGGGTGGAACCAACACCTCCCCCGGGATTAATGTAACACGTATGAACTGACACCGCAGCCGCGGGACTCTTGATTTGAGAATAAAATGATAATTTGCATAATATTAGACTTAGGCTAAAAAACATGGCATTAGAGGGTGAAAACCCAAAACCACCCATGGGGACGGACCCGTGGGTGGCACCAACACATCCCACGGGACCAATGTAACTCATTGGAACTGACCGCGCAGCCGCGGGACTCTCGGTTTGAGAATACGACGATAATTTGCATATTTATAGACTTAGGCTTAAAAACATGGCATTAGAGGTGAAAACCCGAAACAGCCCCCGAACGGGCCCGTGGGTGGCACCAACACTTCCCCCCGGACCAATGTAACTCGTAAAAACTGATCGCGCAATTGCGGGACTCCCGATTTGAGAATACGACAATAATTTATAGCTTTCAGGACTTAGGATTAAAAACATATCTTAGAGGGTGAAAACTCAAAACCGCCCCCGAACAACCCCGTGGGTGGCACCAACACCTCCCCCGGGACCAATGTTACTCGTAGGAACTGACACCGCAGCCGCGGGACTCCCGATTTGAGAATATGATGATAATTTGCATATTTATAGACTTAGGCTTAAAAATATTGCGTTAGAGGGTGAAAACTCGAAATAGCCCCCAAGAGGCCCCATAGGTGGCACCAATACCTCCCGTGGTACCAATATAACTCGAAGGAACTAACCGCGCAGCCGCTGGACTCCCGGTTTGATAATATGAAGATAATCTTAATTTTTCTTCACATAGGCCTAAAAACATGGTGTTAGAGGTTGAAAACCCAAATACCCCGGAACGACCCCGTGGGTGGCACCAACAACTCCCTCGGGACCAATGTAACAAATAGGAACTGACACCACAACCGCGAGTCTCCCGATTTGAGAATAGGACGATGATTTTAATATGAATAAATTTAGGCTTAAAAATATGGCATTAGAGGGTGAAAACCCAAAATAACCCCCGAACGGCCCCGTGGATGGCACCAACACATCCCACGGGACAAATGTAAATCCTAGGAACTGACCGCACAGCCGTGGGGCTCTCAGTTTGAGAATACGATAATAATTTGCATAGTTCTAGACTTAGGCTTAAAAACATGCCGTTAGAGGGCAAAAACCTGAAACAACCCCCGAACGGCACCATGGGTGGCACCAACACATCCCCCTAGACCAATGTAAACCGTAGGAACTGACACCGCAGCCGGCGGACTCCCGATTTGAGAATACAAAGATAATTTGCATATTTATAGACTTAGGCTTAAAAACATGGCATTAGAGGGTGAAAACCCAAAACAGCCCCCGAAAGACCCTATGGGTGGCACCAACACTTCCCACGGGACCAATATAACTCATAGGAACTTACACCGCAGCCGCGGGACTCCCGATTTGAGAATATGACGATAATTTTCATATTAATAGACTTAGTTTTAAAAACATTGCATTAGAGGGTGAAAACCCGAAACAACCCCCGAACGGCCCCGTGGGTGGCACCAACACCTCCCACGGGACCAATGTAACTCGTAGGAACTGATCGCGCAGCTGCGGGGCTCTCGGTTTGAGAATATAATGATAATTTGCAAATTGCTAGACTTAGCCTTAGAAACATGGTGTTAGAGGGCGAAAACCCAAAATAGCCCCTAAACGGCCCCGTGGGTGGCAATAACACCTCCCCCGAGACCAATGTAACTCGTAGGAACTGACACCGCAACCGCGGGACTCCCGATTTGAGAATACGATGATAATTTTCATATTTATAGACTTAGGCTTAAAAACATTGCATTAGAAGGTGAAAACCCGAAACAGCCCCCGAGGGCCCCGTGGGTGGCACCAACACTTCCCACGGGACCAATGTAACTCATAAGAACTGACCTCGCAGTCGCGGGACTCTCTGTTTACAGAATAGGACAATAATTTGCATATTTCTAGACTTTGGCTTAAAAACATGGTGTTAGAGGGTGAAAACCTGAAACAGCCCCAGAACGGCCCCCTGGGTGGCACCAAGATTTCCCACGGGACCAATATAACTCGTAGGAACTGATGGCGTAGTCGCGGCACTCCCGGTTTGAGAATACGATGATATTTTGCATATTTCTAGACTTTAGCTTAAAAAAATGGCGTTAGAGGGTAAAAACCCAAAACAGCCCCCGAATGGCCCCGCAGGTGGCACCAACACCTCCCCCGGGACTAATGTAACACGTAATAAATGACACCGCAGCCGCAGGACTCCCGATATGAGAATACGACGATAATTTGTATATTTTTAGAATTAGGCTTAAAAACATGGTATTAGAGGGTGAAAACCCGAAACAACCCCCGAACGGCCCCCTTGGTGGCACCAATGCCTCCCACGGGACCAATATAACTCATAGGAGCTGTATGTGCAGCCATGGGACTCTCGATTTGAGAATACGATGTTAATTAGCATATTTCTTGACATAGGCTTAAAAACATAGCATTAGAGGGTTAAAACCCGAAACAGCCCCCGAATGGCCCCGTGGGTGGCCCCAACACTTCCCTGGGACCAATGTAACTCATAGGAACTGACACTACAACCTCGGGACTCCTGGTTTGAGAATAAGATGATAATCTGCATATTTATAGACATAGGCTTAAAAACATGGCATTAGAGGGTGAAAACACGAAACAACCCACGAACGCCCCGTGGGTGGTACCAAAACTTCCCACGGGACCAATGTAACTTGTAGGAACTGATCGCGCTGCTGCGAGACTCCCGGTTTGATAATACGATTTGGATATTTCTAGACTTAGGCTTAAAAATATGGCGTTGGAGGGTGAAAACCCGAAATAGCCACCAAACGACCCCGTGGATAGCACCAATACCTCCCCCTGGACCAATGTAACTCGTTGGAACTGAACGCGCAACCGCGGGACAATCGGTTTGAGAATACGATGATAATTTGCATATTTCTGGACTTAGGCTTAAAAACATGGCGTCAGAGGGTGAAAACCCGAAACAACTCCCGAATGGCCCCTTGGGTGGCAGCGACACCTCCCCCAGGACCAATGTAACTTGTAGGAACTGACCGCGCAGCCGCGCGGCTCCCTGTTTGAGAATACGATGATAATTTGCATATTTCTAGACTTTGGCTTAAAAACATGGTGTTAGAGGGTCAAAACCCGAAACCACCCCTAAACTGCCTCGTACGTGGCACCAACACCTCCCACGGGACCAATGTAACTCATAGGAACTGACCGCGCAGCCGCGGGTCTCCTTGTTTGAGAATACGACGATAATTTGCCTATTTCTAGACTTTGGCTTAAAAACATGGCGTCAGAGGGTAAAAACTCGAAACAGCCCCCGAAGGACCCCGCGGGTGGCACCAACACCTCCCCCGGGACTAATGTAACACGTAATAAATGACACCGTAGCCACATGACTCCCGATATGAGAATAGGACGATAATTTGCATATTTTTAGAATTAGGCTTAAAAATATGGTATTAGAGGGTGAAAACTCGAAACAACCCCCGAACGGCCCCCTTGGTGGCACCAATGCCTCCCACGGGACCAATATAACTCATAGGAGCTGTATGTGCAGCCACGGGACTCTCGATTTGAGAATACGATGATAATTAGCTTATTTCTTGACATAGGCTTAAAAACATAGCGTTAGAGGGTGAAAACCCGAAACAGCCCCCGAATGGCCCCGTGGGTGGCCCCAACACCTCCCTGGGACCAATGTAACTCATAGGAACTAACACCACAACCTCTGGACTCCCGATTTGAGCATAAGATGATAATCTGCATATTTATAGACATAGGCTTAAAAACATGGCATTAGAGGGTGAAAACACGAAACAACCCACGAACGCCCCGTGGGTGGTACCAAAACTTCCCACGGGACCAATGTAACTTGTAGGAACTGACCACGCTACTGCGAGACTCCCGGTTTGAGAATACGATGATAATTTGGATATTTCTAGAATTAGGCTTAAAAATATGGCGTTGGAGGGTGAAAACCCGAAATAGCCCCCGAACGACCCCGTGGATATCACCAATACCTCCCCCTGGACCAATGTAACTCGTTGGAACTGAACGCGCAACCGCGGGACAATCGGTTTGAGAATACGATGATAATTTGCATATTTATAGACTTAGGCTTAAAAACATGGCGTCAGAGGGTGAAAACCCGAAACCACCCCCGAATGGCCCCGCAGGTGGCACCAACACCTCCCACGGGACCAATGTAACTCATAGGAACTGACCGCGCAGCCGCGAGTCTCCTTGTTTGAGAATACGACGATAATTTGCCTATTTCTAGACTTTGGCTTAAAAACATGGCGTCAGAGGGTAAAAACTCAAAACAGCGCCCGAAAGGCTCCGTGGGTGGAACCAACACCTCCCCCGGGACCAATGTAACACGTAGGAACTGACACCGCATCCGCGGGAATCTCGATTTGAGAATACATTGATAATTTTCATATTAATAGTCTTAAGCTTAAAAACATGGCATTCGAGGATGAAAACCCAAAACAACCCCCAAACGGCCCCGTGGGTGGCACCAACTCCTCCCACGGGACCAATGTAACTCGTAAGGACTGACCACATAGCCGCAGGGCTCCGAGTTTGAGAATACAAAGATAATTTACATATTTCTAGACTTAGGCTTAGAAACATGGCGTTAGAGGGTGAAAACCAGAAATAGCCCCCGAACGGCCCCGTGGGTGGCACTAACACCTCCCCCGAGACCAATGTAACTCGTAGGAAATGACACCGCAGCCGTGGGACTCCCGCTTTGAGAATACGATGATAATTTGCATATTTATAGACTTTGGCTTAAAAACATGGCATTAGATGGTGAAAACCCGAAACAACCCCCGAACGGCCCCGTGGGTGGCACCAACACTTCCCTCGGGACCAATGTAACTCGTAATAACTGACCGCGCAGCCGTGGGACTCCCGATTTGAGAATAAGATGATAATTTGCATATTTCTATACTTAGGCTTAAAAACTTGGTGTTAGAGGGTGAAAACTCGAAACAGCCCCCGAACGGCCCCCTGTCTGGCACCAAGACCTCCCACGGTACCAATATAAATCGTAGGATATGATCGCGTAGCCGCGGGACTCCCGATTTGAGAATACGTTTATAATTTGGATATTTCTTGTCTTAGGCTAAAAAACATGGCATTAGAGGGTGAAAACCTGAAACAGCCCCCGAACAGCCCCGTGGGTGGCACCAAAACCTCCCCAGGGACTAATGTAACTCGTAGGAACTGACACCATAGCCGCGGGACTCTCGGTTTGAGAATACAATGATAATTTGCATATTTCTAGACTTAGGCTTAAAAACATGGCGTTAGAGGGTGAAAACCCGAACTAGCCCCCGAATGGCCCCGTGGGTAGCCCAATACCTCCCCCGGGACCAATGTAACTCGTTGGAACTGATCGCGTAACCTCGGGACAACCGGTTTGAGAATACGATGATAATTTGCATATTTATAGACATAGGCTTAAAAACATGGGGTTAAAGGGTGAAAACCCAAATAGACCCCCGAACGACCCCGTGGGTGGCACCAACAGCTCCTCCGGGACCAATTTAACTAATAGGAACTGGAACCGCAGCCGCGGGACTGCCGATTTAAGAATACGATGATAATTTGCATATTTATAGACTTAGGATTAAAAACATGGCGTTAGAGGGTGAAAACCCGAAATAGCCTCCAAGCGGCCCCATGGGTGGCACCAACACCTCCCGTTGGACCAATATAACTCGTAAGAACTGATCGCGCAACCACATGACTTTTGGTTTGAGAATACGATGATAATTTGCACATTTATAGACTTGGGATTAAAAATAAGGCGTTAGAGGGTGAAGACCCGAAACAACCCGCAAACGGCCCCGTGGGTGGTACCAACACCTCCCCCGAGACCAATGTAACAAATAAGAACTGACATCGCATCCGCGAGTCTTCCGATTTGAGAATAGGATGATAATTTCCTATTAATAGACTTAGGCTTAAAAATATGGCATTAGAGGGTGAAAGCCCAAAACAGCCCCTGAACGGCCCCGTGGGTGGCACCAACACCTCCCACGGGGCCAATGTAACTCGTAGGAACTGACACCGCGGCCGCAGGACTCCCGTTTTGAGAATACATTGATAATTTGCATATTTCTAGACTTAACCTTAAAAACATAGCGTTAGAGGGTGAAAACCCAAAATAGCCCTCGAACGACCCCGTGGGTGGCACCAATACCTCCCACGGGAACAATTAAACTCGTAGGAACTGACCGCGCAGCCGCGTGACTCCGAGTTTGAGAATACGATGATAATTTTCATATTTCTAGACTAAAGCTTAGAAACATGGCGTTAGAGGGTGAAAACTCGAAACAGCCCCCAAACGCCCCCCTAGGTGGCATAAAATGCCTCCCACTGGACCAATATAACTCGTAGGAACTGACCGCGCAGCCGTGGGACTCTCTGTTTGATAATACGATGATAATTTGAATATTTCTAGACTTAGGCTTAAAAACATGGCGTTAGTGGGTAAAAACTCGAAACAGCCTCCGAGCGGGCCCTTCGGTCGCACCAATGCCTCCCACGGGACCAATATAACTCGTAGGAATTGACCGTGCAGTCGTGGGACTCTCAGTTTGAGAATATGATGATAATTTGCATATTTTTAGACTTTAGATTAAAAACATGGAGTTAGAGAGTGAAAACCTGAAACAGCCCCCGAATGGCCCCGTGGGTGGCACCATCACTTCCCCCGGGACGAATGTAACACGTAAGAAATGACACCATAGCCGCGGGACTCCTGATTTAAGAATAGGATGATAATTTGCATATTAATAGACTTAGGCTTAAAAACATAGCATAAGAGGGTGAAAACCCTAAACAACACCCGAATGGCCCCGTGGGTGGCACCAACGCCTCCCATGGGACCAATTTAACTCGTACGAACTGACCGTGCGGCCGCGAAACTCCCGGTTCAAGAATACGACAATAATTTGCATATTTCTAGACTTTGATTAAAAAACATGGCATTAGAGGGTGAAAACCCGAAACAGACCCCGAAAGGCCCCGTGCGTTGAACCAACACCTCCCCCGGGACCAATGTAACATGTAGGAACTGACACTACAGCCGTGGGACTCTTGATTTTAGAATTCAATGATAATCTGCATATTAATAGACTTAGTCTTAAAAACATGGCATTAGAGGGTGAAAACCCGAAACAACCGCTGAATGGCCCCGTGGGTGGCACCAACACCTCCCACGGGACCAATGTAATTCGTAGGAACTGATCGCGTAGCTGCGGGGCTCCCGGTTTGAGAATAGAACGATAATTTTCATATTTCTATACTTAGGCTTAAAAACATGGCGTTAGAGGGCGAAAACCCGAAACAGCCGTTGAACGGCCCCGTGGGTGGCACCAACACCTCCCTCGAGACAAATATAACTCATAGAAACTGACCGTGTAGCCGCGGAACTCCCGGTTTGAAAATACGAAGATAATTTTCATATTTTTAGACTTTGGTTTAAAAACATGGCGTTAGAGGGTGAAAACCCAAAACAGTCCCCCGAATGGCCCCGTGGGTGGAACCAACACCTCCCCCGGGACCAATGTAACACGTAGGAACTTACACCGTAGCTGCAGGACTCTCGATTTGAGAATACTATGATAATTTGCATATTAATAGACTTAGGCTTAAAAACATGGCATTAGAGGGTGAAAACCCGATACAAACCCCGAACGGCCCCGTGGGTTGCACCAACACCTCCCACGGGAAGAATTTAACTCATAGGAACTGATCGCGTAGCCGCGGGACTCTCAGTTTGAGAATACGACAATAATTTGTATATTGCTAAAATTAGGCTTAAAAACGTGGCATTAGAGGGTGAAAACCAAAAACAGGGCCTGAACGGCCCCGTGGATGGCACCAACACCTCCCCCGGGACCAATGTAACTAATAGGAACTGACACCGCAGCCGCGAGTCTCCCGATTTGAGAATTGGATGATAATTTGCATATCAATAGACTTAGGCTTAAAAATATGGCATTAGAGGGTGAAAACACGACACAGCTCCCGAACGGCCCCGTGGGTGGCACCAACACCTCCCACGCCAATGTAACTCGTAGGAACTGACCACGCAGCTGTATGACTCTCCGTTTGAGAATACGATGATAATTTGCATATTTGTAGACTTAGGCTAAAAAACATGGTATTAGAGGTTAAAAACCCAAAATATCCCTCGAATGTCCCCATAGGTGGCACCAAGACCTCCCTTGGGACCAATGTAACTCGAAGGAACTGACCGCGCAGTCGCGGGCTCCCAGTTTGAGAATACGAAGATAATTTGCATATTTCTAGACTTATGCTTTAAAACATGGTATTGGAGGGTGAAAACCCAAAACAGCCCCGTGGGTGGCACCACCACCTCCCCCGGGACTAATGTAACTCATAGGAACTAACACCGCAACCGCGGGAGTCTCGGTTTGAGAATACAATGAGAATTTGCATATTTCTAGACTTAGTCTTAAAAACTTGGCGTTAGAGGGTGAAAAGCTGAAACAACCCCCGAACGGCCCCGTGGGTGGCACCAACACCTCCCACGGGACACATTTAACTCATAGGCATTAATCACATAGCCGCAGAACTCCCAGTTTGAGGATACGATAGTAATTTACATATTTTTAGACTTAGGCTTAAAAATATGGCGTTAGAGGGTGAAAACTCGAAACAGCCCCCGAACGACTCCCTGGGTAGCACCAATGCCTCCGACGGGGTCAATATAACTCGTAGGAACTAACCGCGCAGTCGCGAGCCACGCGAGGTGAGAATACGACAATAATTTGCGTATTTCAAGACTTTGGCTTAAAAACTTGGCGTTAGAGGGTAAAATCCCGAAACAACCCCCGAACGGCCCCGTGGGTGGAACCAACACCTCCCCCGGGACTAATGTAACTCGTAGGAACTGACACTGCAACCGCGGGAAACTCGGTTTGAGAATACGACGAGAATTTGCATATTTCTAGACATAGGCTTAAAAACTTAGCGTTAGAGGGTGAAAACCCGAAACAACCCCCGAACGGCCCCGTGGGTGGCACCAACACCTCCCACGGGACCAATTTAACTCGTAGGAACTGACCGTGCAACTGCGGTACTCCTGGTTTGAGAATACGATGATAATTTTCATATTTCTAGACTTTGTCTTACAAACATGGTATTAGAGGGTCAAAACCCGAAACAACCCCCGAACGGCCCCGTGGGTGGCACCAACACCTCCCACGGGACCAATTTAACTCGTAGCAACTGACACCGCGATCACGGGACTCCCGTTTTGAGAATACAATGATAATTTGCATATTACTAGACTTGAGCTTAGAAACATGGTGTCAGAGGGTGAAAACCCAAAATAGCCCCCGAACGGCCCCGTTGGTGGCACCAACACCTCCCACGGGACCATTTCAACTTGTACGAACTGACCGCATAGCCGCGAAACTCCCGATTTGAGAATACGATGATAATTTCTATATTTCTAGACTTTAGCTTAAAAACAAGGCGTTAGAGGTTGAAAACCCGAAACAGCACCCGAATGGCCCCATGGGTGGCACCAACACCTCCCCCGGGACTAATGTAACACGTAAGAATTGACACCGCAGCCGCGGGACTCCCGAATTGAGATTACAACAATAATTTGCATATTAATAGGCATAGGCTTAAAAACTTGGCATTAGAGGGTGAAAACCCGAAACAACCCTCGAACGGCCCCGTGGGTGGCACCGACACCTCCCATGGGACCAATGTAACTCGTAGGAACTGTACGCACAGCCACGGGGCTCCCGATTTTAGAATACAACTATAATTTGCATATTTCTAGACGTATGATTAAAAACATTACGTAAGAGGGTGAAAACCCGAAACAACCTCGGAACGGCCCCGTGGGTGGCACCAACACCTCCCCTGGGAGCAATGTAACTTGTAAGAACTGACACCACAACCGTCGGACTCTCAGTTTGAGAATACAACGATAATTTTCATATTTATATACTTAGGCTTAAAAACATGGCATTTGATGGTGAAAACTCGAAACAACCCCCCGAACGGCCCCCTGGGTGGCACCAATGCCTCCCACGGGACCATTATCTACTCGTAGGAATTGACTGCGCAGCTGCGGGACTCCCAGTTTGAGAATACGATGATAATTTGCATATTTATAGACTTAGGCTTAAAAATATGCCATTAGATGGTGAAAACGAGAAACAACCCCCGAACGGCCCCTTGGGTGGCACCAATGCCTCCCACGGGACCAATATAACTCGTAGGAACTGACCGTACAGCCGCGGGACTCCCGGTTTGAGAATACGACAATAATTTGCATATTTCTAGACTTTGGTTAAAAAATATGGCATTAAAGGGTGAAAAACCGAAACAGCCCCCGAAAGGCCCCATGGGTGGAACCAACGTCTCCTCCGGGACCAATGTAACACGTAGGAACTGACACTGCAGCCGCGGGACTCTCGATTTTAGAATACAGTGATAATTTGCATATTAATATACTTAGTCTTAAAAACATGGCATTATAGGGTGAAAACTCGAAACAACCGTCGAACGGCCCTGTGGGTGGTACCAACACCTCCCACGGGACCAATGTAACTCGTAAGAACTGACCGTGTAACCACGGGGCTCTCGGTTTGAGAATACAACGATAATTTTCACATTTCTATACTAAGGCTTAAAAACATTGCGTTAGAGGGCGAAAACCTGAAATAGCCCCCGAACGGCCCCGTGGGTGGCACCAACACCTCCCCCGAGACAAATATAACTCGTAGGAACTGATCGCACAGCCGCGGAACTCCCGGTTTGAGAACATGACGATAATTTGCATATTTCTCGACTTTGGTTTAAAAACATGAAGTTAGAGGTGAAAACCTAAAACAGCCCCCGAACGGCCCCGTGGGTGGAACCAACACCTCCCCCGGGACCAATGTAACACGTAGGAACTGACACCGTAACCGCAGGACTCTCGATTAGAGAATATGATGATAATTTGCAAATTAATAGACTTAGGCTTAAAAACATGGCATTAGAGGATGAAAACTCGATACAAACCCCGAACGGCCCGGTGGGTTGCATCAACACCTCCCACAGGGCCAATGTAACTCGTAGGAATAAACCGCACAACCGTGGGACTCTCAGTTTGAGAATACGACGATAATTTTCATATTTCTATACTTAGGCTTAAAAACATGGCCTTAGAGTGTGAAAACCCTAAACAACCCCCGAACGGCCTTGTGGGTGGCACCAACAGCTCCCTCGGGACCAATGTAACTCGTAGGAACTGACACCGCAGCCGTGAGTCTCCCGATTTGAGAATAGGATGATAATTTGCATATTAATAGACCTAGGCTTAAAAATATGACAGAAGAGGGTGAAAACTCGAAATAGACCCATGGTTCGCACCAACTCCTCCCATGGGGCCAATCTAACTCCTAGGAACAGACCGCACAACCGTGGGACTCTCAGTTTGAGAATACGACGATAATTTGTATATTTCTATACTTTGTCTTAAAAACATGGTGTTAGAGGGTGAAAACTCGAAACAACCCCCGAACGGCGCCGTGGGTGGCACCAACACCTCCCTCGGGATCAATGTAACTCGTAGGAACTAACCGCGTAATCGGGGGACTCCCGGTTTGAGAATACGACGATAATTTTCATATTTCTAGACTTAGGCTTACAAACATGGTATTAGAGGGTGAAAACTAGAAACAACCCCCAAACGGCCCCGTGAGTGGCACCAACACCTCCCCCGGGACCAATGTAACTCGTAGGAACTAACACCCGAGTCGCGGGACTCCCGATTTCAGAATACGATGATAATTTTCATATTTCCAGACTTTGGCTTACAAACATGGCGTTAGAGGGTGAAAACTCGAAACAACCCCCGAACGGCCCCGTGGGTGGCACCAATACCTCCCTCGGGACCAATGTAACTCGTAGGAACTGACCGCGCAACCACGGGACTCCTGATTTCAGAATACGATGATAATTTGAATATTTTAGACTTAGGCTTAAAAACATGGTATTAGAGGGTGAAAACCCGAAACAGCCCCCTAATGGCCCCATGGGTGGCATCAACACCTCCTACGGGAATAATTTAACTCGTAAGAACTGATCGCGGAGCCGCGGGACTCCCGATTTTAGAATACGACCATAATTTGTATATTTCTAGACTTTAGCAAAAAAACATGGCTTTAGAGGTTGAAAACCCGAAACAACCCTCGAATGGCCCCGTGGGTGGCACCAACACCTCGCCCAGGACCAATGTAACTCGTAGGAACTGACCGCGCAGCCTCAGGACTCCCCCTTTGAGAATACGATGATAATTTGCATATTTTTAGACTTAGGCTTAAAAACATGGAGTTAGAGGGTTAAAACCCAAAATAGCCCCCGAACATCCCCGTGGGTGGAACCGACACCTCCCACGGGACCAATTTAACTCGTACAAACTAACCGCGTAGCCGCGGAACTCTCAGTTTGAGAATACGATGATAATTTTCATATTCTAGACTTTGGTTCAAAAACATGGCGTTAGAGAGTGAAAAATCCGAAATAGCCCCTGAACGGCCCCGTGGGTGGAACCAACCTCTCCCCTGGGACCAATGTAACACGTAGGAACTGACCCCGTAGCCGCGGGACTCTCGATTTGAGAATACGATGATAATTTTCATATTAATAGACGTAATCTTAAAAACATGGCATTAGAGGGTGAAAACCAGAAACAACCACCGAACGGCCCCGTGGGTGGCACCAACACCTCCCACGGGACCAATGTAACTCGTAGGAACTGACCGCGCAACCGCGAGGGTCCCGGTTTGAGAATTCGACGATAATTTGCATATTTCTAGACTTAGGCTTAAAAACCTGGTGTTAGAGGGTAAAAACCCAAAACAACCCCCGAACGGCCCCGTGGGTGGCACCAACACCTCCACTAAGACCAATATAACTCGTAGGAACTGACCGCGCAGCCGCGGAACTCCCGACTTGAGAATATGACAATAATTTGCGTATTTCTAGACTTTATTTTAAAAACATGGCGTTAGAGCGTGAAAACCCGAAACAGCCCCCGAACGGCCCCGTGGGTGGAACCAACACCTCCCTCGGGACTAATGTAACACGTAGGAACTGACACCGCAGCCGCGGGTCTCCCGATTTGAGAATACGATGATAATTTACATATTAATAGACTTAGGCTTTAAAATATGGTAGTAGAGGGTGAAAACCCAAAACAGCTCCTGAACGGCCCCGTGGGTCGCACCAACACCTCCCACGGGGCCAATGTAACACATAGGAATAGTCCGCACAGCCGCAGGACTCTCAGTTTAAGATTACAATGATAATTTGTATATTTCTACTCTTAGGCTTAAAAACATGGCGTTAGAGGGGGAGAGCCCGAAACAACCCCCGAACGGCCCCATCGGTGGCACCAACACCTCCCTCGGGACCAATGTAACTCCTAGGAACTGACCGCGCAGTCGCGGGACTCCCGGTTTGAGAAAACGATGATAATTTGCATATTTCTAGACTTAGGCTTAAAAACATGGTATTAGAGGGTGAAAAATCGAAACAGCCCCATAATGGCCCCGTGGGTGGCACCAACACCTCCCCCGGGACCAATGTAACTCCAAGTAACTGACACCGCAGTCGCGGGAATCCCGATTTGAGAATACGATGATAATTTTTATATTTCTAGACTTAGGCTTAAAAACATGGCGTTAGAGGGTGAAAACCCAAAACAACCCCCGAAGGGCCCCGTGGGTGGCACCAACACCTCCTCCGGGACCAATGTAACTAATAGGAACTGTCAACGGAGCCGCGAGTCTCCCGATTTGAGAATTGGATGATAATTTGCAAATCAATAGACTTAGCCTTAAAAACATTGTATTAGAGAGTGAAAACCCGAAACATCCCCCGAACGGCCCCGTGGGTGGCACCAACACCTCCTCCGGGACCAATGTAACTCGTAGGAACTGAGACCGCGGCCGCGGGACTCCCGGTTTGAGAATACGACAATAATTTGCATATTTCTAGACTTAGGCTTTAAAACATGGAGTTAGAGGGAGAAAACCCAGAACAACCCACGAATGTCCCCGTGGGTGGCACCAACACCTCCCACGATAATAATTTAACTCGTAGGAACTGATCGCGTAGCCGCGGGACTCTCGATTTGAGAATACGACGATAATTTACATATTTCTAGACTTAGGCTTAAAAACTTGGCGTTAGAGGTTGAAAACCCGAAACAACCCCCGAATGGCACCGTGGGTGGCACCAACACCACCACTAGGACCAATGTAACTCGTAGGAACGGACACTGCGGCTGCGGGACTCCCGATTTGCGAATACGATGATAATTTGTATATTTCTAGACTTAGGCTTAAAAACAGAGCATTGGAGGATCAAAACCCGAAAGAACCCCCGAACGGCCCAGTGGGTGGCACCAACACCTCCCCCGGGACTAATGTAGCTCGTAGGAACTGACACCGTGGCTGCGGGACTCCTGTTTTGAGAATACAATGATAATTTGCATATTTCTAGACTTAGGCTTGAAAATATGGCGTTAGAGGGTGAAAACCCAAAATAGCCCCCGAACGGCCCCCTGGGTGGCACCAACACCTCCCACAGGACCAATTTAACTCATAGGATTTGACCGCGTAGCCGCGGAACTGCCGGATTGAGAATACGATGATAATTTGAATATTTCTAGACTTTGGTTAAAAAAATATGGCGTTAGAGGGTGAAAACATAAAATAGCCCCCGAACGGCCCCGTGGGTGGAACCAACACCTCCCCCGGGACCAATGTTACACGTAGGAACTGACTCCGCAGCCGTGGGACTCTTGATTTGAGAATACGATGATAATTTGCATATTAATAGACTTGGTCTTAAAAACATGGCATTAGAGGTTGAAAACCCGAAACAACCCCCAAACGGCCCCGTGGGAGGCGCCAACACCTCCCACGGGACCAATGTAACTCGTAGGAACAGACCGGACAGCCGCGAGGCTCCGAGTTTGAGAATACGATGATAATTTACATATTTCTAGACTTAGGCTTAAAAACATGGTGTTAGAGGGAAAAACCCCAAAACAGCCCCCGAACGACCCCGTGGGTGGCACCAACACCTCCCCCGAGACCAATATAACTCGTAGGAAATGACCGCGCACTCGCGGAACTCCCGGTTTGAGAATACGATGATAATTTGCATATTTTAAGACTTTGGTTTAAAAACATGGTGTTAGGGGGTGAAAACTCTAAACATCCCCCGAACGGCCCCGTGGGTGGAACCAACACCTCCCCCGGGACCAATGTAATATGTAGGAACGGACACCGCAGCCGCGGGACTCCCGATTTCAGAATACAACGATAATTTTCATATTTCTAGACTTAGCCTTATAAACATGGCGTTAGAGGGTGAAAACCCGATACAACCCCCGAATGGCCCTGTGGGTGGCACCAACACCTCCCCCAGGACCAATGTAACTCGTAGGAACTGACTGTGCAGCCGCGGGACTCCCAGTTTGAGAATACGATGATAATTTGCATGTTTCTAGACTTAGGCTTAAAAACATGGTATTAGAGGGTGAAAACTCGAAGAATCCCCATAACGGCCCTGTGGGTGGCACTAACATCTCCCCCCGGGACTAATGTAGTTCGTAGGAACATACATTGCGGCCGCGGGACTCCCGTTTTGAGAATACAATGATAATTTGCATATTTCTACACTTAGGCTTAAAAACATGGCGTTAGAGGGTGAAAACCCGAAATATCGCCCGAACGGCACCGTGGGTGGAACCAACACCTCCCACGGGACCAATTTAACTCGTAGGAACTGACCGCGCAGCCGTGGGACTCCCGGTTTCAGAATACAATTATAATTTGCATATTTATAGACTTTGGTTTAAAAACATGGCATTAGAGGTTGAAAACCCCGAATAGCCCCCGAGCGGCCCCATGGGTGGAACCAACATCTCCCGTGGGACCAATGTAACACGTAGGAGCTGACACCGCAGCCACGAGACTCTCGATTTGAGAATACGACAATAATTTGCATATTTCTAGACTTAGGCTTAGAAACATGGCATTAGAGGGTGAAAACCTAAAACAACCCCCGAACGGCCCCGTGGGTGGCACCAACACCTCCCACGGGGCCAATGTAACTCGTAGGAACTAACCGCAAAGCCGTGGGACTCTCAGTTTGAGAATACGATGATAATTTGCATATTTCTATACTTAGGCTTAAAAACATGGCGTTAGAGGGCGAAATCCCGATATAGCCCCCAAGCGGCCCCATGGATGGCACCAACACCTCCCATGGGACCAATATAACTCGTAGGAGATGACCGCGCATCCGTGGAACTCCCGGTTTGAGAATACGACGATAATTTTCATATTTCTAGACTTTGGTTTAAAAACATGGAGTTGGAGGGTGAAAACTTGAAATAGCCCCCCGAACGGCACTGTGGATGGCACCACCACCTCCCCCGGGAGCAATTTAATTAATAGGAACTGACACCACAGCCGCGAGTCTCCCGATTTGAGAATAAGATGATAATTTTCATATTAATAGACCTAGGCTTAAAAATTTGGCATTGGAGGGTGAAAACTTGAAACTGCTCCCAAACGGCACCGTGGGTCGCGCCAACACCTCCCATAGGGCCAATATAACTCGTAGGAATAGACCGCACAGCCGTGGGACTCTCAGTTTGAGAATACAACGATAATTTACATATTTCTATACTTAGGCTTAAAAATATGATGTTAGATGGTGAAAACCCGAAACAACCCGCGAACGACCTCGTGGGTGGCACAAACACCTCCCTCGGGCCCAATGTAACTCGTAGGAACTGACACAGCATCCGTGAGTTTCCCAATTTGAGAATAGGATGATAATTTGCATATTAATAGACCTAGGCTTAAAAATATGGCAGAAGAGGGTGAAAACTCGAAACACCTCCCAAACGGCCCCATGGGTCGCACCAACACCTCCCACGGTGCCAATGTAACTCCTAGGAACAGACCGCACAACCGTGGGACTCTCAGTTTGAGAATAAGACGATAATTTGCATATTTCTATACTTAGGCTTAAAAACATGGTGTTAGAGGGTGAAAACCCGAAACAACCCCCGAACGGCCGTGTGGGTGGCACCAACACCTCCCTCGGAACCAATGTCACTCGTAGGAACTGACCGCGCAGCCGGGGTACTCTTGGTTTGAGAATACGATGATAATTTGCAAATTTCTAGACTTAGGCTTAAAAACATGGTATTAGAGGGTGAAAACCCGAAACAACCCCCAAACGGCCTCGTGAGTGGCACTAACACCTTCCCTGGGACCAATGTAACTCGTAGGAACTGACACCCCAGTCGCGGGACTCCCGATTTTCAGAATACGGCGATAATTTTCATATTTCTAGACTTAGGCTTATAAACATGGCGTTATAGGGTGAAAACCCAAAAAAACCACCGAACGGCCCCGTGGGTGGCACCAACACCTCCCACGGGACCAATGTAACTCGTAGGAAATGATCACGCAGCCGCGGGACTCCTGATTTGAGAATACGATGACAATTCAAATATTTATAGAATTAGGCTTAAAAACGTGGTATTAGAGGGTGAAAACCCAAAATAGCCCCCGAACAGTCCCATGGGTGGCACCAACACCTCCCACGGGAATAATTTAACTCGTAGGAACTGATCGCGGAGCCGCGGGACTCTCGATTTGAGAATACGACTATAATTTGCATATTTCTAGACTTAGGTTAAAACCATGGCATTAGAGGTTGAAAACCTGAAACAACCCTCGAATAGCCCCGTGGGTGGCACCAACACCTCCCCCAGGACCAATGTAACTTGTAGGAACTGATCGCGAAGCATCGGGTCTCCCCATTTGAGAATACGATGATAATTTGCATATTTCTAGACTTAGGCTTAAAAACATGGCTTTAGAGAGTGAAAACCCGAAACAGCCCCCAAACGGCCCTGTGGGTGGCACCAACACCTCCCCCGGGATTAATGTAACTCGTAGGAACTGACACCGCGGCTGCGGGACTCCCATTTTGTGAATACAACGATAATTTGCATATTTCTAGACTTAGGCTTAAAAACATGGCATTAGAGGGTAAAAGCCCGAAATAGCCCCCGAACGTCCCCGTGGGTGGCACCAACCCCTCCCACGGGAACAAATTAACTCGTAGGAACTGATAGCGCAGTCGCGGAACTCCCGGTTTGAGAATACGATGATAATTTGCATATTCTAGACTTTGGTTAAAAAATATGGCGTTAGAGAGTGAAACCCGAAATAGCCCCCGAACGGCCCCGTGGGTGGAACAAACACCTCCCCGGGACCAATGTAACACGTAGGAACTGACACCGCAATCGCGGGACTCTCAATTTGAGAATACGATGATAAATTGCATATTAATAGACGCAGTCTTAAAAACATGGCATTAGAGGGTGAAAACCCGAAACAACCGCCGAACGGCCCCGTGGGTGGCAGCAATACCTCCCATGGGACCAATGTAACTCGTAGGAACTGACCGCGTAGCCGCGAGGCTCCCGATTTGATAATACGACGATAATTTGCATATTTTGGGACTTAGGCTTAAAAACATGGTATTAGAGGGAAAAAACCCAAAACAGCCCCAGAACGGCCTCGTGGGTGGCACCAACACCTCCCCTGAGACTAATATAACTCGTAGGAACTGACCGTGGAGTAGCGAAACTCCCGGTTTGAGAATGCGATGATAATTTGCATATTTTTGGACTTTTGTTTAAAGACATGATGTTAGAGGGTGAAAACCCGAAACAACCCCCGAACGGCCCCGTGGGTGGAACCAACACCTCCCCCGGGACTAATGTAACACGTAGGAACTGACACCGCAGCCGCGGGTCTCCCGATTTGAGAATATGATGATAATTTGCATATTAATAGACTTAGACTTAAAACTATGGTAGTAGAGGGTGAAAACCCGAAACAGCTTTCGAACGGCCCCATGGGTCGTACAACATCTCCCACGGGGTCAATGTAACTCGTAGGAACAGTCCGCACAGCCGTGGGACTCTCAGTTTGAGAATACGATGATAATTTACATATTTCTATACTTAGGCTTAAAAACAAGGCGTTTGAGGGTGAAAAGCCAAAACAACACCCGAACGGCCCCGTCGGTGGCACCAACACCTCCCTCGGGACCAATGTAACTCGTAGGGACTGATCGGCCAGTCGCGGGACTCCTGGTGTGAGAAAACGACGATAATTTGCATATTTCTAGACTTAGGCTTAAAAACATGGTATTAGAGGGTGAAAAATTGAAAAAGCCCCATATTGGCCCCGTGGGTGCCACCAACACCTCCCCCGGGACCAATGTAACTCGAGGTAACTGACACCACAGTCGCGGGAATCCCGATTTGAAAATATGATGATAATTTTTATATTTCTAGACTTAGGCTTAAAAACATGGCGTTAGAGGGTGAAAACTCGAAACAACCACCGAACGGCCCCGTGGGTGGCACCAACACCTCCCTCGGGACCAATGTAACGAATAGGAACGGACCCCGCAGCCGCGAGTCTCTCGATTTGAGAATTGGATTATAATTTTCATATCAATAGACTTAGGGTTAAAAATATGGCATTACAGGGTAAATACCCAAAACAACCCCCGAACGACTCCGTGGGTGGCACCAACACCTCCCACAGAAACAATTTAACTCGTAGGAACTTATCGCGCAGTCGCGGGACTCTCGATTTGAGAATACGTTGATAATTTGTATATTTCAAGACTTAGGCTTAAAAACATGGTGTTTGAGGGAGAAAACCCGAAACAGCCCATGAATGACCCCGTGGGTGGCACCAACACCTCCCACGGGAATAATTTAACTCGTAGGAACTGATCGCGCAGCCGCGGGACTCTCCATTTGAGAATACGATGATAATTTGCATATTTCTAGACTTAGGCTTACAAACATGGCGTTAGAGGTTGAAAACCCGAAACAACCCCCGAATGGCCCCGTGGGTGGCACCAACACCACCCCCTAGGACCAGTGTAACTCGTAGGAACTGACCACGCAGCCTCGGGACTCCCGATTTGAGAATACGATGATAATTTGCATATTTCTAGACTTAGTCTTAAAAACATGGCTTTGGAGGATGAAAACCCGAAACAGCCCCCGAACGGCCCAGTGGGTGGCCCCAACACCTCCCCCAGGACTAATGTAGCTCGTAGGAACAGACACCGCGGCTGCGGGACTCCTATTTTGAGAATACGGTGATAATTTTTTTATTTCTAGACTTAGGCTTAAAAACATGGCGTTAGAGGGTGAAAACCCGAAATAGCCCCCGAACGGCCCCGTGGGTGGCACCAACGCCTCCCACGGGACCAATTTAACTCATAGGAATGGACTGCGCAGCCGCGAAACTGCCGGTTTGAGAGTACGATGATAATTTACTTATATCAAGACTTAGGCTTAAAATCATGGCGTTTGAGGTTGAAAGCCCGTAACAACCCCCGAACGTCCCCGTGGGTGGCACCAACACCTCCCCCGGGACAATGTAACTCGTAGGAACTGACATCGCAGTCGCGGGACTTGCAGTTTGAGAATACGACGATAATTTTCGTATTTCAAGACTTAGTCCTAAAAATATGGCGTTAGAGGTTGAAAACCCAAAACAACCCCCGAACGTCCCCATGGGTGGAAGCAACACCTCCCCTGGGAGCAATGTTACACGTAGGAACTGACACCGTAGCCGCGGGACTCTCGATTTGAGAATAAGATGATAATTTGCATATTAATAGACGTAGTCTTAAAAACATGGTGTTAGAGGGCGAAAACCCAAAACAGCCCCCGAACGGCCCCGTGGGTGGGACCAACACCTCCCCCGAGACCAATATAACACGTAGGAAATGATCGCGTAGCCGCGGAACTCCCGGTTTGAGAATACGATGATAATTTTCATATTTGTAGACTTTGGTTTAAAACCATGGCGTTAGAGGGTGAAAACTCAAAACATCCCCCGAACGGCCCCGTGGGTGACACCAACTCCTCCCCCGGGACCAATGTAATACGTAGGAACTGACACGCCAGCCGCGGGGCTCTCAATTTGAGAATACGATGATAATTTGCATATTAATTGACTTGGGCTTAAAAACATGGCATTAGAGGGTGAAAACCGGAAACAACCCCCGAACGGCCCTGTGGGAGGCACCAACACCTCCCACGGGACTATTGTAACTCGTAGGAACAGACCGCGCATCCGCGAGGCTCCCAGTTTGAGAATACGATGATAATTTTCATATTTCTAGACTTTGCCTTAAAAACATGGTGTTAGAGGGAGAAAACCCAAAACAGCCCCCGAACGGCCCCGTGGGTGGCACCAACACCTCCCCCGAGACCAATATAACTCGTAGGAAATGACCGCGCAAACACGGAACTCCCGGTTTGAGAATACGATGATAATTTGCATATTTCTAGACATTGGTTTAAAAACATGGCGTTAGAGGGTGAAAACTCGAAACATCCCCCGTACGGCCCCGTGGGTGGAACCAACACCTCCCCCGGGACCAATGTAATACGTAGGAACTGAGACTGTAGCCGCGGGACTCTCGATTTGAGAATACGATGATAATTTACATATTAATAGACTTAGTCTTAAAAACATGGCATTAGAGGGTGAAAACCCAAAATAACCCCCGAACGGCGCCGTGGGAGGCACCAACACCTCCCACGGGACTAATGTTACTCGTAGGAATAGACCGCGCAGCCGCGAGGCTCCCGGTTTGAGAATACGATGATAATTTGCATATTTCTAGACTTAGCTTTACAAACATGGTGTTAGAGGGCGAAAACCCAAAACAGCCCCCGAACGGCCCCGTGGGTGGGACCAACACCTCCCCCGAGACCAATATAACTTGTAGGAAATGATCGCGCATTCGCGGAACTCCTGGTTTGAGAATACGATGATAATTTGCATATTTATAGACTTTGGTTTAAAACCATATCATTAGAGGGTGAAAACTCAAAACATCCCCCAAATGGCTCCGTGGGTGGAACCAACTCCTCCCCCCGGACCAATGTAATACGTAGGAACTGACATCGCAGCCGCGGGACTCTTAATTTGAGAATACGATGATAATTTTGATACTAATTGACTTGGGCTTAAAAACATGGCATTAGAGGGTGAAAACCCGAAACAACCCCCGAACGGCCTCATGGGTGGCACCAACACCTCCTACGGAAACAATTTAACTCGTAGGAACTTATCGCGCAGTCGCGGGACTCTCGGTTTGAGAATACATTGATAATTTGTATATTTCTAGACTTAGGCTTAAAAACATCGCGTTAGAGGGTGAAAACCCAAAATAGCCCCTGAACGGCTCCGTGGGTGGCACCAACTACTCCCCCGGGCCCAATGTAACTAATAGGAACTGACACCGCAGTTGCAAGTCTCTCGATTGAGAATAGGACGATAATTTACATATTAATAGACTTAGGCTTAAGAATATGTCAATAGAGGGTGGAAACCCGAAACAACCCCTGAACGGCCCCGTGGGTGGCATCAACACCTCCCATGGGGCCAATGAGACTCGTAGGAACAGACCGCACAGCCGTGGGACTCCCGGTTTATGAATACGACGATAATTTGCATATTTCTAGACTTAGGCTTAAAAACATGTTATTAGAGGGTGAAAACCCTAAACAATCCCCAAACGGCCCCCTGAGTGGCACCAACACCTCCCTCGGAACCAATGTAACTCGTAGGACCTTACCGCACAGCAGTGGGGCTCCCGGTTTGAGAATACGACGATAATTTTCATATTTCTAGACTTAGGCTTAAAAACATGGCGTTAGAGGGTTAAAACCCGAAACAGCCCCCGAATGTCCCCGTGGGGGGCACCAACACCTCCCTCGGGTTCAATGTAACTCATAGGAACTGACCGCGCAGCCGCGGGACTCTCAGTTTGAGAATACGATGATAATTTGCATATTTTTAGACTTAGGATTAAAAAAATGGTGTTAGAGAGTGAAAACCCAAAACAGCCCCCGAACGGCCCCGTGGGTGGCACCAACACCTCCCCCGAGTGCAATGTAACTCGTAGGAACTGACATCGCTGTCGCGGGACTCCCGATTTGAGAATACGATGATAATTTGCATATTAATAAACTTAGGCTTAAAAACTTAGCCTTAGAGGGTGAAAACCCAAAACAACTCCTGAACGGCCCGTAGGTGGTACCAACACCTACCACAGGACCATTGAAACTCGAAGGAACTGACCGCGCAGCCGCAGGGCTCCCGGTTTGAGAATACAACGATAATTTTTGTATTTCTAGACTTAGGCTTTAAAACATGGAGCTAGAGGGTGAAAACCCGAACCATCCCCCGAACGGCCCCGTGGGTGGCACCAACACCTCCCCTGGGACCAATGTAACTCGTACAAAATGACACCGTAGCCGCAGGATTCCCAGTTTCAAAATATGACGATAATTTGCATATTTACACACTTAGGCTTAAAAAAGGGGCATTAGAGGTTGAAAACCCTAAACAGCCCCCGTGGGTAGCACTAACACCTACGCCGGGACCAATGTAACTCGTAGTAACTTACACCATAGCCACGGGACTCCCGGTTTGAGAATACGACAATAATTTACAAATTTCTAGACTTAAGGTTAAAAACATGGTGTTAGAGGATGAAAACCTGAAACAGCCCCCAAACGGCCCCGTGGGTGGTACCAACACCTCCAACGGGACCAATGTAACTCGTAGGAACTGACCGCGCAGCCGCGGGACTCCCGGTTTAGTAATACGATGATAATTTTCATATTTCTAGATTTAGGCTTAAAAACATGGCGTTAGATGATGAAAAAATGAAACAGCCCCCGAATGTCCCCGTGGGTGGTACCAACACCTTCCCCAGGTCCAATGTAACTCGTAGGAACTAACACCGCAGCCACGGATCTACCGATTTGAGAATACGACGATAATTTGCACATTTCTAGACTTAGGCTAAAAACATGGAGTTAGAGGATGAAAATCCGAAATAGACCCCGAACGGCCCTGTGGCCCCAACACCTCCCCTGGACCAATGTAACTCGTAGGAACTGACACCGCAGCCACGGAACTCCCAATTTGAGAATATGACTAAAATTTGCATATTTATAGACTTAATCTTAAAAACATGGCGTTAGAGCTTGAAAACCCGTAACAGCCCCCGAACGGCCCTGTGGGTGGCACCAATACCTCCCTTGGGACCAATGTTACTCGTAGGAACTGACCGCGCAGCTGTGGGAATCCCGATTTCAGAATACGATGATAATTTGTATATTTCTAGACTTAGGCTTAAAAATATGGCGTTATGGAGTGAAAACCTGAAACAACCCTCGAACGGCCCCGTGGGTGGCACCAACACCTCCCCCTGGACAAATGTAACTCATAGGAACAGACCGCGTAGCCGTGGCAGTCCCGGTTTGAGAGTACGATGATAATTTTCATATTTCTAGACTTAGGCTTAAAAACATGGCGTTAGATGGTGAAAACTATAAACAACCCTCGAACGGCCCCGGGGGTGGCACCAACACCTCCCCCGAGACAAATGTAACTCGTAGGAACAGACTGTGTAGCCGTGGCACTCCCGATTTGAGAGTACGATGATAATTTGCATATTTCTAGACTTAGGCTTAAAAACATGGCATTAGAGGGTGAAAACCCGAAACAAGCCCCGAACGGCCCCGTGGGTGGCCCCAACACCTCCCACGGGGCCAATGTAACTCGTAGGAACAGACCGCATGGCCGTGGGACTCTCAGTTTGAGAATATGATGATAATTTTCGAATTTCTATACTTAGGATTAAAAACATGGCGTTAGAGGGTGAAAACCCGAAACAACCCCCGAATGGCCCTGTGGGTGGCACCAACACCTCCCTTGGGACCAATGTAACTCGTAGGACCTGACCGCGCAGCCGCGGGACTCCCTGTTTGAGAATACGACGATAATTTGCATATTTCTCGACTTAGGCTTAAAAACATGGTATTAGAGGGTGAAAACACGAAACAACCCCCAAACGGCCCCGTGAGTGGCACCAATACCTCCCTCGGGACCAATGTAACTCGTAGGACCTGACCTCGCACCAGCGGGACTCCCAGTTTGAGAATACGAAGGTAATTTTCATATTTCAAGACTTAGGCTTAAAAACATGGCGTTAGAGGGTGAAAACCCAAAACAGCCCCCGAATGTCCCCGTGGGTGGCACCAACACCTCCCTCGGGTCCAATGTAACTCATAGGAACTGACCGCGCAGCCGCGGGACTCTCAGTTTGAGAATACGATGATAATTTGCATATTTCTAAAATTAGGCTTAAAAACATGGTATTAGAGAGTGAAAACCCAAAACAGCCCCCGAACGGCCCCGTGGGTGGCACCAACACCTCCCCCGGGACCAATGTAACTCGTAGGAACTGACACCGCTGTAGCGGGACTCCCGATTTGACAATACGATGATAATTTACATATTATAAGACTTTGGCTTAAAAACCTGGCCTTAGAGGGTGAAATCCCAAAACAACTCCTGAACGGCCCGTAGTTGGTACCAACACCTACCACAGGACCATTGTAACTCGAAGGAACTGACCGCGCAGCCATAGGGCTCCCGGTTTGAGAATATAACAATAATTTTATTATTTCTAGACTTAGGCTTTGAAACATGGAGCTAGAGGGTGAAACCCCGAACCATCCCCCGAACAGCCCCGTGGGTGGCACCAACACCTCGCCTGGGACCAATGTAACTCGTACGAAATGACACCGTAGCCGCAGGATTCCCAGTTTCAAAATACGACGATAATTTGCATATTTACACACTTAGGCTTAAAAAAGTGGCATTAGAGGTTGAAAACCCTAAACAGCCCCCGAACGGCCTGGTGGGAGGCACCCACACCTCCCACGGGACCAATTTAACTCGTAGGAACTGACCGCATAGCCGCAGAACTCCCGGTTTAAGAATATGATTATAATTTTCATATTTCTAGACTTTCGCTTAAAATCATGGCGTTAGAGGGTGAAAACCCAAAACAGCCCCCGAACGGCCCCGTGGGTGGCACCAACACCTCCCCCGGGACCAATGTAACACGTAGGAACAAACACCACAGTCGCGGGACTCCCGATTTGAGAATACGATGATAATTTACATATTAATAGACTTAGGCTTAAAAACATGGCCTTAGAGGGTGAAAACCCGAAACAACTCCCGAACGGCCCGTGGGTGGTACCAACACCTACCACAGGACCATTGTAACTCGTAGGAACTGACCACGCACCCGCTGGGCTCCCGATTTGAAAATACGTCGATAATTTTCATATTTCTTGACTTAGGCTTTAAAACATGGCGCTAGAGGGTGAAAACCCGAAACATCCCCCGAACGGCCCTGTGGGTGGCACCAACACCCCCCCGGGACCAATGTGACACGTAAGAACTGACACTATAGCCGTTGGACTCCCGGTTTGAGAATACGATGATAATTTGCATATTTGTAGACTTAGGCTTAAAAACATGGCGTTAGAGGGTGAAAACCCGAAACAACCCCAAACAGCCTCGTGGGTGGCACCAACACTCCCCCAGGGCCAATATAACTCGTAAGAACTGGCACCGTAGCCGTGGAACTCCCAGTTTGAGAATACAACAATAATTTCATATTTCTAAACATATTCTTAAAAACATGGCGTTAGAGGGTGAAAACCCAAAATAGCCAGCGAACGGCCTGGAGGGTGGAACCAACACCTCCCATGGGACCAATATAACTCGTAGGAACTAACCGCACAGCCGCGGGACTCTCGGTTTGAGAATACGATGATAATTTGCATATTTCTAGACTTATGCTTAAAAACATGGCGTTAGAGGATGAAAACCCGAAACAGACCCTGAACGTCCCCGTGGGTGGCACCAACACCTCCCGCGGGCCCAATGTAACTTGTAGGAACTGACACCGTGGCCGCGGGACTCCCAGTTTGAGAATACGACAATTATTTGCATATTTCTAGAGTTTGGCTTAAAAACATGGCATTAGAGGGTGAAAACCCAAAACAGCGCCTGAACGGCCCCGTGGGTGGCACCAACACCACCCCTAGGACCAATGTAACTCGTAGGAACTGACCACGCAACCTCGGGACTCTCGATTTGCGAATATGATGATAATTTCCATATATTTCTAAACTTAGGCTTAAAAACATGGCATTAGAGGATGAAAACCCGAAACAACCCCCGAACGGCCCCGTGGGTGGCGCCAAGACCTCCCACAGGAC
The DNA here is from genome assembly GCA_949130495.1 of Sambucus nigra. Lineage (NCBI taxonomy): Eukaryota > Viridiplantae > Streptophyta > Magnoliopsida > Dipsacales > Adoxaceae > Sambucus > Sambucus nigra. The sequence continues at coordinate 388,068,674 of OX422207.1, read as the reverse complement.
CAATTAAACTCATAGGAACTGACCGTGCAGCCGCGAGACTCTCAGTTTGAGAATACGAGGATAATTTTTTTATTTCTAGACTTAGGCTTAAAAACATGGTGGTAGAAGTTGAAAACCCGTAACAACCCCCGAACTGCCCCGTGGGTGGCACCAACACCTCCCCCGGGACCAATGTAAATCGTAGGAACTGACACCGCAGCCGCGGGACTACCGGTTTGAGAATATGATGATAATTTGAATATTTATAGACTTAGAAATAAAAACAAAGCGTTAGAGGGTGAAAACCCAAAATAGTCAAGGAATAGCCCTGTGGGTGGCACCAATACCTCCGCCGGGACCAATGTAAGTCGAAGGAACTGACCGCGCAGCCGTGCAACTCCCGGTTTGAGAATATGATGATAATTTGCATATTTCTAGACTTAGTCTTAAAAACATGGCGTTAGAGGGTGAAAACCCGAAATAGCCTGCGAACAGCCCCGTGGGTGGCACCAACACCTCCCCCGGGACCAATGTAACTCGTTGTAACTGACACTGTAGCCGCGGGAGTTCCAGTTTTAGAATACGATGATAATTTGCATATTTATAGTCTTAGGCTTAAAAACACGGCATCAGAGGGTGAAAACCCGAAACATCCCCCGAACGATCGCGTGGGTGGCACCAACACCTCCATCGGGACCAATGTAACACGTAGGAACTGACACCGCAGTAGTGGGACTCCAGGTTTGAGAATACAATGATAATTTGCAGATTAACATACTTTGGATTAAAAAAATGGCATTAGAGGGTGAAAACCTGAAACAACTCCTGAACGGCCCAATCAGTGGCACCAACACCTCCCACGGGACCATTGTAGCTCGTAGGAACTGATCGCGCAGCCGCAGGGCTCCTAGTTTGAGAATACGATGATAATTTACATATTTATATACTTAGGCTTAAAAACATGGCGTTAGAGGGTGAAAACCCGAAACAGCCCCCGAACGGCCCCGTGGGTAGCTCCAACACCTCCGTCGGGACCAATGTAACTCGTAGTAACTTACACCATAGGCACGGGACTCCCGGTTTGAGAATACGACAATAATTTGCAAATTTCTATACTTAAGGTTAAAAACATGGTGTTAGAGGATGAAAACCTAAAATAACACCCGAACGGCCCCGTGGGTGGTACCAACGCCTCCCACCGGACCAATATAACTCGTAGGAACTGACCGTGTAGCCGCGAGACTCCCGGTTTAAGAATACGACGATAATTTGCATATTTCTAGACTTAGGCTTTAAAACATGGCGTTAGACGATGAAAAAATGAAATAGCCCCCGAACGTCCCCGTGGGTGGTATTAGCAACTTACCAAGGTCTAATGTAACTCGTAGGAACTAACACCGCAGCCACGGATCTCTCGATTTGAGAATATGACGATAATTTGCACATTTCTTGACTTAGGCTAAAAACATGGCGTTAGAGGATGAAAACCCGAAATTGACCCCGAACGGCCCTGTGGCCCCAACACCTCCCCGGGACCAATGTTACTCGTAGGAACTGACACCGCAGCCACGGAACTTCCAATTTGAGAATATGACTAAAATTTTCATATTTATAGACATAGGCTTAAAAACATGGCATTAGAGCTTGAAAACCCGTAACAACCCCCGAACGGCCCGGTGGGTGGCACCAATACCTCCCTTGGGACCAATGTAACTCGTAGGAACTGACCGCGCAGCTGTGGGACTCCCGGTTTGAGAGTACGATGATAATTTGCATATTTCTAGACTTAGCCTTAAAAACATGGCATTAGAGGGTGAAAACCCTAAACAAGCCCCGAACGACCCCGTGGGTGGACCCAACACCTCCCACGGGACCAATGTAACTCGTAAGAACTGATCGTGCAGCCGTGGGGCTCCCGGTTTGAGAATACGATGATAATTTGCACATTTCTAGACTTAGGGTTAAAAACATGGTGTTAGAGGGTGAAAACCAAAAACAACCCTCGAACTGCCGTATGGGTGGCACCAACACCTCTCCCGGGACCAATGTAACTCGTTGGAACAGACACCGCAGCCGCCGGACTCCCGGTTTGAGAATATGACTAAAATTTGCATATTTATAGACATAGGATTAAAAACATGGCGTTAGAGGTTGAAAACCCATAATAGCCACCGAATGGCCCCGTGGGAGGCACCAATACCACACCTGGGACAAATGTAACTCGTACGAACTGATCGCGCAGCCCGCGGGACTCCCAGTTTGAGAATATGATGATAATTTTCATTTTTGTAGACTTAGGCATAAAAACATGGCGTTAGAGGGTGAAAACCCGAAACAGCCCCCGAACGGCCCCGTGAATGGCACCAACACCTCCCCCGGGACCAATGAAACTCATAGGAACTGACACTGCAGCCGCGAGACTCCCAGTTTGTGAATACGACAATAATTTTCATTTTTCAAGACATATGCTTAAAAACATGGCGTTAGACGGTGAAAACCCGAAACAGCCCCTGAACGGCCTTGTGGGTGGCACCAACACCTCCCATAGGACCAATGTAAATAGTAGGAACTGACCGCGCACCCGTCGTACTCCCAGTTTGAGAATACAATGACAATTTGCTTATATCTAGACTTAGGGTTAAAAACATGGTGTTAGAGGTTGATAACCCGTAACAGCCCCCGAACGGCCCCGTAGGTGGCACCAACACCACCCTCGAGACCAATGTAACTCGTAAGAACTGACATCGCAGTCGCAGGATTCCCAGTTTCAAAATACGAAGATAATTTTCATATTTCGAGACATATGCTTACAAACTTTCCATTAGAGGGTGAAAACCAGAAATCGCCCCCGAACGGACCCGTGGGTGGCACCAACACCTCCTCCGGGACCAATGTAACTCGTACAAACTGACCGTGTAGCCGTGGGACTCCCGGATTGTGAATATGACGATAATTTCCATATTTCTAGACATAGGCTTAAAAACATGGCGTTAGAGGCTGAAATCATGTAACAGCCCCCGAACGGCCCCGTGGGTGGCACCAACACCTCCCCCGGTACCAATGTAACTCCTAGGAACTAACATTGTATCCGCGGGACTCCCGATTTGTGAATATGATGATAATTTGCATATTTCTAGACTTAGTCTTAAAAACATGGCGTTAGAGGGTGAAAATCCAAAACAACCCATGAACGGCCCTCTGGGTGGCACCAACACCTCCCTCGCGACCAATGCAACTCGTAGGAACTGACATCGCATCCGCGGGACTCCCGATTTGAGAATATGACGATAATTTGCATATTTCTAGACTTAGGCATAAAAACTTGGCGTTAGAGGGTGAAAACCCAAAACAGCCCCCGAACGGCCCCATGGGTGGCACCAACACCTCCCACGGGACCAATGTAAATAGTAGGAGCTGACCGCGCACCCGTCGGACTCCCGGTTTGAGAATACAATGAAAATTTGCTTATATCTAGACTTAGGATTAAAAACATGGCGTTAGAGGTTGATAACCCGTAACAGCCCCCGAACGGCCCCGTAGGTGGCACCAACACCTCCCCCGGGACCAATGTCACTCGTTGGAACTGTCACCGTAGCCGCAGGACTCTCAGTTTGAAAATATGACAATAATTTGCAAATTTCTAGACATATGGTTAAAAACATGCCGTCAGAGGGTGAAAACCCGAAATAGCCCCCGAATGGCCCCGTGGGTGGCACCAACACTTCCTAGTGGAAAAATGTAACATGTAGGAACTGACCGTGCAGCTGCGGGACTCCCGGTTTGATAATGCGATGATTATTTTCTTATATCTAGACTTAGGCTTAAAAATATGGCTTTTGAGGTTGAAAACCCGTAACAGCCCCCGAACGTCCCCGTGGGTGGCACCAACACCTTCCCCGGGACCAACGTAACTCGTAGGAACTGACCGCGCAGCTGTGGGACTCCCGATTTTAGAATACGATGATAATTTGTATATTTCTAGACTTAGGCTTAAAAACATGGCGTTATGGAGTGAAAACCTGAAACAACCCTCGAACGGCCACGTGGGTTGACCAACACCTCCCCCGGGACAAATGTAACTCGTAGAAAATGACACCATAGCCGCGGTACACCCAGTTGGAGAATACGACAATAATTTGCATATTTCTAGACATATGCTTAAAAACATGGCATTAGAGGGTGAAAGCTCGAAACAACCCTAGAACGGCCTCGTTGGTGGCACCAACACCTTCCCACGGGACCAATGTTACTTGTCGGAACTAATCGCGTATCCATGGGACACCTGGTTTGAGAATACGATGATAATTTTCTAATATCTAGACTTAGGCTTAAAAACATGGCATTAGAGGTTCAAAAATCGTAATAACCCCCGAACGGCCCCGTGGGTGGCACCAACACCTCCCCCGGGACCAGTGTAACTCGTAGGAACTGACATTGTAGCCGCGGGACTCCCGATTTGAGAATCTGATGATAATTTACATATTTCTAGGCTTAGGCTTAAAAACATGGCTTTAGAGGGTGAAAACCCGAAACAACCCATGAACGGCCCCCTGGGTGGCACCAACACCTCCCTCGGGACCAATGCAACTCGTAGGAACGGACATCGCAGCCGCGGGACTCCCGATTTGAGAATATGACGATAATTTGCATATTTCTAGACATAGGCATAAAAACACGGCGTTAGAGGGTGAAAACCCAAAATAGCCCCCGAACGGCCCCGTGGGTGGCACCAACACCTCCCACGGGACCAATGTAAATAGTAGGAACTGATCGCGCACCCGTCGGACTCCCAGTTTGAGAATACGATGACAATTTGCTTATATCTAGACTTAAGGTTAAAAACATGGCGTTAGAGGGTGAAAACCCAAAACAACTCCCGAACGGCCGTATGGGTGGCACCAACACCTCTCCCGGGACCAATGTAACTCGTTGGAACAGACACCGCAGACGCCGGACTCCCGATTTGAGAATATGACTAAAATTTGTATATTTATAGACATGGGATTAAAAACATGGCGTTAGAGGTTGAAAACCCATAATACCCACCGAATGGCCCCGTGGGTGGCACCAATACCACACCTGAGACAAATGTAACTCGTACGAACTAATCGCGTAGCCGCGGGATTCCCAGTTTGAGAATATGATGATAATTTTCATTTTTTTAGACTTGCGCATAAAAACATGGCATTAGAGGGTGAAAACCCGAAACATCCCCCGAACGGCCCCGTGGATGGCACCAACACCTCCACCGGGACCAATGAAACTCATAGGAACTGACACCGCAGCCGCGAGACTCCGAGTGTGTGAATACGACAATAATTTGCATTTTTCAAGACATATGCTTAAAAACATGGCGTTAGACGGTGAAAACCCGAAACAGCCCCCGAACGGCCCTGTGGGTGGTACCAACACCTCCCACGGGACCAATGTAAATAGTAGGAACTGACCGCGCACCCATCGGACTCCCGGTTTGAGAATACAACAACAATTTGCTTATATCTAGACTTAGGATTAAAAACATGGTGTTAGAGGTTGATAACCCGTAACAGCCCCCGAACGGCCCCGTAGGTGGCACCAACACCACCCTCGAGACCAATGTAACTCGTAAGAACTGACATCGCAGTCGCAGGATTCCCAGTTTCAAAATACGAAGATAATTTTCATATTTCTAGACATATGCTTATAAACTTTCCATTAGAGGGTGAAAACCAGAAATCGCCCCCGAACGGACCCGTGGGTGGCACCAACACCTCCTCCGGGACCAATGTAACTCGTACAAACTCACCGTGTAGCCGTGGGACTCCCGAATTGTGAATATGATGATAATTTCCATATTTCTAGACATAGGTTTAAAAACATGGCTTTAGAGGTTAAAATCACGTAACAGCCCCCGAACGACCCCGTGGGTGGCACCAACACCTCCCCCGGTACCAATGTAACTCGTAGGAACATACATTGTAGCCGCGGGACTCCCGATTTGAGAATATGATGATAATTTGCATATTTCCAGACTTTTTCTTAAAAACATGGTGTTAGAGGGTGAAAACCCGAAACAACCCATGAACGCCCCCCTGGGTGGCACCAACACCTCCCTCGGGACCAATGCAACTCGTAGGAACTGGCATCGTAGCCGCGGGACTCCCGATTTGAGAATATGACGATAATTTGCATATTTCTAGACTTAGGCCTAAAAACTTAGCGTTAGAGGGTGAAAACCCAAAACAGCCCCCGAACGGCCCCGTGGGTGGCACCAACACCTCCCACGGGACCAATGTAAATAGTAGGAACTGACCGCGCACCCGTCGGACTCTCAGTTTGAGAATACAATGAAAATTTGCTTATATCTAGACTTAGGGTTAAAAACTTGGCGTTAGAGGTTGATAACCCGTAACAGCCCCCGAACGGCCCCTTAGGTGGCACCAACACCTCCCCCGGGACCAATGTCACTCGTTGGAACTGACACCGTAGCCGCAGGACTCTCAGTTTTAAAATATGACAAAAATTTGCAAATTTCTAGACATATGGTTAAAAACATGCCGTTAGAGGGTGAAAACCCGAAATAGCCCCCGAATGGCCCCGTGGGTGGCACCAACACTTCCTAGTGGAAAAATGTAACATGTAGGAACTGATCGTGCAGCTGCAGGACTCTCGGTTTGATAATGCGATGATTATTTTCTTATATCTAGACTTATGCTTAAAAATATGGCTTTTGAGGTTGAAAACTCGTAACAGCCCCCGAACGTCCCCGTGAGTGGCACCAACACCTTCCCCGGGACCAACGTAACTCGTAGGAATTGACCGCGCAGCTGTGGGACTCCCGATTTTAGAATATGATGATAATTTGTATATTTCTAGACTTAGGCTTAAAAACATGGCGTTATGGAGTGAAAACCTGAAACAACCCTCGAACGGCCACGTGGGTTTACCAACACCTCCACCGGGACAAATGTAACTCGTAGAAACTGACACCATAGCCGCGGTACACCCAGTTGGAGAATACGACAATAATTTGCATATTTCTAGACATATGCTTAAAAAAATGGCATTAGAGGGTGAAAGCTCGAAACAACCCTCGAACGGCCCCGGTGGTGGCACCAACACCTTCCCACGGAACCAATGTTACTTGCCGGAACTAATCGCGCATCCACGGGACACCCGATTTGACAATACGACGATAATTTACTTATATCTAGACTTAGGCTTAAAAACATGGCATTAGAGGTTCAAAAACCGTAATAACCCCCGAACGGCCCCGTGGGTGGCACCAACACCTCCCCCGGGACCAATGTAACTCGTAGGAACTGACATTGTAGCCGCGGGACTCCCGATTTGAGAATATGATGATAATTTGCATATTTCTAGACTTAGGCTTAAAAACATGGCTTTAGAGGGTGAAAACCCGAAACAACCCATGAACGGCCCCCTGGGTGGCACTAACACCTCCCTCGGGACCAATGCAACTCGTAGGAACTGACATCGCAGCCGCGGGACTCCCGATTTGAGAATATGACGATAATTTGCATATTTCTACACTTAGGCATAAAAACACGACGTTAGAGGGTGAAAACCCAAAATAGCGGCCCCGGGGGTGGCACCAACACCTCCCACGGGACCAATGTAAATAGTAAGAACTGATCGCGCACCCGTCGGACTCCCGGTTTGAGAATACGACGACAATTTGCTTATATCTAGACTTAAGGTTAAAAACATGGCGTTAGAGGGTGAAAACTCAAAACAACTCCCGAACGGCCGTATGGGTGGCACCAACACCTCTCCCGGGACCAATGTAACTCGTTGGAACAGACACCGCAGCCGCCGGACTCCCGGTTTGAGAATATGACTAAAATTTGCATATTTATAGACATAGGATTAAAAACATGGCGTTAGAGGTTGAAAACCCATAATACCCACCGAATGGCCCCGTGGGTGGCACCAATACCACACCTGGGACAAATGTAACTCGTACGAACTGATCGCGCAGCCGCGGGACTCCCAGTTTGAGAATATGATGATAATTTTCATTTTTGTAGACTTAGGCATAAAAACATGGCGTTAGAGGGTGAAAACCCGAAACAGCCCCCGAACGGCCCCGTGAATGGCACCAACACCTCCCCCGGGACCAATGAAACTCATAGGAACTGACACTGCAGCCGCGGGACTCCCAGTTTGTGAATACGACAATAATTTTCATTTTTCAAGACATATGCTTAAAAACATGGCGTTAGACGGTGAAAACCCGAAACAGCCCCTGAACGGCCTTGTGGGTGGCACCAACACCTCCCACAGGACCAATGTAAATAGTAGGAACTGACCGCGCACCCGTCGTACTCCCAGTTTGAGAATACAATGACAATTTGCTTATATCTAGACTTAGGGTTAAAAACATGGTGTTAGAGGTTGATAACCCGTAACAGCCCCCGAACGGCCCCGTAGGTGGCACCAACACCACCCTCGAGACCAATGTAACTCGTAAGAACTGACATCGCAGTCGCAGGATTCCCAGTTTCAAAATACGAAGATAATTTTCATATTTCGAGACATATGCTTAAAAACTTTCCATTAGAGGGTGAAAACCAGAAATCGCCCCCGAACGGACCCGTGGGTGGCACCAACACCTCCTCCGGGACCAATGTAACTCGTACAAACTGACCGTGTAGCCGTGGGACTCCCGGATTGTGAATATGACGATAATTTCCATATTTCTAGACATAGGCTTAAAAACATGGCGTTAGAGGTTGAAATCATGTAACAGCCCCCGAACGGCCCCGTGGGTGGCACCAACACCTCCCCCGGTACCAATGTAACTCCTAGGAACTGACATTGTATCCGCGGGACTCCCGATTTGTGAATATGATGATAATTTGCATATTTCTAGACTTAGTCTTAAAAACATGGCGTTAGAGGGTGAAAATCCGAAACAACCCATGAACGGCCCTCTGGGTGGCACCAACACCTCCCTCGGGACCAATGCAACTCGTAGGAACTGACATCGCATCCGCGGGACTCCCGATTTGATAATATGACGATAATTTGCATATTTCTAGACTTAGGCATAAAAACTTGGCGTTAGAGGGTGAAAACCCAAAACAGCCCCCGAACGGCCCCATGGGTGGCACCAACACCTCCCACGGGACCAATGTAAATAGTAGGAACTGACCGCGCACCCGTCGGACTCCCGGTTTGAGAATACAATGAAAATTTGCTTATATCTAGACTTAGGGTTAAAAACATGGCGTTAGAGGTTGATAACCCGTAACAGCCCCCGAACGGCCCCGTAAGTGGCACCAACACCTCCCCCGGGACCAATGTCACTCGTTGGAACTGTCACCGTAGCCGCAGGACTCTCAGTTTGAAAATATGACAATAATTTGAAAATTTCTAGACATATGGTTAAAAACATGCCGTCAGAGGGTGAAAACCCGAAATAGCCCCCGAATGGCCCCGTGGGTGGCACCAACACTTCCTAGTGGAAAAATGTAACATGTAGGAACTGACCGTGCAGCTGCGGGACTCCCGGTTTGATAATGCGATGATTATTTTCTTATATCTAGACTTAGGCTTAAAAATATGGCTTTTGAGGTTAAAAACCCGTAACAGCCCTCGAACGTCCCCGTGGGTGGCACCAACACCTTCCCCGGGACCAACGTAACTCGTAGGAACTGACCGCGCAACTGTGGGACTCCCGATTTTAGAATACGATGATAATTTGTATATTTCTAGACTTAGGCTTAAAAACATGGCGTTATGGAGTGAAAACCTGAAACAACCCTCGAACGGCCACGTGGGTTGACCAACACCTCCCCCGGGACAAATGTAACTCGTAGAAACTGACACCATAGCCGCAGTACACCCAGTTGGAGAATACGACAATAATTTGCATATTTCTAGACATATGCTTAAAAACATGGCATTAGAGGGTGAAAGCTCGAAACAACCCTAGAACGGCCCCGGTGGTGGCACAAACACCTTCCCACGGGACCAATGTTACTTGTCGGAACTAATCGCGTATCCATGGGACACCCGGTTTGAGAATACGATGATAATTTTCTAATATCTAGACTTAGGCTTAAAAACATGGCATTAGAGGTTCAAAAATCGTAATAACCCCCGAACGGCCCCGTGGGTGGCACCAACACCTCCCCCGGGACCAGTGTAACTCGTAGGAACTGACATTGTAGCCGCGGGACTCCCGATTTGAGAATCTGATGATAATTTACATATTTCTTGGCTTAGGCTTAAAAACATGGCTTTAGAGGGTGAAAACCCGAAACAACCCATGAACGGCCCCCTGGGTGGCACCAACACCTCCCTCGGGACCAATGCAACTCGTAGGAACGGACATCGCAGCCGCGGGACTCCCGATTTGAGAATATGACGATAATTTGCATATTTCTAGACTTAGGCATAAAAACACGGCGTTAGAGGGTGAAAACCCAAAATAGCCCCCGAACGGCCCCGTGGGTGGCACCAAAACCTCCCACGGGACCAATGTAAATAGTAGGAACTGATCACGCACCCGTCGGACTCCCAGTTTGAGAATACGATGACAATTTGCTTATATTTAGACTTAGGGTTAAAAACATGGCGTTAGAGGGTGAAAACCCAAAACAACCCCCGAACGGCCGTATGGGTGGCACCAACACCTCTCCCGGGACCAATGTAACTCGTTGGAACAGACACCGCAGCCGCCGGACTCCCGGTTTGAGAATATGACTAAAATTTGCATATTTATAGACATAGGATTAAAAACATGGCGTTAGAGGTTGAAAACCCATAATACCCACCGAATGGCCCCGTGGGTGGCACCAATACCACACCTGGGACAAATGTAACTCGTACGAACTGATCGCGCAGCCACGGGACTCCCAGTTTGAGAATATGATGATAATTTTCATTTTTGTAGACTTAGGCATAAAAACATGGCGTTAGAGGGTGAAAACCCGAAACAGCCCCCGAACGGCCCCGTGGATGGCACCAACACCTCCCCCGGGACCAATGAAACTCATAGGAACTGACACCGCAGCCGCGGGACTCCCAGTTTGTGGATACGAAAGTAATTTGCATTTTTCAAGACATATGCTTACAAACATGGCGTTAGACGGTGAAAACCCGAAACAGCCCCCGAACGGCCCTGTGGGTGGCACCAACACCTCCCACGGGACCAATGTAAATAGTAGGAACTGACCGCGCACCCCTCGGATTCCCGGTTTGAGAATACAACGACAATTTGCTTATATCTAGACTTAGGTTTAAAAACATGGTGTTAGAGGTTGATAACTCCTAACAGCCCCCGAACGGCCCCGTAGGTGGCACCAACACCACCCTCGAGACCAATGTAACTCGTAAGAACAGACATCGCAGTCGCAGGATTCCCAGTTTCAAAATACGAAGATAATTTTCATATTTCTAGACATATACTTAAAAACTTTCCATTAGAGGGTGAAAAAACAGAAATCGCACCCGAACGGACCCGTGGGTGGCACCAACACCTCCTCCGGGACCAATGTAACTTGTACAAACTGACCGTGTATCCGTGGGACTCCCGGATTGTGAATATGACGATAATTTCCATATTTCTAGACATAGGCTTAAAAACAAGGCGTTTGAGGTTGAAATCACGTAACAGCCCCCGAACGGCCTCGTGGGTGGCACCAACACCTCCCCCGGTACCAATGTAACTCATAGGAACTGACATTGTAGCCGCGGGACTCCCGATTTGAGAATATGATGATAATTTGCATATTTCTAGACTTAGTCTTAAAAACATGGCGTTAGAGGGTGAAAACCCGAAACAACCCATGAACGGCCCCCTGGGTGGCACCAACACCTCCCTCGGGACCAATGCAACTCGTAGGAACTGACATCGCAGCCGCGGGACTCCCGATTTGAGAATATGACGATAATTTGCATATTTCTAGACTTATGCATAAAAACTTGGCGTTAGAGGGTGAAAACCCAAAACAGCCCCCAAACGGCCCCGTGAGTGGCACCAACACGTCCCGCGGGACCAATGTAAATAGTAGGAACTGACCGCGCACCCGTCGGACTCCCGGTTTGAGAATACAATGACAATTTTCCTATATCTAGACTTAGCGTTAAAAACATGGCGTTAGAGGTTGATAACCCGTAACAGCCCCCGAACGGCCCCGTAGGTGGCACCAACACCTCCCCCGGGACCAATGTCACTCGGTGGAACTGACACCGTAGCCGCAGGACTATCATTTTGAAAATATGACAATAATTTGCAAATTTCTAGACATATGGTTAAAAACATGCCGTCAGAGGGTGAAAACCCGAAATAGCCCCCGAATGGCCCCGTGGGTGGCACCAACACTTCCTAGTGGAAAAATGTAACATGTAGGAACTGACCGTGCAGCTGCGGGACTCCCGGTTTGATAATGCGATGATTATTTTCCTATATCAAGACTTAGGCTTAAAAATATGGCTTTATAGGTTGAAAACCCGTAACAGCCCCCGAACGTCCCCGTGGGTGGCACCAACAACTTCCCCTAGACCAACGTAACTCGTAGGAACTGACCACGCAGCTGTGGGACTCCCGATTTTAGAATATGATGATAATTTGTATATTTCTAGACTTAGGCTTAAAAACATGGCGTTATGGAGTGAAAACCTGAAACAACCCTCGAACGGCCACGTGGGTTGACCAACACCTCCCCCAGGACAAATGTAACTCATAGAAACTGACACCATAGCCGCGGTACACCCAGTTGGAGAATTCGACAATAATTTGCATATTGCTAGACATATGCTTAAAAACATGGCATTAGAGGGTGAAAGCTCGAAACAACCCTCGAACGGCCACAGTGGTGGCACCAACACCTTCTCCCGGGACCAATGTTACTTGTTGGAACTAATCGCGCATCCACGGGACACCCGGTTTGAGAATCTGATGATAATTTGCATATTTCTAGACTTAGGCTTAAAAACATGGCATTAGAGGGTGAAAACCCGAAACAACCCACGAACGGCCCCCTGGGTGGCACCAACACCTCCCTCGGGACCAATGCAACTCGTAGGAACTGACATCGCAGCCGCGGGACTCCCGATTTGAGAATATGACGATAATTTACATATTTCTAGACTTAGGCATAAAAACATGGCGTTAGAGGGTGAAAACCCAAAATAGCCCCCGAACGGCCCCATGGGTGGTACCAACACCTCCCACGGGACCAATGTAAATAGTAGGAAATGATCGCGCACCCGTCGGACTCCCGGTTTGAGAATAAGATGACAATTTGCTTATATCTAGACTTAGGGTTAAAAACATGGCGTTAGAGGTTGATAACTCGTAACAGCCCCCGAACGGCCCCGTAGGTGGCACCAACAACTCCCCCGGGACCAATGTAACTCGTAGGAACTGACACCGTAGCGGCAGGAGTCCCAGTTTGAAAATATGATAATAATTTGCAAATTTCTAGACATATTCTTAAAAACATGGCGTCAGAGGGTGAAAACCCGAAATAGCCCCCGAATGGCCCCGTGGGTGGCACCAACACTTCCCAGTGGAAAAATGTAACATGTAGGAACTGACCGTGCAGCCACGGGACTCCCGATTTGATAATGCGATGATAGGCTTAAAAACATGGCTTTAGAGGTTGAAAACCCGTAACAGCCCCCGAACGTCCCCGTGGGTGGCACCAACACCTTCCCCGGGACCAATGTAACTCGTTGGAACTTACATCGCAGTCGCGGGACTTGCAGTTTGAGAATACGACGATAATTCATATATTTCTAGACTTAGTCTTAAAAACATGGCGTTAGAGGTTAAAAACCCATAACAACCACCAAACGGCCATGTGGGTGGCACCAAAACCTCGCTCGGGACCAATGTAAGTCATAGGAACTAATCGCGCTTCTGCGGGACTCCCGATTTGAGAATACGATCATAATTTGCATATTTCTAGACTAAGGCTTAAAATAGAGCATTAGAGGGTCAAAGCTTAAAATAGCCCCTGAATGGCCCGGTGGGTGGCTCCAACAACTCCCCCGGGACCAATGTAACTCGTAGGAACTGACCGTGCAGCCGCTGGACACCCGGTTTGAGAATATAACAATAATTTCCATATTTCTAGACATAGGCTTGAAAACATGGTATTAGAGGGTGAAAACCCAAAATAGCCCCCGAACGGCGCCGTGGGTGGCACCAACACTTCCCACGGGACCAATGTAACTCGTAGGAACTAACCGCGCAATCGCGGGATTCCCGATTTGAGAATACGATGATAATTTGCTTATATCTAGACTTAAGCATAAAAACATGGCATTGGATGTTGAAAATCCGCAACAGCCCCGTGGGTGGCACCAACACCACCCCCGGGACCAATGTAACTCGTAGGAACTGACATCACAGACGCGGGACTCCCAATTTGAGAATACAATGATAATTTGAATATTTCTAGACTTAGGCATAAAAACATGGCGTTAGAGGGTGAAAACCCGAAATAACCACCGAACAACCCCGTGGGTGGCACCAACACCTCCCTCGGGACTAATGTAACTCATAGGAACTGACATCGCAGCCGCGGGACTCCTAGTTTGAGAGTATGATGATAATTTGCATATTTCTAGACTTAGACTTAAAAACATGACGTTAGAGGGTGAAAACCTGAAATAGCTCCCGAACGTCCCCGTAGGTGGCACAAACACCTTCCCCGGGACCAATGTAACCCGTAGGAGCTGACACCGCAGCCGCGGGACTCTGGGTTTAAGAACACGATGATAATTTGAATATTTCTAGACTTAGGATTAAAAACATGGCCTTAGAGGGTAAAACCCAAAACAACCACAAATGTCCCCGTGGGTGTCACCAACACCTACCATGGGACCAACGTAACTCGTAGGAACTGACTGCACAGCCGCGGGACTCCCGGTTTGAGAATATGATGATAAATTCCATATTTCTAGACTTAGGCATAAAAACACGACGTTTGAGGGTGAAAACCAGAAATAGCCCCCGAACGTCCTCGTGGGTGGCACTAACACCTTCCCCCGGTCCAATGTAACTCGTAGGAACTGACACCGCAGTCGAGGGTCTCCCGGTTTGGGAATATGAGTATAATTTGCATATTTCTAGACCTAGGCTTAAATACATGGCGTTAGATGTTGAAAACCCGTAACAACCCCCGAACGGCCCCTTGGGTGGCACCAACACCTCCCACGGCACCAATGTAACTCTAAGGAACTGATCTCACAGCCGCGGGGCTCTAGGTTTGAGAATACGATGATAATTTGCGTAGTTCTAGACTTAGGATTAAAAACATGGCGTTAGAGGTTGAAAACCCGAAACAACCCCGAACGTCCCCGTGGGTCGTACCAACACCTCCCACGGGACCAATGTAACTCAAAGGAACTGACCGCGTAGCCGCGGGACTCCCGATTTCAGAATACGACGATAATTTCCATATTTCTGGGCTTAGGCTTAAGAAAATGGCGTTTGAGGGTGAAAACTCGAAACAGCCCCCGAACGTCCCTGTGGGTGGCACCAACACCTTCCCCGAGTCCAATGTAACTCGTAGTAACTGACACTGCAGCTGCGGGACTCCCGGTTTGAGAATACGATGATAATTTTCATATTTATAGAATTAGGCTTAAAAACATGGCATGAGAGGGGGAAAACCCGAAATAGCCCCGAACGGCCCCGTAGGTGGCACCAACACCTCCCTCAGGACTAGTGTAACACGTAGGAACTAACACCGCCGCTGCGGGACTCCTGGTTTGAGAATACGATGATAATTTGCATATTTCGTGACTTAGGCTTAAATACAGGGCGTTAGAGGTTGAAAACCCGTAACAACCCCTGAACGGCCCCGTGGGTGGCACCAACACATCCCATGGGACCAATGTAACTCGTAGGAACTGAACGCGCAGCCATGGGACTCTCGGTTTGAGAATACAATGATAATTTCTATATTTCTAGACATATGCTTAAAAATATGGCGTTAGAGAGTGAAAACCTGAAACAACCCTCGAATGGCCCTGTGGGTGGCACCAACACCTCCCCGGGGACCAATGTAACTCGTAGAAACTGATCGCGGAGCCGTGGCACTCCCGATTTGAGAATATGATGATATTAGCATATTTCTAGATTTAGGCTTAAAAACATGGCGTTTGGGGTTGAAAACTTGAAACATCCCCCGAACAGCCCCGTGGGTGGCACCAACACCTCCCCCGGGACCAATGTAACAAATAGGAACTGACACCGTAGCCACGGGACTCCCGATTTGAGAATACGATGATAATTTTCATATTAATAGACTTAGGCTTAAAAACATGACCTTAGAGGGTGAAAACCCGAAACAACTCCCGAACGACCCCGTGGGTGGTACCAACACCTACCACAGGACCACTGTAACTCATAGGAACTGGCCGCGCAGCCGCAGGGCTCCCGATTTGAGAATACAACGATAATTTTCATATTTCTAGACTTAGGCTTTAAAACATGGTGCTAGAGGGTGACAACCCGAAACAACCCCTGAACGGCCCCGAGGGTGGCACAACCACCTCCCTCAGGACCAATGTAACTCGTAGGAATTGACCGCGCATCCGCGAGACTCCCAGTTTGAGAATACGATGATAATTTTCTAATTTCTAGACTCACGCTTAAAAACATGGTATTAGAGGGTGAAAACTCGAAATAGCCCCCGAACAGCCCCGTGGGTGGCACCAACACCTCCCGCGGGACCCACGTAACTCGTAGGAACTGACATCACAGCCGTTGGACTCCCGGTTTGAGAATACGATGATAATTTACATATTTGTAGACTTAAACTTCAAAACATTGCATTAGAGATTGAAAACTTGAAACAACCCCCAAATGTCCCCGTAGGTGGCACCAACACCTCCCACGGGAACAATTTAACTCGTAGGAACTGATCGCGCAGCCGCGGGACTTTCGGTTTGAGAATACAACGATAATTTGCATATTTCTAGACTTAAGCTGTTAAACATGGCATTAGAGGGTGAAAACCTGAATCAACCCCCGAATGGCCCCGTGGGTGGCACCAACACCTCCCCCTGGACCAATGTAACTCATAGGAACTGACCGCGCAGCCGCGAGACTCCCAATATGAGAATACGATGATAATTTGAATATATCTAAACTTAGGCTTAAAAACATGGTATTATAGGGTGAAACCCGAAATAGCCACCGAACGGCCCCGTGGGTGGGACCAACACCTCTCCCGGGACCAATGTAACTTGTAGGAACTGACACCTCAATCGCGTGACTCCTGATTAAAGAATACGATGATAATTTTCATATTTCTAGACTTAGGCTTAAAAAATGGTGTTAGAGCGTGAAAACCCGAAACAACCCCCGAACGACCCCGTGGGTGGCACCAACACCTCCCCCGGGACCAATTTCACTCGTAGGAACTGATCGTGTAGCCGTGGCACTCCCGGTTTGAGAATATTATGATAATTTGCATATTTCTAGGCTTAGGCTTAAAAACATGGCGTTAGAGGGCGAAAACTCGAAACAACCCCTGAATGGCCCCGTGGGTGGAACCAACACCTCCCCCGGGACCAATGTAACAAATAGGAACTGACACTGAAACCGCGGGACTCCCGGTTTGAGAATAGGATGACAATTTGCATATTAATAGACTTAGGCATAAAAACAAGGCATTAGAGGGTGAAAACCCGAAACAACCCCCAAACGGCCCCGTGGGTGGCACCAACACCACCCACGAGACCAATGTAACTCGTAGGAACTGACCGCGCAGCCATGGGGCTCTCGGTTTGAGAATTCAAAGATAATTTTCATTTTTATAGAGTTAGGCTTAAAACATGGCGCTAGAGGGTGAAAACCCGAAACCGCCCACGAACGGCCTGTGGGTGGCACTAACACCTCCCACGGGACCAATTTAACTTATAGGAACTGACCGCATAGCCGCAGAACTCCCGGTTTGAGAATACGATGATAATTTGCATATTTTTAGACTTTGGATTATAAACATGGCGTTAGAGGGTGAAAATCGAAAACAACCCCCGAACGGCCCGTGGGTGGCACCAATACCTCCTCCGGGACCAATGTAACACGTAGGAAATGACGCCGCAGTCGCGGGACTCCCGGTTTGAGAATACGACGATAATTTGCATATTAATAGACTTAGGGTTAAAAACATGGCCTTAGAGGGTAAAAACCCAAAATAACTCCCGAACGGCCCGTGGGTGGTACCAACACCTACCACAAGACCATTGTAACTCGTAGGAACTGACCGCGCTGCTGCAGGGCTCCCGGTTTGAGAATACGACGATAATTTTCATATTTCAAGACTTAGGCTTTAAAACGTGGCGCTAGAGGGTGAAAACCCGAAACATCCCCCGAATAGCCCCGTGGGTGGTACCAACACCTCCCCTGGGACCAATGTAACTCGTAGGAACTGACACCGCAGCCGCAGGATTCCCAATTTCAAAATACGACGATAATTTGCATATTTACAGACATAGGCTTCAAAATGTGGCATTAGCGGGTGAAAACTCGAAACAGCCCCCGAATGGCTCCGTGGGTGGCACTAACACTTCCCATGAGACCAATGTAACTCGTTGGAACTGATCGCGCACCCCCAAGACTCCCGATTTGAGAGTACGATGATAATTTTCTTATGTCTAGACTTAGGCTTAAAAACATGGTGTTAGAGGTTGAAAACCCGTAACAGCCCCCGAACGGCCCGTGGGTGGCACCAACACCTCCCCCAGTACCAATGTAACTCGTAGGAACTGACACTACATCCTTGGGGTACCGGTTTGATAATACGACGATAATTTGCATATTTCTAGACTTAGGCATAAAAACATGGCATTAGAGGGTAAAAACCTGAAACATCCCCCGTACGGCCCCGTGGGTGGCACCAATACCTCCCCCGGGACCAATGTAACTAGTAGGAAATGATCGCGCAACCGCGGGACTCTCGATTTCAGAATACGATGATAATTTGATATTTCTAGACTTAGGCTTAAAAACATGGCGTTAGAGGGTGAAAACCCGAAACAACCCCGAACGGCCTCGTGGGTGCCACCAACATCTCCCCTGGGACCAATGTAACTCGCAAGAACTGACACCGTAGCCGCGGAACTCCCTGTTTGAGAATATGATAATAATTTGCATATTTCTAAACATAGGCTTAAAAAGATGGAGCCGGAACATCCCCGAGGGTGGCACCAACACCTCCCACGGGACCAATATAAGTTTTAGGAACTGACCGCACAGCCGCGGGACTCCTGGTTTTAGAATACGATGATAATTTGCATATTTCTAGACTTACGCTTAAAAATATGGCGTTAGAGGATGAAAGCTCGAAATAGCCCCTGAACGGCCCCGTGGGTGGCACCAACACTTCCCACGGGACCAATGTAACTCGTAGGAACTACCCGCGCAGCCGCGGGACTCCCGGTTTAAGAATACGACGATAACTAGCATATTTCTAGACTTAGGCTTAGAAACATGGTGTTAGAGGGTGAAAACTAAAAACAGCCCCCGAATGGCCCCGTGGGTGGCAAGAACACCTCCCCCAGGACCAATGTAACTCATAGGAACTGACCACGCAACCGCGAGACTCCTAGTTTGAGAATACGATGATAATTTGCATATATCTAAATTTAGGCTTAAAAACATGGTATTATAGGGTGAAAACCCGAAATAGCCACCGAACGGCCCCGTGGGCGGCACCAACACCTCCCTCGGTACCAATGTAACTTGTAGGCACTGACACCTCAATCGCGGTACTCCCGATTTATGAATACGATGATAATTTTCATATTTCTAGTCTTAGGCTTAAAAACATGGCGTTAGAGCGTGAAAACCCGAAACAACCCCCGAACGACCCCGTGGGTGGCACCAACACCTCCCCCGGGACCAATGTCACTCGTAGGAACTGACCGCGCAGCCGTGGCACTCCCGGTTTGAGAATATTATGATAATTTGCATATTTCTAGGCTTAGGCTTAAAAGCATGTCGTTAGAGGGTGAAATCTCAAAACAGCCCCTGCACGGCCCCGTGGGTGGCAACAACACCTCCCCCGGGACCAATGTAACAAATAGGAACTGACACCGCAGCCGCGGGACTCCCGGTTTGAGAATAGGATGAAAATCTGCATATTAATAGACTTAGGCTTAAAAACATGGCATTAGAGGGTGAAAACCCGAAACAACCCCCGAACGGCCCCGTGGGTGGCACCAACACCACCCACGGGACCAATGTAACTCATAGGAACTGACCGCGCAACCGTGGGGCTCTCGGTTTGAGAATTCTACGATAATTTTCAAATTTCTAGAGTTAGGCTTAAAACATGGCGCTAGAGGGTGAAAACCCTAAACAGCCCCCGAACGGCCGGTGGGTGGCACCAACACCTCCCCCGGGACCAATTTAACTCGTAGGCACTGACCGCATAGCCACGGAACTCCTGGTTTGAGAATACGATGATAATTTTCTTATTTCTACACTTTGGATTAAAAACATGGCGTTAGAGGGTGAAATTCGAAACAGCCCCCGAACGGCCCGTGGGTGGCACCAACACCTCCCCCGGGACCAATGTAGTACGTAGGAACTGACACCGAAATCGCGGGACACCCGGTTTGAGAATACAATGATGATTTGCATATTAATAGACTTAGGCTTAAAAACATGGCCTTAGAGGGTGAAAATCCGAAACAACCCCGAACGGCCTCGTGGGTGGCACCAACACCTCCCCCGAGACCAATGTAACTCGTAAGAACTGACACCGTAGCCGAGAAACTCCCAGTTTGAGAATACGACAATAATTTGCATATTTCTAAACATAGGATTAAAAACATGGCATAGGAACGGCCCCGAGGGTGGCACCAACACCTCCCACGGGACCAAGCGGGACTCCCGGTTTGAGAATATGACGATAATTTGCATATTTCTAGACTTACGCTTAAAAACATGGCGTTAGAGGATGAAAACCCGAAATAGCCACTGAACGGCTTTGTGGGTGGCACCAACACTTCCCACGAGACCAATGTAACTCGTAGGAACTGCCCGCGCAGCCGCGGGACTCCCGGTTAAAGAATATGACGATAATTTGCATATTTCTAGACTTAGGCTTAAAAACATGGTGTTACAGGGTGAAAACTTGAAACAACCCCCAAACGCCCCCTGTGTGGCACCAAGACCTCCCACGGGACCAATTTAACACGTAGGAACTAACACCGCATCCGCGGCACTTCCGGTTTGAGAATACGATGATAATTTTCATATTTATTAACTTAGGCTTAAAAACATGGCATTAGAGGGTGAAAACTCGAAACAGCCCCCGAATGGCCCCGTGGGTGGCACCAACACTTCACACGGGACCAATGTAACTCGTAGGAACTGACCGCGTAGCTGCGGGTCTCTCGGTTTGAGAATATGATGATAATTTTCTTATTTCTAAACTTAGGCTTAAAAACATGGCGTTAGAAGTTAAAAACCCGTAACAGCCCCAGAACGGCCCCGTGGGTTGCACCAACACCTCCCCCGGGACCAATGTAACTCATAGGAACTGACACCGCAGCCGCGGGACTCTCTGTTTGAGAATACGATGATAGTTTGAATATTTATGGACTTAGCAATAAAAACATAGCGTAGAGGGTGAAAACCCGAAACAACCCACGAACAGCCCCGTGTGTGGCACCAATACCTCCCCTGGGACCAATGTAACTCGAAGAAACTGGCCGTGCAGTCGTGGGACTCTCGGTTTGAGAATATGATGATAATTTGCATATTTGTATACTTAGGCTTAAAAACATGGCGCTAGAGGGTGAAAACCCGAAACAGCCCCGAACGGCCTAGTGGGTTGCACCAACACCTCCCAGGGGGCCAATTTAACTCGTAGGAACTGACACCGCCGTCGTGGGACTCCCAATTTGAGAATATGATGATAGTATGAATATTTTTAGGCTTTGGCTTAAAAACATTGCATTAGAGGGTGAAAACCCGAAACAGCTCCCGAACGGCCCGTGGGTGGCACCAACACCTCCCTCGGGACCAATGTAACTCGTAGGAACTGACATCGCAGCCGTGGGGCTCTCAGTTTGAGAATACGATGATAATTTGCATATTTACAGACTTAGGCTTAAAAGCGCGGCATTAGAGGATGAAAACCCAAAACTGCCCCCGAACGGCCCCGTGGGTGGCACCAACAC
Organism: Sambucus nigra; assembly: GCA_949130495.1. NCBI lineage: Eukaryota > Viridiplantae > Streptophyta > Magnoliopsida > Dipsacales > Adoxaceae > Sambucus > Sambucus nigra. The sequence goes on along the minus strand of OX422207.1, from coordinate 388,046,528 downwards.
TTCCCACGAGACCAATGTAACTCGTAGAAACTTACCGCCCAGCCGCGAGACTCCCAATTTGAGAATACGATGATAATTTGCTTATGTCTAGACTTAGGCTTAAAAACATGGCGTTAGAGTTTGAAATCCCCTAACAGCCCCCGAATGGCCCCGTGGGTGGCACTAACACCTCACCCGAGACCAATGTAACTCGTAAGAACTGGCACTGTAGTCGCAGGACTCTCAGTTTGAAAATATTACAATAATTTGCAAATTTCTAGACATATGCTTAAAAACATGGTGTCAGAGGGTGAAAACCTGAAATTGCCCCCGAACGGCCCCGTGGGTGGCACCAACACCTCCCCCAGGACCAATGTAACTCGTAGGAAATGACCACGCAACCGCAGGACTCCCGGTTTGAGAATACGATGATAATTTGTATATTTCTAGACTTAGGCTTAAAAATATGGCGTTAGAGGGTGAAAACCCGAAACAACCCCGAACGGCCTCGTGGGTGGCACCAACACCTCCCCCGGGACCAATGTAACTCGTAGGAACTGATCGTACAGCCGCGGGACTCCCGGTTTGAGCATACGATGATAATTTCCATATTTCTAGACATAGGCCTGGAAACCTGGAATTAGGGGATGAAAACCCAAAACAACCCCCGAACGGCCTCGTGGGTGAAAACCCATCAGGGACCAATGTAACGCTAAGAACTGACACCGTAGCAGCAGAACGCCCAGTTTGAGAATACGACAATAATTTGCATATTTCTAAACATAGGCTTAAAAACTTGGCGTTAGCGGGTGAAAACCCAAAATAGCCAGCGAACGGCCCCGAGGGTTGCACCAACACCTCCCACGGGACCAATATAACTCGTAGGAACTAACCGCATAGCCGCGGGACTCCTGGTTTGATAATACAACGATAATTTGCATATTTCTAGACTTATGCTTAAAAACATGGCGTTAGAGGATGAAAACCCAAAACAGCCCCTGAACGTCCCCGTGGGTGGCACCAACACCACAACCTAGGACCAGTGTAACTCGTAGGAACTGACCACGCAGCCTCGGGACTCCGGATTTGAGAATACGATGATAATTTTCATATTTCTAGACTTAGGCTTAAAAACATGGCTTTGGAGGATGAAAACCAGAAACTGCCCCTGAACGGCCCAGTGGGTGGCCCAAATGCTTCCCACGGGACGAATATAACTCGTAGGAACTGGTCGCGCAGCCGCGGGACTCCCGGTTTGAGAATACGACGATAATTTGCATATTTCTAGACTTTGGTTAAAAAACATGGCATTAGAGGGTGAAAACCCAAAATAGCCCCCGAAAGGCCCCGTGGGTGGAACCAAGACCTCCCCCTGGACCAATGTAACACGTAGGAACTGACACAGCAGCCGTGGGACTCTCGATTTTAAAATACAATGATAATTCGCATATTAATAGACTTAGTCTTAAAAACATGGCATTAGAGGGTGAAAACCCGAAACAACCACCGAACGGCCCCGTGGGTGGTACCAACACCTCCCACGGAACCAATGTAACTCGTAGGAACTGATCGTACAGCCGCGGGTCTCTCGGTTTCATAATACGATGATAATTTGCTTATTTCTAACCTTTGGCATAAAAACATGGCATTAGAAGTTGAAAACCCGTAACCGCCCCCGAATGGCCCATTGGGTGGCACCAACACCTCCCTCGGGACAAATGTAACTCGTCGGAACTGACACCATAGCCGCGGGATTCCTGGTTTCAGAATACAATGATAATTTACATATTTCTTAACTTAGGAATTAAAACATAGCGTTAGAGGGGAAAACCCGAAATAGACCCCGAACAGCCCCGTGGGTGGCACCAATACCTTCCCCGGGACAAAAGTAAATCGAAGGAACTAACCGTGTAGCCACGGGACTCCCGGTTTGAGAATATGATGATAATTTTCATTTTTCTGGACTTAGGCTTAAAAACATGGCGTTAGAGGGTGAAAACCCGAAACAGCCCCCGAACGGCCCCGTGGGTGGCACCAACACCACCACCGGGACCAATGTAACTCGTAGTAACTTACACCATTGCCGCGGGAATCCCGTTTTGAGTATACGATGAAAATTTGCATATTTCTAGACTTAATCTTAAAAACATGGCGTTAGAGGATGAAAACCTAAAACAACCCCCGAACGGCCCCGTGGGTGGCACCAACACCTCCCACGGGACCAATGTAACTCGTAGGAAGTGATCGCGCAGCCACGGGACTCACGGTTTAAGAATAAGATGATAATTTACATGTTTCTAGACTTAGGCTTAAAAACATGGCGTTAGACAGTGAAAAAATGAAAAGCCCCCGAACGTCCACGTGGGTGGTACCGACACCTTCCCAGGTCCAATGCAACTCGTAGGAACTAACACCACAGTCGTGGGTCTCCCGATTTGAGAATACGACGATAATTCACATATTAATATACTTAGTCTTAAAAACATGGCATTAGAGGGTGAAAACCCAAAACAACCACCGAACGGCCCCGTGGGTGGTACCAACACCTCCCACGGGACCAATGTAACTCGTAGGACCTGATCGTGCAGCCGCGGGTCTCTCGATTTGTGAATACGACGATAATTTGCTTATTTCTATCCTTAGGCTTAAAAACATGGCGTTAGAAGTTGAAAACCCGTAACAGCCCCCGACTCGCCCCATGGGTGGCACCAACACCTCCCTCGGGACAAATGTAACTCGTTGGAACTGACACCATAGCCGCAGGACTCCTGGTTTGAGAATACAATGATAATTTACATATTTCTAGACTTAGGAATTAAAGCATAGCGTTAGAGGGGAAACCCAAAATAGACCCCTAACAGCCCCGTGGGTGGCACCAATACCTTCCCCGGGACCAAAGTAACTCGAAGGAACTAACCGCGCAGCCGCGGGACTCCCGTTTTGAGAATACGATGATAATTTTCATTTTTCTGGACTTTGGCTTAAAAACATGGCCTTAGAGGGTGAAAACACAAAACAGCCCCCGAACGGCCCCGTGGGTGGCACCAACACCTCCACCGGGACCAATGTAACTCGTAGTAACTTACACCATAGCCGCGGGACTCCCGGTTTGAGAATACGATGATAATTTGCATATTTCTAGACTTAAGCTTAAAAACATGGCGTTAGAGGATGAAAACCTAAAACAACCCCCGAACGGCACCGTGGGTGGCACCAACACCTCCCACGGGACCAATGTAACTCGTAGGAACTGATCGCGCAGCCGTGGGACTCACGGTTTAAGAATACGATGATAATTTACATGTTTCTAGACTTAGACTTAAAAACATGGCGTTAGACAGTGAAAAAATGAAACAGCCCCCGAACGTCCCCGTGGGTGGTACCAACACCTTCCCCAGGTCCAATGTAACTCGTAGGAACTAACACCACAGCCGTGGGTCTCCCGATTTGAGAATACGACGATAATTTACACATTTGTAAACTTAGGGTAAAAACATGGCGTTAGAGGAGGAAATCCCGAAACAGCCACCGAACGGCCCAGTGGCCCCAACACCTCCCCGAGACCAATGTAACTCGTAGGAACTGACACCGCAGCCACGAAACTCCCGGTTTGAGAGTATGACTAAAATTTGCATATTTATAGACATAGGCTTAAAAATATGGCGTTAGAGCTTGAAAACCCGTAATATCCCCCGAACGGCCTTGTGGGTGGCACCAATACCTGCCTTGGGAGCAATGTAACTCGTAGGAACTGACTGTGCAGCCGTGGGACTCCCGATTTGAGAATATGATGATAATTTGCATAATTTTAGACTTAGGCTTAAAAACATGGTGTTACGGAGTGAAAACCTGAAACATCCCTCGAACGGCTCCGTGGGTGGCACCAACACCTCCCCCTAGAAAAATGTAACTCGTAGGAACAGACCGCGTAGCCGTGGCACTCCCGGTTTGAGAGTACGATGATAATTTGCATATTTCTACACCTAGGCTTAAAAGCATGGCGTTAGAGGGTGAAAACTCGAAACAGCCCCGAACGGCCCCGTGGGATGCACCAACACCTCCCCCGAGACCAATGTAACAAATAGGAACTCACACCGCAGCCGCGGGACTCCCGATTTGAGAATAGGATGATATTTTGCATATTAATAGTCTTAGGCTTGAAAACATGGCATTAGAGGGTGAAAACCCGAAATAACCCCCGAATGGCCCCAAGGGTTGCACCAACACCACCCACGGGACCAATGTAACTCGTAGGAACTGATCGCGCAGCCGTGGGGCTCCCGATTTGAGAATATGATGATAATTTGCATATTTATAGACTTAGGCTTAAAACATGGCGTTAGAGGTTGAAAACCCGTAACAGCCCCCGAATGACCCCGTAGGTGGCACCAACACCTCCCCCGGGACCAATATAACTCATAGGAACTGACACCGTAGCCGCATGACTCTCAGTTTGAAAATACGACAATAATTTGCAAATTTCTAGAGATATGCTTAAAAACATGGCGTTAGAGGGTGAAAACCCGAAATAGCGCCCCGAATAGCCCCGTGAGTGGCACCAACACTTCCTAGTGGACCAATGTAACTTGTAGGAACTGACCGCGCAACCGCAGGACTCCCGATTTGAGAATACAACAATTATTTCATTATATCTAGACATAGGCTTAAAAACATGGCGTTAGAGGTTGAAAACCCATAACAGCCACCGAACGGCCACGTGGGTGGCACCAACACCTCGCCCGGGACCAACGTAACTCATAGGAATTAACCGAAAGACTCTCGATTTGAGAATACGACAATAATTTGAATATTTCTAGACTAAGGCTTAAAACATAGCGTTAGAGGGTCAAAACCCAAAATAGCTCCCGAACGCCCCGATGGGTGGCAACAAAAACTCCCCCGGGACCAATGTAACTTGTAGGAACTGACCAGGCAGCCGCGGGACTCCCGATTTGAGAATACAACAATAATTTCCATATTTCTAGACCTTAGCTTAAAAACATGGCGTTAGAGGGTGAAAAACCGAAACATCCCCCGAACGGCCCCGTGGGTGGCACCACCACCTCCCCCGGGACCAATGTAACTCGTAGGAACTGGCATCGCAGGAGCGGGACTCTCGGTTTGAGAATACGGCAATAATTTATATATTTTCTTGACTTAGGCTTAAAAACATTGCGTTAGAGGGTGTAAACCTGAAACAGCCACAAAACATCCTCGTGGGTGGCACCAACACCTCCCACGGGAACAATGTAACTCGTAGGAACTGACCGTGCAGCCACTTGACTCCCGGTTTGACAATACAACGATAATTTGATAATTTCTAGACTTAGGCATAAAAACATGGCGTTAGAGGATGAAAACCTGAAACAGCCCCCGAACGGCCCCGTGGGTGGCAACAACACCTCCCACAGGAACAATGTAACTCGTACGAACTGACCGTGCAGCCGCTTGACTCCCGGTTTGACAATACGAGGATAATTTGCATATTTCTAGACTTAGGCATAAAAACATGGCGTTAGAGGGTGAAAACTAAAAACAGCCCCAAACCAATACCTCCCCTAGGACCAGTGCAACTCATAGGGACTGACCTTGCAGCCCCGGGACTCCCGGTTTGAGAATACGACGATAATTTGCATATTTTTAGACTTAGGCATAAAAACATGGCATTAGAGGGTTAAAACCCGAAAGAGCCCTCGAAAGACCCCGTGGGTGGGACTAATACCTCCCCTGGGACCAATGTAACTCGTAGGAACTGACCACGCAGCCGCGGGACTCCCGGTTTGAGAATACCATGATAATTTGCATATTTCTGGACTTAGGCTTAAAAACATGGTGCTAGAGTTAGAAAACCCGAAAAAGCCCCCGAATGGCCCCGTGGGTGGCACCAACACCTCCACCGGGACCAATATAACTCGTAGGAACTGACACCGCAGTCGCCGGACTCCCAGTTTGAGAATACAACATTAATTTTCATATTTCTAGACATATGCTTAAAAATATGGCGTTAGAGGGTGAAAACCCAAAACAACCCCCGAACGGCCCCGTGGGTGGCACCAACACCACCCACGAGATCAATATAACTCGTAGGAACTGATCGTACAACCGCGGGACTCCCGATTTGAGAATACGATGATTATTTCCATATTTCTAGATAAAGGCTTAAAAACATGGCATTAGAGGTTGAAAACACCTAACAGCCCCTGAACGGCCCCGTGGGTGGCACCAACACCTCCCCCGGGACCAATGTAACTTGTAGGAACTGACATCGCAGGCGTGGGACTCCCGGTTTGAGAATACGGCAATAATTTACATATTTTTATACATATGCTTAAAAACACGGCGTTTGAGGGTCAAAACCCGAAATAGCCCCTGAATGGCACCGTGGGTGGCACTAACACTTCCCATAGGATCAGTGTAACTTGTAGGAACTGACCGCGCAGCCGCGGGACTCCCGGTTTGAGAATAAGATGATAGTTTGCTTATATCTAGACTTACGCTTAAAAACATGGCGTTGGAGGATGAAAACCCAAAACAACCCCCGAACGGCCCCGTGGGTGGCACCAACACCTCCCACCGGACCAATGTAACTCGTCGAAAGTGACCACGCACTCGTGGGACTCTCAGTTTGAGAATACGATGATAATTTGCTTATATCTAGACTTAGGCTTAAAAACATGGTGTTAGAGGTTGAAAACCCGTAACATCCCCCGAACGGCCCCATGGGTGGCACCAACACCTCCCACGGGAATAATTTAACTCATAGGAACTGACACCGTAGCCGCATGACTCTCAGTTTGAAAATACGACAATAATTTGCAAATTTCTAAACATGTGCTTAAAAACATAGCGTTAGAGGGTGAAAACAAAAAATAGCCCCCGAACGACCCCGTGGGTGGCACCAACATTTCCCAGTAGACCAATGTAACTTGTAGGAACTGACCGCGCAGCTGTAGGTCTCCCGGTTTGAGAATACGATTATTACTTGCTTATATCTCGACTTAGGCTTAAAAACATGGCATTTGAGCTTAAAAACCCGTAACAGCCCCCGAACGGCTCCGTGGGTGGCACCAACACCTTCCCCGGGACCAATGTAACTCGTAGGAACTGATATCGCAGTCGCGGGACTCGCTGTTTGAGAATACGACAGTAATTTGCATATATTTAGACTTAGGCTTAAAAACATGGCGTTAGAGGGTGAAAACCCGAAAAATGCCCCGAACGGCCCCGTGGGTGGCACCAACACCTCCCCTGGGACCAATGTAACTCGTAGGAACTGACACCGCAGCCGCGGGACTCCCAATTTGAGAAAACGACAATAATTTTCATATTTCTAGACATATGCTTAAAAACATGGCGTTAGAGGGTGAAAACTCGAAACATACCGCGAAATGCCCCATGGGTGGCACCAAGATCTCCCCCGGGACCAATGTGACTCGTGGGATCTGACTGTGCCGCCGCGAGACTCTCGGTTTAAGAATACGATGATAATTTCCATGTTTCTTGACATAGGCCTAAAAACATGGCGTTAGAGGGTGAAAACTCGAAAAAGCCCAGGAACAGCCCCGTGGGTAGCACCAACACCTCCACCGGGACCAATGTAATTCGTTGTAACTAACACCATATCCGTGGGACTCCTGGTTTGAGAATACAACGATAATTTGCATATTTCTAAACATATGCTTCAAAACACGGCGTTAGAGGGTTAAAACCCGAAATAGCCCCCGAACGGCCCTGTGGGTGGCACCAACACCCCCCAGGGACCAATATAACTCATAGGAACTAACCGTGCAGCCGTGGGACTCCCGCTTTGAGAATACGACAATAATTTGCATATTTCAATACTTAAGCTTAAAAATATAGCGTTAGAGGATGAAAACCTGAAACAACCCCCGAACGGCCCCGTGGGTGGCACCAACACCTCCCACGGGACCAATGTAACTCGTAGTAACCGATCGCACAACCGCAAGAATACCGGTTTAAGAATACGACGATAATTTGTATGTTTCTAGACTTAGGCTCAAAAACATGGCGTTAGACAGTGAAAAAATGAAACAGTCCCCGAACGTCCCCGTGGGTGGTACCAACACCTTCCCCAGGTCCAATGTAACTCGTAGGAACTAACACCACAGCCACGGGTACCCCGATTTGAGAATATGATGATAATTTGCACATTTCTAGACTTAGGCTAAAAACATGGCATTAGAGGATGAAAACCCGAAATAGCCCCCGAACGACCCTGTGGCCCCAACACCTCGCCGGGACATATGTAACTCGTAGGAACTGACACCGCATCCATAGAACTCCCGGTTTGAGTATATAACTAAAATTTGCGTATTTATAGACATAGGCTTCAAAACATGGCGTTAGAGCTTGAAAACCCATAACAGCCCCCGAACGACCTTGTGGGTGGCACCAATACCTGCCTTCGGACCAATGTAACTCGTAGGAACAGACCGCATTGCCGTGGCACTCCCGGTTTTAGAGTACGATGATAATTTGCATATTTCTACACTTACAGTTAAAAACATGGCGTTAGAGGGTGAATACTCGAAAAAGCCCCCGAACGGCCTGTGGGTGGCACCAACACCTCCCCCGACACCGATATAACAAATAGGAACTCACATCGCAGCCGCGGGACTCCCAATTTGAGAATACGATGATATTTTGTATATTAATAGTCTTAGGCTTGAAAACATGGCATCAGAGGGATGAAACCCGAAACAACCCCTGAATGGCCCCATGGGTGGCCCCAACACCTCCCACGGGACCAATGTAACTCGTAGGAATTGATCGCGTAGCTGTGGGGCTCCCGGTTTGAGAATATGATGATAATTTGCATATTTCTAGACTTAGTCTTAAAAACATGGCGTTAGAGGTTGAAAACCCATAATAGACCCCAAACGACCCCGTAGGTGGCACTAACACCTCCCCCGGGACCAATGTTACTCGTAGGAACTGACACCGTAGATGCAGGACTCTCAGTTTGAAAATATGATAACAATTTGCAAAATTCTAGAGATATGCTTAAAAATATGGCGTTAGAGGGTGAAAACCCGAAATAGCCCCCCGAATGTCCCTTTAGGTGGCACCAACACTTCCCAGTGGACAAATGTAACTTGTAGGAACTGACCGTGCAGCCGCAGGACTCTAGGTTTGAGAATGCAATGATTATTTGCTTGTATCTAGACTTAGGCTTAAACACACGGCGTTAGAGATTGAAAACCCGTAACATCCCCCGAACGGCCCCGTGGGTGGCACCAACACCTTCCTGGGACCAATATAACTCGTAGGAACTGACATCGCAGTCGCGGGACTCGCGATTTGAGAATATGATGATAATTTGCATATTTCTAGACTTAGTCTTAAAAACATGGCATTAGAGGTTGAAAACCAGTAACAGCCCCCGAACGGCCACGTGGGTAGCACCAACACCTTACCCGGGACCAATATAACTCATAGTAATTAACCGCGCTTCCGTGAGACTACCAATTTGAGAATACGATGATAATTTGAATATTTCTAGACTAAGGCTTAAAACATAGCGTTAGAGTGTCAAAACCCAAAATAGCCCCCAAACGGCCTGGTGGGTGGCACCAACAACTCCCCCGGGACCAATGTAGCTCGTAGGAACTGACCATGCAGCCGCGGGACTCCCGATTTGAGAATACAACAATAATTTCCATATTTCTAGACATAGGCTTGAAAACATGGTATTAGAGGGTGAAAACCCAAAATAGCCCCCGAACGGCCCCGTGGGTGGCACCAACACTTCCCACGGGACCAATGTAACTCGTAGGAACTGACCGCACAATCGTGGGATTTCCAGTTTGAGAATACGATGTTAATTTTCTTATATTAGACTTAGGCTTAAAAACATGGCGTTAGAGGTTGAAAACCCGTAACATCCCCCGAACGGCCCCGTGGGTGGCACCAACACCTCCCCCGAGACCAATGTAACTCGTAGGAACTGACATCGCAGGCGTGGGACTCTCGGTTTGAGAATATGGTGATAATTGATATATTTTCTAGACTTAGGCTTAAAAACAAGGTGTTAGAGGGTGTAAACTTGAAACAGCCACCAAACGTCCCCATGGGTGGCACCAACACCCCTCGGGGACCAATATAACTCATAGGAACTGACCGTGGAGCCGCGGGACTCTCGGTTTGAGAATACTATAATAATTTTCATATTTCTAGACTTAAACTTAAAAACATTGCGTTAGAGGATGAAAACCTGAAACAGCCCCTGAACGGCCCCGTGGGTGGCACCAACACCTTCCACGGGAATAATGTAACTCGTAGGAACTGACCGTGCATCCGCTTGACTCCCGGTTTTACAATACGATGATAATTTGCATATTTCTAGACTTACGCATAAGAACATGGCGTGAGAGGGTGAAAACCCAAAACAGCCTCCGAACGGCCCCGTGGGTGGCACAAATGCCTCCCCTGGGACCAATGTAACTCGTAGGAACTGACCGCGCAGTCGCGGGACTCCCGGTTTGAGAATACAACGATAATTTGCATATTTCTAGACTTAGGCACAAAAACATGGCATTAGAGTGTGAAAACCCGAAATGGCCCCGAACGGCCCCGTGGGTGGCACTAATACCTCCCACGGGACCAATGTTACTCGTAGGAACTGACCGCGCAGCCGCGGGACTCCCGGTTTGAGAATACGATGATAATTTGCATATTTCTGGACTTGGGCTTCAAAACATGGTGCTAGAGTTAGAAAACCCGAAAAAGCCCTCGAATGGCCCCGTGGGTGGCACCAACACCTCCCCCGGGACCAATGTAACTCGTAGGAACTGACACCGCAGCCGCGGAACTCCCAGTTTGAGAATACGACAATAATATGCATATTTCAAGACATATGCATAAAAATATGGCGTTAGAGGGTGAAAACCCAAAACATCCCCCGAACGACCCCGTGGATGGCACCAACACCTCCCCCGAGAAAAATATGACTCGTAGGAACTGATCGTACAATCGCGGGACTCCCGGTTTGAGAATACGATGATAATTTCCATATTTCTAGACATAGGCTTAAAAACATGGCATTAGAGTGGAAAACACGTAACAACCCCCGAACGGCCCCGTGGGTGGCACCAACACCTCCCCCAGGACCAATGTAACTTGGAGGAACTGACACTGCAGCCGCGGGACTCCCAGTTTGAGAATATGATGATAATTTTCTTATATCTAGACATAGGCTTAAAAACATGGCGTTAGAGGTTGAAAACCCATAACAGCCCCCGAACGGCCCCGTGGGTGGTACCAAACCTCCCCTGGGACCAATTTACCTCGTAGGAATTGACATCGTAGCCGTGGGACTCCCGATTTGAGAATACGGTTATAATTTGCATATTTCTAGACATAGGGATAAAAACATGGCGTTAGAGGGTGAAAACCTGAAATAGCCCACGAACGGCCCCGTAAGTGGCACCAACACATCCCCTGAGACCAACACTTTCCACGGGACCAATGTAACATGTAGGAACTGACCGCACAGCCGCGGGACTTTCAGTTTTAGAATACGATGATAATTTGCTTATATCTGAACTTACGCTTAAAAACATGGCTTTAGAGGGTGAAAACCAGAAATACCCCCGAACGGACCCGTGGGTGGCACCAACACCTCCCCCGGGACCAATGTAAATTATAGGAACTGACCGTGCAGCCGTAGGACTCCCGGTTTGAGAATAAAATGATAATTTTCTTATATCAAGACTTAGGCTTAAAAACATGGCGTTAGAGGTTAAAAACCCATAACAGCCCCCGAACGGCCCCATAGGTGGCACCAACACCTCCCCCGGGACCAATGTAAATCGTAGGAACTGACCGCGCACTCGCGAGACTCCCAGTTTAAGAATACGATGATAATTTGCTCATATCTAGACTTAGGCTTAAAAACATGGCGTTATAGGTTGAAAACCCGTAACAGCCCCCGAACGGCCTCGTAGGTGGCACCAACACCTCCCCTGGGACCAAGGTAACTTGTAAGAACTGACACCGTAGCCGAGGGACTCCCAGTTTGAGAATACGACTTTAATTTACATATTTCTATACATATTCTTAAAAACATGGCGTTAGAGGGTCAAATCTCGAAATAGCCCCTGAATGGCACCGTGGGTGGCACCAACACCTCCCACGGGACAAATTTAACACGTAGGAACTGACCACACACTCGCGGGACTCTCGGTTTGAGAATATGACGATAATTTGCTTATATCTAGACTTAGGCTTAAAAAAATGGCGTTAGAGGTTAAAAACCCGTAACAGCCCCCGAACGGCCTCGTGGGTGACACCAACACCTCCCCCGGGACCAATGTAACTCGTAGGAACTGACATCGCAGGCGCGGGACTCTCGGTTTGAGAATACGGTGATAATTTATTTATTTTCTTGACTTAGGATTAAAAACATTGCGTTAGAGGGTGTACACCTGAAACAGCCACAAAACGTCCTCGTGGGTGGCACCAACACCTCCCACGGGAACAATGTAACTCGTAGGAACTGACCGTGCAGCCACTTGACTCCCGATTTGACAATACGACGATAATTTGCATATTTCTAGACTTAGGTATAAAAACATGGCGTTAGCGGATGAAAACCTGAAACATCCCCCGAACGGCCCCGTGGGTGGCACCAACACCTCCCACGGGAACAATGTAACTCGTAGGAACTGACCGTGCAGCCGCTTGACTCCGGGTTTGACAATACAATGATAATTTTCATCTTTCTACACTTAGGCATAAAAACATGGTGTTAGAGGGTGAAAACCCGAAACGGCCCCCGAATGACCCCGTGGGTGGCACCAATACCTCCCATGGGACCAACGTAACTCGTAGGAACAGACCGCGCAGCCGCGGGACTCCCGGTTTGAGAATACAATTATAATTTGCATATTTCTAGACTTAGTCATAAGATCATGACATTAGAGGGTGAAAACCCGAAACGGTCCCCGAACGGCCTCGTGGGTGGCACTAATACCTCCCTTGGGACCAATGTAACTCGTAGGAACTGACCGCGCAGCCGCGGGACTCCCGATTTGAGAATACGATGATAATTTGCATATTTTTGGACTTAGGCTTAGAAACATGGTGCTAGAGTTAGAAAACCCGAAAAAGCCCCCAAATGGCCCCGTGGGTGGCACCAGCACCTCCCCCGGGACCAATGTAACTCGTAGGAACTGACACCGCAGCCGCGGGACTCCCAGTTTGGGAATAAGATGATAGTTTGCATATTTCTAGACTTAAGCTTAAAAACATGGCGTTAGAGGGTGAAAACACGAAACAACCCCCGAACGGCCCATTGGGTGGCACCAACACCTCCCCCGGGACCAATGTTACTCGTAGGAACTGACACTACAGCCACGGGACTCCCATTTTGAGAATACGATGATACTTTTCATATTTCTAGACTTACCCTTAAAAACTTGGCGTTAGAGAGTAAAAACCCAAAATAGACCCCGAACGGCCCCGTGGGTGGCACCAACACTTCCCACCGGACCAATGTAACTCGTAGGAACTGTCGCGCACTCGCGGGACTCTCGGTTTTAGAATACAGCGATAATTTGCTTATATCTAGACTTAGGCTTAAAACATGGCTTTAGAGGTTGAAAACCGATAACAGCCCCCGAACGGCCCCGTGGGTGGCACCGACACCTCCCCCGGGACCAATGTAACTCGTAGGAACTGACATCGCAGCCGCGGGACTACCGGTTTGAGAAGACGAAGATAATTTTCATATTAATAGACTTAGGCATAAAAACATGGCGTTGGAGGGTGAAAACTCGAAACAACCCCCAAACGGCCCGGTGGGTGGCACCAACACCTCCCCCGGCACCAATTTAACTCGTAGGAACTGACCGCGCACTCGCGGGAACTCCCGGTTTGAGAATACGATGATAATTTGATTATATAGACTTAGGCTTAAAAACATGGCGTTAGAGGTTGAAAACCCGTAACAGCCCCTGAACGTCCCCGTAGGTGGCACAACACCTCCCCTGGGACCATTGTTACTCATAGGAACTGACATCGTAGCCGCGGGTGTCCCAGTTTGAGATTACGACAATAATTTGCATATTTCTAGACATAAGATTAAAAACATGGCATTAGAGGGTGAAAACCCGAAATAGCCCCCGAATGGCCCCGTGGGTGGGACCAACACTTCCCACAGGATCAATGTAACTTGTAGGAACTGACCGCGCAGCCGCGAGACTCCCGATTTGAGAATACGACGATAATTTACTTATATCTAGACTTAGGCTTAAAAACATGGCGTTAGAGGTTGAGAACCCGTAACAGGCCCCGAACGGCCCCGTGGGTGGCACCAACACCTCCCCCCAGGACCAATGTAACTCGTAGGCACTGACATCGCATCCGCGGGACTCTTGATTTGAGAATATGATAATAATTTGCATATTTCTAGACATATGGTTAAAAACATGGCGTTAGAGGATGAAAACCCGAAATTGCCCCACGAACGGCCCCGTGGGTGGCACCAACACCTCCCCCGGGACCAATGTAACTCGTAGGAACTGATCGCGTAGCCGAGGGAATCCCGGTTTGAGAATATAATTATAATTAGTATATTTCTAGACTTAGGCATAAAAATATGGCATTAGAGGGTGAAAACCCAAAACGGTCCCCGAACGGCCTCGTGGGTGGCACTAATACCTCCCTTGGGACCAATGTAACTCGTAGGAATTGACCGCGCAGCCGCGGGACTCCCAGTTTGAGAATACGATGATAATTTGCATATTTCTGGACTTAGGCTTAGAAACATGGTGCTAGAGTTAGAAAACCCGAATGGCCCCGTGGGAGGCACCAACACCTCCCCGGGACCAATGTAACTCGTAGGAACTGACACCGCAACCACGGGACTCCCACTTTGGGAATACGAAGATAATTGGCATATTTCTATACTTAAGCTTAAAAACATGGCGTTAGAGGGTGAAAACACGAAACAGCCCCCGAACGGGCCGGTGGGTGGCACCAACACCTCCCCCGGGACGAATGTTACTCGTAGGAACTGACACTGCATCCACGGGACTCCTACTTTGAGAATATGCTGATACTTTTCATATTTCTAGACTTACCCTTAAAAACTTGGCGTTAGAGGGTAAAAACCCAAAATATACCCCGAACGGCCCCGTGGGTGGCACCAACACTTCCCACTGGACCTATGTAACTCGTAGGAACTGCCGCGCACTCGCGGGATCTCGGTTTTAGAATACGGCGATAATTTGCTTATATCTAGACTTAGGCTTAAAACATGGCTTTAGAGGTTGAAAACCCATAACAGCCCCCGAATGGCCCCGTGGGTGGCACCGACACCTCCCCAGGGACCAATGTAACTCGTAGGAACTGACATCGCAGCCGCGGGACTCCCGGTTTGAGAAGATGAAGATAATTTTCATATTAATATACTTAGGCATAAAAACATTGGGTTGGAGGGTGAAAACTCGAAACAGCCCCCGACCGGCCCGGTGGGTGGCACTAACACCTCACCTGGGACCAATGTAACTCGTAGGAACTGACCGCGCACTAGCGGGACTCCCGATTTGATAATACGATGATAATTTTCTTATATATAAACTTAGGCTTAAAAACATGGCGTTAGAGGTTGAAAACCCATAACAGCCCCCGAACGTCCTCGTAGGTGGCAGAACACCTCCCCCAGGACCAATGTAACTCGTAGGAACTGACACCGTAGCCGCGGGTGTCCCATTTTGAGAATACGACAATAATTTGCATATTTCTAGACATAAAATTAAAAACATGGCATTAGAGGGTGAAAACTGGAAATAGCCCCCGAATGGCCCCGTGGGTGGCACCAACAATTCCCACGGGACCAATGTAACTTGTAGGAACTGACCGCGCAGCCGCGGGACTCCCGGTTTTATAATACGATGATAATTTGCTTAAATATAGACTTAGGCTTAAAAACATGGCGTTCTAGGTTGAAAACCCATAACAGCCCCCGAGCGGCCCCGTGGGTGGCACCAACACCTCCCCCGGGACCAATGTAAATCGTAGGAACAAACATTGGATTCGCGGGACTCCCGAGTTGAGAATACGACAATAATTTGCATATTTCTAGGCATATGCTTAAAAACATGGCGTTGGAGGGTGAAAACCCAAAATAGCCCCACGAACGGCCCCGTGGGTGGCACCAACACCTCCCCCGGGACCAATGTAACTCGTAGGAACTTTCCGCACACTCGCGGGACTCCCGGCTTGAGAATATGACGATAATTTGCTTCTATCTAGACATAGGCTTAGAAACATGGCATCAGAGGTTGAAAACCCATAACAACCCCCGAACGGCCCGTAGGTGGCACCAACACCTCCCATCAGGGACCAATGTAACTCGTAGGAACTGACACCGTAGCCGTGGGGCTCCCAGTGTGAGAATACGATAATAATTTGCATATTTCTAGACATATGCTTAAAAACATGGCGTTAGAGGGTGAAAACCCGAAATAGCCCCCGAACGGCCCCGTGCGTGGCACCAATACCCCCCGGGACCAATGTAACTCGAAGGAACTAACCGTGCAACCGCGGGACTCCTGATTTGAGAATACGATGACAATTTGACAATTTTTAGACCTTAGCTTAAAAACTTGGCGTTAGTGGGTGAAAACTCGAAACAGCACTCGAACGTCCCCGTGGGTGGCACCAACCCCTCCCCCGGGACCAATGTAACTCGTAGGAACTGACACCGCAGCCACAGGACTCCCAATTTGAGAATACGACAATAATTTGCATATTTCTAGACATACGCTTAAAAATATGGGGTTAGAGGGTGAAAACCCGAAATAGCCCCTAATGGCCCGTGGGTGGCACCAACCCTTCACACGGGAACAATGTAACTTGTAGGAACCGACCACGCAGCCGCGGGACTCCCGGTTTGAGAATACGACGATAATTTTCTTATATCTAGACTTAGGCTAAAAAAATGGCATTAGAGGTTGAAAACCCGTAACAGCCCCCGAACGGCCCCTTGGGTGGCACCACCACCTCCCCCGGGACTAATGGAACTCGTAGGAACTGACATCATAGCCGCGGGACTGATGGTTTCAGAATATGACGATAATTTGCATATTTATAGACTTAGGCAAGAAAACATGGCGTTAGAGGGTGAAAACTCTAAACATCCCCCGAACAGCCCCGTGGGTGACAACAACACCTCCCCCGGGAGTAATGTTACTCTTAGGAACTGACACGACAACCGCAGGACTCCCAATTTGAGAATACAATAATAATTTGCATTTTTCTAGACATATCCTTAAAAACATGGCGTTAGAGGTTCAGAACTCGTAACAGCCCCCCAACGGCCCCGTGGGTGGCACCAACACCTCCCCCGGGACCAATGTAACTCGTAGGAACTGACAGCGTAGTCGCGGGACTCCCGATTTGAGAATACGATGATAATTTGCATATTTCAAGACTTAGGCTTTAAAGCATGCCATTAGAGGTTGAAAACCAGAAACAGCCCTTGAACGGCCCCGTAGGTGGCACCGACACCTCCTCCGGGACCAATGTAACTCGTAGGAATTGACACCATAGCAGCGGGACTCCGAGTTTGAGATTACGATGATAATTTGCATATTTCTAGACATATGCTTAAAGACATGGCGTTAGAGGGTGAAAGCCCGAAATAGCCCCTGAACGGCCCCATGGGTGGCACCAACACCTCCCCCAGGACCAATGTAAATCGTAGGAACTAATCGCATAGCCGTGGGACTCCCGGTTTGAGAATATGATTATAATTTGTATATTTCTAGACTTAGGCATAAAAAAAGGCATTAGAGGGTGAAAACCCGAAACGGTCCCCGAACGGCCTCGTGGGTGGCACTAATACCTCCCTTGGGACCAATGTAACTCGTAGGAACTGACCGCGCAGCCGCGGGACTCCCGGTTTCAGACTATGATGATAATTTGCATATTTCTAGACTTAGGCTTAGAAACATGGTGCTAAAGTTAGAAAACCCGAAAAAGCCCCCAAATGGCCCCGTGGGTGGCACCAGCACCTCCCCCGGGACCAATGTAACTCGTGGGAACTGACACCGCAGCCGCGGGACACCCAGTTTGGTAATAAGATGATAATTTGCATATTTCTAGACTTAAGCTTAAAAACATGGCGTTAGAGGGTGAAAACACGAAATAGCCCCCGAATGGTCCAGTGGGTGGCACCAACACCTCCCCCGGGACCAATGTTACTCGTAGGAACTGACACTACATCCACGGGACTCCCATTTTGAGAATACGATGATACTTTTCATATTTCTAGACTTACCCTTAAAAACATGGCGTTAAAGGGTAAAAACCCAAAATAGACCCCGAACGGCCCCGTGGGTGGCACCAACACTTCCCACCGGACCAATGTAACTCGTAGGAACTGTCGCGCACTCGAGGGACTCTCGGTTTTAGAATACAACGATAATTTTCTTATATCTAGACTTAGGCTTAAAACATGGCTTTAGAGGTTGACAACCGATAACAGCCCCCGAACGACCCCGTGGGTGGCACCGACACCTCCCCCAGGACCAATGTAACTCGTAGGAACTGACATCACAGCCGCGGGACTCCCGGTTTGAGAAGACAAAGATAATTTTCATATTAATAGACTTAGTCATAAAAACATGGCGTTGGAGGGTGAAAACTCGAAACAACCCCCGAACGGCCCGGTGGGTGGCACCAACACCTCCCCCGGCACCAATGAAACTCGTAGGAACTGATCGCGCACTCGCAGGAACTCCCAGTTTGAGAATATGATGATAATTTGATTATATAGACTTAGGCTTAAAAACATGGCGTTAGAGGTTGAAAACCCGTAACAGCCCCTGAACGTCCCCGTAGGTGGCACAACACCTCCCCCGGGACCAATGTAACTCGTAGGAACAGACATCGTAGCCGCGGGTGTCCCAGTTTTAGATTACGACAATAATTTGCATATTTCTAGACATAAGATTAAAAACATGGCATTAGAGGGTGAAAACCCGATATAGCCCCCGAATGGCCCCGTGGGTGGCACCAGTACTTCCCACAGGACCAATGTAACTTGTAGGAACTGACCGCACAGTCGCGGGACTCCCGATTTGACAATACGACGATAATTTGCTTATATCTAGACTTAGGCTTAAAAACATGGCGTTAGAGGTTGAGAACCCGTAACAGGCCCCGAATGGCCCCGTGGGTGGCACCAACATCTCCCCCAGGACCAATGTAACTCATAGGAACTGACATCGCATCCGCGGGACTCTTGATTTGAGAATATGGCAATAATTTGCATATTTCTAGACATATGCTTAAAAACATGGCGTTAGAGGGTGAAAACCGGAAATAGCCCCACGAACGGCCCCGTGGGTGGCACCAACACCTCCCCCGGGACCAATGTAACTCGTAGGAACTGATCGCGTAGCCGCGGGACTCCCGGTTTGAGAATATGATTATAATTTGTATATTTCTAGACTTAGTCATAAAAACATGGCATTAGAGGGTGAAAACCCGAAACGGTCCCCGAACGGCCTTGTGGGTGGCACTAATACCTCCCTTGGGACCAATGTAACTCGTAGGAACTGACCGCACAGCCGCGGGACTCCCGGTTTGAGAATACGACGATAATTTGCATATTTCTAGACTTACGCTTAGAAACATGGTGCTAGAGTTAGAAAACACGAAAAAGCCCCCGAACGGCCCGGTGGGTGGCACCAACACCTCCCCCGGGACGAATGTTACTCGTAGGAACTGACACTGCAGCCACGGGACTCCTATTTTGAGAATACGCTGATACTTTTCATATTTCTAGACTTACCCTTAGAAACTTGGCGTTAGAGGGTAAAAACCCAAAATATACCCCGAACGGCCCCGTGGGTGGCACCAACACTTCCCATCGGACCAATGTAACTCTTAGGAACTGTCGCGCACTCGCGGGACTCCCGTTTTTAGAATACGGCGATAATTTTCTTATATCTAGACTTAGGCTTAAAACATGGCTTTAGAGGTTGAAAACCCATAACAGCCCCCGAATGGCCCCGTGGGTGGCACCGACACCTCCCCCGGGACCAATATAACTCGTAGGAACTGACATCGCAGCCGCGGGACTCCCGGTTTGAGAAGATGAAGATAATTTTCATATTAATAGACTTAGGCATAAAAACATGGCGTTGGAGGGTGAAAACTCGAAACAGCCCCCGACCGGCCCGGTGGGTGGAACCAACACCTCCCCCTAGACCAATGTAACTCGTAGGAACTGACCGCGCACTAGCAGGACTCCCGATTTGGGAATACGATGATAATTTTCTTATATATAAACTTAGGCTTAAAAACATGGCGTTAGAGGTTGAAAACCCATAATAGCCCCCGAACGTCCTCGTAGGTGGCAGAACACCTCCCCCGGGACCAATGTAACTCGTAGGAACTGACATCGCTGCCGCGGGACTCCCGATTTTAGAATACGACAATAATTTGCATATTTCTAGACATAAGATAACAAACATGGCATTAGAGGGTGAAAACCGGAAATAGCCCCCGAATGGCCCCGTGGGTGGCACCAACAATTCCCACGGGACCAATGTAATTTGTAGGAACTGACCGCGCAGCCGCGGGACTCCCGGTTGGGGAATACGATGATAATTTGCTTATATCTAGACTTAGGCTTAAAAACATGGCGTTCTAGGTTGAAAACCCATAACAGTGCCCGAACGGCCCCGTGGGTGGCAGCAACACCTCCCCCGGGACCAATGTAAATCGTAGGAACTGACATCGCATTCGCGGGACTCCCGATTTGAGAATACGACAATAATTTGCATATTTCTAGACATATGCTTAAAAACATGGCGTTGGAGGGCGAAAACCCGAAATAACCCCACGAACGGCCCCGTGGGTGGCACCAACACCTCCCCCGGGACCAATTTAACTCGTAGGAACTGACCGCACACTCGCGGGACTCCCGGTTTGAGAATATGACGATAATTTGCTTCTATATAGATAAACGCTTAAAAACATGGCATCAGAGGTTGAAAACCCATAATAACCCCCGAACGGCCCCGTAGGTGGCACCAACACCTCCCATCAGGGACCAATGTAACTCGTAGGAACTGACCCCGTAGCCGTGGGGCTCCCGGTGTGAGAATACGATAATAATTTGCATATTTCTAGACATATGCTTAAAAACATGGCGTTAGAGGGTGAAAACCCGAAATAGCCCCCGAACGGCCCCGTGCGTGGCACCAACACCCCCGGGACCAATGTAACTCGAAGGAACTGACCGTGCAACCGCGGGACTCCTGATTTGAGAATACGATGATAATTTGCAAATTTTTAGACCTTAGCTTAAAAACATGGCGTTAGAGGGTGAAAACCCGAAACAGCCCTCGAACGTCCCCGTGGGTGGCACCAACCCCTCCTCCGGGACCAATGTAACTCGTAGGAACTGACACCGCAGCCACGGGACTCCTAGTTTGAGAATACGACAATAATTTTCATATTTCTAGACATACGCTTAAAAACAGGGCGTTAGAGGGAGAAAACCCGAAATAGCCCCCGAATGGCCCGTGGGTGGCACCAACCCTTCACCTGGGAACAATGTAACTTGTAGGAACTGACCACGCAGCCACGGGACTCCCGGTTTGAGTATACGACGATAATTTGCTTATATCTAGACTTAGGCTAAAAAAATGGCGTTAAAGGTTGAACACCCGTAACAGCCCCCGAACGGCCCCGTGGGTGGCACCACCACCTCCCCCGGGACCAATGGCACTCGTAGGAACTGACATCATAGCCGCGGGACCCACGGTTTCAGAATATGACGATAATTTGCATATTTATAGACTTAGGCAGGAAAACATGGCGTTAGAGGGTGAAAACCCGAAACATCCCCCGAACAGCCCCGTGGGTGGCAAGAACACCTCCCCCGGGACTAATGTTACTCGTAGGAACTGACAAGACAACCACGGGACTCCCAATTTGAGAATATAATAATAATTTTCATTTTTCTAGACATATGCTTAAAAACATAGCGTTAGAGGTTCAAAACTCGTAACAGCCCCCGAACGGCCCCGTGGGTGGCACCAACACCTCCCCCGGGACCAATGTAACTCGTAGGAACTGACAGCGCAGTCGCGGGACTCCCAGTTTGAGAATACGATGATAATTTGCATATTTTAAGACTTAGGCTTTAAATCATGCCATTAGAGGTTGAAAACCCGAAACAGCCCCCGAACGGCCCCGTAGGTGGCACCGACACCTCCCTCGGGACCAATGTAACTCGTAGGAATTGACACCATAGCAGCGGGACTCCCAGTTTGAGATTACGATGATAATTTGCATATTTCTAGACATATGCTTAAAGACATGGCGTTAGAGGGTGAAAGCCTGAAATAGCCCCTAAACAGCCCCGTGGGTGGCACCAACACCCCCCCCCCACCCCCGGGACCAATGTAACTTGTAGGAACTGACAGTGCAGCCGCGGGACTCCCGATTTGAGAATACGATGATATTTTGCATATTTCTAGACTTAAGCTTAAAAACATGGCGTTAGAGGGTGAAAACTTGAAACATCCCCGGAAAGGCCCCGTTTGTGGCACCAACACCTCTCTCAGGACGAATGTAACTCGTAAGAACTGACACCGCAGCCGCGGGACTCCCAGTTTGAGAATACGACAATAATTTGTATATTTCTAGACATATTCTTAAAAACATGGCGTTAGAGGGTGAAAACCCGAAATAGCCACCGAACGGCCCCGTGGGTGGCACCAACACCCCCCCGGGACCAATATAACTCGTAGGAACTGCCCGTGCAGCCGCGAGACTCCTGATTTGAGAATACGATGATAATTTGCATATTTCTAGACTTAAGCTTCAAAACATGGCGTTAGAGGGTGAAAACACGAAACAGCCCCCGAACGGTCCCGTGGGTGGCACCAACACCTCCCCCGGGACCCATGTAACTTGTAGGAACTGACATCGTAGCCGCGGGACTCCCGATTTGACAATACGAGGATAATTTGTATAATTCTAGACTTAGGCATAAAAACATGGCGTTAGACGGCGAAAACCCGAAACAGCCCCCGAAATGGCCCGGTGGGTGGCACCAATACCTCCCCGGGGACCAATGTAACTCATAGGAACTGACCGCGCACTCGCAGCCCCTGAACGTCCTCGTAGGTGGCAGAACACCTCCCCCGGGACCAATGTAACTCGTAGGAACAGACACCGTAGAGGCAGGAGTCCCAGTTTGAGAATACGACAATAATTTGCATATTTCTAGACATATGCTTAAAAACATGGCGTTAGAGGGTGAAAACCGGTAATAGCCCCCGAATGGCCCCGTGGGTGGCACCAACACTTCCCACGGGACCAATGTAACTTGTAGGAACTGACCGCGCAGCCGCTGGACTCTCGGTTTGAAAATACGACGATAATTTTCTTATAACTAGACTTAGGCTTAAAAACATGGCGTTAGAGGTTGAAAGCCCGTAATAGCCCCCGAACGGCCCCATAGGTGGCACCAACACCTCCCCCGGGACTAATGTAACTCGTAGGAACTTTCACCGTAGCCGCGGGACTCCCAGTTTGAGAATACGATGATAATTTGCACATTTCTAGACCTACGCTTAAAAACATGGCATTAGAGCGTGAAAACCCGAAACAGCCGCCGAACGGCCCCGTGGGTGGCACCAACACCTCCCCCGGGACCAATGTAACTCGTAGGAACTGACACCGTAGCCGCGGGACTCCCCATTTGAGAATACGATGATAATTTGCATATTTCTAGACTTTGGCTTAAAAACATGGCGTTAGAGGTTGAAAACCCATAACAGCCCCCGAACAGACCCGTAGGTGGCACCAACACCTCCCCCGTGACCAATGTAACTCGTAGGAACTGACACCGTAGCTGCGGGACTCCCAGTTTGAGAATATGACAATAATTTGCATATTTCTAGACTTATGCTTAAACACATGGCGTTAGAGGGTGAAAACCCGAAACAGCCCCCGAACGGCCCCGTGGGTGGCACCAACACCTCCCCGGGACCAATGTAACTCGTAGGAACTGACACCGCAGCCGCGGGACTCCCAATTTGGTAATACGACAATAGTTTGCATATTTCTAGACATATGCTTAAAAACCTGGCATTATCGGGTGAAAACCCGAAATAGCCCCCGAACGGCCCCGTGGGTGGCACCCACACCCCCCGCGACCAATTTAACTCGTAGGAACTGACCATGTAGCCGCAGGGACTCGTGATTTGAGAATACCATGATAATTTATATATTTCTAGAATTAAGCTTAAAAACCTGGCATTATAGTGTAAAAACCCGAAACATCCCCCGAACGGCCCCGTGGGTGGCACCAACACCTCCCCCGGGACCAATGTTACTCGTAGGAACTGACACTGCAGCCGCGGGACTCCCAGTTTGAGAATACGACAATAATTTGCATTTTTCTAGACATATGCAGGAAAACATGGCGTTAGAGGGTGAAAACCCGAAATAGCCCCCGAACGGCCCCGTGGGTGGCCCCAACACCTCCCCCGTAACCAATGTAACTCGTACGAACTGACCGTACATTCGCGGGACTCCCGATTATAGAATACGACGATAATGTTCTTATATCTATACTTAGGCTTAAAAGCATGGCGTTAGAGGTTGAAAACCCATAACAGCCCCCGAACGACCCCGTGGGTGGCACCAGCACCTCCCCTGGGACCAATGTAACTGGTAGGTACTGACAGCGCAGTCGCGGGACTCCCGATTTGAGAATACAATGATAATTTGCATATTTCAATACTTAGGCATAAAAACATGGCGTTAGAGTGTGAAAACCCAAAACAGACACCGAATGTCCCAGTGGGTGGCACCAACAACTCCCCCGGGACCAATGTAACTCGGAGGAACTGACCACGCACTCGCGGGACTCCTTGTTTACGAATACGACGATAATTTGCTTATATCTAGACTTAGGCTTTAAAACATGCCATTAGAGGTTGAAAACCAGAAGCAACCGCTGCACGGCCCCGTAGGTGGCACCGACACCTCCCCCGGGACTAATGTAACTCGTAGGATTTGACACCGTAGCAGCAGGACTCCCAGTTTGAGATTACGATGATAATTTGCATATCTCTAGACATATGCTTAAAAACATGGCGTTAGAGGGTGAAAACCCAAAATAGCCACCGAGCGGGCCCCATGGGTGCACCAACACCCCCCCCCCCCCCCCCCGGGACCAATGTAACTTGTAGAAATTGATCGTGCAGCCGCGGGACTCCCGATTTGAGAATACGATGATAATTTGCATATTTCTAGACTTAAGCTTAAAAACGTGGCGTTAGAGGGTGAAAACTTGAAACATCCCCCCAATGGCTCCGTTTGTGGAACCAACACCTCTCTCGGGACCAATGTAACTCGTAGGAACTGACACCGCATCCGGGGGACTCCCAGTTTGAAAACTCGAAATAGCCCCCGAATGGCCTCGTGGGTTGCACCAACACCCCCCCTCAATGTAACTCGTTGTAACACCCCGCCCGCCCGGGAGAGCGAACGGAGCCCTAATACGATAAAATAAATCTAAATCCACAATACACAAGGTATAGAGCATCTAAATAAACCCACAATCATATAAATTCACTACTCTCAATTCTTCAAATTTAATATAACGGCGTCTCCCGAATTAAAATTACAACTATCTAACTCGAATAAAAATGCTCTATACACCAATGAAATAATTAATACAATTCTTCCAACTTTTATTAAAATTCTTCCCAAATAATCCACGCTAAAAATCATCCCAATTGGCCCATAGCGTCCCAACTCCACGGTAACCTTCCAACTAAAAGAAAATATGGGGAAGTACACAATACGACAAGAAAGATGCTCAATAAATATATGTTGGTGATGAATAAAACGTAACAACACGAGTACGAATATTCAAATCAAAATTCAAATCTCAAAGCATTTATCAGTATAATTTCTCATCAACATTTAACCAGGTCACCAGGCCTCACCACATCCGTATATGCTTTATCAAGCCATAGCCCGAGAAACTGGAATTTTGGCGGGTACTCAACATCTGTGCCATATTAAAATCTCATGACAATGTGCTCATTAACAATATAATGATACCACATGAATCAAAATAATTTCAACAATTATTTTCCAGATTTCAATGAATTTATCAATTCAAATATGAGTTCAATTAAACAAGAATTCAAAGAGAATGGCACTCGCGAGATTTAAGGAGCATACTGTGTAAAACCCCATACCTCAAACCATGATGAGAAACCAATGATCACATCCTCAAGATCAACACAAAAGATCTACAGAAGCTCCTCCAAGAACCTCCAACAAAAATTGTCCCAAGAACACCTCTAATCTAAGGTTGGAACTCACAAATCTCAAGGGCCAAAATATATATAAAAAGAAGAGGAATATAAAATATATTTGCTGCCAAAAGTTGTGCCAAAAGTAGGTTAAAAGAGTTGCCCACGACTTTCTTTTATAATGGAAAGAAATGAAGAGTTGGAATCCAAAAGACTCCTTTAAATAAGGCAAAGAAATGAAGAGTTGGAAGTCAAAACAACTCTTGAAAATTACTTAATGTTCGCCGACTTAGAATTCCAAGAGTTAAAAACATTTCAAACACATTTTAAAATCCGTTTTAACTCCGTTTTCGAAACCGTTGGAAATTATCGCCTTTAAAAATAATAACCAACATATTTAAGCAATAAAAATAATTTTATCAAAATCTTTATTTTCCTCCATTTTCCAGAAATTAATTAAAATAACCCAAAATTACGCGGGTTGTTACACTCGTAGGAACTGCCCGTGCAGCCGTGGGACTCCTGATTTGAGAATACGACAATAATTTGCATATTTCTAGACTTAAGCTTAACAACATGGCATTAGAGGGTGAAAACACAAAACAGCCCCCGAACGGCACCGTGGGTGGCACCAACACCTCCCCCAGGATCAATGTAACTCGTAGGAACTCACACCGTAGCCGCGGGACTCCCAGTTTGATAATACGACAAAAATTTGCATATTTCTAGACATATGCTTAAAAACCTGGCGTTAGAGGGTGAAAACCTGAAATAGCCCACGAACGGCCCTTTGGGGGGCACAAACACCTCCCCCGGGACCAATGTAACGCTAAGGAACTGAACATGCAGTCGCGGGACTCCCGGTTAGAGAATAAGACAAAAAATGCTTATATCTAGACTTAGGCTTAAAAACATGGCATTAGAGGTTGAAAACCCGTAACAACCCCCGAACGGCCCCATGTGTGGCACCAACACCTCCCCTGGGACCAATGTAACTCGTAGGAACTGACCGCGCACTCGCGAGACTCTCAATTTGAGAATATGATAATAATTTGCTTATATCTATACTTAGGATTAAAAACATGGCATTAGATGTTGAAGACTCGTAACAGCCCCCGAACGGCCCCGTAGGTGGCACTAAGACCTCCCCCAGGACCAATGTAACTCGTAGGAACTGACACCGTAGCCGCGGGACTCCCAGTTTGAGAATACGACAATAATTTGCATATTTCTAGACATATGCTTAAAAACATGGCGTTGGAGGGTGAAAATCAGAAATAGCCCTCGAATGGCCTCGTGGGTGCCACCAACACTTCCCACGGGACCAATGTAACTTGTAGGAACTGACCGCGCAGCCACGGGACTCCCGGTTTGAGAATACGATGATAATTTGCTTATATCTAGACTTAGGCTTAAAAACATGGCGTTAAAGGTTGAAAACTTGTAATAGCCCCCGAACGGCCCTGTGGGTGGCACCAACACCTCCCCCGGGACCAATGAAAATCTTAGGAACTGACATCGTAGCCGCGGGACTCGCGGTTTGAGAATACGATGATAATTTGCATATTTCTAGACTTACGCATAAAAACATGGCTTTAGAGGGTGAAAACACGAAACAGCCCCCCGAACGGCTCCGTTGGTGGCACCAATACCTCCCCCGGGACCAATGTAACTCGTTGGAACTCACCGTACAGCCGCGAGACTCCTGATTTGAGAATACGATGATAATTTTCATATTTCTAGACTATAGCTTAAAAACATGGCGTTATAGGGTGAAAACCTGAAACAGCCCCCTAACAGCCCTGTGGGTGGAACCAACACCTCCCACGGGACCAATGTAACTCGTAGGAACTGACCGTGCAACCGCGCTACTCTCAGTTTTAGAATACGATGACAATTTTCTTATATTAAGACTTAGGCTTAAAAACATTGTGTTAGCCCCGAAGTGGCCCCGTGGGTGGCACCAACACCTCCCCAGGGACCAATATAACTCGTAGGATCTGACATCGCAGCCGCAGGACTCCCGATTTGATAATTTGATGATAATTTGCATATTTCGAGACTTAGGCATTAAAACATGGTGTTAGAGTGTGAAAACCTGAAACAGCCACCGAACGGAGCCGTGGGTGGCACCAACACCTCCCCCGGCACCAATGTAACTCGTAAGAACTGATTGTGCAGCCGCGGGACTCCTGATTTGAGAATACAATGATAATTTCCATATTTTAAGACATAGGCTTGAAAACATGGTATTAGAGGGTGAAAACCCGAAACAGCCGCCGAGCGCCCCCTGGGTGGCACCAACACCTGCCCCGGGACCAATGTAACTCCTAAGAATAAACACTGCATCCGCGGGACTCCCATTTTGAGAATACGATGATAATTTTCATATTTCTAGAGTTACTCTTAAAAACATGGCGTTGGAGGCTGAAAACCCTAAATAGCCCCCGAACGACCCCGTGGGTGGCACCAACACTTCCCACGAGACCAATGTAACTCGTAGGAACTGACCGCACAATCATGAGACTCCCAATTTTACAATACGATGATAATTGATTTAGGCTTAAAAACATGGCGTTAGGGGTGGAAAACCCGTACCAGTCCCCGAACGGCCCCGTGGGTGGCACCAACACCTCCCCCGGGACAAATGTAACTCGTAGGAACTGACATCGCTGCCGCGGGACTCTCGGTTTGAGAATGTGACGATAATTTGCATATTCCTAGACTTAGGCAAAAAAACATGGCGTTAGAGGGTGAAAACCCGAAACAACCCTCGAACGGCCACGTGGGTGGCACCACCACCTCCCCCGGGACCAATGTAACTCCTAGGAACTAACCGTGCAGCGGAGGGACTCCCGATTTGAGAATACGACAATAATTTCCATATTTCTCGACATAGGCTTGAAAACATGGTATTAGAGGTTGAAAACCCGAAACAGCGCCCGAACGGCCCCGTAGGTGGAACCAACACCTCTCCCAAGACCAATGAAACTCGTAGGAACTGACACCGTAGACGCGGGACTCCCAGTTTGAAAATACGATAATAATTTGCATATTTCTAGACATATGCTTAAAAACGTGCCGTTAGAGTGTGAAAACCCGAAATAGCCCCCGAACGGCCCCGTGGGTGGCACCCAAACCCCCCCGGGACCAACGTAACTCCTAGGATCTCACCGTGCAGCCTCGGGACTCCTGATTTGAGAATACAACGATAATTTACATATTTCTAGACTTAATCTTAAAAACCTGGCGTTAGAGGGTAAAAACTCGAAACATCCCCCGAACGGCCCCGTGGGTGGCACCAACACCTCCCCCGGGACCAATGTAACTCGTAGGAACTGACACCACACCCGTGGGACTCCCAATTTGAGAATATGACAATAATTTGCATTTTTCTAGACATATGCTTAAAAACATGGCGTTAGAGGATGAAAACCCGAAATAGCCCCCGAACGTCCCCTTGGGTGGCACCAACACCTCCCCCGTAACCAATGTTACTCGGAGGAACTGACCCTGCATCCATGGGACACCCGCTTTGGGAATACGATGATAATTTGCTTATAGCGTTAGAGGTTGAAAACCCATAACAACCCCCCAACGACCCCGTGAGTGGCACCGACACCTCCCCCGGGACTAATGTAACTTTCGTAGGAATTGACACCGTAGCAGCGGGACTCCCAGTTTGAGCTTACGATGATAATTTGCATATTTCTAAACATATGCTTAAAAACATGGAGTTAAAGGGTGAAATCCCAAAATAGCCCTCGAACGGCCCCGTGGGTGGCACCAACACCCCCTCCCCCCTCCCCCCCCCCCCCCCGAGACCAATGTAACTCGTTGGAACTGACCGTGCAGCCGCGGGACTCCTGATTTGAGAATGCGATGATAATTTGCATATTTCTTGACTTAAGCTTAAAAACATGGCGTGAGAGGGTGAAAACCTGAAACAGCCCCCGAACGGCCCCGTTTGTGGCACCAACACCTCTCCCGGGACCAATATAACTCGTAGGAACTGACACCGTATCCGCGGGAATACCAGTTTGAGAATAAGGAAATAATTGGCATATTTCTAGACATACGCTTAAAAACATGGCGTTAGAGGGTGGAAACCCGAAATAGCCCCCGAATGGCCCCTTGGGTAGCACCAACACCACCCCCCCGGACCAATGTAACTCGTAGGAACTGCTCGTGCGGCCGCGGGACTCCTGATTTGAGAATACGACGATAATTTGCATATTTCTAGACTTAAGCTTAAAAACATGGCATTAGAGGGTGAAAACACCAAATAGCCCCCGAACGGCCTCGTGGGTGGCACCAACACCTCCCCCGGGACCAATGTAACTTGTAGGAACTGAACTTGCAGCCGCGGGACTCCTGGTTAGATAATATGACGATAATTTGCTTATATCTAGACTTAGGCTTAAAAACATAGCGTTAGAGGTTGAAAAGCCATAACAGCCCCCGAACGGCCCCGTGGGTGGCACCAACACCTCCCCCAGGACCAATGTAACTCATAAGAACTGACATCGCAGTCGTGGGACTCCCGGTTTGAGAATACGATGATAATTTGCATAATTCTAGACTTAGGCATAAAAACATGGCGTTAGAGGGTGAAAACCCAAAACAGCCCCCGAACGGCCCGATGGGTGGTACCAACACCTCCCTCGGGACCAATGAAACTCGTATTAACTGACCGCGCACTCGCGGGACTCTCGGTTCGAGAATACGATGATAATTTGCATATATCTAGACTTAAGCTTAAAAACATGGCATTAGAGGTTGAAAACCCGTAACATCCCCGAACGGCCCCGTGGGTGGCACCAACACCTCCCCCGGGACCAATGTAACTCGTAGGAACTGACATCGCAGCCGCGCGACTCCCAGTTTGAGAATACAACAATAATTTGCATATTTCAAGACATATGCTTAAATACATGGCGTTAGAGGGTGAAAACTCGAAATAGCCCCCGAATGGCCCCGTGGGTGGCACCAACATTTTCCACCGGACCAATGTAACTTGTAGGAACTGACCGCGCAGCCGCGGGACTCCCGGTTTGAGATTACAATGCTAATTTTCTTATATCTATACTTAAGCTTAAAAACATGGCGCTAGAGGGTGAAAACCCGAAACAGCCCTCGAATGGCCCCGTGGGTGGCACCAACACCTACCACGGGGTAATGTAACTCGTAGGAACTGACCGCGTAGCCGCGCTACTCTCAGTTTGACAATATGACAAAAATATTCTTATATCTTGACTTAGGCTTAAAAACATGGCGTTATCCCCCGAACGGCCCCGTGGGTGGCACCAACACCTCCCCCGGGACCAATGTAACTCGTAGGAACTGACATCACAGCCGCAGGACCCTCAATTTGAGAATTTGATGATAACTTGCATATTTATAGACTTAGGCATTAAAACATGGTCTTAGAGGGTGAAAACCAGAAACAGCCCCCGAATGGCGCCGTGGGTGGCACCAACACCTCCCCCGGGACAAATGTAACTCGTAGGAACTGATTGTGCAACCGCGGGACTCATGATTTGAGAATACAATGATAATTTCCATATTTTAAGACGTAGGCTTGAAACATGGTATTAGAGGGTGAAAACCAGAAATAGCCCCCGAACGGCCCCGTGGGTGGCACCAACACCTACCCCGGGACCAATGTAACTCGTAGCAACTGATCGCGCAATTGCAGGACTCTTAATTTTAGAATACGATGATAATTTTCTTATATCTTGACTTAGGCTTAAAAACATGGTTTAGAGGTGGAAAACTCGTAAAAGCCCCCGAACGACCCTGTGGGTGGCACCAACACCTCCCCCGGGACCAATGTAACTCTTAGGAACTGACATCGCAGCCGCGGGACTTCCGGTTTGAGAATATGATGATAATTTGCATATTGTTAGACTTAGTCAAAAAAACATGGCGTTAGAGGGTGAAAACCCGAAACAGCCCTCGAACGACCACTTGGGTGGCACCAACACCTCCCTCGTGAACAATGTACCTCGTAGGAACTGACCGTGCAGCCGCGGGACTCTTGGTTTGAGAATACGACAACAATTTGTATATTTCTAAACAGCGCCCGAATGGCCCCATAGGTGGCACCAACACCTCCCCTGGGACCAAAGAAACTCGTAGGAACTGACACCGTAGCGGCGGGTCTCCCAGTTTGAGAATACGACAATAATTTGCACGTTTCTAGACATATGCTGAAAAACATGGCGTTAGAGGGCGAAAACCCAAAATGGCCCCTGAACGACCACGTGGGTGGCACCCACACCCCCGGGACCAATGTAACTCGTAGGAACTGACCGTGCAGCCGCGGGACTCCTGATTTGAGAATACGATGATAATTTACGTATTTTTAGACTTAAGCTTAAAAACCTAGCGTTAGAGGCTAAAAACCCGAAACATCCCCCGAACTGCCCCGTGGGTGCCACCAACACCTCCCCCGAGACAAATGTAACTCGTAGGAACTCACACCGCAGCCGCACGACTCCAAGTTTGAGAGTACGACAATAATTTGCATTTTTTAGACGTATGCTTAAAAAATAGCGTTAGACGCTGAAAACCCGAAATAGCCCCCGAATGCCCCCTTGGGTGGCACCAACACCTCCCTCGTAACCAATGTAACTCGTAGGAACTTACCATGCATCCGCGGGACTCCCGCTTTGAGAATACGATGATACTTTTCTTATATCTAGACTTAGGCTTAAAAACATGGTGTTAGAGGTTAAAAACCCGTAACAGCCCCCGAACGGCCCCGTGGGTGGAACCAACACCTCCCCTGGGACCAATGTAACTCGTAGGAACTGGCAACGCAGTCGCGGGACTCCCGGTTTGAGAATACGATGATAATTTGCATATTTTAAAACTTAGGCATAAAAACATGGCGTTAGAGGGTGAAAACCCGAAATAGCCACCGACTGGCCGAGTGGGTTTCACCAACAACTCCCCCGGGACCAATGTAACTCGTAGGAACAGACCGAACACTCATGGGACTCTCGGTTTGAGAAGACGATGATAATTTGCTTATATCTAGAATTAGGCTTTAAAACATGCCATTAGAGGTTGAAAAACCGTAACAGCCCCCGAATGGCCCCGTAGGTCGCACCGATACCTCCCCCGGGTTGACACCGTAGGAGTGGGACTCCCAGTTTGAGATTACGATGATAATTTGCATATTTCTAGACATATGCTTAAAAACATGGCGTTAGAGGGTGAAATCCCAAAATAGCCCCCGAACGGCCCCGTGGGTGGCACCAACACCCCCCCCCCCCCCGGGAACTAATGTAACACTTAGGAACTGACCGTGCAGCCGCGGGACTCCTGATTTGGGAATACGATGATAATTAGCATATTTCTAGACTTAAGCTTAAAAACATGGTGTTAGAGGGTGAAAACCTGAAACATCCCTCGAACGGCCCCACTTGTGGCACCAACACGTCTCTCGGGACCAATGTAACTCGTAGGAACTGACACCATAGCCGCGGGACTCCCAGTTTGAGAATACGACAATAATTTGCATATTTCTAGACATATGCTTAAAAACATGGCGTTAGAGGGTGAAAACACGAAACACCCCCCGGTACGGCCCCGTGGGTGGCACCAAACCTCCCTCGAGACCAATGTAACTCGTAGGAACTGACATCGTAGCTGCGGGACTCCCAGTTTGATAATATGACAATAATTTGCATATTTATAGACATATGCTTAAAAACATGGCGTTAGTGGGTGAAATCCTGAAATAGCCCCCGAACGACCCTATGGGTGGCACAAACACCTCGCCCAGGACCAATGTAACTCGTAGGAACTGACACCGTAGAAGCGGGACTCCCAGTTTGAGAATGCAAGAATAATTTGCATATTTCTAGACAAATGTTTAAAAACATGGTGTTAGGGGTTTAAAACCCATAACAGCCCCCGAACGGCCCCGTGGGTGGCAGCAACACCTCCCCCGAGACCAATGTAACTCATAGGAACTGACATCGCAGTCGTCGGACTCCCGATTTGAGAATACGATAATAATTTGCATATTTCTAAACTTAGGGATAAAAACATGGCGTTGGAGGGTGAAAACCTGAAATAGACCACGAACGGCCCCGTAAGTGGCACCAACACATCCCCTGGGACCAACACTTTCCACCCATAAAAACATGGCATTAGAGGGTGCAAACCCGAAACATCCCCTGAAAGGCCCGATGGGTGGCACCAACCCCTCCCCCGGGACCAATGTAACTCGTAGGAACTGACCGTGCACTCGCGGGACTATCGGTTTGATAATACGATGATAATTTGCTTATACTTAGACTTAGGCTTAAAAACATGGCGTTAGAGGTTGAAAACTTGTCACATCCC
Source organism: Sambucus nigra (assembly GCA_949130495.1). Classification (NCBI taxonomy): domain Eukaryota; kingdom Viridiplantae; phylum Streptophyta; class Magnoliopsida; order Dipsacales; family Adoxaceae; genus Sambucus; species Sambucus nigra. The sequence continues at coordinate 388,011,858 of OX422207.1, read as the reverse complement.
CCGAACGGCCCCGTAGATGGCACCAACACCTCCCTCAGGACCAATTTAACTCGTAGCTACTGACACCGGATCTGCGGGACTCCCAGTTTGAGAATACGACAATAATTTGCATATTTCTAGACATATTCTTAAAAACAAGGCGTTAGAGGGTGAAAACCCGAAATAGCCCCCAAATGGCCCCGTGGGTGGCACCAACACTTCCCACGGGACCAATGTAACTTGTAGGAACTGACCGCACAGCCGCGGGACTCCCGGTTTGATATTACGGTGATAATTTTGTTATATCTAGACTTAGGCTTCAAAACAGGGCGTTAGAGGTTGAAAACCCGTAACAACACTCGAACGGCCCCGTGGGTGGCACCAACACCTCCCCCGGGACCAATGTAACTCTTAGGAATAGACATCGCAGCCATGGGACTTGTGGTTTGAGAATACGATAATAATTTGCATATTTCTAGACTTAGACATAAAAATATGGCGTTAGAGGGTGAAAAGCCGAAAAAGCCCCCGAACGGCACCGTTGGTGGCACCAATACCTCCCCCGGGACCAATGTACTCGTAGGAACTCACCGTACAACCGTGGGACTCCTAATTTGAGAATACGATGATAATTTGCATATTCTTAGACTTAAGCTTAAAAACATGGCATTAAAAGGTGAAAACCCGAAACAGCCCCCGAACGGCCCCGTGGGTAGCACCAACACCTACCACAAGACCATTATAACTCGTAGAAAATGACCGCGCATCCGCAGGGCTCCCGGTTTGAGAATACGATGATAATTTGCTTATATCTAGACTTAGCCTTAAAAACATGGCGTTAGTGGTTGAAAACCCGTAACAGCCCCTGAATGTCCTCGTAGGTGGCACCAATACCCCTCGGAACCAATGTAACTCGTCGGAGCTGACACCGTAGCCGCGGGACTCCCAGTTTGATAATATGACAATATTTTGCATATTAATAGACATATGCTTAAAATCATGGAGTTAGAGGGTGAAAACCCAAAATAGCCCCCGAACGGCCCCGTGGGTGGCACCAACACATTCCACGGGACCAATGTAATTGGTGGGAACTGACCGCGCAGCCGCGGGACTCCCGATTTGGAAATATGATGATAATTTGCTTATATCTAGACTTAGGCTTAAAAACATGGTGTTGGAGGTTGAAAATCCGTAACATCCCCCGAACGACCCCGTGGGTGGCACTGCATTCGTGGGACCAATGTAACTCCTAAGAAATGACACTGATCCGCGAGACTCCTGTTTTGAGAATATGACGATAATTTTCATATTTCTAGACTTATACTTAAAAACATGGCGTTAGAGGCTGAAAACCCAAAATAGCCCCCGAACGGCCCACTGGGTGGCACCAACACTTCCCTCGGGACCAATGTAACTCGTAGTAACTGACATCGCAGTTGCGGGACTCCCGATTTGAGAATATGATGATAATTTACATATTCCTAGACTTAGGCATTAAAACATGGCGTTAGAGGGTGAAACCTGAAACAGCCCCCGAACGACGTCGTGGGTGGCACCAACAACTCCCCCGGGACCAATGTAACTTGTAAGAACTGATTGTACAATCGCGGGACTCCTGATTTGAGAATTCAACGATAATTTCCATATTTTAAGACAGGCTTGAAAACATGGTATTAGAGGGTGAAAACCCGAAACAGCCCCCGAGCGGCCCCCTGGGTGGCACCAACACCGCCCCCGGGACCAATGTAACTCGTAAAAATAAACACTGCATCCGCATGACTCCCATTTTGAGAATACGAGGATAATTTTCATATTTCTAGACTTACTCTTAAAAACATGGCGTTAGAGGCCGAAAACCAGAAATAGCCCCCGAACGGCCCCGTGGGTGGCCCCAACACTTCCTACGGGTCCAATGTAACTCGTAGGAACTGACCGCGCAATCACGGGACTCCCAATTTTACAATACGATGATAATTTGCTTATATCTAGATTTAGGCTTAAAAACATGGCTTTAGGGGTGGAAAACCCGTACCAGCCCCCGAACGCCCCGTAGGTGGCACCAACACCTCCCCCAGGACAAATGTAACTCGTAGGAACTGACATCGCTGCCGCGGGACTCCCGGTTTTAGAATATGACGATAATTTGCATATTCCTAGACTTAGGCAAAAAAATATGGCGTTAGAGGGTGAAAACCCGAAACAACCCCCGAACGGCCACGTGGGTGGTACCAACACCTCCCCCGGGACCAATGTAACTCCTAAGAACTAACCGTGCAGCCGTGGGACTCCCAATTTGAGAATACGACGATAATTTGCATATTTCTAGACATAGGCTTGAAAACATGGTATTAGAGGATGAAAATCCGAAACAGCGCCCGAACGGCCCCGTAGGTGGCACCAACACCTCCCCCGAGACCAATGTAACTCGTAGGAACTGACACCGTAGACGCGGGACTCCCAGTTTCAGAATACGATAATATTTTTAGTAATATGCTTAAAAATGTGGCGTTAGAGGGTGAAAACCCGAAATAGCACCCGAACGGCCCCGTGGGTGGCCCCCACACCCCCCAGGACCAACGTAATTCGTAGGATCTCACCGTGGAGCCGCGGGACTCCTTATTTGAGAATACGATGATAATTTACATATTTCTAGACTTAATCTTAAAAACCTGGCGTTAGAGGTTAAAAACCTTAAACATCCCCCGAACGGCCCCTTGGGTGGCACCAACACCTCCCCCGGGACCAATGTAACTCGTAGGAACTGACACCACAGCCGCTGGACTCCCAATTTGAGAATATGACAATAATTTTCATTTTTCTAGACATATGCTTAAAAACATGGCGTTAGAGGGTGAAACCCCGAAATAGCCCCCGAACGTCCCCTTGGGTGGCACCAACACCTCCCCCGTAACAATTGTAACTTGTAGGAACTGACCCTGCATACATGGGACACCCTCTTTGAGAATACGACGATAATTTGCTTATATCTAGACTTAGGCTTAAACACATGGCGTTAGAGGTTGAAAACCCGTAACAGCCCCCGAACGGCCCCGTAAGTGGCACTAACACCTCCCCCGGGACCAATGTAACTCGTAGGAACTGACAGCGCAGTCGCGGGACTCCCGGTTTGAGAATACGATGATAATTTTCATATTTCAAGACTTAGGCATAAAAACATGGCGTTAGAGGGTGAAAACCCAAAATAGCCCCTCGATGGACCAGTAGGTGGCACCAACACCTCCCCCGGGACCAATATAACTCGTAGGAACTGACACCGTAGAAGCGGGACTCCCAGTTTGAGAATACAATAATAATTTGCATATTTCTAGACATATGCTTAAAAACGTGGCGTTAGAGGGTGAAAACCCGAAATAGCCCCCAAACGGCCCTATGGGTGGCACCCACACCCCCCGGTACCAACGTAACTCGTAGGATCTCACCGTGCAGGCTCGGGACTCCTGATTTGAGAATACAATGACAATGTACATATTTCTAGACTTAATCTTAAAAACCTGGCGTTAGAGGGTAAAAACTCGAAACATCCCCCGAACGGCCCCGTGGGTGGCACCAACACCTCCCCCGGGACCAATGTAACTCGTAGGAACTGACGCCACAGCCGCGGGACTCCCAATTGGAGAATACGACAATAATTTGCATTTTTCTAGACATATGCTTAAAAACATGGTGTTAGAGGGTGAAAACCCGAAATAGCCCCCGAACGTCCCCTTGGGTGGCACCAACACCTCCCCCGTAACAAATGTAACTCGGAGGAACTGACCCTGCATCCATGGGACACCCGTTTTGAGAATACGACGATAATTTGCTTATAACTAGACTTAGGCTTAAAAACATGGCGTTAGAGGTTGAAAACCCATAACAGCCCCCCAACGGCCCCGTAAGTGGCACTAACACCTCCCCCGGGACCAATGTAACTCGTAGGAACTGACAGTGCAGTCGCGGGACTCCCGGTTTGAGAATACAATAATAATTTGCATAATAAAAGACTTAGGCATAAAAACATGGCGTTAGAGGGTGAAAACCCGAAACAGCCACTGGATGGACTAGTGGGTGGCACCAACAAGTCCCCAGGACCAATGTAAATCGTTGGAACAGACTGCACACTCGCGGGACTCCCGGTTTGAGAATACGATGATAATTTTCTTATATCTAGACTTAGGCCTTTAAACATGGCATTATAGGTTGAAAACCCGTAAAAGCCCCCGAACGGCCCCGTAGGTGGCACCGACACCTCCCCAGGGACCAATGTAAATCGTAGGAATTGACACCGTAGCAGCGGGAATCCCAGTTTGAGATTACGACGATAATTTTCATATTTCTAAACATATGCTTAAAAACATGGCATTAGAGGGTGAAAACCCGAAATAGCCCCCGAACGGCCCCGTGGGTGGCACCAACACCCCTTCCCCCCGGGAGCAATGTAACTCGTAGGAACTGACCGTGCAGCCGCGGGACTCCTGATTTGAGAATACGATGACAATTTGCATATTTCTTGACTTAAGCTTAAAAACATGGCATTAGAAGGTGAAAACCTGAAACAGCCCCCGAGCGGCCCCGTTTGTGGCACCAACACCTCTCTCGGGACCAATATAACTCGTAGGAACGGACACCGTAGCCGCGGGAATCCCAGTTTGAGAATAAGACAATAATTGGCATATTTCTAGACATATGCTTAAAAACATGGCGTTAGAGGGTGGAAACCCGAAATAGCCCCCGAATGGACCCGTGGGTGGCACCAACACCCCCCCCCCCGGACCAATGTAACTCGTAGGAACTGCCCGTGTAGCCGCGGGACTCTTGATTTGAGAATACGACGATAATTTGCATATTTCTAGACTTAAGCTTAAAAACATGGCGTTAGAGGGTGAAAACACGAAACAGCCCCCGAACGGCCCCGTGGGTGGCACCAACACCTCCCCCGGGACCAATGTAACTCGTAGGAACTGACACCGTAGCTGCGGGACTCCAAGTTTGATAATATGACAGTAATTTGCATATTTGTAGACATATTCTTAAAAACATGGCGTTGGAGGGTGAATACCTGAAATAGCCGCCAAACAGCCCGGTGGGTGGCACAAACACCTCCCCCGGTTAGAGAATACGACGATAATTTTCCTATATCTAGACTTAGGATTAAAAACATAGCGTTAGAGGTTGAAAACCATAACAGCCCCCGAACGGCCCCGTGGGTGGCACCAACACCTCCCCCGGGACCAATGTAACTCATACGAACTGACATCGCAGTCACGGGACTCCCGGTTTGAGAATACGATGATAATTTTCATAATTCTAGACTTAGGCATAAAAACATTGCGTTAGAGGGTGAAAACCCAAAACCGCCCCCGAACGGCCCGATGGGTGGCACCAACACCTCCCCCGGGACCAATGAAACTCGTAGGAACTGACCGCGCACTCGCGGGACCCTCGATTTGAAAATACGATGATAATTTGCATATATCTAGACTTAGGCTTAAAAACATGGCATTAGAGGTTGAAAACCCGTAACATCCCCCGAACGGGCCCGTGGGTGGCACCAACACCTCCCACGGGACCAATGAAACTCGTAGGAACTGACATCGCAGCCGCGGGACTCCCATTTTGAGAATACAACAATAATTTGCATATTTCAAGACATATGCTTAAATACATGGCGTTAGAGGGTGAAAACCCGAAATAGCCCTCGAATGGCCCCGTGGGTGGCACCAACATTTCCCACCGGACCAATGTAACTTGTAGGAACTGACCGCGCAGTCGCGGGACTCCCGATTTGAGATTACAATGATAATTTTCTTTTATCTATACTTAAGCTTAAAAACATGGCATTAGAAGGTGAAAACCCGAAACAACCCTCGAACGACCCCGTGGGTGGCACCAACACCTCCCACGAGGCTAATGTAACTCGTAGGAACAGACCGTGCAGCCCGCGACTCTCAGTTTGACAATACAACAATAATATTCTTATATCTAGACTTAGGCTTAAAAACATGGCGTTATCCCCCGAACGGCCCCATGGGTAGCACCAACACCTCCCCCGGGACAAATGTAACTCGTAGGAACTGACATCATAGACGCAGGACCCTCGATTTGAGAATTTGATGATAACTTGCATATTTATAGACTTAGGCATTAAAACATGGTGTTAGAGGGTGAAAACCTGAAACAGCCCCCGAACGGCGCCGTGGGTGGCACCAACACCTCCCCCGGGACCAATGTAACTCGTAGCAATTGATTGTGGAAATGCGGGACTCCCGATTTGAGAATACAACGATAATTTCCATAGTTCAAGACATAGGCTTGAAACATGGTATTAGAGGGTGAAAACCCGAAATAGCCTCCGAACGGCCCCGTGGGTGGTATCAACACCTCCCCCGGGTCCAATGTTACTCGTAAGAACTGACACTGCATCCGCGAGACACCCGTTTTGAGAATACGCCGATAATTTCATATTTCTAGACTTACTCTTAAAAACATGGCGTTAGAGGCTGAAAACCCAAAATAGCCCCCGAACGGCCCCATGGGTGGCACCAACACTTCCCAGGGGACCAATGTAACTCGTAGGAACTGATCGCGCAATCGCGGGACTCTTAATTTTAGAATACGATGATAATTTTCTTATAACTAGACTTAGGCTTAAAAACATGGCTTTAGAGGTTGAAAACCCGTAACAGCCCCCGAACAACCCCGTGGGTGACACCAACACCTCCCCCGGGAACAATGTAACTCGTAGGAACTGACCGTGCAGCCGCGGGACTCCTAGTTTGAGAATATGATGATAATTTGCATATTTCTAAACAGCGCCCGAATGGCCCCGTAGGTGCCACCAACACCTCCCCTGGGACCAATGAAACTCGTAGGAACTGACACCGTAGCCGCGGGACTCCCAATTTGAGAATACGATAATAATTTGCACATTTCTAGACATATGCAGAAAAAACATGCGTTAGGGGGTGAAAACCCAAAATAGCCCCCGAATGGCCCCGTGGGTGGCACCCACACCCCCCGGGACCAATGTAACTCGTAGGAACTGACCGTTCAGCCGCAGGACTCTTGATTTGAGAATACGATGATAATTTACGTATTTCTAGACTTAAGCTTAAAAACCTAGCGTTAGAGGCTAAAAACCCGAAACATCCCCCGAACGGCCCCGTGGGTGCCACCAACATCTCCCCGAGACAAATGTAACTCGTAGGAACTGACACCGCAGCCGCAGGACTCCAAATTTGAGAATACGACAATAATTTGTATTTTTTAGACGTATGCTTAAAAAATGGCGTTAGAGGCTGAAAACCCGAAATAGCCCCCGAATGGCCCCTTGGGTGGCACCAACACCTCCCCCGTAACCAATGTAACTCGTAGGAACTGACCGTGCATCCGCGGGACTCCCGCTATGAGAATATGATGATAATTTGCTTATATCAAGACTTAGGCTTAAAAACATGGCGTTGGAGGTTAAAAACCCGTAACAGCCCCTGAACGGCCCCGTGGGTGGAACCAACACCTCCCCCGGGACCAATGTAACTCGTAGGAACTGACAATGCGGTCGCGGGACTACCGGTTTGACAATACGATGATAATTTGCATATTTTAAGACTTAGGCATAAAAACATGGCGTTAGAGGGTGATAACCTGAAACAGCCACCGAATGGCCGAGTGGGTGGCACCAATAACTCCCCCGGGACCAATGTAACTCTTAGGAACAGACCGCACACTCGCGGGACTCTCGGTTTGATAAGACGATGACAATTTGCTTATATCTAGTCTTAGACTTTAAAACATGCCATTAGAGGTTTAAAAACCGTAACAGCCCCCGAATGGCCCCGTAGGTCGCACCAACACCTCCCCCGGGACCAATGTTACTCATAGGAATTGACACCGTAGGAGCGGGACTCCCAGTTTGAGATTATGATGATAATTTGCATATTTCTAGACATATGCTTAAAAACATGGTGTTAGAGGGTGAAATCCCAAAATAGCCCCCGAACGGCCCCGTGGGTGGCACCAACACCACCCTCCCCGGAACTAATGTAACTCTTAGGAACTTGTCGTGCAGCCGCGGGACTCCTGATTTTGGAATACGATGATAATTTGCATATTTCTAGACTTCAGCTTAAAAACATGTCGTTAGAGGGTGAAAACCTGAAACAACCCTCGAACGGCCCCACTTATGGCACCAACACCTCTCTCGGGACCAATGTAACTCGTAGGAACTGACACCATAGCCGCGGGACTCCCAGTTTGAGAATACGACAATAATTTGCATATTTCTAGACATATGCTTAAAAACATGGCGTTAAAGGGTGGAAACCCGAAATAGCCCCCGAATGGCCCCGTGGGTGGCACCAACACCCCACGGACCAATGTAACTCGTAGGAACTGCCCGTGCAGCCGCGGGACTCCTGATTTGAGAATATGATGATAATTTGCATATTTCTAGACTTAAGCGTAAAAACATAGCGTTAGAGGGTGAAAACACGAAAGGCCCCCCGAACGGCCCCGTGGGTGGCACCAACACCTCCCCCGGGACCAATGTAACTCGTAGGAACTGACATTGTAGCTGCGGGACTCCCAGTTTGATAATACGACAATAATTTGCATATTTCTATACATATGCTTAAAAACATGGCGTTAGTGGGTGAAAACCTGAAATAGCCCCCGAACGGCCCTATGGGTGGCACAAACACCTCCCCCGGGACCAGTGTAACTCGTAGGAACTGACACCGTAGCAGCGGGACTCCCAGTTTGAGAATGCAACAATAATTTGCATATTTCTAGACAAATGTTTAAAAACATGGTGTTAGAGGTTTAAAACCCATAACAACCCCCGAACGGCCCCGTGGGTGGCAGCAACACCTCCCCCGGGACCAATGTAACTCTTAGGAACTGACATCGCAGTCGTGGGACTCCCAGTTTGAGAATACGATGATAATTTGCATATTTCTAGACTTAGGGATAAAAACATAGCGTTAGAGGGTGAAAACCTGAAATAGCCCACGAACGGTCCCATAAGTGGCACCAACACATCCCCTGGGACCAACACTTTCCACGTATAAAAACATGGCGTTAGAGGCAGAAAACTCGAAACATCACCCGAACGGCCCGATGGGTTTCACCAACCCCTCCCCCGGGACCAATGTAACTCGTAGGAACTGACCGTGCACTCGCGGGACTCTCGGTTTGATAATGCAACGATAATTTGCTTATACTTAGACTTAGGCATAAAAACATGGCGTTAGAGGTCGAAAAATCGTCACATCCCCTGAACGACCCCGTAGGTGGCACCAACACCCCCCTCAGGACCAATGTAACTCGTAGCAACTGACACCGTAGCTGTGGGACTCCCAGTTTGAGAATACGACAATAATTTGCATATTTCTAGACATATGCTTAAAAATAGGGCGTTAGAGGGTGAAAACCCGAAATAGCACTCGAATGGCCCCGTGGGTGGCACCAACACTTCCCACGGGACCAATGTAACTTGTAGGAACTGACCGCGCATCCGCGGGACTCCCGGTTTGATATTACGGTGATAATTTGCTTATATCTACACTTAGGCTTCAAAACAGGGCGTTAGAGGTTAAAAACCCGTAACAGCACTCGAACGGCCCCGTGGGTGGCACCAACACCTCCCCCGGGACCAATGTAACTCTTAGGAATAGACATCGCAGCCACGGGACTCGCGGTTTGAGAATACGACAATAATTTGAATATTTCTAGACTTAGGCATAAAAATATGGCGTTAGAGGGTGAAAACCCGAAACAACCCCCGAACGGCCCCGTTGGTGGCACCAATACCTCCCCCGGGACCAATGTAACTCGAAGGAACTCACCGTACAACCGTGGGAATCCTGATTTGAGAATACGATGATAATTTGCATATTCTTAGACTTAAGCTTAAAAACATGGCTTTAGAGGGTGAAAACCCGAAACAGCCCCCGAACGGCCTCGTGGGTAGCACCAACACCTACCACAAGACCATTATAACTCGTAGAAAATGACCGCGCATTCGCAGGGCTCCCGGTTTGAGAATAAGATGATAATTTGCTTATATCTAGACTTAGCCTTAAAAACATGGCGTTTGAGGTTGAAAACCCATAACAGCCCCCGAATGGCCCCGTAGGTGGCACCAACACCCCTTTGGACCAATGTAACTCGTCGGAACTGACACCGTATCCGCGAGACTCCCAGTTGGATAATATGACAATGTTTTGCATATTTATAGACATATGCTTAAAATCATGGAGTTAGAGGGTGAAAACCCGAAATAGCCCCCGAATGGCCCCGTGGGTGGCACCAACACTTTCCACGGGACCAATGTAACTGGTGGGAACTGACCGCGCAGCCGCGGGACACCCGGTTTGGAAATACGATGATGATTTGCTTATATCTAGACTTAGGCTTAAAAACATGGCGTTGGAGGTTGAAAACCCGTAACAGCCCCCGAACGGCCCCGTGGGTGGCACTGCATCCGCGGGACCAATGTTATTCCTAAGAAATGACACTGCATCCGCGGGACTCCTGTTTTTAGAATATGACGATAATTTTCATATTTCTAGACTTACACTTAAAAACATGGCGTTAGAGCTGAAAACCCAAAATAGCCCCCGAACAGCCCACTGGGTGGCACTAACACTTCCCTCGGGACCAATGTAACTCGTAGTAACTGACATCGCAGTTGCGGGACTCCCGATTTGAGAATATGACGATAATTTGCATATTCCTAGACTTAGGCAAAAAAACTTGGCGTTAGAGGGTGAAAACCCAAAATAGCCCCTGAATGGCCACGCAGATGGCACCAACACCTCCCACGGGACCAATGTAACTCGTAGGAACTGACCGTGGAACCGCGGGACTCCCAGCTTGAGAATATGATGATAATGTTCTTATATCTAGACTTGGGCTTAAAATATGGCGTTAAAGGTTAAAAACCCGTAACAGCCCCCGAACGGCCCCCTGGGTGGCACCAATACCTCCCCCGACACCAATGTAACTCGTAGGAACTGACATCGTAGCCGCAGGACTCCGGGTTTGAGAATATGACAATAATTTGCATATTTCTAGACTTAGGCATAAAAATATGGCGTTAGAGGGTGAAAACCCAAAAAAGCTTGGGAACGGCCCCGTGGGTGGCACCAACACCGCCCAAGGAACCAATGTAACTTGTAGGAACTAACCGCGCAGCCGTGGGACTCCCGGTTTGAGAATACGAAGATATCTTTAATAGTTATAGACTTTGGATTAAAAACGAGGCGTTAGAGGGTGAAATCCCTTAAAGTCCCCCGGACGGCCCCGTGGGTGGCACCAGCACCTCCCCTGGGACCAATGAAACTCGTAGGAACAAACACCGCAACCGCGGGACTCCCGGTTTGAGAATACGACGATAATTTGCATATTTCTAGACTTAGTCTTAAAAACATGGCATTAGAGGGTGAAAACCCATAAAAGCCCCCGAACGACCCCGTTGGTGGCACCAACACCTCCCCCGGGACCAATGTAACTCGTAAGAACTAACACTACAGCCGTGGGACTCCCAATTTGAGAATACGACAATAATTTGCATATTTCTAGGCATATGCTTAATAACATGGCGTTAGAGGGTGAAAACCCAAAATATCCCCCCGAACGGGCCCATGGGTGGCACCAACACCTCCCCCGTGACCAATGTAACTCGTAGGAATTGACCGTGAAGCCGCTGGACTCCCGGTTTAAGAATACGACGATAATTTGCTTATATCTAGACTTAGGCTTAAAAACATGGCGTTAGAGGTTGAAAACTGGTAACAGCCCCCGAACGGCCCCATGGGTGGCACTAATACCTCCCCCGGGACCAATGTAACTCGTAGGAACTGACATCGCTGCCGCGGGACTCCCGATTTTAGAATACGATGATAATTTGCATATTTGTATACATATGCTTAAAAACATGGCGTTAGAGGGTGAAAAGCCAAAATAGCCCCTGAATGGCCCCATGGGTGGCACCAGCACTTCCCACGGGACTAATGTAACTTGTAGGAACTGACCCCACACTCGCGGGACTCTCGGTTTGAGAATACGATGATAATTTGCACATTTCTAGACTTAGGCTTAAAACATGGCGTTAGAGGGGGAAAACCTAACAAAGCCCCCGAACAGCCCCGTGAGTGGCACAAACACCTCCCCCAGGACCAATGTAAATTGTAGGAACTGACACCGCAGCCGCGGGACTCCCCGTTTGAGAATACGACAATAATTTGCAAATTTTTATACATATGATTAAATACATGGCGTTAGAGGGTGAAAACCTGAAATAGCCCCCAAACGGCCCCGTGGGTGGCACCAACACCTCCCCCGGGACCAATGTAACTCGTAGGAACTGATCGTGCAGCCGCGGGACTCCCGATTTGAGAATATGATGATACTTTCCATATTTCTAAACAGGGGCTTAAAAACATGGCGTTAGTGTTTAAAAACACGCAACAACCCTTGAACGGCCCCGTGGGTGGCACCAACTCCTCCCTCGGGCAAATGTAACTCGTAGGAACTGACACTGCAGCCGCGGGACTCCCGTTTTGAGAATACAACGATAATTTTCATATTTCTAGACTTACGCTTAAAAACATGGCGTTAGAGGGTGAAAACCCAAAATAGCCCCTTAACGGCCCCGTGCATGGCACCAACACTTCCCACGGGACCAATGTAACTCGTAGGAACTCACTGTGATACAGTGGGACTCCTGGTTTGAGAATACGATGATAATTTGCATATTCTATACATAGGCATAAAAACATGGCGTTAGAGGGTGAAAACCCGAAACAACCCCCGAATGGCCCTGTGGGTGACACCAATACCTCCCCTGGGACCGATGTAACTCATAGGAACTGACCCCACAGCCGTGGGACTCTCAGTTTGACAATACGACGATGATTTGCGTATTTCTAGACTTAGGCTTAAAAACATGGCGTTAAAGGGTGAAAACTCGAAAAAGCTCCCGAACGGCCCCATGAGTGGCACAAACACCTCCCCCGGGACCAATGTAACTCGTAGGAACTGACACCGCAGCTACCGGACTCCCCGTTTGAGAATACAACAATAATTTGCATATTTTTAGACATATGCTTAAAAATATGGCGTTAGAGGGTGAAAACCTGAAACAGCCCACGAACTGTCCCGTGGGTGGCACCAACACCTCCCCCGGGACAAATGTAACTCGTAGGAACTGACCGTGCAGCCGTGGGACTCCCGATTTGAGAATACGATGATAATTTTCATATTTCTAGACATAGGCTTAAAAACATGGCGTTAGAGGTTGAAAACACATAAAAGCCCCCGAACGGCCCCGTGAGTGGCACAAACACCTCCCCCGGGACCAATGTAACTCGTAGGAACTGACACCGCAGCCGCGGGACTTCCCGTTTGAGAATACAACAATAAGTTTCATATTTCTAGACATATTCTTAAAAATATGGCGTTAGAGGGTGGCACCAACAGCCCACGAACTGCCCCATGGGTGGCACCAACACCTCCCCCGGGACCAATGTAACTCGTAGGAACTGACCGTGCAGCCATGGGACTCCCGATTTGAGAATACGATGATAATTTCCATATTTCTAGACATAGGCTTAAAAACATGGCATTAGAGGTTGAAAACACGTAACAGCCCCGGAACGGCCCCGTGGGTGGCACCAACACCTCGCTCGGGACCAATGTAACTGGTCAGAACGGACACCGTAGCCACGGGACTCCCAGTTGGATAATACGACAATAATTTTCATATTTCTAGACTTACGCTTAAAACATGGCATTAGAGGGTGAAAACCCAAAATATCCCCTTAACGGCCCCGTAGGTGGCACCAACACTTCCCACGGGACCAATGTAACTCGTAGGAACTGTCACGCACTCGCGGGACTCCCGGTTTGTGAATGCGATGATAATTTGTTTATATATAGACTTAGGCTTAAAAACATGGCATTAGAGGTTGAAAACCCGTAACAGTCCCCGAACGGCCCGTTGGTGGCACCAACACCCTTCGGGATAAATGTAACTCGTAGGAACTGACACCGCAGCCACGGGACTCCCAGTTGGAGAATACGACAATAATTTTCATAGTTATAGACATATGCTTAAAAACAAGGCGTTAGAGGGTGAAAACCCGAAATAGCCCCCGAATGGCCCCGTGGGTGGCACCAACACTTCCGACTGGACCAGTGTAACTCGTAGGAACTAACCGCGCATCCACGGGACTCCCGGTTTGAGAATACGACGATAATTTTCTTATATCTACACAAATGCTTCAAAACATGGCGTTAGAGGGTGAAAACCCGAAATAGCCCCCGAACTGCCCCGTGGGTGGCACCAACACCGCCCCACCCCAGGACCAATGTAACTCGTAGGAACTGACACCGCAGCCGCGGGACTCACAGTTTGAGAATACGATAATAATTTGCATATTTCTAGACAAATGCTTAAAAACATGGCGTTAGAGTGAGAAAACCCGAAATAGCCCCCGAACTTCCCCGTGGGTGGCACCAACACCCCCCGGGACCAATGTAACTCGTAGGAACTACCGCGCACTCGCGGGACTCCCGGTTTGAGAATACGATGATAATTTGCTTATATATGGACTTAGGCTTAAAAACAAGGCGTTAGAGGTTGAAAACCCGTAGCAGCCCCTGAACGGCCCTCTGGATAACACCAACACCTCCCGCGGGACCAATGTAACTCGTAGGACCTAACATCACAGCCGCGGGACTCACGGTTTGAGAATACGATGATAATTTGCATATTTCTAGACTTAGGCATAAAAACATGGCGTTAGAGGGTGAAAACTCGAAACATCACCCGAACGGCCCTGTGGGTGGCACCAATACCTCCCCTGAGACCAATGTAACTCGTAGGAACTAACCGCGCAATCGTGGAAGTCCCAGTTCGAGAATACGATGATAATTTACATATTTCTAGACTTAGGATTAAAAACATGGCGTTAAAGGGTGAAAACCCGAAACATCCCCAGAACGGCCCCGTGGGTGGCACCAACACCTCCCTCGGGACCAATGTAACTCGTAGGACCTGACATCGCAGCCGCGGGACTCCTTATTTGAGGATACGATGATAGTTTTCATATTTCTAGACGTAGGCATAAAAACATGGAATAGAGGGTGAAAACCCGAAACGGCCCCTGAACGTCTCCGTGGGTGGCACCAATACCTCCCCTGGGACCAATGTAACTCGTAGGAACTGACCACACACTCGCGGTACTCTCGGTTTGAGATTACGATGATAATTTTCTTATATCTAGACTTAGGCTTTAGAACATGGCGTTAGAGGTTGAAAACCCGTAACAGCCCCCGAACGGCCCCGTAGGTGGAACCAACACCTGTCCCGGGACTAATATAACTCGTAGGAACTGACACCGTAGCAGCGGGACACCCAGTTTGAGAATACGACAATAATTTGCACATTTCTAGTCAAATGCTTAAAAACATGGCGTTAGAGGGTGAAAAACCGAACTAGCCACAGAACTGCCCCGTGGGTGGTTCCAACCCCCCCCCCCCTCGGGGACCAATGTAACTCGTAGGAACTGACCGTGCAGCCGCGGGACTCCCGATTTGAGAATACGATGATAATTTTCATACTTCAATACTTAAGCTTAAAAACATGGCGTTAGAGGGTGAAAACCCAAAACAGCTCCCGAAGGGCCCCGTGGGAGGCATCAACACTTCTGACGGGAACAATGTAACTCGTAGGAACTGTCGTGTAATCGCGGGACTCCCAATTTGAGAATACGACGATAATTTGCTTATATCTATACTTAGCCTTAAAAACATGGCGTTAGAGGTTGAAAACCCGTAACAGCCCCCGAACGGCCCCGTAGGTGGCACCAACACCTCCCCCGAGACCAATATAACTCGTAGGAACTGACAGCACAACCGCAGGACTCGCGGTTTGAGAATACGATGATAATTTGCATATTTATAAACATATGCTTAAAAACATGGCGTTAGAGGGTAAAAATCCGAAATAGCTCCCGAATGGCCCCGTGGATGGCACCAACACTTTCTACAGGACCACTGTAACCTGTAGGAACTGACCGCATAGCCGCGAGACTCTCGGTTTGAGAATACGATGATAATTTGCTTATATCTAGACTTAGGCTTAAAAACATGGCGTTAGAGGTTGAAAACTCGTAACATCCCCCGAACGGCCCCGTGGGTGGCACCAACACCTCCCCCGTGACCAATGTAACTCGAAGGAACTGACATCACAACCGCGGGACTCGCGGTTTGAGCATACGACGATAATTTGCATATTTCTAGACTTAGGCATAAAAACATGGTGTTAGAGGGTAAAAACCCGAAATAGCCCCCGAATGCCCCATGGGTGGCATCAACACTTTCCACGGAACAAATGTAACTTGTAGGAACTAATCACGCAGCCGCCGGACTCCCGATTTGAGAATACGACAATAATTTGATTATATCTAGACTTAGGCTTAAAAACATGGCGTTAGAGGTTGAAAACCCGTAACACCCCCCGAGCGGCCCCATGGGTGGCACCAACACCTCCCCCGGGACCAATGTAACTTGTAGGAACTGACACCATAGAAGCGGGACTCCCAGTTTGAGAATACGACAATAATTTGCATTTTCTAGACAAATTCTTAAAAACATGGAATTAGAGGGTGAAAAACCAAAATTGCACCCGAATGACCCCATGGGTGGCACCAACACCCCCCCACCCCCCACCCCCCGGGACCAATGTAACCTGTAGGAACCAACCACGCAGTCACGGGACTCCCGATTTGAGAATACGACGATAATTTTCATATTTCGTGACTTAAGATTAAAAACATGGCGTTAGAGTGTGAAAACTCGAAACAACTCCCGAACGGCCCCGTGGGTGGCACCAACACTTCCGACGGGACAAATATAACTTGTAGGAACTACCGCTCACTTGCGGGACTCCCAATTTGAGAATACAACGATAATTTGTTTATATCTAGATTTAGCCCATAAAACATGGCGTTAGACGTTGAAAACCCGTAATAGCCCCCGAACGTCCCCGTAGGGGGCACCAACACCTCCCCCGGGATCAATGTAACTCGTAGGAACTGACACCGTAGCAACAAGACTCCCAGTTTGAGAATACGACAATAATTTACATATTTCTAGACAAATGCTCAAAAACATGGTGTTAGAGGGTGAAAACCCGAAATAGCCCCCGAACTGCCCCGTGGGTGGCATTAACACCCCTCCGGGACCAACGTAACTCGTAGGAACTACAGCGCACTCACGGGACTCCCCGTTTGAGAATACGATGATAATTTGGTAATATCTATAATTAGCCATAAAAACATGGCGTTAGAGGTTGAAAACGCGTAACAGCCCCCGAACGGCCCGGTAGGTGGCACCAACACCTCCCCGTGCCCAATGTAACTCGTCGGAACTGACACCGTAGCCGCGGGACTCCCAGTTGGAGAATATGACAATAATTTGCATATTTATAGACATATGCTTAAAAACATGGCGTTAGAGGGTGAAAACCCGAAATAGCCTTCGAATTGCCCCGTGGGTGGCACAAACACTTTCCACGGGACCAATGTAACTTGTAGGAACTGACCGCGCTGCTGCGGGACTCCCGGTTTGAGAATATGACAATAATTTTCTTATATCTAGACTTAGGCAAAAAAACATGGTGTTAGAGGTTGAAAACCCGTAACAGCCCCCGAACAGCCCTGTGGGTGGCACCAACACCTCCCCCTGGACCAATGTAACTCGTAGGAACTGACATCACAACCGCAGGACTCGCGGTTTGAGAATATGATGATAATTTGCATATTTCTAGACTTAGGAATAAAAAGATGGCGTTAGAGGGTGAAAACCCGAAACAGCCCCCGAATGGCCCCGTGGGTGGCACCAATACCTCCCCTTGGACCAATGTAACTCGTAGGAACTAACCACGTGGACGCGGGACTCCCAATTTTAGAATACGATGATAATTTACATATTTCTAGACTTAGGCTTAAAAACATGGCGTTAAAGGGTCAAAACCCGAATACGCCCCCGAACGGCCCCGTGGGTGGCACCAACACCTCCCTCGGGACCAATGTAACTCGTAGGAACTGACATCGCAGCCGCGAAACTCGCAATGTGAGAATACGATGATAATTTGCATATTTTTAGACTTAGGCATAAAAAAATGGCGTTAGAGATTGAAAACCCGAAACAGCCCCCGAACGGCCCCGTGGGTGGCACCAACACCTCCCCCGAGACCAATGTAACTCGTAGGAACTGACCGCGCACTTGCAGGACTCCCGATTTGACAATACGATGATAATTTTATTATATCTAGACTTTGGATTTAAAACATGGTGTTAGAGGTTGAAAACTCGTAACAGTCCCCGAACGGCCCTGTAGGTTGTACCAACACCTCCCCCGGGACCAATGTAACTCGTAGGAACTGACACCGTAGCAGTGGAACTCCCAGTTTGAGAATATGACAATAATTTGCATATTTCTAGACATATTCTTAAAAACATGGCGTTAGAGGGTGAAAACCCGAAATAGCCCCCGAACGGCCCCGTGGGTGGCACCAGCACCTCCTCTGGGACCAATGTAACTCGTAGGAACTGACCGTGCAGCCGTGGGACTCCCAGTTTGAGAATACAATAATAATTTGCTTATATCTAGACTTAGGCTTAAAAAACATGGCGTTAGAGGTTGAAAACCCGTAACAACCCCCGAACGGCCCTGTGGGTTACACCAACACCTCCCCCAGGAGCAATGTAACTCGTAGGAACTAACATCACAGCCGCGGGACTCACTATTTGATAATATGATGATAATTTGCATATTTATAGACTTAGGCATAAAAATATGGCGTTAGAGGGTGAAAACTCAAAACAGCCCCCGAACGGCCACGTGGGTGGCACCAATACCTCCCCTAGGACCAATGTAACTCGTAGGAACTAACCGCGGGGATGCGGGACTTCCGATTTGAGAATACGACGATAATTTACATATTTATAGACTTAGGCTTAAAAACATGGCGTTAGAGGCTGAAAACCCAAAACAGCCTCGAACGGCCCCGTGGGTGGCACCAACACCTCCCCGATGACAAATGTTACACGTAGGAACTAACCGCGCACTCTTGGGACTCCCAGTTTGAGAATACAATGATAATTTTCTTATATCTAGACATAGGCTTT
The DNA here is from genome assembly GCA_949130495.1 of Sambucus nigra. Lineage (NCBI taxonomy): Eukaryota > Viridiplantae > Streptophyta > Magnoliopsida > Dipsacales > Adoxaceae > Sambucus > Sambucus nigra. Next base: position 387,992,680 of record OX422207.1, on the reverse strand, counting down.
AAAACATGGCGTTAGAGGTTGCAAACCCGTAACAGCCCCCGAACAGTCCCGTAGGTGGCACCAACACATCCCTCGAGAGCACTGTAACTCGTAGGAACTGACACCGTAGGAGCGGGATTCCCAGTTTGAGAATACAACAATAATTTGCATATTTCTAGACAAATGCCTAAAAACATGGCATTAGAGTGTGAAAACCCAAAATAGCCCCCGAACTGCCCCAAGGGTGGCACCAACACCCCCCACCCCGGGACTAATGTAACTCGTAGGAACTGACCGTGCAGCCCCGGGACTCTCAATTTGAGAATACAATGATAATTTACATATTTCAAGACTTAAGCTTAAAAACATGGCATTGGAGGGTGAATACCCGAAACAACTCCCGAACGGCCCCGTGGGTGGCACCAACACTTCCCACGGGACCAATGTAACTCATAGGAACTGCCGCGCACTCGTGGGACTCCCGCTTTGAGAATACAATGATAATTTGCTTATATCTAGACTTAGCCTTAAAAACATGGCGTTAGAGGTTAAAAACCCGTAACAGCCCCCGAACGGCCCCGTAGGTGGCACCAACACCTCCCCCGGGACCAATGAAACTCGTCGGAACTGACACCGTAGCCGCGGGACTCCCAGTTGGAGAATACGATGATAATTTGCTTAAATCTAGACTTAGGCTTAAAAACATGGCGTTGGAGGTTGAAAACCCGTAACAGCCCCTGAACGGTCCCGTGAGTGGCACCAACACCTCCCCCGGGACCAATGTAACTCGTAGAAATGACATCACAGCCGCGAGACTCGCAGTTTAAAAATACGGCAATAATTTACATATTTCTAGACTTAGGCATAAAAATGTGGCGTTAGAGGGTGAAAACCCGAAACAGCCCCGTGGGTGGCCCCAATACCTCACCTCGGACCAATGTAACTCGTAGCAACTAACCGCGCGGATGCGGGACTCCCGATTTTAGAATACGATGATAATATCCATATTTCTAGACTTAGGCTTAAATATATGGCGTTAAAGGGTGAAAACCCGAAACAGCCCCCAAACGGCCCTATGGGTGGCACCAAGACCTCCCCCGGGACCAATGTAACTCGTAGGACCTGACATCGCAGCCACGGGACTCCTTCTTTTAGAATACGATGATAATTTGCATATTTGTAGACATATGCTAAAAACATGGCCTTAGATGGTGAAAACCCGAAATATCCCCCGAACTCCCCCTGGGTGGCACCAACACCCCACCCTCCGGGACCAATGATACTCGTAGGAACTGACCACGCAGCCGCAGGACTCCTGATTTGAGAATACGACGATAATTTGCATATTTCTAGATTTAAGCTTAAAAACATGGTGTTAGAGGGTGGAAACCCGAAACAGCCCCCGAACGGCCCCGTTTGTGTCTCCAACACCTCCCCCGGGATAAAATGTAACTCGTAGGAACTGACACCGCAGCCGTGGGACTCCAGTTTGAGAACACGACAATAATCTGCATATTTTTAGATATATGCTTAAAAACATGGCGTTAGTGGGTGAAAACCAAAAATAGCACCCGAATTCCCCAATGGGTGGGACCAACACTTCCCACGGTACCAATGTAACTCGTAGGAACTGACCGCGCAGCCGCGGGACTCTCGGTTTTAGAATACGACGATAATTTGCTTATATCTAGACTTAGGAATTAAAACATGGCGTTAGAGGTTGAAAACCCGTAACATCCCCCGAATGGCCCCGTAGGTGGCACCAACACCTCCCCCGGGACCAATGTAATTCGTAGGAACAGACACCGTAACTGCGGGACTCCCAGTTTAATAAATCTACAATAATTTCCATATTTCTAGACATATGCTTAAAAACATGGCGTTAGAGGGTGAAAACCCAAAATAGCCCCCGAACTGCCCCGTGGGTGGCACCAACACCCCCCCCCCCCCCCCCCGGGACCAATGTAACTTGTAGGAACTGACCGCGCAGTCGCGGAACTCTCGGATTGAGAATACGACAATAATTTGCTTATATCTAGACTTAGGTTTTAAAACATGGCGTTAGAGGTTTAAAACCCCTAAGAGCCCCCGAACGGCCCCGTGGGTGGCGCCAACACCTCCCCCGGGACCAATGTAACTCGTAGGAACTAACATCGCAGCCACGGGACTCCCGGTTTGAGAATACGATGATAATTCGCATATTTCTAGACATAGGCATAAAAACATGGCGTTAGAGGGTTAAAAACCGAAATAGCATCCGAACGGCCCCGTGGGTGGCACTAACACCTCCCTCGCGACCAATGTAACTCGTAGGAACTGTCGTGAAACCGCGGGACTCCCGATTTGAGTATACGACAATAATTTTCTTATATCTAGACTTAGTCTTAAAAACATGGCATTAGAGGTTGAAAGCCCGTAACATCCTCCGAACGGCCCCGTAGGTGGCACCAACACCTCCCCCAGGACCAATGTAACTCGTAGGAACAGACACCGTAGACGCGGGACTCCCAGTTTGTGAATACCACAATAATTTTCATATTTCTAGACATACGCTTAAAAACATGGCGTTAGAGGGCGATAACCAAAAATAGCTCCCGAAGGGCCCCATGGGTGGCACCAGCACTTCCCACGGTACCAATGTAACTTGTAGGAACTGGCCGCGCAGCCGCGGGACTCTTGGTTTGAGAATACGACGATAATTTGTTTATATCTAGACTTAGGCTTTAAAACATGGCGTTACAGGTTGAAAACCCCTAACAGCCACCGAACGGCCCCGTAGGTGGTACCAACTCCTCCCCCGGGACTAATGTAACTCGTAGGAACTGACACCGCAGTCGTGGGACTCCCCGTTTGAGAATACAACAATAATTTTCTTATTTCTGGACATACGCTTAAAAACATGGCTTTAGAGGATGAAAACCCAAAATAGACCCCGAACGGCCCCGTGGGTGGCACCAACAGCTCCCTCGGGAACAATGTAACTCGTAGGAACTGACCGTGCAGCCACGGGACTCCCGGTTTGAGAATACGACAATAATTTGCTTATATCTGGGCTTATGATTAAAAACATGTCATTAGAGGTTGAAAACTCATAACAGCGCCCGAACGGCCCCGTGGGTGGCACCAACACCTCCCCCTGGACCAATGTAACTCGTAGGAACTGACATCGCAGTCGCGGGACTCCCGATTTGAGAATACGCGGATAATTTGCATATTTCTAGACTTAGGCATAAAAACATGGCGTTAGAGGATTAAAACTCGAAACAGCACCCGAACGACCCCATGGGTGGCACTAACCCCTCCCCCGAGACCAATGAAACTCGTTGGAACTGACCGCGCACTCACGGGACTCCCGGTTCGAGGATACGATGATAACTTGCTTATATCTAGACTTAGGCTTAAAAACATGGCATTAGAGGTTGAAAATCCATAACATCCACCTAACGGCCCCGTAGGTGGCACCAACACCTCCCCCGGGACCAATGTAACTCGTAGGAACAGACACCGTAGCCGCGGGACTCCCAATTTGGGAATATGACTATAATTTCCATATTTCTAGACATATGCTTAAAAACATGGCGTTAGAGGGTAAAAACTCAAAATAGCTCCCTAATGGCCCCGTGGGTGGCACCAACACTTCCCACGGTACCAATGTAACTAGTAGGAACTGACCGTGCAGTAGCGGGACTCTCGGTTTGAGAATACGACGATAATTTGCTTATATCTAGACTTAGGCTTTAAAACATGGCGTTAGAGGTTGAAAACCCATAACATCCCCCGAACGGCCCCGTAGGTGGCACCAACACCTCCCCCGGGACCAATGTACCTCGTAGGAAATGACACCGTAGCAGAGGGACTCTCAGTTTGAGAATACGATAATAATTTACATATTTCTAGACATACGCTTAAAAACATGGTGTTAGAGGGTGAAAACCCGAAATAGCCCACGATTTGCCCCATGTGTGGCACCAAGACCCCCCCCCCCTGGACCAATGTAACTTGTAGTAACTGACCATGCAACCGCGGGACTCCCGATTTGAGAATACGATGATAATTTGCATATTTCTAGACTTAAGCTTAAAAACATGGCATTAGAGGGTGGAAACCCGAAACAACCCCCAAACGGCCCCGTTTGTGGCACCAACACCTCCGTCGGGACCAATGTAACTTGTAGGAACTAACATCGCTGCCGCGGGACTCCCAGTTTGAGAATACGACAATAATTTTCATCTTTCTAGACATATGCTTAAAAACTTGGCGTTAGAGGGTGAAAACCCGAAATAGCCCCCGAACGGCCCGTGGGTGGCACTAACACCTCCCCCGGGACCAATGTAACTCGTAGGAACTGACAGTGCAGCCGCGGGACTCCCGGTTTGAGAATACGACAATAATTTTCTTATATCAAGACTTAGGCTTAAAACATTGCATTAGAGGTTGAAAACCCGTAACAGCCTCCGAACGGCCCCGTGGGTGGCACCAACACCTCCCCCGGGACCAACGTAACTCGTAGGAACTAACATCGCAGCCGCGGGACTCCCGGTTTGAGAATACAACGATAATTTTCATATTTCTAGACTTAGGCATAAAAACATGGCGTAAGAGGGTAAAAACCCGTAACATCCCCCGAACGGCCCCGTAGGTGGCACCAACTCCTCCCCCAGGACCAATGTAACTCGTAGGAACAGACACCGTAGCCACAGGACTCCTAGTTTGAGAATACGACAATAATTTGCATATTTCTAGACATATGCTTAAAAACATGGCGTTAGAGGGTGAAAACCAAAAATAGCTCCCGAATGGCCCCATCGGTGGGACCATCACTTCCCACGGTACCAATGGAACTTGTAGGAACTGGCCGCGGAGCCGAGGGACTCTCGGTTTGAGAATACGATGATAATTTGCTTATATCTAGACTTAGGCTTTAAAACATGGCGTTAGAGATTGAAAACCCGTAATAGCCCCCTAAGGGCCCCGTAGGTGGCACCAACATCTCCCCCGTGTCCAAAGTAACTCGTACGAACTGACACCGTAGCAGCGGGACTCCCAGTTTGAGAATACGATAATAATTTGTATATTTCTATACATATGCTTAAAAACATGGCGTTAGTGGGAGAAAACCTGAAATAGACCCCGAACGTCCCTATGGGTGGCACAAACACCTCCCCCGGGACCAGTGTAGCTCATAGGAACTGACCCTGCAGCCGCGGGACTACCGATTTGAGAATATGATGGTAATTTTCATATTTCTAGACTTAAGCATAAAAACATGGCGTTAGACGGTGAAAACCAAAAACAGCCCCTGAACGGCCCCGTTTGTGGCACCAACACCTCCCCCGGGACCAATGTAACTCGTAGGAACTGACACCGCAGCCGCGGGACTCCCAGTTTAAGAATACGACAATAATTTCCGTATTTCTAGACATATGCTTAAAAACATGGCGTTAGTGGTTGAAAACTCGTAACATCTCCCGAACGGCCCTGTAGGTGGCAGCAACACCTCCCCCGGGACCAATGTAACTCTTAGGAACTGACACCGTAGCCGCGGGGCTCCCAGTTTGATAATACAACGATAATTTTCTTACATATAGACTTAGTCTTTAAAACATGGCGTTAGAGGTTGAAAACCCGTAATACCCCCGAACGGCCCCGTGGGTGGCACCACCACCTCCCCTGGGACCAATGTAACACGTAGGAACTGACATCGCAGCCGCGGGACTCCTGGTTTGAGAATATGACGATAATTTGCATATTTCTTGACTTAGGCGTAAAAACATGGTGTTAGAGGGAGAAAAACCGAAACAGCCCCCGAACGGCCCCATGGGTGGCACCAAAACCTCCTCCGGGACCAATGAAACTCAGAGGAACTGACCGTGCACTCGTGGGACTCCCGATTTGAGAATATGATAATAATTTGCTTATATCTGGACTTAGGCTTAAAAACATGGCGTTAGAGGTTGAAAACCCGTAACAGCCTCCCGAATGGCCCCGTGGGTGGCACCAACACCTCCCCCGGGACCAATGTAACTCGTAGGAACTGACATCGCAGCCGCAAAACTCCCGGTTTGAGAATACGATGATAATTTGCATATTTCTTGACTTAGGCTTAAAAACATGGCGTTAGAGGGTGAAAACCCGAAACAGCCCCCGAACGGCCCCATGGGTGGCACCAGCCCCTCCCCCGGGACATATGAAACTCGTAGGAACTGACCGCGCACTCGCGGGATTCCCGATTTGAGAATAAGATTATAATTTGCTTATATCTAGACTTAGGCTTAAAAACAGGGCATTAGAGGTTGAAAACCCATAACATCCGTCGAACGGCCCCGTTGGTGGCCCCAACACCTCCGTCGGGACCAATGTAACTCGTAGGAACAGACACCGTAGCCGCGGGACTCCCAGTTTGAGAATACGATAATAATTTCCATATTTCTAAACATATGCCTAAAAATATGGCGTTAGAGGGTGAAAACCCAAAATAGCTCCCGAATGGCCCCGTGGGTGGCACCAACACTTTCCATGGTACCAATGTAACTTATAGCAACAGACCGCGTAGCCACGGGACTCTCAGTTTGAGAATACGATGATAATATTCTTGTATCTAGACTTTGGCTTTAAAACATGGCGTTAGAGGTCTAAAACCCGTAACATCCCCTGAATGGCCCCGTAGGTGGCACCAACACCTCCCCCGGGACCAATGTAACTCGTAGGAACTGACACCGTAGCAGCGGGACTCCCAGTTTGAGAATACGACAATAATTTGCATATTTCTATACATATGCTTAAAAACATGGCTTTAGAGTGTGAAAACCCAAAATAGCCCCCGAACTGCCCCTTGGGTGGCACCAACACCTCCCCCCCCCCCCCCCCGGGACCAATGTAACTCGTACGAACTGATTATGCAGCCGTGGGACTCCCGATTTGAGAATACGACGATAATTTTCATATTTCGAGATTTAAGCTTAAAAACATGGCGTTAGAGTGTGGAAACCCGAAACAGCCCTCGAACGGCCCCGTTTGTGGCACCAGCACCTCGCCCGGGATGAATGTAACTCGTAGCAACTGACACCGTAGCCACGGGACTCCCGATTTGAGAATATGACAATAATTTGCAAATTTCTAGACATATGCTTAAAAACTTGGCGTTAGAGGGTGGAAACCCAAAATATCCCCCGAACGGCCCCGTGGGTGGCATCAACACCTCCCCCGGGACCAATATAACTCGTAGGAACTGATCGTGCAGCCGCGGGACTCTCGGTTTCAGAATACGACAATAATTTGCTTATATCTAGACTTAAGCTTAAAAACATGGCGTTAGAGGTTGAAAACCCCTAACAGGCCCCGAATGGCCCCGTGGGTGGCACCAACACATCCCCCGGGACCAATGTAACTCGTAGGAACTAACATCGCAGCCGCGGGACTCCCGGTTTAAGAATACAATGATAATTTGCATGTTTCTAGACTTAGGCATAAAAACATTGCGTTAGAGGGTGAAAAACCGAAACAACCCCTGAACGGCCCCATGGGTGGCCCCAACACCTCCCCCGGGGCCAATGAAACTCATAGGAACTGACCACGCACTCGCGGGACTCCCGATTTGAGAATAATAAGATAATTTGCTTATATCTAGACTTAGGCTTAAAAACATGGCGTTAGAGGTTGAAAGCACGTAACATCCCCCGAACGGCCCTGTAGATGGCACCCAAACCTCCCCCGGGACCAATGTAACTCGTAGGAATAGACACCGTAGCCGCGGGACTCCCAGTTTGAGAATACAACAATAATTTGCATATTTCTAGACATATGCTTAAAAACATGGCGTTAGAGGGTGAAAACCAAAAATTGCTCCCGAATGGCCCCGTGGGTAGCATCAGCACTTCACGCAGTACCAATGTAACTTGCAGGAACAGATCGCGCGTCTAAGGGACTCTCGGCTTGAGAATACGACGATTATTTGCTTATATCTTGACTTAGGCTTTAAAACATGGCGTTAGAGGTTGAAAACCCATAACAGCCCCCGAACGGCCCTGTAGGTGGCCCCAACACCTCCCCCGGGACCAATATAACTCGTAGGAAGTGACACCGCAGCAGCGGGACTCCCAGTTTGAGAATACGACAATAACTTGCATATTTCAAGAAATATGCTTAAAAACATGGCGTTAGAGGGTGAAAACCAAAAATAGCTCCCGAATGGACACGTGGGTGGCACTAGCACTTCCCACGGTACGAATTTACCTTGTAGGAACTAACCGCGCAGCCGCGGGACTCTCGGTTTGAGAATACGAAGATAATTTGCTTATATCTATACTTAGGCATTAAAACATGGCGTTACAGGTTGAAAACCCGTAACAACCCCCGAACGGCCCCGTAGGTGGCACCAACACCTCCCCCGGGACCAATGTAACTCGTAGGACCTGACACCGTAGCAGCGGGACTCCCAGTGTGAGAATACAATATTAATTTGCATATTTCTAGACATATGCTTAAAAAGATGGCGTTTAAGGGTGAAAACCCAAAATAGCCCCCGAACTGCCCTGTGGGTTGCATCAACACCTCCCCCGGGACCAATGTAACTCGTAGGAACTGACCGTGCAATCGCGGGACTCCCGTTTTGAGAATATGATAATAATTTGCTTATATCTAGACTTAGGCTTAAAAACATGGCGTTAGAGGTTGAAAACCCGTAACAGCCCCAGAACGGCCCCGTGGGTGGCACCAACACCTCCCCCGGGACCAATGTAACTCGTAGGAACTGACATCGCAGCCGCAGGACTCCCGGTTTGAGAATACGATGATAATTTGCATCTTTCTAGATTTAGGCTTAAAAACATGGCGTTAGAGGGGGAAACGTCGAAACAGCCCCCGAACGGCCCCATGGGTGGCACCAGCCCCTCCCCCGGGACCAATGAAACTCGTAGGAACTGACCGCGCACTCGCGGGACTCCCAATTTGAGAATAAGATTATAATTTGCTTATATCAATATTTAGGCTTAAAAACAAGGCGTTAGAGGTTGAAAACCCGTAAGATCCGCCGAAGGGCCCCGTTGGTGGCACCAACACCTCCGCCGGGACCAATGTAACTCGTAGGAACAGACACCGTAGCCGCGGGACTCCCAGTTTGAGAATACGATAATAATTTCCATATTTCTAGACATATGCTTAAAAACATGGCGTTAGAGGGTGAAAACCTAAAATACCTCCCGAATGGCCCCGTGGGTGGCACTAGCACTTCCCATGGTACCAATGTAACTTATAGCGACAAACCGCGCAGCCGCGGGACTCTCGGTTTGAGAATATGATGATAATTTGCTTGTATCTAGACTTTGGCTTTAAAACATGGCGTTAGAGGTTGAAAACCCGTAACAGCCCCCGAACGGCCTCGTAGGTGGCACCAACACCTCCCCCGGGACCAATGTAACTCGTAGGAACTGACACCGTAGCAGCGGGACTCCCAGTTTGAGAATACGACAATAATTTGCATATGTCTAGACATATGCTTAAAAACATGGCGTTAGAGGGTGAAAACCCAAAATAGCCACCGAAATGCCCCTTGGGTCGCACCAACACCCCCCCCCCCCCCCGGGACCAATGTAACTCGTACGAACTGACCATGAGCCGTAGGACTCCCGATTTGAGAATACGACGATAATTTTCATATTTCTAGATTTAAGCTTAAAAACATGGCGTTAGAGTGTGGAAACCCGAAACAGCCCCCGAACGGCCCCGTTTCTGGCACCAGCACCTCCCTCGGGACCAATGTAACTCGTAGGAACTGACACCGCAGCCGCGGGACTCCCGGTTTGAGAATATGAAAATAATTTGCAGATTTATAGACATATGCTTAAAAACTTGGCGTTAGAGGGTGAAAACCCGAAATATCCCCCGAACGGCCCCGTGGGTGGCACCAACACCTCCCCCGGGACCAATGCAACTTGTAGGAACTGACCGTGCAGCCGCGGGACTCCCGGTTTGATAATACGACAATAATTTTCTTATATCTACACTTAGGCTTAAAAACATGGCGTTAGAGGTTGAAAACCCCTAACAGCCCCCGAACGGCCCCGTGGGTGGCACCAACACCTCTCCCGGGACCAATGTAACTCGTAGGAACTAACATCGCAGCCGCGAGACTCCCGGTTTGAGAATACGACAATAATTTGCATATTTCTAGACTTAGGCATAAAAACACGGCGTTAGAGGGTGAAAAATTGAAACAACCCCTGAACGGCCCCATGGGTTGCCCCTACACCTCCCCCGGGACCAACGAAACTCATAGGAACTGACCACGCACTCGCGGGACTCCCGGTCTGAGAATAATAAGATAATTTGCTTATATCTAGACTTAGGCTTAAAAACATGGCGTTAGAGGTTGAAAGCACGTAACATCTCCCGAAGGGACCCGTAGATGCCACCCAAACCTCCCCCGGGACCAATGTAACTCGTAGGAACAGACACCGTAGCCGCGGGACTCCCAGTTTGATAATAAAATAATAATCTTCATATTTCTAGACATATGCTTAAAAACATGGCGTTAGAGGGTGAAAACCAAAAATTGCTCTCGAATGGCCCTGTGGGTGGCACCATCACTTCCCACAGTACCAATGTAACTTGTAGCAACTGACCGTGCAGCCGCGGGACTCTCGGTTTGAGAATACGATGATAATTTCCTTAAATCCAGACTTTGGTTTTAAAACATGGCGTTAGAGTTGGAAAACCCGTAACAGCCCCCGAACGGCCCCGTAGGTGGCACCAACACCTCCACCGGGACCAATGTAACTCGTAGGAACTGACACCGTAGAAGCGGGACTCCTAGTTTGAGAATACGATAATAATTTGCATATTTCTAGACATATGCTTAAAAACATGGCGTTAGAGGGTGAAAACCCGAAATAGCCCCGAACTGCCCCTTGGGTGGCACCAACACCCCCTCCCCCCCGGGACCAATGTAACTCATAGGAACTGACCATGCAGCCGTGGGACTCCCGATTTGAGAATACGACGATAATTTGCATATTTCTAGATTTAAGCTTAAAAAGTGGCGTTAGAGTGTGGAAACCCGAAATAGCATCCGAACGACCCCGTTTGTGGCACCAACACCTCCCCCGGGACCAATGTAACTCGTAGGAACTGACACCGCAGCCGCGGAACACCCAGTTTGAGAATACGACAATAATTTGCATATTACTGTACATATGCTTAAAAACTTGGCGTTAGAGGGTGAAAACCCGAAATATCCCCCGAACGGCCGCGTGGGTGGCACGAATACCTCCTCTGGGACCATTGTAACTCGTAGGAACAGATCGTGCAGCCGCGGGACTCCCGGTTTGAGAATACGACAATAATTTGCTTATATCTAGACTTAGGCTTAAAAGCATGGCGTTAGAGGTTGAAAACCCATAACAGCCCCCGAACGTCCCCGTGGGTGGCACCAACACCTCCCCCGGGACCAATGTAACTCGTAGGAACTAACATCGCAGCCGTGGGACTCCCGGTTTGAGAATACGACGATAATTTGCATATTTCTAGACTTAGACATAAAAACATGGCGTTAGAGGGTGAAAAACCGAAACAACCCCCGAACGGGCCCATGGGTGGCACCAACACCTCCCCCGGGACCAATGAAACTCATAGGAACTGACCATGCACTCGCTGGACTCCCGATTTGAGAATAATAAGATAATTTTCTTATATCTAGACTTAGGCTTAAAAACATGGAGTTAGAGGTTGAAAGCACGTAACATCCCCCGAACGGCCCCGTAAGTGGTACCCAAACCTCCCCCGGGACCAATGTAACTCGTAGGAACAAACACCGTAGCCGCGGGACTCCTTGTTTGAGAATACAAGAATAATTTGCATATTTCTAGACATATGCTTAAAAACATGGCGTTAGAGGGTGAAAACCAAAAATTGCTCCCGAATGGCCTCGTGGGTGGCACCAGCACTTCCCACAGTACCAATGTAACTTGTAGGAACTGACCACGCAGCTGCGGGACTCTCGGTTTGAGAATACGACGATAATTTGCTTATATCTGAACTTAGGCTTTAAAACATGGTGTTAGAGGTTGAAAACCCATAACAACCCCCGAACGGCCCCGTAGGTGGCACCAACACCTCCCCCGGGACCAATGTAACTCGTAGGAATAGACACCGTAGCAGCGGGACTCCCAATTTTAGAATTCGACAGTAATTTGCATAATTGTAGACATATGCTTAAAACATCGCGTTAGATGGTGAAAACCCGAAATATCCCCGGGACTGCGCCGTGGGTGGCACCAACACCTCCCTCGGGACCAATGTAACTCGTAGGAACAGACCGTGCAGCCGCGGTACTCCCGGTTTGAGAATACGAAAACAATTTGCTTATATCTAGACTTAGGCTTAAAAACATGGCGTTAGAGGTTGAAAACCCGTAACAGCCCCCGAACGGCCCCGTAGGTGGCACCACACCTCCCCCGGGACCAATGTAACTCGTAGGAACTGACACCGTAGCCGCGGGACTCCCAGTTTGAGAATACGACGACAATTTTCTTATATCTAGACTTAGGCATTAAAACATGGCGTTAGAGGTTGAAAACCCATTACAGCCCCCGAACGGCCCCGTGGGTGGCACTAACACCTACCCCGGGACCAATGTAACTCGTAGGAACTGACATCGCAGCCGCGGGACTCCCGGTTTGAGAATACGATGATAATTTGCATATTTCTAGACTTAAGCATAAAAACATGGCGTTAGAGGGTGAAAAACTGAAATAGCCCCCGAACGGCCCCATGGGTGGCACAAACACCTCCGCCGTGACCAATGAAACTCGTTGGAACTGACCGCGCACTCGCGGGACTCCCGGTTTGAGAATACGATGATACTTTGCTTATATCTAGACTTAGTCTTAAAAACATGGGATTAGAGGTTGAAAGCCCGTAACATCCCCCGAACGGCCCCGTAGGTGGCACCAACACCTCCCCCAGGACCAATGTAACTCGTAGGAACAGACATCGTAGCCGCGGGACTCCCAGTTTGAGAATACAACAATAATTTGCATATTTCTAGACATATGCTTAAAAACATGGCGTTAGAGGGTGAAAACCAAAAATAACTCCTAAATGGCCCCGTGGGTGGCACCAGCACTTCCCACGGTACCAATGTAACTTGTAGGAACTGACCGCGCAGCCGCGGGACTCTCGGTTTGAGAATACGACGATAATTTACTTATATCTAGACTTAGGCTTTAAAACATGGCGTTAGAGTTTGAAAACCCGTAACTGCCCCCCGATCGGCCCCGTAGGTGGCACCAACACCTCCCCCGGGACCAATGTAACTCGTAGGAAGTGACACCGTAGCTGCGGGACTCCCAGTTTGAGAATACGACAATAATTTGCATATTACTAGACATATGCTTAAAATCATGGCGTTAGAGGGTGAAAACCCAAAATAGCCTCCGAACTGCCCCGTGGGTGGCACCAATCCCCCCCCCCCCCGGGACCAATGTAACTCGTAGGAACTGACCATGTAGCCGTAGGACTCCCGATTTGAGAATGCAACAATAATCTGCGTCTTTTCTAGACTTAAGCTTAAAAACATGGTGTTAGAGGGTGGAAACCCGAAACAGCCCCCGAACAGCCCCGTTTGTGGAACCAACACCTGCCCCAGGACCAGTGTAACTCGTAGGAACTGACACCGCAGCCGCGGGACTCCCAGTTTGAGAATACGAAAATAATTTGAATATTTCTAGACATATGCTTAAAAACAAGGCGTTACAGGGTGAAAACCCGAAATAGCCCCCGAACGGCCCCGTGGGTGGCACCAACACCTCCCCCGGGACCAATGTAACACGTAGGAACTGACACCGTAGCTGCGGGACTCCCAGTTTGAGAATACGACGATAATTTGCTTATATCATGACTTAGCATTTAAAACATGGCATTAGAGGTTGAAAACCCGTAACATCCCCCGAACGGCCCCGTGGGTGGCACCAACACGTCCCCCGGGACCAATGTAGCTCGTAGGAACTGACATCACAGCCACGGGACTCCCGGTTTGAGAATACAATGATAATTTGCATATTTCAAGACTTAGGCACAAAAACATGGCGTTAGAGGGTGAAAACCGAAATAGCCCCCGAACGACCACATGGGTGGCACAAACACCTCCCCCGGGACCAATGAAAATCGTAGGAACTGACCGCGCACTCGCGGGACTCCCGGTTTGAGAATACGATGATAATTTTCTTATATCTAGACTTAGGCTTAAAAACATGGCGTTTGAGGTTGAAAGCCCGTAACATCCCCCGAACAGCCCCATAGGTGGCACCAACACCTCCCCCGGGACCAATGTAACTCGTCGGAACAGACACCGTAGCCGCGGGACTCCCAGTTTGAGAATACGACAATAATTTGCATATTTCTAGACACATTCTTAAAAACATGGCGTTAGAGGGTGAAAACCAAAAATAGCTCCCGAATAGCCCCGTGGGTGGCACCAGCACTTCCCACGGTACCAATGTAACTTGTAGGAATTGACGGCGCAGCCGCGTGACTCTCGGTTTGAGAATACTGCGATAAATTTCTTATGTCTAGACTTAGGCTTTAAAACATGTCGTTACAGGTTGAAAACCCGTAACAGCCCCCGAACGGCCCCGTAGATGGCACCAACACCTCCCCCGAGACCACTGTAACTCGTAGGAATTGGCACCGTAGCAGCAGGACTCCGAGTTTGAGAATATGATAATAATTTGCATATTTTTAGACATATGCTTAAAAACATGGCGTTAGAGGGTGAAAACCCAAAATAGCCCCCGAACTGCCCCGTGGGTGGCACCAACACCACCCCCCCTCCCCGGGACCAATGTAACTCGTAGGAACTGACCATGCAGCCGCGGGACTCCCGATTTGAGAATACGATGATAATTTGCATATTTCTAGACTTAAGCTAAAAACATGGGGTTAGAGGGTGGAAACCCGAAACAGCCCCCGAACGGCCCCATTTGTGGCACCAACACCTCCCCCGGGACCAATGTAACTCGTAGGAACTGACACCGCATCCGCGGGACTCCCAGTTTGAGAATACGAAAATAATTTGCATATTTCTAGACATATGATTAAAAACATGGCGTTAGAGGGTGAAAACCGGAAATAGCCCCCGAACGGCCCCGTGGGTAGCACCAACACCTCCCCGGGACCAATGTAACTCGTAGGAATCGACCGTGCAGCCACGGGACTTGCAGCCGCGGGACTCCCGATTTGAGAATACGACAATAATTTGCTTATATCTGGACTTAGGCTTAAAAACATGGCGTTAGAGGTTGAAAACACGTAACAGCCCCCGAACGACCCCGTGGGTGGCACCAACACCTCCCCCGGGACAAATGTAACTCGTAAGAACTGACATCGCAGCCGCGGGACTCCCGATTTGAGAATACGATGATAATTTGCATATTTCTATACTTAGGAATAAAAACATGGCGTTAGAGGGTGAAAACCCGAAACAGCCCCCGAACGACCCCATGGGTGGCACCAACCCCTCCCCCGGGACCAATGAAACTCGTAGGAACTAACCGCGCACTCGCGGGACTCCCGATTTGATAATAGGACGATAATTTTCACATTTCTAGACTTAAGCTTAAAAACATGGCGTTAGAGGGTGGAAACTCGAAACAGCCCCCGAACGGCCCCGTTTATGGCACTAACACCTCTCTCGGGACCAATGTAACTCGTAGGAACTGACACCGCAGCCGCAAGACTCCCAGTTTGAGAATATGACAATAATTTGCATATTTCTAGACATATTCTTAAAAACATGGCATTAGAGATTGAAACCCTGAAATAGCCCCCGAACGGTCCCGTGGGTGGCACAACACCTCCCCCGGGACCAATGTAACTCGTAGGAACTGACCGTGCATCCGCATGACTCCCGATTTGAGAATACGACAATAATTTCTTATATTTGGACTTAGGCTTAAAAATATGACGTTAGAGGTTGAAAACCCGTAACAGCCCCCGAACGGCATCGTGGGTGGCACCAACACCTCCCCCGGGACCAATATAACTCCTAGGAAATGACACCCTAGACGCGGGACTCCCAGTTTGAAAATATGACGATAATTTGCTTATATCTAGACTTAGCATTTAAAACATAGTGTTAGAGGTTGAAAACCCGTAACAGCTCCCGAACGGCCCCGTGGGTGGCAGCAACACCTCCCCCGGGACTAATGCAACTCGTAGGAACTGACATCGCAGCCGCAGGTCTCCCGGTTTGAGAATACGATGATAATTTGCATAATTCTAGACTTAGGCATAAAAACATGGCGTTAGAGGGTGAAAAACCGAAACAGCCCCCGAACGGCCCCATGGGTGGCACAAACACCTCCCCCGGGACTAATGAAACTCCTAGGAACTGACCGCGCACTCGCGGGACTCCCGGTTTGAAAATACGATGATAATTTCCCTATATCTAGACTTAGGCTTAAAAACATGGCGTTTGAGGTTGAAAGCCCGTAACATCCCCCGAACGTCCCCGTAGGTGGCACCAACACCTCCCCCGGGACCAATGTAACTCATAGCAACAGACACCGTAGCCGCGGGACTCCCAGTTTGAGAATACGACAATAATTTCCATATTTCTAGACATATGCTTAAAAACATTGCGTTAGAGGGTGAAAACCAAAAATAGCTCATTTATATACTTAGGCATAAAAACATGGCATTAGAGGGTTAAAACTCGAAACATCCCCCGAACGGCCCCGTGGGTGCACCAATACATTCCCCGGGACCAATTTACTCGTAGGAACTGATCGCGCAGTCGCAGGACTCCCGATTTGAGAATACGATGATAATTTGCATATTTATAGACTTAGGCTTAAATACATGGCGTTAGAGGGTGAAAACCCAAAACAACCCCCGAATGGCCCCGTGGATGGCACCAATACATCCCCCAGGACAAATGTAACTCGTAGAAACTGATCGCGCAGTCGCGAGACTCCCGGTTTGAGAATACGATGATAATTTGCATATTTTTAGACTTAGGCCTAAAAACATGGTGGTAGAGGGTGAAAACCCGAAACATCCCCCGAACGTCTCCGTAGGTGGCACCAACACCTCCCCCGGGACCAATGTAACACGTAGGAACTAACACCGCAGTTGCGGGACACCCGATTTGAGAATATGACGATAATTTGCATATTTCTAGATTAAGACTTAAATACATGGCGTTAGAGGTTAAAAACACGTAACAACTCCCGAACGTCCCCGTGGGTGGCACCAACACCTCTCACAAGACCAATGTAACTCGTATGAAGAGACCGCGCAGCCACGGGACTCCAGGTTTGAGAATACGATGATAATTTGCATATTTCTACACTTAGGATTAAAAACATGGCATTAGAGGCTGAAAAATCGAAACAACCCCCGAACAGCCCTGTGGGTGGCACTACCACCTCCCCCGGGACCAATGTAACTCGTACGAACTGAACGCGTAGTCTCGGCACTCCCGGTTGGATAATACGATGACAATTTGCATATTTATAGACTAAACTTTAACAACATGGCGTTAAAGGGTGAAAATCCGAAACAGCCCCCGAACGACCCCGTGGGTGGCACCAACACCTCCCCCGAGACCAATGTAATAAATAGGAACTGACACTACGACCGCGGGACTCCAGGTTTGAGAACAGGATGATAATTTGCATATTAATAGACTTAGGTTTAAAAACATGGCATTAGAGGGTGAAAACCCAAAACATCCCCCAAACGGCCCTGTGGGTGGCACCAACACGTCCCACGGGGCCAATGTAACTCGTAGGAATAGACCGCGCAACCGCGGGACTCCCGATTTGAGAATACGATGATATTTTGAATATTTCTAGACTTATTGTTAAAAAGACGGAGTTAGGGCTGAAAACTCGAAACAACCCCCGAATGGCCCGTGGGTGGCACCAACACCTACCCCGGGACCAATGTAACTCATAAAAACTGACCACGTAGCCACAGGACTCCCGATTTGAGAATACGATGATAATTTTCACATTTTTCGACTTAGGCTTAAAAATATGGCATTAGAGGGTGAAAACCCTAAACATCCCCCGAATGTCTCCGTGGGTGGCACCAACACCTTCCCCGGGACCAATGTAACTCGTAGGAAATGACATCGCAGTCGCTGGACTCCCGGTTTGAGAAGACGATGATAATTTGCATATTTATAGACTTAGGCATAAAAATATGGCATTAGAGGGTGAAAATCTGAAACAGCCCCCGAACGGCCCCGTGGGTGGCACCAACACCTCCCCCATTACCAATGTAGCATGTAGGAACTGACACCGCTATCGCAGGACTCCCAGTTTGAGAATATGAATTTAATTTACATATTTCTAGATTTAGGTTTAAATACATGGCGTTAGAGGTTAAAACCCAGTAACAATCCCCGAACGTCCCCGTGGGTGGCACCAACACATCCCACAGGACCAATGTAACTCGTAGGAACTGAAAGCGTAGCTGCAGGACTCTCGGTTTAAGAATATGATGATAATGTGCATATTTCTTGACTTAGGCTTAAAAACATGGGGTTAGAGGGTGATAACCCAAAATGGCCCCGTGGGTGGCACCAATACATCCCCCGGGACCAATGTAACTCGAAGGAATTGATCGCGTAGTCGCGGGACTCCCGGTTTGAGAATACGATGATAATTTGCATATTTCTAGACTTAGGCTTAAAAACTTGGCGTTAGAGGGTGAAAACCCAAAATAGCACCCGAACGTCTCCGTAGGTGGCACCAACACCTCCCCCGGGACCAATATAACACGTAGTAACTGACACCGCAGCCGCGGGACTCCTGGTTTGAGAATACGATGATAATTTGCATATTTCTTAACTTAAGCTTAAAAACATGGCGTTAGACGGTGAAAACCCGAAACAGCCCCCAAACTGCCCCGTGGGTGGAACCAATACATCCCCCGGGACCAATGTAACTCGTAGGAACAGATCGCGCAGTCGTGAGACTCCCGTTTTGAGAATATGATGATAATTTGCATATTTCTAGACTTAGGCTTAAAAATAAAGCGGTAGAGGGTGAAAACCCAAAACAGCCCCCGAACGTCTCCGTAGGTGGAACCAACACCTCCCCCGGGATAAATGTAACACGTACGAACTGACACCGTAGTCGCGGGACACACGATTTGTGAATATGATGATAATTTGAATATTTCTAGATTTAGGCTTAAATACATGGCGTTAGAGGCTAAAAACCCGTAACAACCCCCGAACGGCCCCGTGGGTGGCACCAACACCTCTCACAAGACCAATGTAACTCGTAGGAACAGACCGCGCAGTCGTGGGACTCTCGGTTTGAGAATATGATGATAATTTTCATATTTCTACATTTAGGATTAAAAACATGGCATTAGAGGGTGAAAAACCGAAACAACCCCCGAACAGCCTTGTGGGTGGCACTAACACCTCCCCCGGAACCAATGTAACTCGTAGGAACTGACCGCGTAGTCTCGGCACTCCCGATTGGGTAATACGATGATAATTTGCATATTTGTAGACTAAGCCTTAAAAACCTGGCATTAGAGGGTGAAAATCCAAAGCATCCCCCGAACGGCCCCGTGGGTGGCACCAACACCTCCCCCGAGACCAATGTAATAAATAGGAACTAGCACTACGGCCGCGGGACTCCAGGTTTGAGAACAGGATGATAATTTGCGTATTAATAGACTTAGGTTTAAAAATATGGCATTAGAGGGTGAAAATCCGAAACATCCCCCAAACGGCCCTGTGGGTGGCACAACCACGTCCGACGGGGCCAATGTAACTCGTAGGAATAGACCGCGCAACCGCGGGACTCCCGATTTGAGAATACGATGATATTTTGAATATTTCTAGACTTAGTCTTAAAAACACGGCATTAGGGGGTGAAAACTCAAAACAAACCCCGAACGGCCCCGTGGGTGGCACCAACACCTCTCCCGGGACAAATATAACTGGTAAGAACTGACCGCACAGCCGCAGGACTCCCGATTTGAGAATACGACGATAATTTGCATATTTCTAGACTTAGGCTTAAAATTATGGCAATAGGGGGTGAAAACCCGAAACAGCCCCCGAACCTCCCCGTGGGTGGCAACAACACCTTCCCCGGGACCAATGTAACTCGTAGGAACTAACACCGCAGCCGAGGGACTCCCGATTTGTGAATACGACGACAATTTGCATATTTATAGACTTAGGCTAAAAAATATGGCATTAGAGGGTGAAAACCTGAAATAGCCCCCGAATGGCCCCGTGCGTGGCACCAACACCACCCCCGGGACCAATGTAACATGTAGGAACTGACACCGCAGTCGCGGGACTCCCGATTTGAGAATATGATGATAATTTACAAATTTTTATACTTAGGCTTAAAAACATGGCATTAGATGGTGAAACCCCATAACAACCCCCGAACGACCCTTGGGTGGCACCAACAGCTCCCCCGGGACCAATGTAACTCGTAGGAACTGACCGCGCAGCCGCAGCACTCCCAATTTGAGAATACGATGATAATTTGCATATTTCTAAACTTAAACCTAAAAACATGGCATTATAGGGTGAAAACACGAAACAGTCCCCGAACGGCCCCGTGGGTGGCACCAACACCTCCCTTGGGACCAATGTAACTAATAGGAACAGACATCGCAGTCGCGGGAGTCCCAGTTTGAGAATAGGATGATAATTTTCCTATTAATAGACTTAGTCTTAAAAACATGGCATTAGAGAGTGAAAACCCAAAACAACCCCCGAACGGCCCCGGGGGTGGCACCAACACCTCCTCTGGGACCAATGTAACTCGTAATAACTGATCGCGCAGCCACGGGACTACCGGTTTGATAATACGATGATAACTTGCATATTTCTAGACTTAGGATTAAAAACATGGTATTAGAGGTTGAAAACCTGAAACAGCCCCCGAACGGCACCGTGGATGGCACTAACACCTCCCCCGGGACTAATGTAACTCGTAGTAAACTGACATCACAGCTGCGGGACTCCCATTTTGAGAATTAGACAATAATTTGCATGTACCTAAACTTAGGCTTAAAAACATTACGTTAGAGGGTGAAAACCTAAAATAGCCCCCGTGGGTGGCACCAACACCTCCCACGGGACAAATTTAACTCGTAGGAACTGACTCCGTAGCCGCAAAACTCTTGGTTAGAGAATAAGATGATAATTTGCATATTTCTAGACTTAGGTTTAAAAACATGGCGTTCGTGGGAGAAAACCCGAAACAACCCCCGCACGGCCTCGTGGGTGGCACCAACACCTCCCTCGGGACCAATGAAACACGTAGGAACTGACACCGTAGCCGCGGGACTCCTGGTTAGATAATACGATGATAAGTTGCATATTTCTAGACTAAGCCATAAAAACATGGCATTAGAGGGTGAAAATCCGAAACATCCCCAGAACGGCCCCGTGGGTGGCACCAACACCTCCCCCGAGACCAATGTAATAAATAGGAACTGACACTACGGCCGCGGGACTCCAGGTTTGAGAACAGGATGATAATTTGCATATTAATAGACTTAGGTTTAAAAACATGGCATTAGAGGGTGAAAACCCGAAACATCCCCCAAACGGCCCTGTGGGTGGCACCAACACGTCCCACGGGGCCAATGTAACTCGTAGGAATAGACCGCGCAACCGCGGGACTCCCGATTTGAGAATACGATGATATTTTGAATATTTCTAGACTTATTGTTAAAAAGACGGAGTTAGGGGTGAAAACTCGAAACAACCCCCGAATTGCCCGTGGGTGGCACCAACACCTACCCCGGGACCAATGTAACTCATAAAAACTGACCACGTAGCCACAGGACTCCCGATTTGAGAATATGATGATAATTTTCATATTTTTCGACTTAGGCTTAAAAATATGGCATTAGAGGGTGAAAACCCTAAACATCCCCCGAA
The DNA here is from genome assembly GCA_949130495.1 of Sambucus nigra. Classification (NCBI taxonomy): domain Eukaryota; kingdom Viridiplantae; phylum Streptophyta; class Magnoliopsida; order Dipsacales; family Adoxaceae; genus Sambucus; species Sambucus nigra. The sequence continues at coordinate 387,970,764 of OX422207.1, read as the reverse complement.
TGTCTCCGTGGGTGGCACCAACACCTTCCCCGGGACCAATGTAACTCGTAGGAAATGACATCGCAGTCGCTGGACTCCCGGTTTGAGAAGACGATGATAATTTGCATATTTATAGACTTAGGCATAAAAATATGGCATTAGAGGGTGAAAATCTGAAACTGCCCCCGAACGGCCCCGTGGGTGGCACCAACACCTCCCCCATTACCAATGTAGCATGTAGGAACTGACACCGCTATCGCAGGACTCCCAGTTTGAGAATATGAATTTAATTTACATATTTCTAGATTTAGGTTTAAATACATGGCGTTAGAGGTTAAAACCCAGTAACAACCCCCGAACGTCCCCGTGGGTGGCACCAACACATCCCACAGGACCAATGTAACTCGTAGGAACTGAAAGCGTAGCTGCAGGACTCTCGGTTTAAGAATATGATGATAATGTGCATATTTCTTGACTTAGGCTTAAAAACATGGGGTTAGAGGGTGATAACCCAAAATGGCCCCGTGGGTGGCACCAATACATCCCCCGGGACCAATGTAACTCGAAGGAATTGATCGCGTAGTCGCGGGACTCCCGGTTTGAGAATACGATGATAATTTGCATATTTCTAGACTTAGGCTTAAAAACTTGGCGTTAGAGGGTGAAAACCCAAAATAGCCCCCGAACGTCTCCGTAGGTGGCACCAACACCTCCCCCGGGACCAATATAACACGTAGTAACTGACACCGCAGCCGCGGGACTCCTGGTTTGAGAATACGATGATAATTTGCATATTTCTTAACTTAAGCTTAAAAACTTGGCGTTAGACGGTGAAAACCCGAAACAACCCCCAAACTGCCCCGTGGGTGGAACCAATACATCCCCCGGGACCAATGTAACTCGTAGGAACAGATCACGCAGTCGCGAGACTCCCGTTTTGAGAATATGATGATAATTTGCATATTTCTAGACTTAGGCTTAAAAATAAAGCGGTAGAGGGTGAAAACCCAAAACAGCCCCCGAACGTCTCCGTAGGTGGAACCAACACCTCCCCCGGGACCAATGTAACACGTACGAACTGACACCGTAGTCGCGGGACACACGATTTGTGAATATGATGATAATTTGAATATTTCTAGATTTAGGCTTAAATACATGGCGTTAGAGGCTAAAAACCCGTAACAACCCCCGAACGGCCCCGTGGGTGGCACCAACACCTCTCACAAGACCAATGTAACTCGTAGGAACAGACCGCGCAGTCGTGGGACTCCCGGTTTGAGAATATGATGATAATTTTCATATTTCTACATTTAGGATTAAAAACATGGCATTAGAGGGTGAAAAACCGAAACAACCCCCGAACAGCCTTGTGGGTGGCACTAACACCTCCCCCGGAACCAATGTAACTCGTAGGAACTGACCGCGTAGTCTCGGCACTCCCGATTGGGTAATACGATGATAATTTGCATATTTGTAGACTAAGCCTTAAAAACCTGGCATTAGAGGGTGAAAATCCGAAGCATCCCCCGAACGGCCCCGTGGGTGGCACCAACACCTCCCCCGAGACCAATGTAATAAATAGGAACTAGCACTACGGCCGCGGGACTCCAGGTTTGAGAACAGGATGATAATTTGCGTATTAATAGACTTAGGTTTAAAAATATGGCATTAGAGGGTGAAAACCCGAAACATCCCCCAAACGGCCCTGTGGGTGGCACAACCACGTCCGACGGGGCCAATGTAACTCGTAGGAATAGACCGCGCAACCGCGGGACTCCCGATTTGAGAATACGATGATATTTTGAATATTTCTAGACTTAGTCTTAAAAACACGGCATTAGGGGGTGAAAACTCAAAACAAACCCCGAACGGCCCCGTGGGTGGCACCAACACCTCTCCCGGGACAAATATAACTGGTAAGAACTGACCGCACAGCCGCAGGACTCCCGATTTGAGAATACGACGATAATTTGCATATTTCTAGACTTAGGCTTAAAATTATGGCAATAGGGGGTGAAAACCCGAAACAGCCCCCGAACCTCCCCGTGGGTGGCAACAACACCTTCCCCGGGACCAATGTAACTCGTAGGAACTAACACCGCAGCCGAGGGACTCCCGGTTTGTGAATACGACGACAATTTGCATATTTATAGACTTAGGCTAAAAAATATGGCATTAGAGGGTGAAAACCTGAAATAGCCCCCGAATGGCCCCGTGCGTGGCACCAACACCACCCCCGGGACCAATGTAACATGTAGGAACTGACACCGCAGTCGCGGGACTCCCGATTTGAGAATACGATGATAATTTACAAATTTTTATACTTAGGCTTAAAAACATGGCATTAGATGGTGAAACCCCATAACAACCCCCGAACGACCCTTGGGTGGCACCAACAGCTCCCCCGGGACCAATGTAACTCGTAGGAACTGACCGCGCAGCCGCAGCACTCCCGATTTGAGAATACGATGATAATTTGCATATTTCTAAACTTAAACCTAAAAACATGGCATTATAGGGTGAAAACACGAAACAGTCCCCGAACGGCCCCGTGGGTGGCACCAACACCTCCCTTGGGACCAATGTAACTAATAGGAACAGACATCGCAGTCGCGGGAGTCCCAGTTTGAGAATAGGATGATAATTTTCCTATTAGTAGACTTAGTCTTAAAAACATGGCATTAGAGAGTGAAAACCCAAAACAACCCTCGAACGGCCCCGGGGGTGGCACCAACACCTCCTCTGGGACCAATGTAACTCGTAATAACTGATCGCGCAGCCACGGGACTACCGGTTTGATAATACGATGATAACTTGCATATTTCTAGACTTAGGATTAAAAACATGGTATTAGAGGTTGAAAACCTGAAACAGCCCCCGAACGGCACCGTGGATGGCACTAACACCTCCCCCGGGACTAATGTAACTCGTAGTAAACTGACATCACAGCTGCGGGACTCCCATTTTGAGAATTAGACAATAATTTGCATGTACCTAAACTTAGTCTTAAAAACATTACGTTAGAGGGTGAAAACCTAAAATAGCCCCCGTGGGTGGCACCAACACCTCCCACGGGACAAATTTAACTCGTAGGAAGACTCCGTAGCCGCAAAACTCTTGGTTAGAGAATAAGATGATAATTTGCATATTTCTAGACTTAGGTTTAAAAACATGGCGTTCGTGGGAGAAAACCCGAAACAACTCCCGCACGGCCTCGTGGGTGGCACCAACACCTCCCTCGGGACCAATGAAACACGTAGGAACTGACACCGTAGCCGCGGGACTCCTGGTTAGATAATAGGATGATAATTTGCATATTTCTAGACTAAGCCATAAAAACATGGCATTAGAGGGTGAAAATCCGAAACATCCCCAGAACGGCCCCGTGGGTGGCACCAACACCTCCCCGAGACCAATGTAATAAATAGGAACATACACTACAGCTACGGGACTCCCGGTTTGAGAATAGGATAATAATTTGTGTACTAATAGACTTAGGCTTAAAAACATGGTATTAGACGGTGAAAACCCGAAGCATCCCCCAAACGGCCCCATGGGTGGCACCAACAATTCCCACGGAGCCAATGTAACTCGTAGGAATAGACCGCACAACCGTGGGACTCCTGATTTGAGAATATGATGATAATTTGAATATTTCTTGACTTATTCTTAAAAACACGGCGTTCGGGAGGTGAAAACTCGAAACAACCCCCGAACGGCCCCGTAGGTGGCACCAACACCTCCCCCGGGACCAATGTAACTCGTAAGAACTGACTGCATAGCTACAGGACTCCTGATCTGAGAATATGACGATAATTTGCATATTTCTAGACTTAGGCTTAAAAATATGGCGTTAGAGGGTGAAAACCCTAAACAGCCCCCGAATGTCTCCTTGGGTGGCACCAACACCTTCCTCGGGACCAATGTAACTCTTAGGAACTGACATCGCAGTCGCGGTACTCCCGGTTTGAGAATACGACGATAATTTTCATATTTATAGACTTAGGCATAAAAACATGGCATTAGAGGGTGAAAATCCGAAACAACTCCCGAACGGCCCCGTGGGTGCACCAACACCTCCCCCAGGACTAATGTAGCACGTAGCAACTGGCACCGCAACCGTAGGACACCCGGCTTGAGAATACAACGATAATTTGCATATTAATAGACTTAGGCTTAAAAATAGGTATTAGAGGGTGAAAACTCGAAACAGCCGCCGAACGTCTCCGTAGGTGGCACCAACACCTCCCCAGGACCAATGTAACACTTAGGAACTGACACCGTAGTCATGGGACACCCGATTTGAAAATATGATGATAATTTGTATATTTCTAGATTTAGGCATAAATACATGGCGTTAGAGGTTAAAATCCCGTAACAACCCCCGAACGGCTCTGTGGGTGGAACCAACACCTCCCACAGGACCAATATAACTCGTAGGAACTGACCGCGCAGCCGCGGGACTCCCGATTTGAGAATACGATGAGAATTTGCATATTTCTACACTTAAGCTTAAAAACATGGCGTTATAGGGTGAAAACCCAAAACAACCCACGAACGGCCCCATGGGTTGCACCAACACCTCCCCCGAGACCAATGTAACTCGTAGGAACTGACATTGCAGTCGCGGGACTCCCGATTTGAGAATTAGACAATAATTTGCACATTTCTAAACTTAGGCCTAAAAACATTGTGTTAGACGGTGAAAACCTGAAATAGCCCCCGTGGGTGGCACCAACACCTCCCACGGGACAAATATAACTCGTAGGAACTGACCACGTAGCCGCAAAACTCCCGGTTTGAGAATACGATGATAACTTGCATATTTCTACGCTTAGGCTTAAAAACATTGCGTTCGAGGATGAAAATCCAAAACAACCCCCGAACGACCTCGCGGGTGGCACTAACATCTCCCCCGGGACCAATGTAAGTCGTTGGAACTGATCGCGTACTCTCAGGACTCCCGATTGGATAATACGAGGATAATTTGCATATTTCTAGACAAAGGCTTAAAAGCATGGCGGTAGATGGTGAAAACCCGAAACAGCCCCCGAACGGCCCCACGAGTGGCACCAACACCTCCCCCGAGACCAATGTAATAAATAGGAACTCACACCACAGCCGCGGGACTCCCGATTTGAGAATAGGATGATAATTTTCATATTAATAGACTTAGGCTTAAAAACATGGTATTAGAGGGTTAAAACCCGAAATAGCCCCCAAAACGGCCCGGTGGGTGGCACCAACACGTCCCACGGGGCCAATGTAACTCGAAGGAACAGACCGCGCAACCGTGGGACTCCAGATTTTAGAATACGATGATAATTTGCATATTTCTAGACTTAATCTTAAAAACACGATGTTAGGGGGTGAAAACCAAAAATAGCCCCCGAACGGCCCCGTGGGTGACACCAACACCTCCCCCGGGACCAATGTAACTCGTAAGAACTGATCGCGCAGCCGCAAGACTCCCAATTTGAGAATACGATGATAATTTGAATATTTCTGTACTTAGGCTTAAAAATATATCGTTAGAGGGTGAAAACCCTAAACATCCCCCGACTGTCTCCATGGGTGGCACTAACACCTTCCCCGGGACCCATGTAACTCATAAGAACTGATATAGCACCCGCGGGACTCCCGGTTTGAGAATACGACGATAATTTTCATATTTATAGACTTAGGCATAAAACATGGCATTAGAGGGTGAAAATCCGAAACAACCCCCGAACGGCCCCGTGGGTGGCACCAACACCTCCCGCAGGACCAATGTAGCACGTAGGAACTGACACTGCTGTCGCGGGACTCCCAATTTGAAAATATGACGATAATTTGTATATTTCTACACTAACCAACACCTCCCACAGGACCAATATAACTCACACGAACTGACCGCGCAGCCGCGGGATTCCCGGTTTGAGAATACGATGAGAATTTGCATATTTCTACACTTAAGCATAAAAACATGGCGTTATAGGGTGAAAACCAAAAACAAACCCCGAACGGCCCCGTGGGTGGCACTAACATCTCCCCCGGGACCAATACGATGATAATTTGCATATTTGTAGACTAAGGCTTAAAATCATGGCGGTAGAGGGTGAAAACCCTAAAGAGCCCCCGAACGGCCCCACGGATGGCCCCAACACCTCTCTTGAGACCAATGTAATAAATAAGAACTCACACCACGGCCGCGGGACTCTCGATTTGAGAATAGGATGATAATTTGTAATTAATAGACTTAGGCTTAAAAACATGGCATTAGAGGGGTAAAACCCGAAACAGCCCCCAAAACGGCCCCGTGGGTGGCACTAACACGTCCCACGGGGCCAATGTAGCTCGAAGGAACAGACCGCGCAACCGCGGGACTCCAGATTTGAGAATACGATGATAATTTGCATATTTCTAGACTTAGTCCTAAAAACATGGCGTTAGGTGGTGAGAACCCGAAATAGCCCCCGAACGGCCCCGTGGGTGGCACCAACACCTCCCCCGAGACCAATGTAACTCATAAGAACTGATCGCGCAGCCGCATGACTCCCGATTTGAGAATACGATGATAATTTGAATATTTCTAGACTTAGGCTTAAAAATATGTCATTAGACGGTGAAAACCATAAATAACCCCCGAAGGACCCCGTGGGTGGCACCAACACCTCCCACGGGACCAATGTAATTCGTAGGAACAGATCGCGCAGCTGCTGGACTCCCGATTTGAGAGTACGACGATAATTTGCATATTTCTAGACTTAGTCTTAAAAACATGGCGTTTAGAGTGTGAAAACTCAAAACAACCCCCGAACAGCCCTGTGGGTGGCACCAACACCTCCCCCGGGGCCAATGTAACTCGTAGGAACTTACCGCCCAGCCGCTGGACTTCCGATTTGATAATACGACGATAATTTTCTTATTTCTAGACTTAGGCTTAAAACATAGCGTTAGAGGTTGAAAACCCGTAACAGCCCTCAAACGGCCCCGTGGGTGGCGCTAACACCTCCCCCGGGACCAATGTAACTCGTAGGAACTGACATCGCAGCTGCGGGATGCCCGATTTGAGAATACGATGATAATTTGCATCTTTCTAGATTTAGGTTAAAAAAAGATGGCGTTAGAGGGTGAAAACCCGAAACAGCCCCCGAATGGCCCCGTGGGTGGCACCAATACCTCCCCCTGGACCAATGTAACTCGTAGAAACTGATCGCGCAGCCGCGGGACTCTCGGTTTGAGAATACGACGATCATTTGCATATTTTTAGACTTAGTCTTTAAAACATGGTGTTAAACGGTGATAACCCGAAACAGCCCCCGAACGGCCCCGTGGGTGGCACCAACATCTCCTCCGGGATCAATGTAACTCGTAGGAACTGACACCGCATTCGTGGGACTCCCGGTTTGAGAATACGAAGATAATTTGCATATTTTTTAAAAACGTGGCGTTAGAGGGTGAAAACCCGAACGGCCCCATAAGTGGTACTAACACCTCCCACGGGACCAATATAACGCGTAGGAATAGACCGTGCAGCCGCGGGACTCCCGGTTTGAGAATACGATGATAATTTTAATATTCTTGACTTAGGCTTAAAAACATTGCGTTAGAGTATGAAAACACAAAACAGCCCCCGAACGGCCCCGTGGGTGGCACCAACACCTCCCACGGGACCAATGTAACAAATAGGAAATGACACTGCAGCCGCGGGACTCCCGATTTGAGAATACGATGATAATTTGCATATTTTGAGACTTAGTCTTAAAAATATGGCATTAGGGGGTGAAAACTCGAAACAACCCCCGAACGGCCCCATGGGTGGCACCAACCCCTCCCCCGGGACCAATGTAACTCGTAAGAACTGACCGTACAGCCGCAGGACTCACGATATGAGAATACGATGATAATTTGCATATTTCTAGACTTAGGCTTAAAAATATGGTATTATAGGGTGAAAACTCGAAACAGCCCCCGAACGGCTCCGTGGGTGGCACCCACACCACCCCCGGGACCAATGTAACACAGAGGAACTGACACAACAGTCGCGGGTCTCTCGGTTTGACAATACGATGATAATTTGCATATTAATAGACTTAGGCTTAAAAACATTCAATTAGAGGCTGAAAACTCGAAACAGCCCCCGAATGACCCCGTGGGTCGCACCAACAGGTCCCGCGGGGCCAATGTAACTCATAAGAATAGACCGCGCAGCCGCTGGACTCTTGCTTTGAGAATACGATAATAATTTGTATATTTATAGACTTAGTCCTAAAAACATGGCGTTAGGGAGTGAAAACTCAAAAAAAAACCCGAACGGCATCGTGGGTGGAACCAACACCTCCCCCGGGACCAATGTAACTCGTAAGCACTGACGGCGCAGCCGCGGGACTCCCGATTTGAGAACACGATGATAATTTTCATATTTCTAAACATAGGCTTACAAATATGGTATTAGAGTGTGAAAACCCGAAATAGCCCCCGAACGGCCCCGTGGGTGGCACCAACACCACCCACGGGACCAATGTAACACGTAGGAACTTACACCGCAGCCGCAGGACTCTCGATTTGAGGATACTAAAATAATTTGCATATTAATAGACTTAGGCATAAAAACATGGCACTAGAGGGTGAAAACCAAAAATAACCCCCGAACGTCCCCGTGGGTGGCACCAAGACCTCCAACGAGACAAATGTAACTCGTAGGAACAGACTGCACAGCCGCTGGACTCCCAATTTGAGAGTACGATGATAATTTTCATATTTCTAGACCTAGTCTTAAAAACATGGCGTTAGGGGGTGAAAACTCAAAACAACCCCCGAACTCCCCCGTGGGTGGCACCAACACCTCCCCCGGAACCAATGTAACTCGTAGGAACTGACCGAGCAGCCACCGGACTCCCGGTTTGACAATAAGATGATAATTTTCTTATTTCTAAACTTTGGCTAAAAAACATGGCGTTAGAGGTTGACAACCCGTAACAGCCCTCCAACGGACCCGTGGGTGGCGCTAACACCTCCCCCGGGACCAATGTAACTCGTAGGAACTCACACCACAGCTGCAGGAAACCCGGTTTGAGAATATGATGATAATTTGCATATTTTTAGACTTAGTCTTAAAAAATGGCATTAGAGGGTGAAAACCCAAAACAAACCCCGAATGTCTCCGTGGGTGGCACCAACACCTTCCCCGGGACCAATGTAACTCGTAGGAACTGACACCGCAGCCGTGGGACTCCCGGTTTGAGAATACGATGATAATTTGCATATTTTTAGACTTAGTCTTAAAAATATGGCGTTAGGGAGTGAAAAATCAAAACAACCCCCGAACGGCCCCATGGGTGGCACCAACACCTCCCCCGGGACCAATGTAACTCGTAAGAACTCACCGCGCAGCCGCAGGACTCCCGATATGAGAATACGATGATAATTTTAATATTTCTAGACTTAGGCTTAAAAATATGGTATTAGAGGGTGAAAACCCGAAACAACCCCCGAATGGCCCCGTGGGTGGTACCAATACCTCCCCCGGGACCAATGTAACTTGTAGAAACTGATCGAGCAGCCTCGAGATTCTCGGTTTGAGAATACGTCGATAATTTGCATATTTCTAGATTCAGTATTAAAAACATGGAGTTAGAGGGTGAAAACCCGAAATAGCCCCCGAACGGCCCCGTGGGTGGCACCAACATCTCCTCCGGGACCAATGTAACTCGTAGGAACTGACACCGCATCCGAGGGACTCCCGGTTTGAGAATACGATTATAATTTGCATATTTCTTAAAAATGTGGCGTTAGAGGGTGAAAACCCGAACGGCCCCGTAAGTGTCACTAACACCTCCCACAGGACCAATATAGCACGTAGGAACTGACCGCGCAGCCGCGGGACTCCCGGTTTGAGAATATGATGATAATTTGCATATTCTTGACTCCAGCTTAAAAACATGGTGTTAGAGGATGAAAACTCGAAACAGCCCCCGAACGGCCCCGTGGGTGGCACCAACACCTCCCATGGGACCAATGTAACAAATAAGAACTGACACCGCAGCCGCGGGACTCCCGATTTTAGAATACGATGATAATTTGTATATTTCTAGACTTAGTCTTAAAAATATGTCGTTAGGGGGTGAAAACTCAAAACAACCCCCGAACGGCCCCGTGGGTGGTACCAACTCCTCCCCCGGGACCAATGTAATTGTAAGAACTGACTACGCAACCGCAGGACTCCCGATATGAGAATACGATGATAATTATCATATTTCTAGACTTAGGCTTACAAATATGGTATTAGAGGGTGAAAACCCGAAACAGCCCACGAACGGCCCCGTGGGTGGCACCCACGGGACCAATGTAACACGGAGGAACAGACACCGAAGTCGTGGGTCTCTCGGTTTGACAATACCACGATAATTTTCATATTAATAGACTTAGGCTTAAAAACATGGCATTAGAGGGTGAAAACCCGAAACAGCCCCCGAACGGCCCCGTGGGTTGCACCAACACGTCCCACGGGGCCAATGTAACCCGTAGGAACAGACCGCACAGCCGCTGGACTCTCGATTTTAGAATACGATTACAATTTGCATATTTCTAGACTTAGTCCTAAAAATATGGCGTTAGGGAGTGAAAACTCAAAAAAAATCCGAACGGCGTCGTGGGTGACACCAACACCTCTCCCGGGACCAATGTAACTCGTAAGAACTGACGGCGCAGCCGCGGGACTCCCGATTTGAGAACATGATGATAATTTGCATATTTCTAAACTTAGGCTTACAAATATGGTATTAGAGGGTGAAAACCCGAAATAGCCCCCAAACGGCCCCGTGGGTGGCACCAACACCACCCCCGGGACCAATGTAACACATAGGTAATTGCACCGCAGCCGCAGGACTCAGGGTTTGAGGATATGAAACTAATTTGCATATTAATAGACTTAGGCATAAAAACATGGCACTAGAGGGCGAAAACCCAAAACAACCCCCGAACGACCCCGTGGGTGGCACCAAGACCTCCCACGGGACCAATGTAACTCGTAGGAACAAACCGCACAGCTGCTGGACTCCCAATTTGAGAGTACGATGATAATTTTCATATTTCTAGACCTAGTCTTTAAAACATGGCGTTAGGGGGTGAAAACTCGAAACAACCCCCGAACTGCCCCGTGGGTGGCACCAACACCTCCCCCGAAACCAATATAACTCGTAGGAACTGACCGCGCAGCCACTGGACTCCCGATTTGACAATACGATGATAATTTTCTTATTTCTAAACTTAGGTTTAAAAACATGGCGTTAGAGGTTGAAAACCCGTAACAGCCCTCGAACGGACCCGTGGGTGGCGCTAACACCTCCCCCGGGACCAATGTAAATCGTAGGAACTGACACCGTAGCCGCGGGACTCCCAGTTTGAGAATACGATGATAATTTGCATAGTTCTAGACTTAGGCTTGAAAATATGGCATTAGAGGGTGAAAACCCGAAACAACCCCCGAACGGCCCTGTGGGTGGCACCAACACCTCCCCCGAGGTGAATGTAATAAATAGGAACTGACACCACAGCCGCGGGACTCCAATTTTATATTAGGATGATAATTTGCATATTAATAGACTTAGGATTAAAAACATGGCATTAGAGGGTGAAAACAAAAAATTGCCCCCATACGGCCCCGTGGGTGGCACCAACATGTCCCACGGGGCCAATGTAACTGGTAGGAAAAGATCGCACAACCGCAGGACTCCTAATTTGAGAATACGATGATAATTTGCAGATTTCAAGACTTAGTCTTAAAAACATGGCATTAGAGGGTAAAAACTCGAAACAGCCCCCGAACGGCCCCGTGGGTGGCACCAACACCTCCCACGGGACCAATGCAACTCCTAGGAACTGACCGCGCAGCCACGGGACTCCCGGCTTGAGAATAAGATGATAATTTGTTTATTTCTAGACTTAGGCTTAAAAACATGGTGTTTGAGGTTGAAAACCCGTAACATCCCTCGAACGGCCCCGTTGGTGGCACCAACGCCTCCTCCGGGGCCAATATAACTCGTAGGAACTGAAACCGTAGCTGCGGGACTCCCAGTTTTAGAATACAATGATAATTTTCATATTTTTAGACTTACGCTTAAAAACATGGCATTAGAGGGTGAAAACCCAAAATACCCTCGAACGGCCCCGTGGGTGGCACTTATACCTCCCCCGAGACCAATGTAACTCGTAGGAACTGATCTCCCGGTTTGAGAATACGATTATAATTTGCATATTTCTAGACTTAGGCTTTAAAACATGACGTTAGAGGGTGAAAACCTAAAATAGCCCCCAAACGGCCCCGTAGGTGGCACCAACACCTCCCACGGGACCAATGTAACTCGTAGGCACTGACCGCGTAGGCGCGGGACTCCAAGTTTGAGAATACAATGATAATTTGCATAGTTCTCAACTTAGGCTTAAAAACATGGTGTTAGGAGGTGAAACCCCGAAACAACCCCCGAACGGGTCTGTGGATGGCACCAACACCTCCCTCAGGACCAGTGTAACTCGTAGGAACTGACACCGCAGTCGCGGGACTCTTGGTTTAAGAATACGACAAGAATTTTCATATTCATAGAATTAGGCTTAAAAACATGGAATTAGAGTGTGAAAACCTGAAAGAGCCCTCGGACGGCCCCGTGGGTGGCACCAACACCTCCCCCAGGATCAATGTAACTCGTAGGAAGAGATCGCGCAGTTGCGGGATTCCTGATTTCAGAATACGAGGATAATATTCATATTTCTAAACTTAGGGTTAAAAACATGGCGTTAGAGGGTGAAAACCCAAAATAGCCCTCGAACGTCTCCGTGGGTGGCACCAACACCTTCCCCGGGACCAATGTAACTCGTAGGAACTGACATCGCAGCCGCGGGACTCCTGGTTTGAGAATACGATGATAATTTGCATATTTATAGACTTCGTTTTAAAACAAGGCATTTGAGGGTGAAAATCCGAAACAGCCCTCGAACGGCCCCGTGGGTGGCACCAACACCTCCCCCGGGACCAATGTAACACGTAGGAACTGACACCGCGGTCGCGATACTCCCGATTTGAGAATATGATGATAATTTGTATATTTCTAGATTTAGGCTTAAATACATGGCGTTAGAGGTTAAAAACCCGTAACAACCCCCGAACAGCCCCGTGGGTGGCACCAACACCTCCCACAGAACCAAAGTAACTCGTAGGAACTGACCGTGCAGCCGCGGGACTCCCTATTTGAGAATACAATGATAATTTGTATATTTCTACACTTAGGCTAAAAAAATGGCGTTAGAGGGAGAAAACTCGAAACAACCCCTGAACGGCCCCGTGGGTGGCACTAACAACTCCCCCGGGACCAACGTAACTCATATGAACTGACCACGTAATTTCGGCACTCCCGATTGGATAATACGATGATAATCTTCATCTTTCTAGACTAAGGCTTAAAAACATGGCATTAGAGGGTGAAAACCCAAAATAGCCCCCGAACGGCCCCGTGGGTGGCACCAACACCTCTCCCGAGACCAATGTAATAAATAGGAACTGACTCCACAGTCGCGGGACTCTCGGTTTGAGAATAGGATGATAATTTGCAAATTAATAGACTTAGGCTTAAAAACATGACATTAGAGGGTGAAAACACGAAACAGCCCCCAAACGGCCCCGTGGGTGGCACTAACACGTCCCACGGGGCCAATGTAACTCGTTGGAACAGACCACGCAACCGCGGGCCTCCCTATTTGAGAATAAGACGATAATTTGCATATTTCTAGACTTAGACTTAAAAACATGGCGTTAGGGGGTGAAAACTTGAAACAACCCCCGAACGGACCCGTTGGTGGCACCAACACCTCCCCCGAGACTAATGTAACTCGTAAAAACTGACCGCGCAGCCGCAGGACTCCCGATTTGAGAATACGATGATAATTTGTATATTTCTAGACTTAGGCATAAAAATATGGTATTAGAGGGTGAAAACTCGAAACAGCCCTCGAACGGCCCCGTGGGTGGCACCAACACCACCCTTGGGACCAATGTAACACGTAGGAACTGGCACCACATCCGCGGGACTCTCGGTTTGAGAATACGATGATAATTTCATATTAATATACTTAGGCTTAAAAACATGGCATTAGAGGGTGAAAACTCAAAACAGCCCCCGAACGGCCCCGTGGGTGGCACTAACACGTCCCATGGGGCCAATATAACTCGTAGGAATAGACCGCGTAGCCGTTGGAGTCCCGATTTGAGAATACGTTGATAATTTGTATATTTCTAGACTTAGTCTTAAAAACATGGCATTAGGGAGTGAAAACTCAAAAAAAAACCCGAACGGCCGCGTGGGTGGCACAAACACGTCCCCCGGGACCGATTTAACTCGTAAGAAGTGACCGCGCAGCCGCAGGACTCTCGGTTTGAGAATACGACGATAATTTGCATATTTCTAAACTTAGGCTTACACATATGGTATTAGAGGGTGAAAACCCAAAATAGCTCCCGAACGGCCTCGTGGGTGGCACCAACACCACCCCCGGGACCAATGTAATACGTAGTAACTGACCCCGCAGTCGCGGGACTCTCAGTTTAAGAATGGGACAATAATTTTCATATTAATAGACTTAGGCAAAAAAACATGTCATTTGAGGGTGAAAACCGGAAATAAACCCCGAACGGCCCCGTGGGTGGCACCAACACCTCCCACGGGACCAATGTAACCCATAGGAACAGACCGCGCAGCCGCTGGTCTCCCAATTTGAGAATACGACGATAATTTGCATATCTCTAGACTTAGTCTTAAAAACATGGCCTTAGGGGGAGAAAACTCGAAACAACCCCCGTACGGCCCCGTGGGTGGCACCAACAACTCCCCCGGGACCAATGTAACTCGTAGGTACTGACCGCACAGCCGTGGGACTCTCGGTTTGATAATATGATGAAAATTTTCTTATTTCTAGACTTAGGATTAAAAACATGGTGTTAAAGGTTAAAAACCCGTAACAGCCCTCGAACTGCACCGTGGGTGGCGCTAACATCTCCCCCGGGACCAATGTAACTCGTAGGAACTAACATCGCAGCTGCGGGATGCTCGGTTTGAGAATACGATGATAATTTGCATATCTCTAGATTTTGGCTAAAAACATGGCGTTAGAGGGTGAAAAATCGAAACAGACCCCGAATTGCCCCATGGGTGGCAACAATACCTCCACCAAAACCAATATAACTCGTAGAAACTGATCGCGCAGCCGCGGGTCTCTCGGTTTGAGAATACGACGATAATTTGCATATTTCTAGACTTAGCCTTAAAAACAAGGAGTTAGAGGGTGAAAACCCAAAATAGCCCCCGAACGGCCCCGTGGGTGGCACCAATACCTCCTCCGGGACCAATGTAACTCGTAGGAACTGACACCGCATCCGCAGGACTCCCGATTTGAGAATACGATGATAATTTGCATATTTCTTAAAAGCATGGCGTTAGAGGGTGAAAACCTGAACGGCCCCATAAGTGGCACTATAACCTCCCACAGAACCAATATAACTCGTAGGAACTGACCGCGCAGTAGCGGGATTCCCGGTTTGAGAATACGATCATAATTTGCATATTCTTGACTTACATTAAAAACATGGCATTAGAGGATGAAAACTCAAAACAGCCCACGAACGGCCCCGTGGGTGGCACCAACACCTCCCCAAGGACCAATGTAACAAATAGGAACTGACACCGCAGCCGCGGTACTCCCGGTTTGAGAATACGATGAAAATTTGCACATTTCTAGACTTAGGCTTAAAAACATGGCGTTAGAGGTTGAAAACCCGTAACAACCCCGAACGGCCCCATGGGTAGCACCAAAACCGCCCACGGGACCAATGTAACTCATATGAACTGACCCCGTAGCTGCGGGACTCTCGGTTTGAGAATACGATGTTAATTTGCATAGTTCTAGACTTAGGTCTAAAAACATGGCATTAGAGGGTGAAAACCCGAAACAACCCCCGAACGGTCCCCGTGGGTGGCACCAATACCTCCCCCGGGACCAATGTAACATGTGGAAACTGACACCGCAGTCGCGAGACTCTCGGTTTGAGTTTATGATGATAATTTGTATATTTCTAGATTTAGGTTTAAATACATGGTGTTAGAGGTTAAAAACTCGAAACAGCCCCCGAACGGCCCCGTGGTTGGCACCAACACCTCCCACGGGACCAATGTAACTCGTAGGAACTGACCGCGCAGCCGTGGGACTCCCGGCTTGAGAATATGATAATAATTTGGTTATTTCTATACTTAGGCTTAAAAACATTGCGTTAGAGGTTGAAAACCCGTAACAGCCCTCGAACGGCCCCGTGGGTGGCACCAACACCTCCCCCGGGGCCAATGTAACTCATAGGAATTGACATCGCAGCTACGGGACTCCCGATTTTAGAATACGATGATAAATTACATATTTCTAGACTTAGTTTTAAAAATATGGTGTTAGGGGGTGAAAACTCGTAACAACCCCTGAACGGCCCCGTGGGTGGCACCAACACCTCCCCCGGGACCAATTTAACCCGCAAGAATTGACCGCACATCCACATGACCCCCGATTTGAGAATACGACGATAATTAGCACATTTCTAGACTTATGCACAAAAATACGTTATTAGAGTGTGAAAA
This sequence comes from Sambucus nigra, assembly GCA_949130495.1. Taxonomy (NCBI): domain Eukaryota; kingdom Viridiplantae; phylum Streptophyta; class Magnoliopsida; order Dipsacales; family Adoxaceae; genus Sambucus; species Sambucus nigra. The sequence continues at coordinate 387,954,139 of OX422207.1, read as the reverse complement.
CCCGAAATAGCCCCCGAACGGCCCTAGTGGTGGCACCAACACGTCCCACGGGGCCAATGTAACTCGTAGGAATAGACCGCGTAGCCGCTGGAGTCCCGACTTGAGAATACAATGATAATTTGCATATTTCTAGACTTAGTCTTAAAAACATGGCATTAGGGAGTGAAAAATCGAAAAAACCCCCAAACGGCCGCGTGGGTGGCACCAAGACCTCCTTTGGGACAATTATTAGTCGTAAGAACTGACCGCGCAGCTGGGGGAATCTCGGTTTGAGAATACGATGATAATTTGCATATTTCTAGACTTAGGATTACAAATATGGTTTCAGAGGGAGACAACCCGAAATAACCCCGGAACAGCCCCGTGGGTGGCACCGCAGCCGCGGGACTCTCGATTTGAGAATACGACAATAATTTGCATATTAATAGACTTTGGCATCAAATCATGGCATTTGAGGTTGAATACCCGAAATAAACCCCGAACGGCCCCGTGGGTTGCACCAACACCTCCCACGGGACCAATGTAACTCGTAGGAACAGATTGCGCAGCCACTCGACTCCCGATTTGAGAATACAATGATAATTTGCATATTTCTAGACTTAGTCTTAAAAACATGGCGTTATGGGGTGAAAACTCGAAACAACCCCCGAACGACCCCGTGGGTGGCACCAACACCACTCTCGGGACTAATGTAACTCGTAGGAACAGACCGCGCAGCCGCAGGACTACCGGTTTGATAATACGATGATAATGTTCTTATTTCTAGACTTAGGCTTAAAAACATCGCGTTAGAGGTTGAAAACCCGTAAAAGCCCTCGAACGGGCCCGTGGGTGGCGCTAACACCTCCCTCGGGACCAATGTAACTCGTAGGAACTGACACCACAAATGCAGGACTCCCAGTTTGAGAATATGATGATAAATTGCATATTTCTAGATTTAGGCTAAAAAACATGGCGTTAGAGGTTGAAAACCCGAAATAGCCCCCGAACGGACTCGTGGGTGGCACCAATACCTCCCCCGGGACCAATGTAAATCGTAGAAACTGATCACGCAACTGTGGGACTCTCGGTTTGAGAATACGATGATAATTTGCATACTTCTAGACTTAATCTTAAAAACATGGGACTAGAGGGTGAAAACCTAAAATAACCCCTGAACGGCCCCGTGGGTGGCACCAACACCTCTCACGGGACCAATGTAACTCGTAGGAACATACCGCACAGCCGCGGACTCCCAATTTGAGAGTATGATGATAATTTTCATATTTCTAGACCTAGTCTTAAAAATATGGTGTTAGGTGGCGAAAACTCGAAATAACCCCCGAACGGACTCGTGGGTGGCGCTAAAACCTCCCCCGGGACCAATGTAACACATAGGAACTGACACCGCAGCTGCAGGAAACCCGGTTTGAGAATACGATGATAATTTGCATATTTTTAGACTTAGTCTTAAAAATATGGCGTTAGAGGGTGAATACCCGAAACAGCCCCCGAATGTCTCCGTGGGTGACACCAACACCTTCCCCGGGACCAATGTAATTCGTAGAAACTGACACAGGAGCCGCGGGACTCCCGGTTTGAGAAGACGAGGATAATTTGCATATTTATAGACTCAGGCATAAAAACATGGCATTAGAGGTGGGAAACCCGTAATAACCCCAAACTGCCCCGTGGGTGGCACCAATACCTCCCACGGGACCAATGTAACTCGTGGGAACTGAGCGCAGTTGCGGGACTCCCAGTTTGAGAATAAGATGATAATTTGCATATTTCCAGACTTACGCTTAAAAACATGCCATTAGAGGGTGAAAACCCAAAACATCCCCCGAACGGACCCGTGGGTGGCACCAACACCTCCCACGGAACCAATGTAACTCGTAGATACTGACCGCGCAGCCGCGGGACTCCCGGTTTGAGAATATGATGATAATTTGCATAGTTCTAGACTTAGGCTTAAAAACATGGCATTAGAGGGTGAAAACCCAAAAGAACCCCCGAACGGGTCCGTGGGTGGCACCAACACCTCTCCCGGGACCAATGTAACTCGTAGGAACTGACAACATAATCGCGGGGCTCCCGATTTAAGAATACGATGATAATTTGTATATTTCTATACTTAGGCTCAAAAACCTGGCATTAGAGCCCCCGAACGTCCTCGTGGGTGGCACCAACACCTCCCACGGGAACAATGTAACTCGTAGGAACTGACCGCGCAGCCACTGGACTCCCGGTTCGAGAATACGATGATAATTTGCATATTTCTTGACTTAGGCTTAAAAACATGGTGATAGAGGTTGCAAACCCGTAACAGTCCCCGAATGGCCCCGTGGGTGGCACCAAGACCTCCCACGGGACCAATGTAACTTGTAGGAGCTGACCCCGCACTCGTGGGACTCCCGGTTTGACAATACGACGATAATCGGCATATTTTTAGACTTAGGCTTAAAAATATGGCGTTAGAGGGTGAAAACCCGAAACAGTCCCCGAACGGCCCCTGTGGGTGGCACCAACACCTCCGCCCGGACCAAGGTAACTCGTAGGAACTGACACCGCAGCCGCGGGACTCCCGATTTGAGAATACGACGACAATTTGCATATTTATAGAATTAGGCTTAAAAACATGGAATTAGAGGCTGAAAACCCGAAAGAGACCCCGATTGGCACCGTGGGTGGCACCAACACCTCCCACGGGACCAATAGAACTCGTAGGAACTGACTCCGCAGCGACGCGGCTCTCGTCTTAAAAATATTATGATGATTTGCATATTTTTTGACTTAGGCTTAAAAACATGGCGTTAGAGGGTGAAAACCCAAAACAGCCCTCGAACGGTCCCCGAGGGTGGCACCAACACCTCCCCGGGACTAATGTAACTTGTAGGAACAGACACCGCTCCCGCGGGACTCCCGATTTGAGAATATGAGGATAACTTTCATATTTATAGACTTAGGCTTAAAAACATGGCATTAGAGGGTGAAAACTCGAAATAGCCCCCGAACGGACCCATGGGTGGCACCAACACCTCCCCCGGGGCCAATATAACTCATAGGAACTGACCGGACAGTCGCGGGACTCCCGGTTTGAGAATACAATGATAATTTGTTTATTTCTAGACTTAGGCTTAAAAACATGCCATTAGAGGTTGAAAATCAATAACAACACTCGAACGGCCCTGTGGGTGGCACCAACACCTCCCCGGGGGCCAATGTAACTTGTAGGAACTGACACCGCAGCCGCGGGACTCCCAGTTTTAGAATACAACGATAATTTGCATATTTCTAGACTTATGCTTAAAAACATGGCATTAGAGGGTGAAAACTCGAAACAGCCCCCGAACGGACCCGTGGGTGGCACCAACACCTCCCCCGGGACCAATGTAACTCATAGGAACTGACCGGGCAGCCGCGGGACTCCCGGTTTGAGAATATGAATATAATTTTTTTATTTCTAGACTTAGGCTTAAAAACATGGCGTTAGAGGTGGAAAATCAATAACAGCCCTCGAACGTCTCCGTGGGTGGCACCAACACCTCCCCTGGGGCCAATGTAACTTGTAGGAACTGACACCGCAGTCGCGGGACTCCCGGTTTTAGAATACAACGATAATTTGCATATTTCTAGACTTAGGCTTAAAAACATAGCATTAGAGGGTGAAAACTCGAAACAGCCCCCAAACGGACCCGTGGGTGGCACCAACACCTCCCCCTGGACCAATGTAACTCATAGGCACTGATCGGGCAGCCGCGGGACTCCCGGTTTGAGAATACGAAGATAAGTTGTTCATTTCTAAACTTAGGCTTAAAAACATGGCGTTAGAGGTTAAAAATCAATAACGGCCCTCGAATGGCCCGGTAGGTTTCACCAACACCACCGCCGGGGCCAATGTAACTTCTAGGAACTGACACCGCAGCCGCGGGACTCCCAATTTTAGAATACAACGATAATTTGCATATTTCTAGACTTAGGCTTAAAAATATGGCATTAGAGGGTGAAAACTCGAAACATCCCCTGAACGGCCCCATGGGTGGCACCAACACCTCCCCCGAGACCAATGTAACTCGTAGGAACTGACCGCGCAGCCGCGGGACTCTAGTTTTGAGAATACGGCAATAATTTGCATATTTCGAGACTTAGGCTTAAAAACATGGCGTTAGAGGGTGAAAACCCAAAATAGCCCCAAACGGCCATGTACGTGGCACCAACACCTCCCACGGGACCAATGTTACTCCTAGGAACTGACCCCGTAGCCGCGGGACTCCCAGTTTGAGAATACGACGATAATTTGCATAGTTCTAGACTTAGGCTTGAAAATATATCGTTAGAGGGTGAAAACCCGAAACGGCCCCCGAACGGTCCCGTGGGTGGCACCAACACCTCCCCCGAGACGAATGTAATAAATAGCCGCGGGACTCCCGGTTTCAGAATAGGATGATAATTTGCATATTAATAAACTTAGGATTAAAAACATGGCATTAGAATGTGAAAACCAAAAACAGCCCCCAAACGGCCCCATGGGTGGCACCAACATGTCCCACGGGACCAATGCAATTCCTAGGAACTGACCGCGCAGCCATGGGACTCCCGGTTTGAGAATACGATGATAATTTGTTTATTTCTAGACTTAGGCTTAAAAACAAGGTGTTTGAGGTTAAAAACCCATAACAGCCCTCGAACGGCCCCGTTGGTGGCACCAACACCTCCCCCGGGGCCAATGTAACTCGTAGGAACTAACACCGCAGCTGCGGGACTCCCGGTTTTAGAATACGACGATAATTTTCATATTTGTAGACTTAGGCTTAAAAGCATTGCATTAGAGGGTGAAACCCCAAAACAACCCTCGAACGGCCCCGTGGGTGGCACTTCTACCTCCCCCGAGACCAATATAACTCGTAGGAACTAACCGCGCAGCCGCGGGACTCCCAGTTTGAGAATACGATGATAATTTGAATAGTTCATGACTTAGGCTTAAAAACATGGCATTAGAGGGTGAAACCCCAAAAGAACCCCCAAACGGGTCCGTGGGTGGCACCAACACCTCTCCCGGGACCAATGAAACTCGTAGGAACTGACAACATAGCCGCGGGACTCCCGATTTAAGAATACAATGATTTTTTTCATATTTCTATACTTAGGCTTAAAAACATGGCGTTAGAGCCCCCGAACGTCCTCGTGGGTCGCACCAACACCTCCCACGGGACCAATGTAACTCGTAGGCACTTACCGCATAGCCGCGAGAGTCCCAGTTTGAGAATTCGATTACAGTTTGCATAGTTGTCAACTTAGGCTTAAAAACATGGTGTTAGAGGGTGAAAATCCGAAACAACCCCCGAACGGGTCTGTGGGTGGCACCAACACCTCCCTCAGGACCAATGTAACTCGTTGGAACTGACACCGCAGTCGCGGGACTCTTGGTTTAAGAATACGACAAGAATTTGCATATTAATAGCATTAGGCTTAAAAACATGCAATTAGAGTGTGAAAACCTGAAAAACCCCTCGAACGGCCCCGCGGGTGGCACCAACACCTCCCCCGGGACCAATGTAACAAATAAGAACTGATCGCGCAGTCGGGAGACTCCCGGTTTGAGAATATAATGATAATTTTTGTATTTATAGACTTAGGCTTAAAAACATGGTGTTAGAGGGTGAAACCCCGAAACAGCCCCCGAACCACTCCGTGGGTGGCACCAACACCATCCCCGGGACAAATGTAACTCGTAGGAACTGACATCGTAGCCGCGGGACTCCCGGTTTGAGAATACGACAATAATTTGCATATTTATAGACTTCGGCTTAAAACATGGCACTAAAGGGTGAAAATCCAAAACAACCTCTGAACGGCCCCGTGGGTGGCACCAATACCTCCCCCGGGACCAATGTAACATGTGGAAACTGACACCGCAGTCGTGAGACTCTCGGTTTGAGTTTATGATGATAATTTGTATATTTCTAGACTTAGGTTTAAATACATGGTGTTAGAGGTTAAAAACTCGTAACAACCACCGAACGGCCCCGTGGGTGGCACCAACACCTCCCACAGGACCAATGTAACTCGTAGGAACTGACCGCGCAGCCGCGAGACTCCCGATTTGAGAATACGATGATAATTTGTATATTTATACACTTAGACTCAAAAACATGGCGTTAGAGGGTGAAAACTCAAAACAACCCCCGAACGGCCCCGTGGGTGGCACTAACCCCTCTCCCGAGACCAATTTAATAAATAGAAATTGACACCCCAGCCGCGGGACTCTCGGTTTGAGAATAGGATGATAATTTGCATATTAATAGACTTAGGCTTAAAAACATGGCATTAGAGGGTGAAAACACGAAACAGCCCCCAAACGGCCCCGTGGGTGGCACCAACACGTCCCCCCGAGACTAATGTAACTCGTAAGAACTGACCGCACAGTCGCAGGACTCCCGATTTGAGAATACGATGATGATTTGCATATTTCTAGACTTAGGCAAAAAAATATGGTATTAGGGGGTTAAAACTCGAAACAGCCCCCGAACGGCCCCGTGGGTGGCACCAACACCACCCTCGGGACCAATGTAACACGTAGGAACTGGCACCGTAGCTGCGGGACTCTCGGTTTGAAAATACGATGTTAATTTGCATAGTTCTAGAATTAGGGCTAAAAACATGGCGTTAGGGGGTGAAAACCCGAAACAACCCCCGAACGGTCCCCGAGGGTGGCACCAGCACCTCTCCCGGGACCAATGTAACTGGTAGGAATCGACACCGCTACCGCGGGACTCCCGGTTTGAGATTATGAGGATAATTTTCATATTTATATACTTAGGCTTAAAAATATGGCATTAGAGGGTGAAAACTCAAAACATCCTCCAAACGGCCCCGTGGGTGGCACCAACACCTCCCACGGGACCAATGTAACTAGTCGGAACTGACCGCGCAGCCGCGGGACTCCCAGCTTGAGAATACGATAATAATTTGGTTATTTCTAGACTTAGGCTTAAAAACATGGCGTTAGAGGTTGAAAACCCGTAACGGCCCTCGAATGGCCCCGTGGGTGGCACCAACACCTCCCCCGGGGTCAATGTAACTCATAGTAACTGACACCGCAGTCGCGGGAGTCCCGATTTTAGAATATGACCATAAATTACATATTTCTAGACTTAGTCTTAAAAACATGGTGTTAGGGGGTGAAAACTGGAAACAACACCCGAACGGCCCCGTGGGTGTCACAAACACCTCACTCGGGACCAACGAAACCCGTAAGAACTGACCGCGCAGCTACATGACTCCTGATTTGAGAATATGACAATAATTAGCATATTTCTAGACTTAAACACAAAAATACGATATTAGAGGTTAAAAACCTGAAACAGCTCCCGAACGGCCCTAGTGGTGGCACCAACACGTCCCACGGGGCAAATGTAACTCGTATGAATAGACCGCATAGCCGCGGGACTCCCGGTTTGAGAATACGATGATAATTTGTATATCTCTAGACTTAGTCTTAAAAACATGGCATTAGGGAGTCAAAAATTGAAAAAAACCCCAAACGGTCGCGTGGGAGGCACGAGCACCTCCTTTGTGACCAATATAACTCGTAAGAACAGACCGCGCAGCAGCAGGACTCCCGGTTTGAGAATATGACGATAATTTGCATATATCTAGACTTAGGATTACAAATATTGTTTCAGAGGGAGCAAACCCGAAACTGCCCCCGAACGGCCCCGTGGGTGGCACCAACACCACCCCCGGGACCAATGTAACATGTACGAACTGACACCGCAACCGCGGTACTCTCGGTTTAAGAATACGAAAATAATTTCCATATATATAGACTTAGGCATAAAAACATGGCATTTGAGGTTGAAAACCCAAAATAAACCCCGAACGGCCCCGTGGGTTCCACCAACACCTCCCACGGGACCAATGTAACTCGTAGGAACAGATCGTGCAGCCGCTGGACTCCCGATTTGGGAATACAATGATAATTTGCATATTTCTAGACTTAGTCTTAAAAACATGGCGTTTTGGGGTGAAAACTCGAAACAACCCCCGAACGACCCCGTGGGTGGCACCAACACCTCTCCCGGGACCAATGTAACTCGTAGGAACTGACCGCGCAGCCGCGGGACTCTCGATTTGATAATACGATGAAAATTTCTTATTTCTAGACTTAGCCTTAAAAACATCGCGTTAGAGGTTGAAAACCCATAAAAGCCCTCAAATGGCCCCGTGGGTGGCGCTAACACCTCCCTCGGGACCAATGTAACTCGTAGAAACTGACACCACAGCTGCGGGACTCTCGATTTGAGAATATGAAAATAATTTCCATATTTCTATATTTAGGCTAAAAAACATGGCGTTAGAGGGTGAAAACCCGAAATAGCCCCCGAACGGCCCCGTGGGTGGCACCAATACCTCCCCCGGGACCAATGTAACTCGTAGAAACTGATCGCACAACTGCGGGACTTCCGGTTTGAGAATACTATGATAATTTGCATATTTCTAGACTTAATCTTCAAAACATGGTGTTAGATGGTGAAAACCCGAAACAGCCCCCGAACGACCCCGTGGGTGGCACCAACACCTCCTCTGGGACCATTGTAACATGTAGGAACTGACACCGCAGCCGCGGGACTCCCGGTTTGAGAATATGATGTTAATTTTTCATAGTTCCAGACTTAGGCCTAAAAACATGGCGTTAAAGGGTTAAAACTCGAAACAACCCCCGAACGGTCCCCGAGGGGGCACCAACACCTCTCCCGGGACCAATGTAACTCGTAGGAATAGACACCGCTTCCGCAGGACTCCCGATTTGATAATACAAGGATATTTTCATATATATAGACTTAGGCTTAAAAATATGGCATTTGAGAGTGAAAACTCGAAACATCCCTTGGCCCCGTGGGTGGCACCAACACCTCCCACGAGACCAATGTAACTCGTAGGAACTGGCCGCGCTGTCGCGGGACTCCTAGCTTGAGAATACGATAATAATTTGTTTAATTCTAGACTTAGGCTTAAAAACATGGCATTAGAGGTTGAAAACCCGTAACATCCCTCGAACGGCCCCGTGGGTGGCACCAACACCTTCCTCAGGGCCAATGTAACTCATAGCAACTGACACCGTAGTCGCGGGACTCCCAGCTTTAGAATACGATGATAAATTGCATATTTCTTGACTTACGCTTAAAATCATGGCATTAGAGGGTGAAAACCCAAAACAGCCCCCGAACGGCCCCGTGAGTGGCACTATACCTCCCCCGAGACCAATGAAACTCGTAGGAACTGACCGCGCAGCCATGGGACTCCTGGTTTGAGAATATGATGATAATTTGCATATTTCGAGACTTAGGCTTAAAAACATGGCGTTAGAGGGTGAAAACCTGAAATAGCCCCCAAACGGCCCCGTAGGTGGTACCAACACCTCCCACGGGACCAATGTAACTCATAGGCCCTCACCGCGTAGCCGCGGGACTCCCAGTTTGAGAATGCGATGATGATTTGCATAGTTCTCGACTTAGGCTTAAAAATATGGTGTTAGAGGGTGAAAACCCGAAATAACCCCCAAATGGGTCCGTGGGTGGGACCAACACCTCCCTCGGGACCAATGTAACTCGTAGGAACTAACACCGCAGTCGAGGGAGTCTAGGTTTAAAAACATGGCGTTAGAGGTTGAAAACCCTTAACCGCCCCCGAACGGCCCCGTAGGTGGCACTAACACGTCCCTTGGGACCAGTGTAACACGGAGGAACTGACACCGCAATCACAGGACTCTCGATTTGAGAATGCAATGATAATTTGTTTATTTCTAGACTTAGGCTTAAAAACATGGCGTTAGAGGGTGAAAACCCAAAACAGCCTCCGAACGGCCCCGTGGGTGGCACCAACACCTCCCCTGAGACCAATGTTACTCGTAGGAACTGACCGCACAACCACGGTACTTCCGGTTTGAGAATATGACGATAATTTGCATATTTCTAGACTTAGGCTTAAAAACTTGGCGTTAGAGGGTGAAAACCCAAAACAGCCCCCGAACGTCCTCATGGTTGCACTAACACCTCCCTCGGGACCAATGTAACTCGTAGGAACTGACACCACACTCGCGGGACTCTCGGTTTGAGAATACAACAATAATTTGCATACTTCTTCACTAAGGGTTAAAAACATGGAGTTAGAGGGTGAAAACCCGAAACAGCCCCAGAACGGCCCCGTGGGTGGCACCAATACCTCGCCCGGGACCAATGTAACTCGTAGAACTGGCACCACAGCCACGAAACTTTCGGTTTGAGAATACGATGATAATTTGCATATTTCTACACTTAGGCTTAAAAACATAGCGTTAGAGGGTGATAACTCAAAATAGGCCCCGAACGGCCTTGTAGGTGGCACAAACACCTCCCACGGGACCAATATAACTCGTAGGGACTGACCGCGTAGCCGTGTGACTCTCGGTTTGAGAATATGACGATAATTTGCATATTTCTTGACTTACGCTTAAAAACATCGCGTTAGAGGATGAAAACCTGAAACAACCCTCGAACTGCCCCGTGGGTGCCCCCACCTCCTCCCCCGGGACCAATGTAACAAATAGGAACTGACACCGCAAGTGCGGGGCTCCCGATGTGAGAAAATGATTATAATTTGCATATTAATAGACTTATGCTTAAAAACATGGCATTAGAGGGTGAAAACCCAAAACAGCCCCGAAACGGCCCCTTGGGTGGCACCAACACCTCCCACGAGACCAATGTAACTCGTAGGAACTGACTGCGCAATCGAAGGACTCCCAGTTTGAGAATACGACAATAATTTGCATATTTCAGGACTTAGGCTTAAAAACATGGCATTAGAGGGTGAAAAAACAAACCAACCCCTGAACATCCCTGTGGGTGGCACCAACACCTCCGCCGGGACCAATGTAACTCGTAGGAACTCACACCATAACCGCGGGACTCTAGATTTGAGAATACGATGATAATTTAAATATTTCTTGACTTACTCTTAAAAACATGACGTTAGAGGGTGAAAACTCGAAACTACCCCCGAACAGGTCTGTCGGTGGCACCAGCACCTACCCAGGGACCAATGTAACTCGGAGGAGCTGACACCGCAGCCGCGGGACTCCCAATTTAAGAATATTATGATAATTTGCAATTTTCTAGACTTAGGCTTAAAAACATGGCGTTAGAGGGTGAAAACCCAAAATATCCCTCGAAGGTCCCTGTGGGTGGCACCAACACCCCCCACGGGAACAACGTAACTCGTAGGAGCTGACCACGCAGCCACGGGACTCCCGATTTGGGAATACGACGATAATTTGCATATTACTGGACTTAGGCTTAAAAATATGGAGTTAGAGGTTGAAAACTGGTACAGCCCCCGAATGGCCCCGTGGGTGGCACCAACACCTCCCCTGGGACCAATGCTACTCGTAGGAACTGACACTGCAGTCGTGGGACTCCCGGTTATAGAATACGATGATAATTTGTATATTTCTAGACTTAGGCTTAAAAACATGGCATTAGAGGGTGAAAACCCAAAACAGCCCCCCAACGGGTCCGTGGGTGGCACCAACACCCCCCACGGGAACAACGTAACTCGTAGGAGCTGACCACGCAGCCGCGGGACTCCCGATTTGGGAATACGACGATAATTTGCATATTACTGGACTTAGGCTTAAAAATATGGAGTTAGAGGTTGAAAACTGGTACAGCCCCCGAATGGCCCCGTGGGTGGCACCAACACCTCCCTTGGGACCAATGCTACTCGTAGGAACTGACACTGCAGTCGTGGGACTCCCGGTTATAGAATACGATGATAATTTGTATATTTCTAGACTTAGGCTTAAAAACATGGCATTAGAGGGTGAAAACCCAAAACAGCCCCCCAACGGGTCCGTGGGTGGCACCAACACCTCTCCCAGGACCAATGTAACTCGTAGGAACTGACCGCGCAGCCGCGGGACTTCCGATTTGAGAATACAATGATAATTTGAATATTTCTAGACTTTGTCTTAAAAACATGGCGTTAGAGGGTGAAAACCCAAAACAGCCCCCGAACATCCTCGTGGGTGGTACCAACACGTCCCCCGGGACCAATGTAACTCGTTGGAACTGACACCGCAGTCACGGGACTCCCGATTTGAGAATACAATGATAATTTAAATATTTCTAGACTTAGGCTTAAAAACATGGTGTTAGAGTTTGAAAACCCGTAACATCCCCCAAACGGCCCCGTGGGTGGCACCAACAACTCCCCTAGGACCAATGTAACTCGTAGGAACTGACACCGTAGCCGCAAGACTCCCGGTTTGAGAATACGATGGTAATTTTCATATTTCTAGACTTAGGCTTAAAAACATGACGTTGAGGGTAAAAATAAAAAACATCCCCCGAACAGCCCCGTGTGTGGCACCAAGACCTCCCCCGGGACCAATGTAACTCGTAAGAACTGACCGCGCAGCAGCAGGACTCCCGATTTGAGAATAAGACGAAAATTTGAATATTTCTAGACTTAGGCTTAAAAATATGACGTTAGGGTGTGAAAGCCCAAAACAACCCCTGAACGACCCCGTGGGTGGCACCAACACCTCCTCCGGGACCAATGTAACTCGTAGGAACTGACACCACAGCCGCGGGACTCCCGGTTTGAGAATACGATGATAATTCACATATTTCTAGACTTAGGGTTAAAAACATGGCGTTAGAGGGTGAAAACCCGAAACCGCCCCCGAACGTCCCCGTGGGTGGCATCAACACCTCCCATGGGACCAATGTAACTCGTAGGAACTGACCGCACAGCCGGGGGAATCTCGGTTTGAGAATATGATGATAATTTTCTTATTTCTAGACTTAGGCTTCCATACATGCCGTTAGAGGTTGAAAACCCGTAACAACCCACAATTTCCCCATGGGTGGCACCAACACCTCCCACGAAACTAATGTAACTCGTAGGAACTGACTGCACAGCCCCGGGACTTCCGGTTTGAGAATATGACAATAATTTGCATATTTCTGGACTTATGCTTAAAAACATGGTGTGAAAGAGTGAAAACCCAAAACAACCCTCGAACGGCCCCGTGGGTATCACTAACACCTCCTCCGGCACCAATGTAACTCGTAGGAACTGACACCGCAGTCGCGGGACTGCCGATTTGTGAGTACAATGATAATTTTCATATTTATAGACTTAGGCTTAAAAACATCGAATTAGAGGGTGCAAACCCAAAACAGCCCCCAAACGGCCTGTGGGTGGCACCAACACCTCCCACGGGACCAATGTAACTCGTAAGAACTGACCCCGCAGCCGCGGGACTCCCGATTTTAGAATAGAACGATAATTTGTATATATCTAGACATAGGCTTAAAAACATGGCGTTAGACGGTGAAAACCCAAAACAACCCCCGAACGGCCCCGTGGGTGGCACTAACACCTCCCCTGGGACCAATGCTACTCGTAGGAACTGACACCGCAGCCGTGGGACTCCCGGTTATAAAATACGATGATAATTTGTATATTTCTAGACTTAGGCTTAAAAACATGGCGTTAGAGGGTGAAAACCCAAAACAACCCCCGAACGGCCCCGTGGGTGGCACCAACACCTCCCCTGGGACCAATGTAACTCGTAGGAACTGACCGGGCAGCCGCGAGACTCCAGATTTGAGAATACGATAATAATTTGCATATTTCTAGACTTAAGCTTAAAAACATGGCATTAGAGGGTGAAAACCAAAAACATCCCCCGAACATCCTCGTGGGTGGTACCAATACGTCCCCCGGGACCAATGTAACTCGTAGGAACTGACACCGCAGTCGCGGGACTCCCGATTTGAGAATACAATGATAATTTAAATATTTCTAGACTTAGGCTTAAAAACATGGCGTTAGAGGTTGAAAACCCGTAACAGCCCCCAAACGGCCCCGAGGGTGGCACCAGCACCTCCCCTGGGACCAGGGCTACTCGTAGGAACTGATACCGCAGCCGTGGGACTCTCGATTATTGAATACGACGATAATTTGTATATTTCTAGTATTAGGTTTCAAAACATGGAATTAGAGGGTGAAAACCCAAAACAGCCCCCGAACAGGTCCGTGGGTGGCACCAACACATCCCCCGGGACCAATGTAACTCGTAGGAATTGACCCCGCAGCCGCGGGACTCCCGGTTTGAGAATATGAAAATAATTTGCATATTTCTAGACTTAGGCTTAAATACATGTCGTTAGAGGTTGAAAACCCATAACAACTCACAAACGGACCCGTGGGTGGCACCAACACCTCCCACGGGATAAATGTAACTCGTAGGAACTGACCGCACAGCCCCGGGACTCCCGGTTTGATAATACGACAATAATTTGCATCTTTCTCGACTTAGGCTTAAAAACATGGTGTTACAAGGTGAAAACTCGAAACAACCCTCGAACGGCCCTGTGGGTGTCACTAACACCTCCTCCGGGACCAATGTAACTTGTAGGAACTGACACTGCAGCCGTGAGACTCCCGGTTTGTGAATACAATGATAATTTGCATATTTATTGACTTAGGCTTAAAAACATCACATTAGAGGGTGAAACCTCAAAATAGCCCCTAAACGGCCTGTGTGTGGCACCAACACCTCCCACGGGACCAATGTAACTCTTAGTAACTAACCCCGCAGCCGCGGGACTCCCGGTTGTAGAATATGATGATAATTTGTATATATCTAGACTTAGGCTTAAAAACATGGCGTTAGAGGGTGAAAACCCAAAACAGCCCCCGAACGGCCCCGTGGGTGGCACCAACACCTCCCCCGAGACCATTGTAACACATAGGAACTGACACCACTGCTGCGGGACACCCGATTTGAGAGTACGATGATAATTTGCATATTAATAGACTTAGGCTTAAAAACATGGCATTAGAGTGTGAAAACCCAAAATAGCCCCCGAACGGCTCCGTGAGTGGCAACAACACCTTTCCCAGGACCAATGTAACTCGTAGGAATTGACACCGCAGCCACGGGACTCCCGGTTTAAGAATACGATGATAATTTGCATATTTATAGACTTTGGCTTAAATACATGGCGTTAGAGGTTGAAAAACTGTAACAACCCCCGAACGGCCCTGTGCGTGGCACCAACACCTCCCACGGGACCAATGTAACTCGTAGGAACAGACTGTGCAGCCGCGGGACTCCCGATTTGAGAATACGATGATAATTTGCATATTTCTAGACTTAGGTTTAAAAACATTGCGTTACGGGGTGAAAACCAGAAACAACCCTCGAACGGTCCCGTGGGTGGAACTAAATCTCCTCCGCGACCAATGTTACTCGTAGCAACTGACACCACAGCCGTGGGACTCCCGATTTGTGAATACAATGACAATTTGTATATTTATTGACTTAGGCTTAAAAACATCGCATTAGAGGGTGAAAACCCAAAATAGCCCCCAAACGGCCTGTGGGTGGCACCAACACCTCCCAAGGGACCAATGTAACTCTTAGGAACTAACCCCGCAGCCGCGGGACTCCCGGTTGTACAATACGATGATAATTTGTATATATCTAGCATTAAGATTAAAAACATGGCGTTAGAGGGTGAAAACCCAAAACAGCCCCCGAACATCATCGTTGGTGGCACCAACACCTCCCCCGGGACCATTGTAACACATAGGAACTAACACCGCTGCTGCGGGACTCCCGATTTGAGAATACGATGATAATTTTCATATTAATAGACTTAGGCTTAAAAACATGGAATTAGAGGGTGAAAATCCAAAACAGCCCCCGAACGGCCCCGTGGGTGGCAACAACACGTTCCCCAGGACCAATGTAACTCGTAGGAATTGACACCGCAGTCGCGGGACTCCCGGTTTGAGAATACGATGATAATTTGAATATTTCTAGACTTTTGCTTAAATACATGGCGTTAGAGGTTGAAAACCCGTAACAACCCCCGAACGGCCCCGTGCGTGGCACCAACACCTCCCACGGGACCAATGTAACTCGTAGGAACTGACTGCGTAGCCACGGGACTCCCGGTTTGAGAATACGACGATAATTTGCATATTTTTGGACTAAGGCTTAAAAACATGGTGTTACAGGTTGAAAACCCGAAACAACCCTCGAACGGCCCCGTGGGTGGCACTAAATCTCCTCCGGGACCAATACAACTCATAGGACCTAACACTACAGCCGCGGGACTCCCGGTTTGAGAATATGATGATAATTTGCAAATTTATTAACTTAGGCTTAAAATCATCGCATTAGAGTGTGAAAACCCAAAATAGCCCCCAAATGGCGTTTGGGTGGCACAAACACCTCCCACGGGACCAATGTAACTCGTAAGAACTGACCCCACATCCACGGGACCCCCAGTTTGAGAATACGACGATAATTTGTATATTTCTAAACTTAGGCTTAAAACATGGCGTTAGAGGGTGAAAACCCAAAACAGCCCCCAAACATCCTCGTGGGTGGCACCAACACCTCCCCCGGGACCAATGTAACAGGTAGGAAATGACACCGCAACCGTGGGACACCCGGCTTTAGAATATGACGATAATTTTCATATTAATAGACTTAGGCTTAAAAATAGGTGTTAGAGGGTGAAAACTCGGAACAGCCCCCGAATGACCCCGTGGGTGGCACCAATACCTCCCACGGGACCAATGTAACTCGTAGGAGTTGACCGCGCAGCCACGGGGATCCCGGTTTGAGAATACGACGATAATTTTCATATTTCTAGACTTAGGCTTCAAAACATGGCGTTTGAGGGTTAAAACCTGAAATATCCCCCGAACGGCCCAGTGGGTGGCATAGACACCTCCCACGGGACCAATGTTACTCGTAGGAACTAACCGCGCATCCGCAGTGCTCCCAATTTGAAAATACGATGATAATTTTCATATTCCTAGACTTAGGCATAAAAACATGGCGTTAGAGGGTGAAAACCCAAAATAGTCCCCGAACGTCCACGTGGGTGGCACCAACACCTCCCCCGGGACCCATGTAACTCGTAGGTACTGACACCGCAGCCGCGGGACTCCCGATTTCAGAATACGATGATAATTTGTATATTTATAAACTTAGGTTTAAAAACATGGCATTAGAGGGTGAAAACCCAAAATAGCCCCCGAACGGCCCCATTGGTGGCACCAACACCTCCCACGAGATTAATGTAACTCATAGTAGTAGACCGCACAGCCGCGGGACTCCCGATTTGAGAATACAATGATAATTTGCATATTTCTAGACTTATGCTTAACAACATGGCGTTAGAGGTTGAAATCCCGTAACAGCCCCCGAACGGCCCCGTGGGTGGTGCCAACACCTCCCCCAGGACCAATGTAACTCGTAGGAACTGACACCATTGCCGCGGGACTCCCGATTTGTGAATACGATGGTAATTTTCATATTTTTAGACTTAGGCATAAAAACATTGGGTTAGAGGGTGAAAACCCGAAACATCCCCCGAACGGCCCCGTGGGTGGCACTAATACCTCCCCTGTGACCAATGTAATAAATAGGAACTAACACCACAGCCGCGAGACTCCCGGTTCGAGAATATGATAATAATTTGCATATTAATAGACTTATGCTTAAAAACATGGCATTAGAGGGTGAAACCCCGAAACAGCCCCTGAACGGGCCCGTGGGTGGCACCAACACCTCCTCCGGGACCAATGTAACTCGTAGGAACTGACACCGCAGCCGCGGGACTCCCGATTTGACAATATGATGATAATTGACATATTACTAGACTTAGGCTTAAAAACATGGCATTAGAGGGTGAAAACCCGAAACAACCACCGAACGTCCCCGTGGGTGGCACCAACACCTCCCCTGGGACCAATGTAATAAATAGGAACTGACACCGCAGTCGAGGGACTCTGGGTTTGAGAATAGGATGATAATTTGCATATTATTAGACTTAGGCTTAAAAACTTGGCATTAGAGGTTGAAAACCCGAAACAGCCCCCAAACGGCCCCGTGGGTGGCACTAACACCTCCCCTGGGACCAATGAAACACGTAGGAGCTAACACTGCAACCGCGAGACACACGGTCTGACAATATGATGATAATTTGCATATTTTTAGACTTAGGCATAAAAACATGGCGTTAGAGGGTGAACACCCGAAATATCCCTCGAACGGCCACGTGGGTGGCACCAACACCTCCCCCGGGATCCACGTTACACGTAGGTACTGACACCGCAGCCGCAGGACTCCCGATTTGAGAATACGATGATAATTTGCATATTTATAGACTTAGGCTTAAAAACATGGCATTAGAGGGTGAAAACCCGAAATAGCCCCCGAACGACCCCGTTGGTGGCACCAACACCTCCCACGGGATTAATGTAACTCGTAGCAACAGATCGCACAGCCGCGGGACTCTCGGTTTGAGAATATGATGATAATTTGCGTATTTCTAGACTTAGGCTTAAAAACATGGCGTTAGAGGTTGAAAACCCGTAACATCCCTTGAACGGCCCCGTGGGTGGCACCAACACCTCCCCCAAGACCAATGTAACTCGTAGGAACTGACATCGTAGCCGCGGGACTCCCGATTTGAGAATACGACGGTTATTGGCATATTTCTAGACTTAGGCTTAAAATCATGACGTTAAATGGTGAAAACCCGAAACATCCCCCGAACGGCCCCATGGGTGGCACCAATACCTCCCTCGGGACCAATGTAATAAATAGGAACTGACACCACAGCCACGGGACTCTCGGTTCGAAAATAGGATGATAATTTGCATATTAATAGACTTAGGCTTAAAAACATGGCATTAGAGGGTGAAAACCCGAAACCGCCCCTGAACGGCCCCGTGGGTGGCACCAACACCTCCCCCGGGACAAATGTAACACGTAGGAACTGATACCGCCGCCGCGGGACTGCCGTATTCAGAATATGATGATAATTCACATATTTCTAGACATAGGCTTAAAAAAATGGCGTTAGAGGGTGAAAACTCGAAACAACCACCGAATGTCCCCGTGGGTGGCATCAACACCTCCCAAAGGATCAATGTAACTCGTAGGAACTGACCGCACAGTAGGGGGACTCCCGGTTTGATAATACGATGATAATTTTCATATTTCTAGACTTAGGCTTAAAAATATGGCGTTAGACGTTGAAAACCCGTAATAGACCCCGAACTGTCTCGTGGGTGGCACTAACACCTCCCCTGGGACCAATGTAACTCGTAGGAACTGACACCATATCCGCGGGACTCCCGGTCTGAGAATATGATGATAATTTCTATATTTCTAGACTTAGTCTTAGTAACACGGCGATAGAGGGTGAAAACCCGAAACATCTGCCCAATGGCCCCGTTGGTGGCACCAACACCTCCCCCGGGATCAATATAACTCGTAGGTACTGACCGCGCAGCCTCGGGACTCCCGATTTGACAATACAATGATAATTTGCATATTTCTAGACTTAGGCTTAAAAACAAGGCATTAGAGGGTGAAAACTAGAAATAGCCCCCGAACGTCCCCGTGGGTGGCACCAACACATACCCCAAGGCCAATGTAACTCGTAGGAACTGACACCACCACCGCGGGACTCCCAATTTGATAATACAATGATAATTTGCATATTTCTAGACTTAGGCTAAAAAACATGGTGTTAGAGGGTGAAAACCCGAAATAACCCCCAAACGGCCCCGTAGGTGGCACCAACACCTTTCATGGGACCAACGTAACTCGTAAGAACTGACCACGCAGTCGCGGGACTCCCAATTTGAGAATACGACAATAATTTCAATATTTCTTGACTTAGGCTTAAAAGCATGGCATTTCGAGGGTGAAAACCCGAAACATTCCCCGAACGACCCCTTGGGTGGCACAAAAACCTCCCACAGGACCAATGTAACTCGTAGGAACTGACTGTGCAGCCGCAGGACTCCCAGTTTGAGAATACGATGATAATTTGCATATTTTTGCACTTAGGCTTAAAAACATGGCGTTAGAGGTTGAATACCCATAACATCCCCCGAACGGCCCCATGGGTGGCACCAACACGTCCCCTGGGACCAGTGTAACTCGTAGGAACTGACATTGTAACTGGAGGACTCTAGATTTGAGAATGCGACTATAATTTGTATATTTCTAGACTTAGGCTTAAAAACTTGGCGTTAGAGGGTGAAAACCCAAAATGGCCTCCGAACGGCCCCGTGGGTATCACTAACACCTCCTCCGGCACCAATGTAACTCGTAGGAACTGACACCCCAGTCGCGGGACTGCCGATTTGTGAGTACAATGATAATTTTCATATTTATAGACTTAGGATTAAAAACATTGCATTAGAGGGTGAAAACCCAAAACAGCCCCCAAATGGCCTGTGGGTGGCACCAACACCTCCCACGGGACCAATGTAACTCGTAAGAACTGACCCCGCAGCCGCGGGACTCCCGGTTGTAGAATACAACGATAATTTGTATATATCTAGACTTAGGCTTAAAAACATGGCGTTAGAGGGTGAAAACCCAAAACAACCCCCGAACGGCCCCGTGGGTGGCACCAACACCTCCCCTGGGACCAATGCTACTCGTAAGAACTGACACCGCAGCCGTGGGACTCCCGGTTATAGAATACGATGATAATTTGTATATTTCTAGACTTAGGCTTAAAAACATGGCGTTAGAGGGTGAAAACCCAAAGCAACCCCCGAACGGCCCCGTGGGTGGCACCAACACCTCCCCTGGGACCAATGTAACTCGTAGGAACTGACCGCGCAGCCGCGAGACTCCTGATTTGAGAATACGATGATAATTTACATATTTCTAGACTTAGTCTTAAAAACATGGCATTAGAGGGTGAAAACCAAAAACATCCCCCGAACATCCTCGTGGGTGGTACCAATACGTCCCCCGGGACCAATGTAACTCGTAGGAACTGACACCGCAGTCGCGGGACTCCCGATTTGAGAATACAATGATAATTTAAATATTTCTAGACTTAGGCTTAAAAACATGGCGTTAGAGGTTGAAAACCCGTAACAGCCCCCAAACGGCCCCGAGGGTGGCACCAGCACCTCCCCTGGGACCAGTGCTACTCGTAGGAACTGATACCGCAGCCGTGGGACTCTTGGTTATAGAATACGACGATAATTTGTATATTTCTAGACTAAGGTTTAAAAACATGGAATTAGAGGGTGAAAACCCAAAACAGCCCCCGGACAGGTCCGTGGGTGGCACCAACACATCCCCCGGGACCAATGTAACTCGTAGGAACTGACCCCGCAGCCGCGGGAATCCCGGTTTGAGAATACGATGATAATTTGCATATTTCTAGACTTAGGCTTAAATACATGTCGTTAGAGGTTGAAAACCCATAACAACCCACAAACGGACCCGTGGGTGGCACCAATACCTCCCACGGGATCAATGTAACTCGTAGGAACTGACCGCACAGCCTCGGGACTCCCGGTTTGATAATACGACAATAATTTTCATCTTTCTTGACTTAGGCTTAAAAACATGGTGTTACAAGGTAAAAACTCGAAACAACCCTCGAACGGCCCTGTGGGTGTCACTAACACCTCCTCCGGGACCAATGTAACTTGTAGCAACTGACACTGCAGCCGCGGGAGTCCCGGTTTGTGAATACAATGATAATTTTCATATTTATTGACTTAGGCTTAAAAACATCACATTAGAGGGTGAAACCCCAAAATAGCCCCTAAACGGCCTGTGGGTGGCACCAACACCTCCCACGGGACCAATGTAACTCTTAGTAACTAACCCCGCAGCCGCGGGACTCCTGGTTGTAGAATATGATGATAATTTTTATATATCTAGACTTAGGCTTAAAAACATGGCGTTAGAGGGTGAAAACCCAAAACAGCCCCCGAACGGCCCCGTGGGTGGCACCAACACCTCCCCCGGGACCATTGTAACACATAGGAACTGACACCACTGCTACGGGACACCCGATTTGAGAGTACGATGATAATTTGCATATTAATAGACTTAGGCTTAAAAACATGGCATTAGAGTGTGAAAACCCAAAATTGCCCCCGAACGGCCCCGTGAGTGGCAACAACACCTTCCCCAAGACCAATGCAACTCGTAGGAATTGACACCGCAGCCACGGGACTCCCGGTTTGAGAATACGATGATAATTTGCATATTTATAGACTTTGGCTTAAATACATGGCGTTAGAGGTTGAAAAACTGTAACAACCCCCGAACGGCCCTGTGTGTGGCACCAACACCTCCCACGGGACCAATGTAACTCGTAGGAACAGACTGTGCAGCCGCGGGACTCCCGATTTGAGAATACGATGATAATTTGCATATTTCTAGACTTAGGTTTAAAAACATTGGATTACGGGGTGAAAACCCGAAACAACCCTCGAACGGTCCCGTGGGTGGAACAAAATCTCCTCCGCGACCAATGTAACTCGTAGCAACTGACACCACAGCCGTGGGACTCCCGATTGGTGAATACAACGAAAATTTGCATATTTATTGACTTAGGCTTAAAAACATCGCATTAGAGGGTGAAAACCCAAAATAACCCCCAAACGGCCTGTGGGTGGCACCAACACCTCCCAAGGGACCAATGTAACTCTTAGGAACTAACCCCGCAGCCGCGGCACTCCCGGTTGTACAATACGATGATAATTTGTATATATCTAGCATTAAGATTAAAAACATGGCGTTAGAGGGTAAAAACCCAAAACAACCCCCGAACATCCCCGTTGGTGGCACCAACACCTCCCCCGGGACCATTGTAACACATAGGAACTAACACCGCTGCTGCGGGACTCCCGATTTGAGAATACGATGATAATTTGCATATTAATAGACTTAGGCTTAAAAACATGGAATTAGAGGGTGAAAATCCAAAACAGCCCCCGAACGGCTCCGTGGGTGGCAACAACACATTCCCCAAGACCAATGTAACTCGTAGGAATTGACACCGCAGCCGCGGGACTCCCAGTTTTAGAATACGATGATAATTTGAATATTTCTAGACTTTTGCTTAAATACATGGCGTTAGAGGTTGAAAACCCGTAACAACCCCCGAACGGCCCCGTCCGTGGCACCAACACCTCTCACGGGACCAATGTAACTCGTAGGAACTGACTGCGTAGCCACGGGACTCTCGGTTTGAGAATACGACGATAATTTGCATATTTTTGGACTAAGGCTTAAAAACATGGTGTTACAGGTTGAAAACCCGAAACAACCCTCGAACGGCCCCGTGGGTGGCACTAAATCTCCTCCGGGACCAATACAACTCGTAGGACCTAACACTACAGCCGCGGGACTCCCAGTTTGAGAATATGATGATAATTTGCAAATTTATTAACTTAGGCTTAAAATCATCGCATTAGAGGGTGAAAACCCAAAATAGCACCCAAATGGCGTTTGGGTGGCACAAACACCTCCCACGGGACCAATGTAACTCGTAAGAACTGACCCCACATCCACGGGACCCCCAGTTTGAGAATACGACGATAATTTGTATATTTCTAAACTTAGGCTTAAAACATGGCGTTAGAGGGTGAAAACCCAAAACAGCCCCCAAACATCCCCGTGGGTGGCACCAACACCTCCCCCGGGACCAATGTAACAGGTAGGAAATGACACCGCAACCGTGGGACACCCGGCTTTAGAATATGACGATAATTTTCATATTAATAGACTTAGGCTTAAAAATAGGTGTTAGAGGGTGAAAACCCGGAACAGCCCCCGAATGACCCCGTGGGTGGCACCAATACCTCCCACGGGACCAATGTAACTCGTAGGAGTTGACCGCGCAGCCACGGGGATCCCGGTTTGAGAATACGACGATAATTTTCATATTTCTAGACTTAGGCTTCAAAACATGGCGTTTGAGGGTGAAAACCTGAAATATCCCCCGAACGGCCCAGTGGGTGGCATAGACACCTCCCACGGGACCAATGTTACTCGTAGGAACTGACCGCGCATCCGCAGTGCTCCCAATTTGAAAATACGATGATAATTTTAATATTCCTAGACTTAGGCTTAAAAACATGGCGTTAGAGGGTGAAAACCCAAAATAGTCCCCGAACGGCCACGTGGGTGGCACCAACACCTCCCCCGGGACCCATGTAACTCGTAGGTACCGACACCGCAGCCGCGGGACTCCCGATTTCAGAATACGATGATAATTTGTATATTTATAAGCTTAGGTTTAAAAACATGGCATTAGAGGGTGAAAACCCAAAATAGCCCCCGAACGGCCCCATTGGTGGCACCAACACCTCCCACGAGATTAATGTAACTCATAGTAGTAGACCGCACAGCCGCGGGACTCCCGATTTGAGAATACAATGATAATTTGCATATTTCTAGACTTATACTTAACAACATGGCGTTAGAGGTTGAAATCCCGTAACAGCCCCCGAACGGCCCCGTGGGTGGCGCCAACACCTCCCCCAGGACCAATGTAACTTGTAGGAACTGACACCATTGCCGCGGGACTCCCGATTTGTGAATACGATGGTAATTTGCATATTTTTAGACTTAGGCTTAAAAACATTGGGTTAGAGGGTGAAAACCCGAAACATCCCCCGAACGGCCCCGTGGGTGGCACTAATACCTCCCCTGTGACCAATGTAATAAATAGGAACTAACACCACAGCCGCGAGACTCCCGGTTCGAGAATATGATAATAATTTGCATATTAATAGACTTATGCTTAAAAACATGGCATTAGAGGGTGAAACCCCGAAACAGCCCCTGAACGGGCCCGTGGGTGGCACCAACACTTCCTCCGGGACCAATGTAACTCGTAGGAACTGACACCGCAGCCGCGGGACTCCCGATTTGACAATATGATGATAATTGACATATTACTAGACTTAGGCTTAAAAACATGGCATTAGAGGGTGAAAACCCGAAACAACCACCGAACGTCCCCGTGGGCGGCACCAACACCTCCCCCGGGACCAATGTAATACATAGGAACTGACACCGCAGTCGAGGGACTCTGGGTTTGAGAATAGGATGATAATTTCCATATTATTAGACTTAGGCTTAAAAACTTGGCATTAGAGGTTGAAAACCCAAAACAGCCCCCAAACGGCCCCGTGGGTGGCACTAACACCTCCCCTGGGACCAATGAAACACGTAGGAGCTAACACTGCAACCGCGAGACACACGGTCTGACAATATGATGATAATTTGCATATTTTTAGACTTAGGCTTAAAAACATGGCGTTAGAGGGTGAACACCCGAAATATCCCTCGAACGGCCACGTGGGTGGCACAAACACCTCCCCCGGGATCCACGTTACACGTAGGTACTGACACCGCAGCCGCAGGACTCCCGATTTGAGAATACGATGATAATTTGCATATTTATAGACTTAGGCTTAAAAACATGGCATTAGAGGGTGAAAACCCGAAATAGCCCCCGAACGACCCCGTTGGTGGCACCAACACCTCCCACGGGATTAATGTAACTCGTAGCAACAGATCGCACAGCCGCGGGACTCTCGGTTTGAGAATATGATGATAATTTGCGTATTTCTAGACTTAGGCTTAAAAACATGGCGTTAGAGGTTGAAAACCCGTAACATCCCTTGAACGGCCCCGTGGGTGGCACCAACACCTCCCCCAAGACCAATGTAACTCGTAGGAACTGACATCGTAGCCGCGGGACTCCCGATTTGAGAATACGACGGTAATTGGCATATTTCTAGACTTAGGCTTAAAAGCATGGCGTTAAAGGGTGAAAACCCGAAACATCCCCCGAACGGCCCCATGGGTGGCACCAATACCTCCCTCGGGACCAATGTAATAAATAGGAACTGACACCACAGCCACGGGACTCTCGGTTCGAAAATAGGATGATAATTTGCATATTAATAGACTTAGGCTTAAAAACATGGCATTAGAGGGTGAAAACCCGAAACCGCCCCTGAACGGCCCCGTGGGTGGCACCAACACCTCCCCCGGGACAAATGTAACACGTAGGAACTGACACCGCCGCCGCGGGACTCCCGGTTTCCGAATATGATGATAATTCACATATTTCTAGAAATAGGCTTAAAAAAATGGCGTTAGAGGGTGAAAACTCGAAACAACCACCGAATGTCCCCGTGGGTGGCATCAACACCTCCCAAAGGATCAATGTAACTCGTAGGAACTGACCGCACAGTAGGGGGACTCCCGGTTTGATAATACGATGATAATTTTCATATTTCTAGACTTAGGCTTAAAAACATGGCGTTAGACGTTGAAAACCCGTAATAGACCCCGAACTGTCTCGTGGGTGGCACTAACACCTCCCCTGGGACCAATGTAACTCGTAGGAACTGACACCATATCCGCGGGACTCCCGGTATGAGAATATGATGATAATTTCTATATTTCTAGACTTAGTCTTAGTAACACGGCGATAGAGGGTGAAAACCCGAAACATCTGCCGAATGACCCCGTTGGTGGCACCAACACCTCCCCCGGGACCAATGTAACTCGTAGGTACTGACCGCGCAGCCTCGGGACTCCCGATTTGAGAATACAATGATAATTTGTATATTTCTAGACTTTGGCTTAAAAACAAGGCATTAGAGGGTGAAAACTAGAAATAGCCCCCGAACGTCCCCGTGGGTGGCACCAACACCTACCCTTAGGCGAATGTAACTCGTAGGAACTGACACCGCCACCGCGGGACTCCCAATTTGATAATACAATGATAATTTGCATATTTCTAAACTTAGGCTAAAAAACATGGCGTTAGAGGGTGAAAACCCGAAATAACCCCCAAACGGCCCGTAGGTGGCACCAACACCTTCCATGGGACCAACGTAACTCGTAGGAACTGACCGCGCAGTCGCGGGACTCCCGGATTGAGAATACGACAATAATTTCAATATTTCTTGACTTAGGCTTAAAAGCATGGCATTCGAGGGTGAAAACCCCAAACATTCCCCGAACGGCCCCTTGGGTGGCACCAAAACCTCCCACAGGACCAATGTAACTCGTAGGAACTGACTGCGCAGCCGCAGGACTCCCAGTTTGAGAATACGATGATAATTTGCATATTTTTGCACTTAGGCTTAAAAACATGGCGTTAGAGGTTGAATACCCATAACAGCCCCCGAACGGCCCCATGGGTGGCACCAACACGTCCCCTGGGACCAGTGTGACTCGTAGGAACTGACATTGTAACTGCAGGACTCTAGATTTGAGAATGCGACTATAATTTGTATATTTCTAGACTTAGGCTTAAAAACTTGGCGTTAGAGGGTGAAAACCCAAAATGGCCTCCCAACGGCCCTGTGGGTGGCACCAACACCTCCCCTAAGACCAATGTTACTCGTAGGAACTGACCGCGCAACCGCGGTACTTCCGGTTTGAGAATACGACGATAATTGGCATATTTCTAGACTTAGGCTTAAAAACTTGGCGTTAGAGGGTGAAAACCCGAAATAGCCCCCGAACGTCCTCATGGTGGCACCAACACCTCCCCCGGGACCAATGTAACTCGCAGCAACTAACACCACAGCCGCGGGACTCCCGGTTTGAGAATATGACGATAATTTGTATATTTCTTGACTAAGGGTTAAAAACATGGAGTTCGAGGGTGAAAACCTAAAATAGCCCCAGAACGGCCCCGTGGGTGGCACCAACACCTCCCCCGGGACCAATGTAACTCGTAGGAACTGGCACCATAGCCGCGAGACTCTCGGTTTGAGAATACGACAATAATTTGCATATTTCTAGACTTAGTCTTAAAAATATTGCGTTAGAGGGTGAAAACTCAAAATAGCCCACGAACGGCCTTGTAGGTGGCACCAACACGTCCCACGGGACCAATATAACTCGTAGGAACTGACCGCGCGGCCGTGGGACTCTCGGTTTGAGAATACGACAATAATTTACATATTTCTTGACTTAGGTTTAAAAACATCACGTTAGAGGATGAAAACCTGAAACAACCCCCGAACTGCCCCGTGGGTGGTACCAACTCCTCCCCCGGGACCTATATAACAAATAGGAACTGACACCGCGGGTGCGGGGATCCCTATTTGAGAAAATGATGATAATTTCCATATTAATAGGCTTATGCTTAAAAATATGGCATTAGAGGGTGAAAACCCGAAACAGCCCCCGAACGGCCCCTTAGGTGGCACTAACACCTCCCACGGGACCAATATAACTCGTAGGAACTGACTGCGCAGCCGCAGGACTCCCAGTTTGAGAATATGACAATAATTTTCTTATTTCTGAACTTAGGCTTAAAAACATGGCATTAGAGGGTGAAAACCCAAACCAGCCCCTGAACATCCCCGTGGGTGCCACCAACACCTCCCCCGGGACAAATGTAACTCGTTGGAACTGACACCGCAGCCGCGGGACTCCTAATTTGAGAATACGATGATAATTTAAATATTTCTAGACTTAGGCTTAAAAACATGGCGTTAGAGGGTGAAAAATCAAAATAATCCCCGAACGGGTCTGTGGGTGGCACCAGCAGCTCCCCCGGGACCAATGTAACTCGTAGGAGCTGACACCACAGCCGCGGGACTCCCGGTTTAAGAATACGATGATAATTTGCAATTTTCAAGACTTAGGCTTAAAAACATGGCGTTAGAGGGTGAAAACCCAAAACATCCCCCGAACGTCCTTGTGGGTGGCACCAACACCTCCCACGGAACAACGTAACTCGTAGGAGTTGACCACACAGCAGCGGGACTCCTGATTTGGGAATACGATGATAATTTGCATATTACTAGACTTAGGCTTAAAAAGATGGCGTTAGAGGTTGAAAACTTGTAACAGCCCCCGAACGGCCCCGTGGGTGGCACCAACACCTCCCTTGGGACCAATACAACTCGTAGGCACTAACACCGCAATCGTGGGACTCCCGGTTATAGAACACGATGATAATTTGTATATTTCTAGGCTTAGGTTTAAAAACATGGCATTAGAGGGTGAAAACCCAAAACAGCCCCCGAACAGGTCCGTGGGTGGCACCAACACCTCCCCCAGGACCAATGTAACTCGTAGGAACTGACCCCGCACCCGCAGGACTCCCGTTGTGAGAATATGATGATAATTTTCATATTTCTAGACTTAGGATTAAAAAGATGGCGTTAGAGGGTGAAAACCCAAAACAACCCACGAACAGCCCCGTGGGTGGCACCAACACCACCCCCTGGACCAAGGTAACTCGTAGGAACTCCCCGCGCAGCCGCGGGACTCTCGGTATGTGAATATGATGCAAATTTGCATATTTCTTGACTTAGGCATTAAAACATGGCGTTAGAGTGTGAAAACCCGAAACAGCCCCTGAACGGCCCCGTGGGTGGCACCAACACCTCCTCCGAGACCAATGTAACTCGTAGGAACTGACACCGTAGCCGCGGAACTCCCGGTTTGAGAATACGATGATAATTCACATATTTCTAGACTTAGGCGTAAAAATATGGCTTTAGAGGGTGAAAACCCGAAACAGCCCCCGAACATCCCCGTGGGTGGCATCAACACCTCCCATGGTACCAATGTAACTCGTAGGAACTGATCGCATAGCCGGGGGACTCCCGGTTTGATAATATGATGATAATTTCCATATTTTTAAACTTAGGCCTAAATACATGCCGTTAGAGGTTGAAAACCCATAACAACCCACAAACGGACCCGTGGGTGGCACCAACACCTCCCACGGGATCAATATAACTCGTAGGAACTGACCGGACAGCCCCGGGACTCCCAGTTTAATAATATGACAATAATTTGCATATTTCTCGACTTAGGCTTAACAACAAGGTGTTACAAGGTGGAAACTCAAAACAACCCTCGAACGGTCCCGTGGGTGTCACTAACACCTCCTCCAAGACCAATGTAAATTGTAGGAACTGACACTGCAGCCGCGGCACTCCCGGTTTGTGAATACAATGATAATTTGCATATTTATTGACTTAGGCTTAAAAACATCGCATTAGAGGGTGAAACCCCAAAATGGCCCCCAAAACGGCCTGTGGGTGGCACCAACACCTCCCATGGGACCAATGTAACTCTTAGGAACTGACCCCGCAGCCGCGGGACTCCCGGTTGTAGAATACGACGATAATTTGTATATATCTAGACTTAGGCTTAAAAACATGGCGTTAGAGGGTGAAAACCCAAACAGCACCCAAACGGCCCCGTGGGTGGCACCAACACCTCCCCCGGGACCATTGTAACACATAGGAACTGACACCACGGCTGCGGGACTCCCGATTTGAGAGTATGATGATAATTTGCATATTAATAGACTTAGGCTTAAAAACATTGCATTAGAGGGTGAAAACCCAAAATAGCCGCTGAACGGCCCCGTGAGTGGCAACAACACCTTCCCCAGGACCAATGTAACTCGTAGGAATTGACACCGCAGCCACGGGACTCCCGGTTTGAGAATACGATGATAATTTGCATATTTCTAGACTTTGGCTTAAATACATGGCGTTAGAGGTTGAAAACCCGTAACAACCCCCGAACGTCCCTGTGCGTGGCACCAACACCTCCCACGGGACCAATGTAACTCGTAGGAACTAACTGCGCAACCGCGGGACTCCCGGTTTGAGAATACGATGATAATTTGCATATTTCTAGACTTTGGTTTAAAAACATGGCGTTACAGGGTGAAAACCCGAAACAATCCTCGAACGGCCCCCTGGGTGGCACTAAATCTCCTCCGAGACCAATGTAACTCGTAGCAACTAACACCACAGCCGTGGGACTCCAGATTTGTGAATACAATGATAATTTTCATATTTATATACTTAGGCTTTAAAGCATCGCATTAGAGGGTGAAAACCCAAAACAGCCCCCAAACGGCCTGTGGGTGGCACCAACACCTCCCACGGGACCAATGTAACTCGTAGGAACTGACCCCGCAGCCGCGGGACTCCCGGTTGTAGAATACGATGATAATTAGTATATATCTAGCATTAAGATTAAAAACATGACGTTAGAAAGTGAAAACCCAAAACAGCCCCCGAACATCCCCGTGGGTGGCACCAACACCTCCTCCGGGACCATTGTAACACATAAGAAGTAACATCGCTGCTGCGGGACTCCTGATTTGAGAATACAATGATAATTTGCATATTAATAGACTTAGGCTTAAAAACATGGCATTAGCGGGTGAAAATCCAAAACAGCCCCCGAACGGCCCTGTGGGTGGCAACAACACCTTCCCCAGGACCAATGTAACTCGTAGGAACTGACACCGCAGCCGCGGGACTCCCGGTTTGAGAATACGATGATAATTCACATATTTTTAGACTTAGGCGTAAAAATATGGCTTTAGAGGGTGAAAACCCGAAACAGCCCCCGAACGTCCCCGTGGGTGGCATCAACACCTCCCATGGTACCAATGTAACTCGTAGGAACTGATCGCATAGCCGGGGGACTCCCGGTTTGATAATATGATGATAATTTCCATATTTTTAAACTTAGGCCTAAATACATGCCGTTAGAGGTTGAAAACCCATAACAACCCACAAACGGACCCGTGGGTGGCACCAACACCTCCCACGGGATCAATATAACTCGTAGGAACTGACCGGACAGCCCCGGGACTCCCAGTTTAATAATACGACAATAATTTGCATATTTCTCGACTTAGGCTTAACAACAAGGTGTTACAAGGTGGAAACTCAAAACAACCCTCGAACGGTCCGGTGGGTGTCACTAACACCTCCTCCAAGACCAATGTAAATTGTAGGAACTGACACTGCAGCCGCGGCACTCCCGGTTTGTGAATACAATGATAATTTGCATATTTATTGACTTAGGCTTAAAAACATAGCATTAGAGGGTGAAACCCCAAAACGGCCCCCAAAACGGCTTGTGGGTGGCACCAACACCTCCCATGGGACCAATGTAACTCTTAGGAACTGACCCCGCAGCCGCGGGACTCCCGGTTGTAGAATACGACGATAATTTGTATATATCTAGACTTAGGATTAAAAACATGGCGTTAGAGGGTGAAAACCCAAACGGCCCCGCGGTTGGCACCAACACCTCCCCCGGGACCATTGTAACACATAGGAACTGACACCACTGCCGCGGGACTCCCGATTTGAGAGTATGATGATAATTTGCATATTAATAGACTTAGGCTTAAAAACATTGCAGTAGAGGGTGAAAACCCAAAATAGTCGCCGAACGGCCTCGTGAGTGGCAACAACACCTTCCCCAGGACCAATGTAACTCGTAGGAATTGACACCGCAGCCACGGGACTCCCGGTTTGAGAATACGATGATAATTTGCATATTTCTAGACTTTGGCTTAAATACATGGCGTTAGAGGTTAAAAACCCGTAACAACCCCCGAACGTCCCTGTGCGTGGCACCAACACCTCCCACGGGACCAATGTAACTCGTAGGAACTAACTGCGCAACCGCGGGACTCCCGGTTTGAGAATACGATGATAATTTGCATATTTCTAGACTTTGGTTTAAAAACATGGCGTTAGAGGGTGAAAACCCGAAACAATCCTCGAACGGCCCCCTGGGTGGCACTAAATCTCCTCCGGGACCAATGTAACTCGTAGCAACTGACACCATAGCCGTGGGACTCCAGATTTGTGAATACAATGATAATTTGCATATTTATATACTTAGGCTTTAAAACATCGCATTAGAGGGTGAAAACCCAAAACAGCCCCCAAACGGCCTGTGGGTGGCAACAACACCTCCCACGGGACCAATGTAACTCGTAGGAACTGACCCCGCAGTCGCGGGACTCCCGGTTGTAGAATACGATGATAATTAGTATATATCTAGCATTAAGATTAAAAACATGGCGTTAGAAAGTGAAAACCCAAAACAGCCCCCGAACATCCCCGTGGGTGGCACCAACACCTCCTCCGGGACCATTGTAACACATAGGAAGTAACATCGCTGCTGCGGGACTCCTGATTTGAGAATACGATGATAATTTGCATATTAATAGACTTAGGCTTAAAAACATGGCATTAGCGGGTGAAAATCCAAAACAGCCCCCGAACGGCCCTGTGGGTGGCAACAACACCTTCCCCAGGACCAATGTAACTCGTAGGAACTGACACCGCAGCCGCGGGACTCCCGGTTTGAGAATACGATGATAATTCACATATTTCTAGACTTAGGCGTAAAAATATGGCTTTAGAGGGTGAAAACCCGAAACAGCCCCCGAACGTCCCCGTGGGTGGCATCAACACCTCCCATGGTACCAATGTAACTCGTAGGAACTGATTGCATAGCTGGGGGACTCCCGGTTTGATAATATGATGATAATTTCCATATTTTTAAACTTAGGCCTAAATACATTCCGTTAGAGGTTGAAAACCCATAACAACCCACAAACGGACCCGTGGGTGGCACCAACACCTCCCACGGGATCAATATAACTCGTAGGAACTGACCGGACAGCCCCGGGACTCCCACTTTAATAATACGACAATAATTTGCATATTTCTCGACTTAGGCTTAAAAACAAGGTGTTACAAGGTGGAAACTCAAAACAACCCTCGAACGGTCCCGTGGGTGTCACTAACACCTCCTCCAAGACCAATGTAAATTGTAGGAACTGACACTGCAGCCGCGGCACTCCCGGTTTGTGAATACAATGATAATTTGCATATTTATTGACTTAGGCTTAAAAACATCGCATTAGAGGGTGAAACCCCAAAACGGCCTGTGGGTGGCACCAACACCTCCCATGGGACCAATGTAACTCTTAGGAACTGACCCCGCAGCCGCGGGACTCCCGGTTGTAGAATACGACGATAATTTGTATATATCTAGACTTAGGCTTAAAAACATGGCGTTAGAGGGTGAAAACCCAAACAGCCCCCAAACGGCCCCGCGGGTGGCACCAACACCTCCCCCGGGACCATTGTAACACATAGGAACTGACACCACTGCTGCGGGACTCCCGATTTGAGAGTATGATGATAATTTGCATATTAATAGACTTAGGCTTAAAAACATTGCATTAGAGGGTGAAAACCCAAAATAGCCGCCGAACGGCCCCGTGAGTGGCAACAACACCTTCCCCAGGACCAATGTAACTCGTAGGAATTGACACCGCAGCCACGGGACTCTCGGTTTGAGAATACGATGATAATTTGCATATTTCTAGACTTTGGCTCAAATACATGGCGTTAGAGGTTGAAAACCCGTAACAACCCCCGAACGTCCCTGTGCGTGGCACCAACACCTCCCACGGGACCAATGTAACTCGTAGGAACTGACTGCGCAACCGCGGGACTCCCGATTTGAGAATACGATGATAATTTGCATATTTCTAGACTTTGGTTTAAAAACATGACGTTACAGGGTGAAAACCCGAAACAATCCTCGAACGGCCCCCTGGGTGGCACTAAATCTCCTCCGGGACCAATGTAACTCGTAGCAACTGACACCACAGCCGTGGGACTCCAGATTTTTGAATACAATGATAATTTGCATATTTATATACTTAGGCTTTAAAACATCGCATTAGAGGGTGAAAACCCAAAACAGCCCCCAAACGGCCTGTGAGTGGCACCAACACCTCCCACGGGACCAATGTAACTCGTAGGAACTGACCCCGCAGCCGCGGGACTCCCGGTTGTAGAATACGATGATAATTAGTATATATCTAGCATTAAGATTAAAAACATGGCGTTAGAAAGTGAAAACCCAAAACAGCCCCCGAACATCCCCGTGGGTGGCACCAACACCTCCTCCGGGACCATTGTAACACATAGGAAGTAACATCGCTGCTGCGGGACTCTTGATTTGAGAATACGATGATAATTTGCATATTAATAGACTTAGGCTTAAAAACATGGCATTAGCGAGTGAAAATCCAAAACAGCCCCCGAACGGCCCTGTGGGTGGCAACAACACCTTCCCCAGGACCAATGTAACTCGTAGGAATTGACACCGCAGCCGCGGGACTCCCGGTTTGAGAATACCATGATAATTTGCATATTTCTAGACTTTTGCTTAAATACATGGCGTTAGAGGTTAAAAACCCGTAACAACCCCCGAACGGCCCCGTGCGTGGCACCAACACCTCCCACGGGACCAATGTAACTCGTAGGAACTGACTGCGTAGCCACGGGACTCCCGGTTTGATAATACAACGATAATTTTCATATCTCTGGACTAAGGCTTAAAAACATGGTGTTACAGGTTGAAAACCCGAAACAACCCTCGAACGGCCCCGTGGGTAGCACTAAATCTCCTCCGGAACCAATGCAACTCGTAGGACCTAACACTACAGCCGCGGGACTCCCGATTTGAGAATATGATGATAATTTGCAAATTTATTAACTTAGGCTTAAAACCATCGCATTAAAGGGTGAAAACCCAAAATAGTCCCCAAATGGCATTTGGGTGGCACCAACACCTCCACGGGACCAATGTAACTCGTAAGAACTGACCCCACAGCCACGGGACCCCCAGTTTGTGAATACGACGATAATTTGTATCTTTCTAAACTTAGGCTTAAAACATGGAGTTAGAGGGTGAAAACCAAAAACAGCCCCCAAACGTCCCCGTGGGTGGCACCAACACCTCCCCCGGGACCAATGTAACAGGTAGGAACTGACACCGAACGACCCCGTGGGTGGCACCAATACCTCCCACGGGACCAATGTAACTCGTAGGAGTTGACCGCGCAGCCACGGGGATCCCGATTTGAGAATACGACGATAATTTGCATATTTCTAGACTTAGGCTTCAAAACATGGCATTTGAGTGTGAAAACCTGAAATAGCCCCCGAACGGCCCAATGGGTGGCATAGACACCTCCCACGGGACCAATGTTAGTCGTAGGAACTGACCGCGTAGCCGCAGTGCTCCCAATTTGAAAATACGATGATAATTTGCATATTTCTAGACTTAGGCTTAAAAACATGGCGTTAGAGGGTGAAAACCCAAAATAGCCGCCGAACGGCCGCGTGGGTGGAACCAACACCTCCCCCGGGACCCATGTAACTCGTAGGTACTGACACCGCGGCCGCGGGAATCCCGGTTTGAGAATACAATGATAATTTGGATATTTAAAAACTTAGGTTTAAAAACATGGCATTAGAGGGTGAAAACCCGAAACAGCCCCCGAACGGCCCCATTGGTGGCACCAACACCTCCCACGGGATTAATGTAACTCATAGTAGTAGACCACACAGCCCCGGGACTCCCTATTTGAGAATACAATGATAATTTGCATATTTCTAGACTTATTCTTAACAATATGGCGTTAGAGGTTGAAATCCCGTAACAGCCCCCGAACGGCCCCGTGGGTCGCGCCAACACCTCCCCCAGGACCAATGTAACTCGTAGGAACTGACACTATTACCGCGGGACTCCCGATTTGTGAATACGATGGTAATTTGCATATTTTTAGACTTAGGCTTAAAACATTGGGTTAGAGGGTGAAAACCCGAAACATCCCCGGAACGGCCTCGTGGGTGGCACTAATACCTCCCATGTGACCAATGTAATAAATTGGAACTAACACCACAGCCGCGAGACTACCGGTTCGAGAATAGGATTATAATTTGCATATTAATAGACTTATGCTTAAAAACATGGCATTAGAGGGTGAAAACTCGAAACAGCCCCTGAATGGGCCCGTGGGTGGCACCAAGACCTCCTTCGGGACCAATGTAACTCGTAGGAACTGACACCGCAGCCGCGGGACTCCCGATTTGACAATATGATGATAATTCATATATTACTAGACTTAGGCTTAAAAACATAGCATTAGAGGGTGAAAATCCGAAACAACCACCGAATGTCTCCGTGGGTGGCACCAACACCTCCCCCGGGACCAATGTAATAAATAGGAACTGACACCGCAGCCGCGGGACTCTGGGTTTGAGAATAGGATGATAATTTGCATATTATTAGACTTAGGCTTAAAAACATGGCATTAGAGGTTGAAAACCCGAAACAGCCCTAAACGGCCCCGTGGGTGGCACCAACACTTCCCTAAGGACCAATGAAACACGTAGGAGCTAAAACCGCAGCCGCGAGACACCCGGTCTGAGAATACGACGATAATTTTCATATTTATAGACTTAGGCTTAAAAACATGGCATTAGAGAGTGAAAACCCAAAACAGCCTCCGAACGACCCCGTGGGTGGCACTAACACCCCCCACGGGACCAATGTAACTCGGAGGAGTTGACCGTGCAGCTTCGGAACTCCAGATTTGAGAATACGATGATAATTTTCATATTTCTAGGCTTAGGCTTAAAAACATGGCGTTAGAGGGTGAAAACCCGTAACAGCCCCCGAACGGCCCCGTGGGTGGCATCGACACCTTCCATGGGACCAATGTTACTCGTAGGAACGGACCGCGCAGCCGCAGTGCTCCCGATTTGAGAATACGATGATAATTTGCATATTTTTAGACTTAGGCTTAAAAACATGGAGTTAGAGGCTGAAAACCCGAAATAGCCCTTGAACGGCCACGTGGGTGGCACCAACACCTCCCCCGGGACCCATGTTACACGTAGGTACTGACACCACAGCCGTGGGACTCCCAATTTGAGAATACGATGATAATTTCCATATTTATAGACTTAGGCTTAAAAACATGGCATTAGAGGGTGAAAACCCGAAATAGCCCTCGAACGGCCCCATTGGTGGCACCAACACCTCCCACGGGATAAATGTAACTCGTAGGAACAGACCGCACAGCCGCGGGACTCTCGGTTTGAGAATACGATGATAATTTGCGTATTTCTACACTTAGGTTTAAAAACATGGCGTTAGAGGTTGAAAACCCGTAACATCCCTTGAACGGCCCCGTGGGTGGCACCAACACCACCCCCAAGACCAATGTAACTTGTAGGAACTGACATCGTAGCCGCAGGACTTCTGATTTGAGAATTCGACGCTAATTTGCATATTTCTAGACTTAGGCTTAAAAGCATGGCGTTAAAGGGTGAAAACCCGAAACATCCACCAAACGGCCCCATGGGTGGCACCAATACCTCCGTCGGGACCAATGTAATAAATAGGAACTGACACCACAGCCACGGGACTCTCTATTCGAAAATAGGATGATAATTTGCATATTAATAGACTTAGGCTTAAAAACATGGCATTAGAAGGTGAAAACCCAAAATAGCACCTGAAAAACCCCATGGGTGGCACCAACACCTCCCCCAGGACCAATGTAACACGTAGGAACTGACACCGCAGCCG
This sequence comes from Sambucus nigra, assembly GCA_949130495.1. Taxonomy (NCBI): domain Eukaryota; kingdom Viridiplantae; phylum Streptophyta; class Magnoliopsida; order Dipsacales; family Adoxaceae; genus Sambucus; species Sambucus nigra. Next base: position 387,915,999 of record OX422207.1, on the reverse strand, counting down.
CGGGACTCCCGGTTTGAGAATATGACGATAATTCACATATTTCTAGACATAGGCTTAAAAACTGGGCGTTAGAGGGTGAAAACTCGAAACAGACACCGAATGTCCCCGTGGGTGGCATCAACACCTCCCACGGGATCAATGTAACTCGTAGGAACTGACCGCACAGTCGGGGGACTCCCGGTTTGAGAATACGATGATAATTTGCATATTTCTAGACTTAGGTTTAAAAACATGGGGTTAGAGGTTGAAAACCCATAATAGACCCCGAACGGCCCTGTAAGTGGCACTAACACCTCCCCTAGGACCAATGTAACTCGTAGGAACTGACACCACATCCGCGGGACTCCCTGTCTGTGAATACGATGATAATTTGAATATTTCTAAACTTAGTCTTAGTAACATGGTGATAGAGGGTAAAAACCCGAAACATCTGTCGAATGGCCCCGTGAGTGGCACCAACACCTCCCCCGGGACCAATGTAACTCGTAGGTACTAACAGCGCAGCCTCGGGACTCCCGATTTGAGAATACAGTGATAATTTGTATATTTCTAGACTTTGGATTAAAAACAAGGCGTTAGAGGGTGAAAACCAGAAATAGCCCCCGAACGTCCCTGTGGGTGGCACCAACACCTCCCCCAAGACCAATGTAACTCGTAGGAACTGACACCGCCGTCGCGGGACTCCCAGTTTGAGAATACAATGATAATTTTCATATTTCTAGACTTAGGATAAAAAACATGGCGTTAGATGGTGAAAACCCGAAAAAACCCCCGAACGGCCCCGTGGGGGGCACCAACACCTTCCACGGGACCAATGTAACTCGTAGGAACTGACCGCGCAGTCGCGGGACTCCTGGTTTGAGAAAACGACGATAATTTGCATATTTCTAGACTTAGACTTGAAAACAAGGCGTTAGAGGGTGAAAACCCGAACGGCCTCATGGGTGTCACAAATACCTTCATCGGGACCAATGTATTTCGTAGGAACTGACATCGCAGCCGCGGGACTCCCAGTTTGAGAATAGGAAAATAATTTTAATATTTCTAGACTTAGAGTTTAAAAACATGGCGTTAGAGGTTGATAACCCGTAACAACCCCCAAATGGCCCCGTGGGTGGCAGTAACACCTCCCACGGGACCAATGTAACTCGTAGGAACTGATCGTGCAGCCGCGGGACTCTCGGTTTGAGAATACGATAATAATTTTCATATATCTAGACTTAGGCATAAAAGCATGGCGTTATCCCTCGAACGGCCACGTGGGTGGCACTAACAGCTCCCCTGGGACCAATGTAACGCGTAGGAACTGATGGCGCAGCTGCGGGACTCCTGGTTTGAGAATACGACGATAATTTATATATTTATAGACTTAGGCTTACAAACATGGCATTAGAGGCTAAAAACCCGAAACAACTCCTGAACGGCCCCGTGGGTAGCACCAACACCTTCCACGGGACCAACGTAACTCATAGGAACTGACTGTGCAGTTGCAGGACTCCCGGTTAGAGAATACGACTATAATTTGCATATTTCTTAACTTAGGCTTAAAAGCATGGCATTAGAGGGTGAAGACCCGAAATAACCCCCGAACGGCACCTTGGGTAGCATCAACACCTTCCACGGGATCAATGTAACTCGTTGGAACTAACGGCGCTGCTGCAGGACTCCCAATTTGAGAATACGATGATAATTTGCATATTTCTGGACTTACGCTTAAAAACATGGCATTAGAGGGTGAAAACCCAAACCAACCCCTGAACATCCCCGTGGGTGGTACCAACACCTCCCCCGGGACCAATGTAACTCGTAGGAACTGACACCGCAGCCGCGGGACTCCTGATTTGACAATACGATGATTATTTAAATATTTCTAGACTTAGGCTTAAAAACATGGCGTTACAGGGTGAAAACTCGAAACAACCCCCGAACGGGTCTATGGGTGGTACTAGAACCTCCCCCGAGACCAATGTAACTCATAGGAGCTGACACCGCAACCGCGGGACTCCCGATTTAAGAATACGATGATAATTTGCAATTTTCTAGACTTAGGCTTAAAAACATGGCGTTAGAGGGTGAAAACCCAAAACATCCCTCGAACGTCCCTGTGGGTGGCACCAACACCACCCATGGGAACAACGTAACTCGTAGGAACTGACCACGCAGCAGCGGGACTGCCGATTTGGGATTACGATGATAATTTTCATATTACTAAACTTTGGCTTAAAAAGATGGCATTAGAGGTTGAAAACTAGTAACAGCCCCCGAACGGCCCCGTGGGTGGCACCAACACCTCCCCGGGGACCAATGCTACTCGTAGGAACTGACACCGCAGCCGTGGAACTCCAGGTTATAGAATGCGATGATAATTTGTATATTTCTAGACTTAGGCTTCAAAACATGGCATTAGATTGTGAAAACCCAAAACAGCCCCCGAACGGGTCCGTGGGTGGCACCAACACCTCCCCAGGACCAATGTAACTCGTAGGAACTGACCGCACAGCTGCGGGACTCCCGGCTTGAGAATACGATGAAAATTTGCATATTTCAAGACTTAGGCTTAGAAACATGGCGTTCGAGGGAGAAACCCCGAAACAACCCCCACACTGCGTCGAGGGTGGCACCAACACCTCCCCCGGGACCAATGTAACACGTAGGAATAGACACCGCAGTTGCGAGACTCTCGGTTTGAGAATACGATTACAATTTGCATATTTATAGACTTAGGCTTAAAAATATGGCATTAGAGGGTGAAAACCGAAAACATCCCCCGAACAGCCCCGTGTGTGGCACCAACACCTCCCCCGGGACCAATGTAACTCGTAGGTACTGACCGCGCAGCCTCGGGACTCACGATTTGAGAATACGATGATAATTTGCATATTTCTAGAATTAGGCTTAAAAATAAGGCGTTAGAGGGTGAAAATCAGAAATAGCCCCCGAACGTCCCAACACCTCACCCATGACCAATGTAACTCGTAGGAACTCACACCACCGCCGCGGGACTCCCAGTTTGATAATACGATAATAATTTGCATATTTCTAGACTTAGGCTAAAAAAACATGGCGTTAGAGGGTGAAAACTCGAAACAACCCCCGAACGGCCCCGTGGGTGGCACCAACACCTTCCACGGGACAAATGTAACTCGTAGGAACTGACCGCGCAGTCGCGGGACTCCCGATTTGAGAATACGACGATAATTTGCATATTTCTAGACTTAGGCTTAAAAACATGGCGTTAGAGGGTGAAAACCCGAACGGCCTCATGGGTGTCACAAACACTCCTCGGGACCAATGTAATTCGTAGGAACTGACACCGCAGCTGCGGGACTCCCAGTTTGAGAATACAAAAATAATTTTAATATTTCTAGACTTAGAGTTTAAAAACATGGCGTTAGAGGTTGATAACCCGTAACAACCCCCAAACGGCCCCGTGGGTGGCAGCAACATCTCCCACGGGACCAATGTAACTCGCAGGAACTGATCGCGCAGCTGCGGGACTAACGGTTTGAGAATACGAAGATAATTTGCATATTTCTAGACTTAGGCATAAAAACATGGTGATGACCCTCGAACAGCCCCGTGGGTGGCACTAACACCTCCCCCGGGACCAATGTAACTCGTAGGAACTGATCGCGCAGCCGCGGGACTCCCGATTTGAGAATACGATGATAATTTATATATTTATAGACTTAGGCTTAAAAACATGGCGTTAGAGGGTAAAAACCAGAAACAACCCCCAAACGGCCCCGTGGGTAGCACCAACACCTTCCACGGGACCAACGTAACTCGTAGGAACTGACCATGCAGTCGCGGGACTCCCGATTTGAGAATACAACTATAATTTGAATATTTCTTGACTCAGGCTTAAAAGCATTACATTAGAGGGTGAAAACCCGAAACAGCCCCTGAACGGCCCCTTGGGTGGCACCAAAACCTCCCACATGACCAATGTAACTCATAGGAACTGACTGCGCAGCCGCAGGACTCCCAGTTTGAGAATACGACGATAATTTGCATATTTCTGGACTTAGGCTTAAAAACATGGCATTAGAGGGTGAAAACCCAAACCAGCCCCTGAACATCCCTGTGGGTGGCACCAACACCGCCCCTGGGACCAATGTAACTCGTAGGAACAGACTCCGCAGCCGCGGGACTCCTGATTTTAGAATACGATGATAATATAAATAATTCTAGACTTAGGCTTAAAAACACGGCGTTACAGGGTGAAAACTCGAAACAACCCCCGAACGGGTCAGTGGGTGGCACCAGCACCTCCCCCGGGACCAATGTAACTCATAGGAGCTGACACCGCAGCCGCGGGACTCCCGATTTAAGAATACGATGATAATTTGGAATTTTCTAGACTTAGGCTTAAAAACATGGCGTTAGAGGGTGAAAACCCAAAGCATCCCCAGAATGTCCCTATGGGTGGCACTAACACCTCCCACGGGAACAACGCAACTCGTAGGAGCTGACCACGTAGTAGCGGGAATCCCGATTTGGGAATTCGATGATAATTTGCATATTACTAGACTTAGCCTTAAAAAGATGGCGTTAGAGGTTAAAAACTTGTAACAGCCCCCGAACGGCCCTGTGGATGGCACCATCACCTCCCCTGGGACCAATGCTACTCATAGGAACTGACACCGCAACCGTGGGACTCCCGATTATAGAATACGACGATAATTTGTATATTTCTAGACTTAGGCTTAAAAACATGGCATTATAGGTTGAAAACCCAAAAGAGCCCCCGAACGGGTCCGTGGGTGGCACCAACACCTCCCCCAGGACCAATGTAACTCGTCGGAACTGACCGCACAGCCGCGGGACTCTCGGTTTGAGAATACAATGATAATTTTCATATTTCTAGACTTAGGCTTAAAAACATGGCGTTAGAGGGTGAAAACCCAAAATAGCCCACGAACATCCCCGTGGGTGGCACCAACACCTCCCCCGGGACCAATGTAACTCGTTGGAACTGACACCGCAGCTGCGGGACTCCCGATTTGAAAATACGATGATAATTTAAATATTTCTAGACTTAGGCTTAAAAACATGGTGTTAGAGGTTGTAAACCCGTAACAGCCCCCGAACGGCCCTGTGGGTGGCACCAACACCTCCCCCGGGACCAATGAAACACGTAGGAGCTAACACCGCAGCCGCGAGACACCCGGTCTGAGAATACGACGGTAATTTGCATATTTATAGACTTAGGCTTAAAAACATGGCATTAGAGAGTGAAAACCCAAAACATCCCCCGAACGACCCCGTGGGTGGCACTAACACCCCTCACGGGACCAATGTAACTCGGAGGAGTTGACCATGCGGCTTTGGGACTCTAGATATGAGAATACGATGATAATTTTCATATTTCTAGGCTTAGGCTTAAAAATATGGCGTTAGAGGGTGAAAACCCGTAACAGCCCCCGAACGGCCCCGTTGGTGGCATCGACACCTTCCATGGGACCAATGTTACTCGTAGGAACTGACCGCGCGGCCGCAGTGCTCTCGATTTGAGAATACGATGATAATTTGCTTATTTTTAGACTTAGGCTTAAAAATATGGCGTTAGAGGGTGAAAACCCTAAATAGCCCTCGAACGGCCACGTGGGTGGCACCAACACCTCCCCCGGGACCCATGTTACTCGTAGGTACTAACACCGCAGCCGCGGGACTCCCAATTTGAGAATACGATGATAATTTGCATATTTATAGACTTAGGATAAAAAACATGGCATTAGAGGGTGAAAACTCAAAATAGCCCTCGAACGGCCCCATTGGTGGCACAAACACCTCCCACGGGATTAATGTAACTCGTAGGAACAGAACGCACAGCCGCGGGACTCTCGGTTTGAGAATACGATGATAATTTGCGTATTTCTAGACTTAGGATTAAAAACATGGCGTTAGAGGTTGAAAACCCGTAACATCCCTTGAACGGCCCCATGGGTGGCACCAACACCTCCCCCAAGACCAATGTAACTTGTAGGAATTGACATCGTAGCCGCGGGACTTCTGATTTGAGAATACGACGGTAATTTGCATATTTCTAGACTTAGGCTTAAAAGCATGGCGTTAAAGGGTGAAAACCCAAAACATCCCCTGAACGGCCCCATGGGTGGCACCAATACCTCCCCCGGGACCAATGTAATAAATAGGAACTGACACCACAGCCACGGGACTCTCGGTTCGAAAATATGATGATAATTTGCATACTAATAGACTTAGGCTTAAAAACATGGCATTAGAGGGTGAAAACCCGAAACCGCCCCTGAACAGCCCCATGGGTGGCACCAACACCTCCCCCGGGACCAATGTAACACGTAGGAACTGACACCGCAGCCGCGGGACTCCCGGTTTGAGAATATGACGATAATTCACATATTTCTAGACATAGGCTTAAAAACTGGGCGTTAGAGGGTGAAAACTCGAAACAGACACCGAATGTCCCCGTGGGTGGCATCAACACCTCCCACGGGATCAATGTAACTCGTAGGAACTGACCGCACAGTCGGGGGACTCCCGATTTGAGAATACGATGACAATTTGCATATTTCTAGACTTAGGCTTAAAAACATGGTGTTAGAGGTTGAAAACCCGTAATAGACACCGAACGGCCCCGTGGGTGGCACTAACACCTCCCCTGGGACCAATGTAACTCGTAGGAACTGACACCACAGCCACGGGACTCCCGGTCTGAGAATACGATGATAATTTGAATATTTCTAGACTTAGTCTTAGTAACATGGCGATAGAGGGTGAAAACCTGAAACATCTGCCAAATGGCCCCGTGAGTGGCACCAACACCTCCCCCGGGACCAATGTAACTCGTAGGTACTGACCGCGCAGCCTCGGGACTCTCGATTTGAGAATACAATTATAATTTGTATATTTCTAGACTTAGGCTTAAAACAAGGCGTTAGAGGGTGAAAACCAGAAATAGCCCCCGAACGTCCCCGTGGGTGGCACCAACACCTCCCCGAAGACTAATGTAACTCGTAGGAACTGACACCGCCGTCGTGGGACTCCAAGTTTGAGAATACAATGATAATTTGCATATTTCTAGACTTAGGCTAAAAAACATGGCGTTAGAGGGTGAAAACCGAAAAAAAATCCCGAACGGCCCCGTGGGTGACACCAACACCTTCCACGGGACCAATGTAACTCGTAGGAACTGACCGCGCAGTCGTGGGACTCCTAGTTTGAGAAAACAACGATAATTTACATATTTCTAGACTTAGACTTGAAAACAAGGCGTTAGAGGGTGAAAACCCGAACGGCCTCATGGGTGTCACAAATACCTTCATTGGGACCAATGTATTTCGTAGGAACTGACATCGCAGCCGCGGGACTCCCACTTTGAGAACAGGAAAATAATTTTAATAATTCTAGACTTAGAGTTTAAAAACATGGCGTTAGAGGTTGATAACCCGTAACAACCCCCAAATGGCCCCGTGGGTGGCAGCAACACCTCCCACGGGACCAATGTAACTCGTAGGAACTGATCGCGCAGCCGCGGGACTCCCGGTTTGAGAATACGATAATAATTTTCATATATCTAGACTTACGCATAAAAGCATGGCGTTATCCCTCGAACGGCCCCGTGGGTGGCACTAACACCTCCCCCGGGACCAATGTAACGCGTAGGAACTGATGGCGCAGCCGCGGGACTCCTGGTTTGAGAATACGAGGATAATTTATATATTTATAGACTTAGGCTTACAAACATGGCGTTAGAGGGTAAAAACCCGAAACAACTCCTGAACGGCCCCGTGGGTAGCACCAACACCTTCCACGGGACCAACGTAACTCATAGGAACTGACCGTGCAGTTGCAGGACTCCCGGTTAGAGAATACGACTATAATTTGCATATTTCTTGACTTAGGCTTAAAAGCATGGCATTAGAGGGTGAAAACCCGAAATAACCCCCGAACGGCACCTTGGGTAGCATCAACACCTTCCACGGGATCAATGTAACTCGTTGGAATTGACGGCGCAGCCGCAGGACTCCCAATTTGAGAATACGATGATAATTTGCATATTTCTGTACTTAGGCTTAAAAACATGGCATTAGAGGGTGAAAACCCAAACCAACCCCTGAACATCCCCGTGGGTGGTACCAACACCTCCCCCGGGACCAATGTAACTCGTAGGAATTGACACCGTAGCCTCGGGACTCCTGATTTGAGAATACGATGATTATTTAATTATTTCTAGACTTAGGCTTAAAAACATGGCGTTACAGGGTGAAAACTCGAAACAACCCCCGAACGGGTCTGTGGGTCACACAAGCACCTCCCCCGAGACCAATGTAACTCATAGGAGCTGACACCGCAACCGCGGGACTCCCGATTTAAGAATACGATGATAATTTGCAATTTTCTAGACTTAGGCTTAAAAACATGGCGTTAGAGGGTGAAAACCCAAAACATCCCTCGAACGTCCCTGTGGGTGGCACCAACACCTCCCACGGGAACAACGTAACTCGTAGGAGCTGACCACGCAGCAGCGGGACTCACGATTTGGGAATACGATGATAATTTTCATATTACTAAACTTTGGTTTAAAAAGATGGCGTTAGAGGTTGAAAACTAGTAACAGCCCCCGAACGGCCCCGTGGGTGGCACCAACACCTCCCCGGGGACCAATGCTACTCGTAGGAACTGACACCGCAGCCGTGGAACTCCAGGTTATAGAATACGATGATAATTTTTATATTTCTAGACTTAGGCTTCAAAACATGGCATTAGAGGGTGAAAACCCAAAACAGTCCCCGAACGGGTCCGTGGGTGGCATCAACACCTCCTTAGGACCAATGTAACTCGTAGGAACTGACCGCGCAGCTGCGGGACTCCCGGTTTGAGAATACGATGAAAATTTGCATATTTCTAGACTTAGGCTTAAAAAAATGGCGTTCGAGGGAGAAAACCCGAAACAACCCCCACACTGCGTCGTGGGTGGCACCAACACCTCCCCCGGGACCAATGTCACACTTAGGGATAGACACCGCAGTCGCGAGACTCCCGGTTTGAGAATACGATGACAATTTGTATATTTATAGACTTAGGCATAAAAATATGGCATTAGAGGGTGAAAACCCAAAACATCCCCCGAACAGCCCCGTGTGTGGCACCAACACCTCCCCCGGGACCAATGTAACTCGTAGGTACTGACCGCGCAGCCTCGGGACTCACGATTTGAGAATACGATGATAATTTGCATATTTCTAGACTTAGTCTTAAAAATAAGGCGTTAGGGGGTGAAAATCAGAAATAGCCCCCGAACGTCCCCGTGGGTGGCACCAACACCTCCCCCATGACCAATGTAACTCGTAGGAACTGACACCACCGCCGCGGGACTCCCAATTTGATAATACGATAATAATTTGCATATTTCTAGACTTAGGCTAAAAAACATGGCGTTAGAGGGTGAAAACCCGAAACAACCCCCGAACGGCCCCGTGGGTGGCGCCAACACCTTCCACGGGACCAATGTAACTCGTAGGAACTGACCGCGCAGTCGCGGGACTCCCGATTTGAGAATACGACGATAATTTGCATATTTCTAGACTTAGGCTTAAAAACATGGCGTTAGAGGGTGAAAAACCGAACGGCCTCATGGGTGTCACAAACACTCCTCGGGACCAATGTAATTCGTAGGAACTGACACCGCAGCCGCGGGACTCCCAGTTTTTGAATACAAAAATAATTTTAATATTTCTAGACTTAGAGTTTAAAAACATGGCATTAGAGGTTGATAACTCGTAACAACCCCCAAACGGCCCCGTGGGTGGCAGCAACATCTCCCACGGGACCAATGTAACTCATAGGACCTGATCGCGCAGCTGCGGGACTAACGGTTTGAGAATACGAAGATAATTTGCATATTTCTAGACTTAGGCATGAAAACATGGTGATGACCCTCGAACGGCCCCGTAGGTGGCACTAACACCTCCGCCGGGACCAATTTAACTCGTAGGAACTGATCGCGCAGCCACGGGACTCCCGATTTGGGAATACGATGATAATTTATATATTTATAGACTTAGGCTTAAAAACATGGCGTTAGAGGGTAAAAACCAGAAACAACCCCCAAACGGCCCCGTGGGTAGCACCAACACCTTCCACGGGACCAACGTAACTCGTAGGAACTGAACATGCAGTCGCGGGACTCCCGATTTGAGAATACAACTATAATTTGAATATTTCTTGACTCAGTCTTAAAAGCATTACATTAGAGTGTGAAAACTCGAAACAACCCCTGAACGGCCCCTTGGGTGGCACCAAAACCTCCCACATGACCAATGTAACTCGTAGGAACTGACTGCGCAGCCGCAGGACTCCCAGTTTGAGAATACGATGATAATTTGCATATTTCTGGACTTAGGCTTAAAAACATGGCATTAGAGGGTGAAAACCCAAACCAGCCCCTGAACATGCCCGTGGGGGGCACCAACACCTCCACTGGGACCAATGTAACTCGTAGGAACAGACTCCGCCGCCGCGGGACTCCTGATTTTAGAATACGATGATAATATAAGTAATTCTATACTTAGGCTTAAAAACATGGCGTTAGAGGGTGAAAACTCGAAACAACCCCCGAACGGGTCTGTGGGTGGCACCAGCACCTCCCCCGGGACCGATGTAACTCATAGGAGCTGACACCGCAGCCACGGGACTCCCGATTTAAGAATACGATGATAATTTGCAATTTTCTAGACTTAGGCTTAAAAACATGGCGTTAGAGGGTGAAAACCCAAAGCATCCCCCGAACGTCCCTGTGGGTGGCACCAACACCTCCCACGGGAACAACGCAACTCGTAGGAGCTGACCACGTAGTAGTGGGAAACCCGATTTGGGAATTCGATGATAATTTGCATATTACTAGACTTAGCCTTAAAAAGATGGCGTTAGAGGTTGAAAACTCGTAACAGCCCCTGAACGGCCCCGTGGGTGGCACAAACACCTCCCCTGGGACCAATGCTACTCGTAGGAACTGACACCGCAACCGTGGGACTCCCGGTTATAGAATACGACGATAATTTATATATTCCTATACTTAGGCTTAAAAACATGGCATTTGAGGTTGAAAACCCAAAAGAGCCCCCGAACGAGTCCGTGGGTGGCACCAACACCTCTCCCAGGACCAATGTAACTCGTCGGAACTGACCGCACAGTCGCGGGACTCCCGGTTTGAGAATACGATGATAATTTTCATATTTCTAGACTTAGGCTTAAAAACATGGCGTTAGAGGGTGAAAACCCAAAATATCCCCCGAACATCCCCCGTGGGTGGCACCAACACCTCCCCCGGGACCAATGTAACTCGTAGGAACTGACACCGCAGCTGCGGGAATCCCGATTTGAAAAAACGATAATAATTTAAATATTTCTAGGCTTAGGCTTAAAAACATGCCGTTATTGGGTGAACACCCGAAACAGCCCGCGAATGTCCCCGTGGGTGGCATCAACACCTCCCATGGGACCAATGTAACTCGTAGGAACTGACGGCACAGCCGGGGGACTCCCGGTGTGCGAATACGATGATAATTTGCCTATTTCTAGACTTAGGCTTAAATACATGCCGTTAGAGGTTAAAAACCCGTAACAACCCACAAACGGCCCCTTGGGTGGCACCAACACCTCCCACGGGACCAATGTAACTCGTAGGAACTGACCGGACAGCCCCGGGACTCCCGATTTGAGAATACGACAATAATTTGCATATTTCTGGACTTAGGCTTGAAAACATGGTGTTAAGGGTGAAAACCCGAAACAATCCTCGAACGGCCCCGTGGGTGTCACTAACACCTCCTCCGGGACCAATGTAACTCGTAGCAACTGACACCACAGCCGTGGGACTCCCGATTTGTGAATACAATGATAATTTGCATATTTATAGACTTAGGCTTAAAAACATCGAATTAGAGGGTGAAAACCCAAAACAGCCCCCAAACGACCTGTGGGTGGCACCAACACCTCCCACGGGACCAATGTAACTCGTAGGAACTGACCCCGCAGCCGCGGGACTCCCGGTTGTAGAATACGACGATAATTTGTATATATCTAGCATTAAGATTAAAAACATGGCGTTAGAGGGTGAAAACCCAAAATAGCCCACGAACATCCCCGTGGGTGGCACCAAAACCTCCCCCGGGACCATTGTAACACATAGGAACTAACACCGCTGATGCGGGACTCCCGATTTGAGAATACGATGATAATTTGAATATTAATAGACTTAGGATTAAAAACATGGCATTAGAGGTTGAAAATCCAAAACAGCCCCCGAACGGCCCCGTGGGTGGCAACAACACCTTCCCCAGGACCAATGTAACTCGTAGGAACTGACTGTGCAGCCACGGGACTCCCGGTTTGAGAATACGACGATAATTTGCATATTTTTGGACTAAGGCTTAAAAACATGGTGTTACAGGTTGAAAACCCGAAACAACCCTCGAACGGCCCCGTGGGTAGCACTAAATCTCCTCCGGGACCAATGCAACTCTTAGGAACTAACACTACAGCCACTAAACTCCCGGTTTGAGAATAGGATGATAATTTGCAAATTTATTAATTTAGGCTTAAAACTGTCGCATTAGAGGGTGAAAACGAAAAACAGTCCCCAAATGGCGTTTGGGTGGCACCAACACCTCCCACGGGACCAATGTAAATCGTAAGAACTGACCCCACAGCCACGGGACCCCCAGTTTGAGAATACGACGATAATTTGTATATTTCTAGACTTAGGCTTAAAACATGGTGTTAGAGGGTGAAAACCCAAAACAGCCCCCAAACGTCCCCGTGGGTGGCACAAACACCTCCCCCGGGACCAATGTAACAGGTAAGAACTGACACCGCCACCGCGGGACACCCGATTTGAGAATACGATGATAATTTGCATATTAATTGACTTAGGCTTAAAAACAGGCGTTAGAGGGTGAAAACTCGAAAAAGCCCCCGAACGACCCCGTAGGTGGCACCAATACCTCCCACGGGACCAATGTAACTCGTAGGAGTTGACCGCGCAGCCACGGGGCTCCCGGTTTGAGAATAAGATGATAATTTAAATATTTCTAAACTTAGGCTTCAAAACATGGCGTTAGAAGTTGAAAACCCGAAATAGCTCCCGAACGGCCCCGTGGGTGGCATAGACACCTCCCACGGGACCAATGTTACTCGTAGGAACTGACCGCGCAGCCGTAGTGCTCCCAATTTGAGAATACGATTATAATTTGCATATTTCTAGACTTAGGCTTAAAAACATGGCGTTAGAGGGTGAAAACCCAAAATAGCCCCCGAACGGCCACATGGGTGGCACCAACACCTCCCCCGGGACCCATATAAATCGTAGGTACTGACACCGCAGCCGCGGGACTCCCGGTTTGAGAATACGATGATAATTTGGATATTTATAGAGTTAGGTTTAAAAACATGGCATTAGAGGGTGAAAACCCGAAATAGCCCCCGAACGGCCCCGTTGGTGGCACCAACACCTCCCACGGGATTAATGTAACTCATAGGAATAGACCGCACAGCTGCGGGACTCCCGGTTTGAGAATACGATGATAATTTGCGTATTTCTGGACTTATGCTTAACAACATGGCGTTAGAGGTTGAAATCCCGTAACAGCCCCCGAACGGCCCCGTGGGTGGGGCCAACACCTCCCCCAGGACCAATGTAACTCGTAGGAACTGACACCGTAGCCGTGGGACTCCCGATTTGTGAATACGAGGGTAATTTGCATATTTCTAGGCTTAGGCTTAAAAACATTGCGTTAGAGGGTGAAAACCCGAAACATCCCCCGAACGGCCCCGTGTGTGGCACTAATACCTCCCCCGTGACCAATGTAATGAATAGGAACTGACACCACAGCCGCGAGACTCCCAGTTCGAGAAAAGGATGATAATTTGCATATTAATAGACTGATGCTAAAAAACATGGCATTAGAGGGTGAAAACTCGAAACAACCCCTCAACGGGCCCGTGGGTGGCACCAACACCTCCCCCGGTACCAAGGTAACTCTTAGGAACGGAGACCGCAGCTGCGGGACTCCCGATTTTAGAAGATGATGATAATTTACATATTTCTAGACTTAGGCTTAAAAACATGGCGTTAGAGGGTGAAAACCCAAAACAGCCACCGAACGTCCCCATGGGTGGCACCAGCACCTCCCCCGGGACCAATGTAATAAATAGGAACTGACACCGCAGCCGCGGGACTTCGGGTTTGAGAATAGGATGATAATTTGCATATTATTAGACTTAGGCTTAAAACATGGCATTAGAGGTTGAAAACCCAAAACAACCCCCGAACGGCCCCGTGGGTGGCACCAACACCTCTCCCGGGACCAATGTAACACGTAGGAACTGACACCGTAGCCGCGGAACACCCAATCTGAGAATACGATGATAATTTGCTTATTTATAGACTTAGGATTAAAAACATGGCATTAGAGGGTGAAAACCCAAAACAGCCCCCAAACGGCCCCATGGGTGGCACCAACACCCCGTAGGAGTTGACCGTGCAGCCTCGGAACTCTCGGTTTGAGAATATGACGATAATTTCCATATTTCTAGGTTAGGCTTAAAAATATGGCGTTAGAGGGTGAAACCCCGTAACAGGCCCCGAACGGCCCCGTGGGTGGCATGACACCTCCCATGGGACCAATGTTACTCGTAGGAACGGACCGCGCAGGCGCAGTGCTCCCGATTTGAGAATACGATGATAATTCACATATTTTTAGACTGAGGCATAAAAACAAGGCGTTAGAGGGTGAAAAGCCAAAATAGCCCTCGAACGGCCACGTGGGTGGCACCAACACCTCCCCCGGGACCCATGTTACTCGTAGGTACTGACACCACAGCTGCGGGACTCCCGGTTTGAGATTACGATGATAATTTGCATATTTATAGACTTAGGCTTAAAAACATGGCATTAGAGGGTGAAAACCTGAAATAGCCCCCGAACGGCCCCGTTGGTGGCACCAACACCTCCCACGGGATTAATGGAACTCGTAGGAATAGACCGCACAGCCGCGGGACTCTCGGTTTGAGAATACGACGATAATTTGTGTATTTCTAGACTTAGGCTTAAAAACATGGCGTTCGAGCTAGAAAACTCATAACATCCCTTGAACGGCCCCGTGGGTGGCACCAACACCTCCCCTAAGACCAATGTAACTCGTAGGAACTGACATCGTAGCTGCGGGACTCTCGATTTGAGAATACGACGATAATTTACATATTTCTAGACTTAGGCTTAAAAACATGGCGTTAGAGGATGAAAACCCAAAACATCCCCCGAACGGCCCCATGGGTGGCACCAATACCTCCCCCGGGACCAATATAATAAATAGGAACTGACACCACAGCCACGGGACTCCCGGTTCGAAAATAGGATGATAATTTGCATATTAATAGACTTAGGCTTAAAAACAAGGCATTAGAGGGTGAAAACCCGAAACAGCCCCTGAACGGCCACGTGGGTGGCACCAACACGTCCCCCGGGACCAATGTCACACATAGGAACTGACACCGCAGCTGCGGGACTCCCGGTTTGAGAATATGAAGATAATTCACATATTTTTAGACTTAGGCTTAAAAATAGGGCGTTAGAGGGTGAAAACTCGAAACAGCCCTCGAACGGCGCCGTGGGTGGCACTAACACCTCCCCTGGGACCAATGTAACTCGTAGAAACTGACACCACAGCCGCGGCACTCCCGGTCTGAGAATACGATGATAATTTGTATATTTCAAGACTTAGTCTTAATAACATGGCGATAGAGGGTGAAAACACAAAACATCCGCCGAATGGCCCCGTGGGTGGCACCAACACCTCCCCCGGGGCCAATGTAATTCGTAGGTACTGATCGCCCAGCCTCGGGACTCTCGATTTGAGAATACGATAATAATTTGCATATTTCTAGACTTAGGCTTAAAAACAAGGCATTATAGGGTGAAAACCAGAAATAGCCCCCGAACGTCCCCGTGGGTGGCACCAACACCTCCCCCAAGACCAATGTAACTCGTTGGAACTAACACCGCCGCCGCGGGACTCCCGGTTTGAGAATACGATGATAATTTTCATATTTCTAGACTTATGCTTAAAAATAAGGCGTTAGAGGGTGAAAACTAGAAATAGCCCCTAAACGTCCCCGTGGGTGGCACCAACATGTCCCCCAAGACCAATGTAACTCGTGGGAACTGACAGCGCCCCCGCAGGACTCTGGGTTTGAGAATACGATGATAATTTTCATATTTCTAGACTTAGGCTAAAAAACATGGCGTTAGAGGGTGAAAACCCAAAATAACCCCATAACGGCCCCGTCAGTGGCACCAACACCTTCCACGAGACCAATGTAACTCGTAGGAACTGACCGCGTAGTCGCAGGACTCCCGGTTTGAGATTACGATGATAATTTTTATACTTCTAGACTTAGGCTTAAAAACATGGCGTTAGAGGGTGAAAACCCGAATGGCCTCATGGATATCACCAACACCTTCCTCGGGACCAATGTAATTCGTAGGAACTGACACCGCAGCCGCGGGACTCCCAGTTTGTGAATACGAAAATAATTTTAATATTTATAGACTTATAGTTTAAAAATATGGCGTTAGAGGTTGATTACCCATAACAACCCCCAAACGGCCCCGTGGGTGGCAGCAACACCTCCCACGGGACCAATGTAACTCGTAGCAACTGATCGCGCAGCCACGGGACTCCGGGTTTGAGAATATGATGATAATTTGCATATTTCTAGACTGAGGCATAAAAACATGGCGTTAACCCTCGAACGGCCCCGTGGGTGGCAGTAACACCTCCCCCGGGACCAATGTAACTCATAGGAACTAATCGCGCAGTCGCGGGACTCCCGATTTGAGAATATGACAATAATTTATATATTTATAGACTTAGGCTTAAAAACATGGTGTTAGAGGGTAAAACCCCGAAACAACCCCCGAACGACCCCATGGTTAGCACCAACACCTTCCACGGGACCAACGTAACTAGTAGGAACGGACCATGCAGTTGCGGGACTCCCTATTTGAGAATACGACTATAATTTGCAAATTTCTTGACTTAGGCATAAAAACATGGTGTTAGAGGGTGAAAACCTGAAACCGCCCTCGAAAGGCCTCGTGGGTGGCACCAACACCTTCCCCGGGACCAATGCAACTCGTAGGAACTCATACCGCAGTCGCGGGACTCCCGATTTGAGAATACGACTATAATTTTCATATTTATAGACTTAGGCTTAAATACATGGCGTTAGAGGGTGAAAACTCAAAAACAGCCCTCGAACGGCCCCGTGGGTGGCACCAACACCTCCCCCGGGACCAATGTAACTCATAAAACTGACCGCACTACCGCGGGACCCTCGGTTTAAGAATATGATGACACTTTGAATATTTCTAGACTTATTCTTAAAAACATGGCGTTAGAGGGTGAAAACTCGAAACAGCCTTCAAACGACCCCGTAGGTGGCACTAACACCTCCCCCGGGACCAATGTAACTCGTAGGAACTGATCGCGCAGCCACGGGACTCCGGTTTGAGAATACGATGATAATTTATATATTTATAGACTTGGGCTTAAAAACATGGCGTTAGAGGGTACAAACCCAAAACAACCCCCGAACGGCCTCGTGGGTAGCACCAACACCTTCCACGGGAACAACGTAACTCGTAGGAACTGACCACGTAGTTTCGGGACTCCCGGCTTGAGAATACGACTATAATTTTCATATTTCTTGACTTAGGCTTAAAAACAGGGCATTAGAGGGTGAAAACCCGAAATAGCCCTCGAACGGCCTCGTGGGTGGCACCAACACCTTCCGCGGGACCAATGCAACTTTTAAGAACTGACACCACAGTCGCGGGACTCCCGGTTTGAGAATACGACTATAATTTGTATATTTGTAGACTTAAGCTTAAATACATGGCGTTAGAGGGCGAAAATCATAAACAGCCCTCGAACGGCCCCGTGGGTGGAACCAACACCTCCCCCAGGACCAATGTAACACGTAGGAACTGACACGGCAGCTGCGGGACTCCCGATTTCAGAATATGATGATAATTTTCTTATAAATAGACTTAGGCTGAAAAACATGGCGTTAGTGGGTGAAAACCCGAAACAGTGCCCGAACGGCCCCGTGGGTGGCACCAATACCTCCCACGGAACAAATATAACTCGTAAGAACTGCCGAGCATCCATGGGCCTCTCGGTTTGAGAATACGATGATAATTTGCTTATTTCTAAACTTAGGCTTAAAAACATGGCGTTAGAGGGTGAAAACTCGAAACATCCCCCGAACGGCCCCGTGGTTTGCACCAACACCTCCTCCGGGACCAATGTAACTCGTAGGAAGTGACACCACTGCCGCGGGACTCCCAGTTTGAGAATACAATTATAATTTTCAAATTTCTAGACTTAAGCTTAAAAATATTGCGTTAGAGGATGAAAACTCGAAACATCCCCCGAATGGCACCGTGGGTGGCACCAACACCTCCCCCGGGACCAATGTAACTCGTAGGAACTGTCAGGCATCCGCAACACTCCCGAATTGAGAATACGATGATAATTTTCATATTTGTAGAATTAGGCTTAAAAACATGGCGTTAGAGGGTGATAACCCAAAACAACCCCCAAACGGCCCCGTAGTTGGCACCAACACCTCCCCCGGGACCAATGTAATAAATAGGAACTGACACCGCAGCCGCGGGACTCCTGGTTTGAGAATACGATGGTAATTAGCATATTTATAGACTTAGGATTAATAATATGGCGTTAGAGGGTGAAAACTCAAAAATCTCCCGAACGGCCCCGTGGGTGGCACTAATACCTCCTCCGGGACAAATGTAACTCGTAGGAACTAACCGCGGAGCCGTGGGACTCCCGATTTGAGAATAATATGATAATTTACATATTTTTAGACTTAGGCTTAAAAACGTGGTGTTACAGGGTGAAAACCCAAAACAGTACCCGAACGGCCCCGTGGGTGGCACCAACACCTCCCCCGGGACCAATGTAACTCGTAGAAACTGACGCCGTAGCTGCGGGACTCCCGGTTTGAGAATACGATGATAATTCCCATATTTCTAGACTTAGGCTCAAAAACATGGTGTTAGAGGGTGAAAAACCAAAACAGGCCCTGAATGTCCCCGTGGGTGGCACCAACACCTCCCCCGGGACCAATGTAACTTGTAGGAACTGACACCGTAGCCGCAGAACTCCCGATTTTAGAATATGATGATGATTCACATATTTCTAGGCCTAGGCTTAAAAACATGGTGTTAGAGGGTTGAAAACGCGAAATAGCCACCGAACGTCCTCGTGGGTGGCACCAACACCTCCCCCGAGACCAATGTAATAAATAGGAACTGACACCGCAGCCGAGGGACTCCTGGTTTGAGAATACGACTGTAATTAGCATATTTATAGACTTAGGATTAAAAATATTGCATTAGAGGGTGAAAACTCGAAAATCTCCCAAACGGCCCCGTGGGTTGCACTAATACCTCCTCCGGGACAAATGTAACTCGTAGGAACTGATCGCGGAGCCGTGGGACTCCCGGTTAGAGAATAATATGATAATTAACATATTTCTAGACTTAGGCTTACAAACATGGCATTAGAGGGTGAAAACCCAAAACAGTCCTTGAACGGCCCCGTGGGTGGCACCAACACCTCCCCCGGGAATAATGTAACTCGTAGGAACTGACACCGTAGCTGCGGGACTTCCGGTTTGAGAATACAAAGATAATTTGCATATTAATAGACTTAGTCTTAAAACATGGCATTAGAGGGTGAAAAACCGAAACAGCACCCGAACGTCCCCGTGGGTGGCACCAACACCTCCCCCGGGACCAATGTAACTCGTAGGAACTAACACTGTAGCCACGGGACTCCCGGTTTGAGAATAAGAGGATAATTTTCATATTTATAGACTTAGGCTTAAAAACATGGCATCAGAGGGTGAAAACCCGAAACAGCCCCCGAACAGACCCGTGGGTGGCACAACACCTCCCACGGGACCAATGTAACTCGTAGGAACTAACCGCACATCCGCGGGACTCCTGGTTTGAGAATACGATGATAATTTGCTTATTTCTAGACTTAGGCTTAAAAACATGGAGTTAGAGGTTGAAAACCAGTAAAGTCCCTCGAACGTCCCCGTGGGTGGCACCAACACCTCCCTCGGGGCCAATTTAACTTATAGGAACTGACACCGCAGCTACGGGACTCTCAGTTTGAGAATACGATGATAATTTGCATATTTCTAGACTTAGGCAAAATAATATGGCGTTAGTGGGTGAAAACTCAAAACAGCCCCCGAACGTGCCCGTGGGTGGCACCAACACCTCCCCCGAGACCATTGTAACTCGTAGGAACTGACACCGTAGCCGCGGGACTCCCAGTTTGAGAATACGGTGATCATATGCTTATATCTAGACTTAGGCTTAAAAACATGGCGTTAGAGGGTAAAAACCCAAAACAACACCCGAACGGTCCCGTGGGTAGCACCAACACCTTCCACAGGACTAACGTAACTCCTAGGAACTGACCACGTAGTCGCGGGACTCCCGATTTCAGAATACGATGATAATTTGCTTATTTCTAAACTTAGGCTTAAAAACATGGCGTTAGAGGGTGAAAACTCGAAACAGCCCCCGAACGGCCCCGTGGGTGGCACCAACACCTCCTCCGGGACAAATGTAACTCATAGGAACTGACACCGCTGCCGCGGGACTCCCGATTTGAGAATACGATGATAATTTACAAATTTCTACCCTTAGGCTTAAGAACTTGGCGTTATAAGGTGAAAACTCGAAACAGCCCCCGAACGGCCTCGTGGGTGGCACCAACACCTTCCTCGGGACCAATACAACTTGTAGGAAGTGACATCGCATTCGCGGAACTCCCGGTTTAAGGGTAAGACTATTATTTGCATATTTATAGACTTAGGCTTAAATAAATGGCGTTAGAGGTTAAAAACCCGTAACGGACTCGTGGGTGGCACCAACCCCTCCCATGCGACCAATGTAACTTGTAGGAACTGACCGCGCAATCGCGGGACTCCCAATTCGAGAAAACGATGATAATTTGCATATTTCTAGACATAGGCTTAAAAACATGGAGTTAAAGGGTGAAAACTCGAAACAGCCCCCAAATGGCCTCGTCGGTGGCACCAACACCTTTCCCGGGACCAATGCAACTCGTAGGAACTGACCCCGCAACTGTGGGACTCCCGATTTGAGAATGCAACGATAATTTGTATATTTGTAGACTTAAGCTTAAAAACATGGCGTAAGATAGGGGTGGCCATGGGCCGGGCCTGGGCAGGCCCGGTCGGGCTTGGGCCGGGCTTGAAAAATTAACGGCTATCCCAAGCCCGCTCGGGCCCAGATCGGGCCTTATTATGTAATCCCAAGCCCGCCTAGATTTGAAAGCTCTTCACCCAGGCCATCCCGATCGGGCCATATTATATTAATTAAAAGATTTTTTAAAAAAATTAAAATGCCTATTTTTTTATTTAAAGACCAATTTTTTAATTTAAAATCTGTTTTAAACTCCATATATTACAAAGTCTATATATAAAGTTTCCCACTCTACATGAAAAGACATGGTATACGTTTTTATATTTATAAAAGTTCCCCCCCCCCATATATATATATATATATATATATATATATATATATATATATATATATATATATATATATATATATATATATATATATTTCGGGCCTCGGGCCGGGCCGGGCCTCATCGGGCTTAAGAACTCATGCCCAAGCCCGCCCGAAAAAAAAATCGGGCCTATAAAATTTTGCCAAGCCCGCTTTGCAGGCCTATTCACCTTACCGAAGCCCTATTATTTTATTGGGCGGGTTGGGAGGGCCTCGGGCCTATGGCCACCCCTAGCGTAAGAGGGTGAAACCCCGAAATAGCCCCCGAACGGCCCCGTGGGTGGCACCAACACCTCCCTCGGGACCAATGTAATAAATAGGAACTAACACCGTAGTCGCGGGACTCTCGGTTTGAGAATTGGATGATAATTTGCATATTAATAGACGTAGGCATAAAACATGGCATTAGAGGGTGAAAACCCGAAACAGTCCTCAAACAGCCCCGTGGGTGGGACCAACACGTTCCATGGCGCCAATGTAACTCGTAGGAACAAATCGCGCAGCCGTGGGACTCCCAATTTGAGAATATGATGATAATTTGCATATTTCTAGACTTAGGCTTAAAAACATGGCGTTAGAGGGTGAAAACCCAAAACAATCCCCGAACAACCCCGTGGGTGGCATCAACACCTCCCCCGGGACCAATGTAACTCGTAGGAACTGAACGCGCAGCTGCGGGCCTCCCGATTTGCGAATGTGACAATAATTTGCATATTTTTAAACTTTGGCTTAAAAACATGGCATTAGAGGGTGAAAACCCAAAACAGCCCCCGAACGACCCCGTGGGTGGCACCAACACCTCCCCCGGGACCAATGTAACTCGTAGGAACTGACACTGTAGTCGCGGGACTCCCGGTTTGATAATACGATGATAATTTTCATATTTATATACTTAGACTTAAAAACTTGGCGTTAGAGGGTGAAAACACAAAACTTCCCTCGAACGGCCCCGTGGGTGGCACCAATACCTCCCCCGAGACCAATGTAACACATAGGAACTGACACAGCAGCTGTGGGACTCCCGGTTTTATAATATGATGATACTTTGCATATAAATAGACTTAGCCTAAAAAACATAGCGTTAGTGGGTAAAAACTCGAAACAGCCCCCGAACGGCCCTGTGGGTGGCACCAATACCTCCCACGGAACCAATATAACTCATAAGAACTGATCGAGCAGCCGCGGGGCTCCCGGTTTGAGAATACGATGATAATTTGCTTATTTCTACACTTAGGCCTAAAAACACTGCGTTAGAGGGTGAAAACCCGAAATAGCCCCCGAACGGCCCCGTGGGTGGCACCAACACCTCCTCCGGGACAAAGGTAACTCGTAGGAACTGACACCTCTACTGCGGGACTCCTAGTTTGAGAATACGATGATAATTTTCATATTTCTATACTTAGGCTTAAAAACATGGCACTAGAAGATGGAAACTCAAAACAGCCCCCGAACGGTCATGTGGGTGGCACCAACACCTCTCCCGGGTTTAATGTAACTCGTATGAACTACCGCGCAACCGCGGCACTCCCGGTTTTATAATACGATGATAATTTGCATATTTGTAGACTTAGGCTTAAAAATATGGCGTTAGAGGGTGAAAACCCAAAACAGCCCCCGAACGGCCCCGTGGGTGGCACCAACACGTCCCCCGGGACCAATGTAACTCGTAGAAATTGACACCGTAGCTGCGGGACTCCCGGTTTGATAATACGACAGTAATTCCCATATTTCTAGACTTAGGTTCAAAAACATGGCATTAGAGGGTGAAAAACAGAAACATCCCCCGAACGTCCCCGTGCGTGGCACCAACACCTCCCCCGGGACCAATGTAACTCGTAGGAACTGACACTGTAGCCGCGGGACTCCCGATTTGAGAATACGATGATAATTTTCATATTTACAGACTTAGGCTTAAAAACATGGCGTTAGAGGGTAAAAACCCAAAACAACACCCGAACGGCCCCGTGGGTAGCACCAACCCCTTCCACGGAACCAATGTAACTCGTACGAACCACCGCGTAGCCGCGGGACTCCCAGTTTGAGAATACGATGATAATTTGCATATTTCTAAACTTAGGCATAAAAATAAGGCGTTAACCCTCGAACGGCCCCGTGGGTGGAACTAACACCTCCCCCAAGACCAATGCAACTCGTAGGAACTGATCGCGCAGCCGCGGGCCTCTCGGTTTGAGAATACGATTATAATTTATATATTTACAGAATTAGGCTTAAAAACATGGCGTTAGACGGTAAAAACCCAAAAAAAAACTGAACGCCCCCTTGGGTAGCACCAACACCTTCCACGGGACCAACGTAACTCGTAGGAACTGACCATGCAGTCGCGGGACTCCCGGTTTGAGAATATGACTATAATTTGCATATTTCTTGACTTAGGCTTAAAAACATGGTGTTAGGGGTGAAAACCCAAAACAACTCTCGAACGGCCTCGTGGGTGGCACCAGCACCTTCCCCAGGACCAATGCAACTCGTAGGAACTAATAACGCAGTCGCGGGACTCCCGGTTTGAGAATACGACTATAATTTGCATATTTATTGACTTAAGCTTAAATACATGGTGTTAGAGGGTGAAAACACGAAACAACCCTCGAACGGCCCCATGGGTGGCACCAACACCTCCCCCGGGACCAATGTAACTCGTAAAACTGACCGCACAACCGTGGGACCCTCGGTTTGAGAATATGATTACAGTTTACATATTTCTAGACTTATGCTTACAAACATGGCGTTAGAGGGTGAAAACCCGAAACAGCCCTCGAACGACCCCGTGGGTGGCTCTAACACCTCCCCTGGGACCAATGTAACTCGTAGGAACTGACCACGCAGCCGCGGGACTCCCGGTTTTAGAATACGATGATAATTTATATATTTATAGACTTAGGCTTAAAAACATGGCGTTAGAGGGTAAAAACCCAAAACAATCCCCGAACGGCCTCGTGGGTAGCACCAACACCTTCCACGGGAACAACGTAACTCGTAGGAACTGACCACGCAGTCGCAGGACTCCCGGTTTCAGAATACGACTCTAATTTGCATATTTCTTGACTTAGGCTTAAAAACATGGCATTAGAGGGTTAAAACCCGAAGCAGCCCTCGAACGGCCTCATGGGTGGCACCAACACCTTCCCCGGGACCAATTCTACACGTAAGAACTGACACCGTAGTCACAGGACTCCCTGTTTGAGAATATGACTATAATTTGCATATTTATCGACTTAGACTTAAATACATGGCATTAGAGGGTGAAAAACCTAAACAGCCCTCGAACGGCCCCGTGGGTGGCACCAACACCTCCCCCATGACCAATGTAACACGTAGGAACTGACACCGCAGCCGCGGGACTCCCGGTTTTAGAATATGATGATAATTTGCTTATAAATAGACTTAGGCTGAAAAACATGGTGTTAGTGGGTGAAAACCCGAAACAGCCCCTGAACGGCCCCGTGGGTGCACCAATACCTCTCATGGAACCAATATAACTCGTAAGAACTGATCGCACAGTCGCGGGGCTCCCGGATTGAGAATACAATGATAATTTGCTTATTTCTAAACTTAGTCTTAAAAACATGGCGTTAGAGGGTGAAAACCCGAAATAGCCCCCGAACGGCCCCGTGGGTGGCAGCAACACCTCCTCCGGGACCAATGTAACTCGTAGGAACTGACACCGCTGCCGTGGGACTCCCAGTTTTAGAATATGATGATAATTTGTATATTTATGGACTTAGGATTAAAAACATGAGGTTAGAGGATGAAAACTCGAAACAGCCCCCGAACGGCCCAGTGGGTGGCACCAACACCTCCCCCGGGACCAATGTAACTCATAGGAACTGTCAAGCATCCGCGGCACTCCCGGTTTGAGAATACGATGATAATTTGCATATTTGTAGACTTAGGCTTAAAAACATGGCGTTGGAGGGTGAAGACACAAAACACCCCCCAAATGACCCCGTTGGTGGCACCAACACCTCCCCCGGGACCAATGTAATAAATAGGAACTGACACCGCAGCCGCGGGACTCCCGGTTTGAGAATACGATAGTAATTAGAATATTTATAGACTTAGGATTAAAAATATGGAATTAGAGGGTGAAAACCCGAAAATCTCCCGAACGGCCCCGTGGGTGGCACTAATACCTCCTCCGGGACAAATGTAACTCGTAGGAACTGACCGCGGAGCCTTGGGAGTCCCGGTTTGAGAATAATATAATAATTTACATATTTCTAGACATAGGCTTAAAAACATGGCGTTAGAGGGTAAAAACCCAAAACAGTCCCCGAACGGCCTCGTGGGTAGCACCAACACCTTCCACGGGAACAACGTAACTCGTAGGAACTGACCATGCAGTTGCAGGACTCCCGGTTTCAGAATATGACTATAATTTGCATATTTCTTGACTTAGGCTTAAAAACATGGCATTAGAGGGTGAAAACCCGAAGCAGCCCTCGAACGGCCTCGTGGGTGGCACCAACCCCTTCCCCGGGACCAATTCTACTCGTAAGAACTGACACCGTAGTCACAGGACTCCCTGTTTGAGAATACGACTATAATTTGCATATTTATTGACTTAGACTTAAATACATGGCGTTAGAAGGTGAAAACCCTAAACAGTCCCCGAGCAGCCCTGTGGGTAGCACCAACACCTCCCCCAGGACCAATGTAACACGTAGGAACTGACACCGCAGCCGCGAGACTCCTGGTTTCAGAATATGATGATAATTTGCTTATAATTGACTTAGGCTGAAAAACATGGCGTTAGTGGGTGAAAACCCGAAACAGCCCCCGAACGGCCCCGTGGGTGCACCAATACCTCTCATGGAACCAATATAACTCGTAAGAATTGACCGCGCAGTCGCGGGTCTCCCGGATTGAGAATACAATGATAATTTTCTTATTTCTAAACTTAATCTTAAAAACATGGCGTTAGAGGGTGAAAACCCGAAACAGCCCCCGAACGGCCCCGTGGGTGGCAGCAACACCTCCTCCGGGACCAATGTAACTCGTAGGAACTGACACCGCTGCCGCGGGACTCCCGATTTTAGAATATGATGATAATTTGCATATTTCTGGACATAGGCTTAAAAACATGTCTTTAGAGGATGAAAACTCGAAACAGCCCCCGAACGGTCCCGTGGGTGGCACCAACACCTCCCCCGGGACCAATGTAACTCGTAGGAACTGTCAGGCAGCCGCGGCACTCCCGATTTGAGAATATGATGATAATTTGCATATTTGTAGACATAGGCTTAAAAACATGGCGTTAGAGGGTGAAAACACAAAACACCCCCCAAACGGCCCCATGGGTGGCACCAACACCTCCCCCGGGACCAATGTAATAAATAGGAACTGACACCGCAGCCGCGGGACTCCCGGTTTGAGAATACGATAGTAATTAGCATATTTATAGACTTAGGATTAAAAATATGGCATTAGAGGGTGAAAACCAAAACAGTCCCCGAACGGCCCCGTCGATGGCACCAACACCTCCCCCGGGACCAATGTTACTCGTAGGAACTGACACCGTTGCTGCGGGACTCCCGGTTTGGGAATATGACAAAAATTCCTATATTTCTAGACTTGGGCTCAAAAACATGGTGTTAAAGGGTGAAAAACCGAAACAGCCCCCGAACATCCTCATGGGTGGCACAAACACCTCCCTCGGGACCAATATAACTCGTAGGAACTGACACTGTAGCCGCGGGACTCCCCGTTTGAGAATAAGACGATAATTTGCATATTTATAGACTTAGGCTTAAAAACATGGCATTAGAGGGTGAAAACCCGAAATAGCCCCCGAACAGACCCGTGGGTGGCACCAACACCTCCCACGGGGCCAATGTAACTCATAGGAACTGACCGCGCAGCCGCGGGACTCCCGATTTGAGAATATGATGATAATTTTCTTATTTCTAGACTTAGGCTTAAAAACATGGAGTTAGAGGTTGAAAACCCGTAAAATCCCTCGAACGGCCCCGTGGGTGGCACCAACACCTCCCCCGGGGCCAATTTAACTTATAGGAACTGACAACGCAGCTACGGGACTCTCGGTTTGAGAATACGATGATAATTTGCATATTTCTAGACTTAGGCAAAAAAACATGGCGTTAGTGGGTGAAAACTCGAAACAGCCCCCGAACGTCCCCGTGGGTGGCACCAACACCTCCCCGGGACCAATGTAACTCGTAGGAACAGACACTGCAGCCGCGGGACTCCCGGTTTGAGAATACGGTGATAATATGATTATTTTTAGACTTAGGCTTAAAAATATGGCGTTAGAGGGTAGAAACCCGAAATAACACCCGAACGGCCCGGTGGGTAGAACCAACGCCTTCCACGGGACCAATGTAACTCGTAGGAACTGACCACGCAGTCGCGGGACACTCGATTTGAGAATACAATGATAATTTGCATATTTCTTGACTTAGGCTTAAAAACATGGAGTTAGAGGGTGAAAACCCGAAACTTCCCCCGAACGGCCTCGTGGGTGACACCATAACCTTCCCCGGGACCAATGCAACTCGTAGGAACTGACATGGCATTCGCGGGACTCCCGGTTTGAGGATACAATTATTATTTTCATATTTATAGACTTAGGCTTAAATATATGTAGTTAGAGGTTAAAAACCCATAACGGCCTCGTGGGTGGCGCCAACACCTCCCACGGGACCAATGTAGCTCGTAGGAACTGATCGCGCAGTTGCGGGATTCCCAGTTTGAGAATACGATGATAATTTGGATATTTCTACACTTAGGCTTAAAAACATGGCGTTATAGGGTGAAAACCCGAAACAGCCCCCGAACGGCCTCATGGGTGGCACCAACACCTTTCCCGGGACCAATGCAACTCGTAGGAACTGACCCCGCCACCGCGGGACTCCTGATTTGAGAATACAATGATAATTTGCATATTTTTAGACTTAGTCTTAAAAACATGGCGTTAGAGGGTGAAAACCCGAAACAACCCCCGAACGGCCCCGTGGGTGGCACCAACACCTCCCCCGAGACCAATGTAACACGTAAGAACTGACCGCGTATCCACAGCACTCCCGGTTTAAGAATACAATGATAATTTTCATAATTCTAGACCTGGGCTTAAAAACATGGCGTTACAGGGTGAAAACCGGAAACAGGCCCCGAACGACCCCATGAGTGGCACTAACACCTCCCTCGGGACCAATGTAATAAGTAGGAACTAACACCGCAGCCGTGGGACTCCCGGTTTGAGAATAGGACGATAATTTGTATATTTCTAGACTTAGTCTTAAAAACATGGCGTTAGAGGGTGAAAACCCGAAACATCCCCCGAACGGCACAATGGGTGGCACCAACACCTCCCCCGGGACCAATGTAACTCGTAGGAACTTACCGCGCAGCTGCAGCACTCCCCGTTTAAGAATACGATGATAATTTGCATATTTGTAGACTTAGGCTTATAAACATGGCGTTAGAGGGTTAAAACCTAAAATAGCCCCCGAACGGCCCCGTGGGTGGCACCAACACTTCCCTCGGGACCAATGTAATAAGTAGGAATGGACACCACAGCCGCGGGACTCCCGGTTTGAGAATAGGACAATAATTTGCATATTTCTAGACTTATTCTTAAAAACATGGCGTTAGAGAGTGAAATCCCGAAACAGACCCCAAATGGCCCCGTGGGTGGCACCAACACCTGCCCTAGGACCAATGTAACTCTACCCGGTTTGAGAATACGACAATAATTTGCTTATTTCTAGACTTAGGCTTAAAAACATCGCGTTAGGGGTTGAAAACAAGAAATAACCCCCGAACGGCCCCGTGGGTGGCACTAACACCTCCCCCGGGAACAATGTAACTCGTAGGAACTGATCGCGCAGCTGCGGGCCTCCCGGTTTACGAATGCGATAATAATTTGCATATTTCTAAACTTAGTCTTCAAAAAATGGCGTTAGAGGGTGAGAACCCGAAACAACCCTCGAACGGCCCCGTGGGTGGCACGAACACCTCCCCGGGAACCAATGTAACTCGTAGGAACTGACACTGCAGTCGCGGGACTCCCGATTTTAGAATACGATGATAATCTGCATATTTCTGGACTTACGCTTAAAAACATGGCGTTAGAGGGTGAAAACCCGAAACAGCCCCCGAACGGCCCCATGGGTGGCACCAGCCCCTCCCCCGGGACAAATGTAACTCGTAGGAATAGACCGCGCAGCCGTGGGACTTCCGGTTTGAGAATACGACGATAATTTACTTTTTTCTAGACTTAGGCTTAAAAACATCACGTTACAGGTTAACAACCGCTAACAGCCTTCGAATGGCCCCGTGGGTGGCACCAACACCACCCCCGGGACCAATGTAACTCATAGGAACTGACCCTGGAACCGTGGGAGTCCCGATTTGAGAATACGACAATAATTTGCATATTTATAGACTTAGGCTTAAAAACATGATGTTAGAGGGTGAAAACCCGAAACAGCTCCCGAACGGCCCAGTGGGTGGCACCAGCACCTCCCCCGGGACCAATGCAATAAATAGGAACAGACACCGCAGCCGTGGGACTCCCGGTTTGAGAATAGGATGATAATTTGCATATTAATAGATGTAGGCATAAAAACATGGAATTAGAGGGTGAAACCCCAAAAAAGCCCCTGAACGGCCTTGTGGGTGGCACCAACACCTTCCCCGGGACTAATGCAACTCGTAGGAAGTGACACCGCAGTCGCAGGACTCCCGATTTGAGGATATGACTATTACTTGCATATTTATAGACTTAGGCTTCAATACGTGGCATTAGAGGTTAAAAACTCATAACAGCCTCGTGGGTGGCACGAACACCTCCCACGGGACCAATGTAACTCGTAGGACCTGACCGCGCAGTCGCAGGACTCCCAGTTTGAGAATACGATGATAATTTGCATATTTATAGACTTAGGCTTAAAAACTTGTCATTAGAGGGTGAAAACCCGAAACAGCCCTCGAACGGCCTCGTGGGTGGCACCAACACCTCCCCCGGGACCAATGTAACACGTAGGAACTGACACCGCAGCCGCGGGACTCCCTGTTTGAGAATATGATGTTAATTTGCATATAAATAGACTTAGGGTGAAAAACATGGCGTTAGTGTGTAAAAACCCGAAACAGCCCCCGAACGTCCCTGTGGGTGGAACCAATACCTCCCAGGGAACCAATATAACTCGTAAGAACTGACCGCGCACCCGCCAGCCTGCCGCTTTTAGAATACAATGATAATTTTCTTATTTCTAAACATAGGCTTAAAAACATGGCGTTAGAGGGTGAAAACCCGAAACAGCCCCCGAACGGCCCCGTGGGTGGCACCAACACCTCCTCCGGGACCAATGTAACTCGTAGGAACTGACAACACTGCCGTGCGACTCCCGGTTTGATAATATGATGATAATTTGCATATTTATTGACTTAGGCTTAAAAACATGGCGTTAGAGGATGAAAACTCGAAACATCCCCCGAACGGGCCCCTGGGTGGGACCAACACCTCCCCCGGGACCAATGTAACTCGTAGGAACTGTCGTGCAGCCGCGGCACTCTTGGTTTGAGAATACGATGATAATTTGCATATTTGTAGACTTAGGCTTAAAAACATGGCGTTAGAGGGTGAATACCCGAAACATCCCCCGAACGGCCCCGTGGGTGGCACCAACACCTCCCCCGCGACCAATGCAATAAATAGGAACTGACACCGCAGCAGTGGGACTCCCGGTTTGAGAATAGGATGATAATTTGCATATTAATAGATGTAGGCATAAAAACATGGAATTAGAGGGTGAAAACCCGAAACAGCCCCCGAACGGTCCCGTGGGTGGCACCAACACCTTCCCCGGGACTCCCGATTTGAGAGTACGACGATAATTTTCATATTTCTAGACTTAGGGTTAAAAACATTGCGTTAGAGGGTGAAAACCCTAAACCACCCTCGAACGTCCCCGTGGGTGGCACCAACACCTCCCCCGAGACCAATGTGACTCGTAGGAACTGACCGCGCAGCTGCGGGCCTCCCAGTTTGCGAATACGATGATAAATTGCATATTTCTAAACTTAGGCTTAAAAACATGGCGTTAGAGGTTGAAAACCCAAAAAATCCCCTGAACGGCACCGTGGGTGGCACCAACACCTTACTTGGGACCAATGCAACTTGTAGGAAGTGACACCGCAGTCGCAGGACTCCCGGTTTGAGGATATGACTATTATTTGCATATTTATAGACTTAGGCTTAAATACATGGAATTAGAGGTTAAAAACTCATAACGGCTTTGTGGGTGGCACTCCCAGTTCCTAATGACCACATAGTCGCAGGACTCCCAGTTTGAGAATAAGATGATAATTTGAATTTTTCTAAACTTAAGCTTAAAAACGTGGAGTTAGAGGGTGAAAACCCGAAACAGCCCCGGAACGGCCTCGTGGGTGGCACCAATAACTTCCCCGGGACCAATGCAACTCGTAGGAATAGACCCCACAGCCGCGGGACTCCCGATTTGAGAATACAATAATAATTTGCATATTTCAAGACTTAGGCTTAAAAACATGGCATTAGAGGGTGAAAACCCAAAAAAAACCCCGGACGGCCCCGTGGGTGGCACCAACACCTCCCTTGGGACCAATGTAACACGTAGGAACTGACCGCACAGCCGTGACACTCCTGGTTTGAGAATACGATGATAATATGCATATTTCTAGACTGTGGCTTAAAAACATGGCGTTACAGGGTAAAAACCAAAAATAGCCCCCGAACAGCCCCGTGAGTGGCACCAACACAACCCTCGGGACCAATGTAATAAGTAGGAATTGACACCATAGCCGTGGGACTCCCGATTTGGGAATAGGACGATAATTTGTATATTTTTATACTTAGTCTTAAAAACATGGCGTTAGAGGGTGAAAACCCAAACCAGCCCCCGAACGGCCCTGTGGGTTGCACAAACACCTCCACCGAGACCAAGGTAACTCGTATGAACTTACCACGCAGCTGAGGCACTCCCGGTTTGAGAATACACTGATAATTTGCAAGAGGGTGAAAACAAGAAATAGCCCCAGAACGGCCCCGTGGGTGGCTCCAACACCTCCCTCGGGACCAATGTAATAAGTAGGAACTGACACCGCAGTCGTGGGACTCCCGGTTCGAGAATAGGACTATAATTTGCATATTTCTTTACTTAGCCATAAAAACATGGCATTAGAGGGTGAAAACCCGAAACAACCCCCGAACGGCCCCGTGGGTGGCACTAACACCTCCCCCGGAACCAATGTAACTCGTAGGAATAGACCGCGCAGCCGTGGGACTCTCGGTTTGAGAATACGACGATAATTTGGTTATTTCTAGACTTAGGCTTAAAAACATCACGTTAGAGGTTGACAACCCGTAACATCCTTCGAACGGCCCCGTGGGTGGCACCAACACCTCAACCAGGACCAATGTAACTCGTAGTAACTGACACCGCAGTCGCGGGACTCCCGGTTTGAGAATATGACGATAATTTGCGCATTACTAGACTTAGGATTAAAAACATGGTGTTAGAGGGTGAAACCCCGAAATAGCCCCCAAATGGCCCCGTGGGTGGCACGAACACCTCCCCCGGGACCAATGTAACTCGTAGGAACTGACACTGCAGCTGCGGGACTCCCGCTTTGATAATACGATGATAATTTGCATATTTATAGAAATCGGCTTAAAAACTTGGCGTTAGAGGGTGAAAACCCGAAACAGCCCTCGAACGGCCCCGTGGGTGGCACCAACACCACCCCCGGGACAAATGTAACAGGTATGAACTGACACCGCAGTCGCGGGACTCCCAGTTTGAGAATATGATGATAATTTGCATATAAACAGACTTAAGCTAAAAAACATGGTGTTGGTGTGTAAAAACTCGAAACAGCCCCCGAACGGCCCCGTGGGTGGCACCAATACCTCCCACGGAACCAATATAACTCGTAAGAACTGATCGCGTAGCCGCGGGCTCTCGCTTTGAGCATGCGATGATAATTTGCTTATTTCTAAACTTAGGCTTAAAAACATGGCGTTAGAGGGTGAAAACCCGAAACAGTCCTCGAACGGCACCGTGGGTGGCACCAACACCTCCTCCAGGACCAATGTAACTAGTAGGAACTGACGCCGCTGCCGCGGGACTACCGGTTTGAGAATACCATGATAATATGCATATTTCTA
This sequence comes from Sambucus nigra, assembly GCA_949130495.1. Taxonomy (NCBI): domain Eukaryota; kingdom Viridiplantae; phylum Streptophyta; class Magnoliopsida; order Dipsacales; family Adoxaceae; genus Sambucus; species Sambucus nigra. The sequence goes on along the minus strand of OX422207.1, from coordinate 387,882,118 downwards.
GACTTAGGCTTAAAAACATGGCATTAGAGGATAAAAACTCAAAAATAGCCCCCGAACGGCCCCGTGAGTGGCACCAATACCTCCCTCGGGACCAATGTAACTCGTAGGAACTAACCGCGCAGCTGCGGGCCTCTCGGTTTGCGAATATGATGATAATTTGCATATTTCTAAACATAGGCTTAAAACATGGTGGCACCAACACCACCCCCGGGACCAATGTAACTCGTAGGAACTGACCCTGTAGCCGCGGTACTCCCGGTTTGAGAATACGATGATAATTTAAATATTTATAGACTTAGGCTTAAAAACATGATATTAGAGGGTGAAAACCCGAAACAGCCCCCGAACAGACCCGTTGGTGGCACCAACACCTCCCTCGGGACCAATGTAACTCGAAGGAACTGACTGCGCAGTCGCGGGACTCCTGACTTGAAAAAACAACGATAATTTATATATTTATAGACTTAGGCTTAAAAATATGGCATTAGAGGGTACAAACCTGAAACAACACCCGAACGGCCCCGTGGTTAGCACCAACCCCTTCCACAGGACCAATGTAACTCGTAGGAACTAACCACGCAGTCGCCAGACTCTCGGTTTAAGAATACGACGATAATTTGCATATTTCTTGACTTAGGCTTAAAAACATGGCGTTAAAGGGTGAAAACCCAAAACAGCCCCCGAACGGCCTCGTGGGTGGCACCAACACCTTCCCCTCGACCAATGCAACTCGTAGGAACTCACACCGCAGTCGCGGGACTCCCGGTTTGAGGATACGACTATTATTTCAATATTTAAATCCTTAGGCTTAAATACATGGCGTTTTAGGTTAAAAATGCGTAACTGCCTTGTGGGTGGCACAAACACCTCCCACGGGACCAATGTAGCTCGTAGGAACTGACCGCGCAATCGCGGCACTCCCAGTTTGAGAATACAATGATAATTTGCATATTTCTAGACTCAGGCTTAAAAACATGGTGTTAGAGGGTGAAAACCCGAAACAGCCCCAGAACGGCCTCGTGGGTGGCACCAACACCTTCCTCGGGACCAATGCAACTCGTAGGAACTGACCCCGCAGCCGCGGGACTCCCGATTTGAGAATACGAAGATAATTTTCATAGTTCTATACTCAGGGTTAAAAACATTACGTTAGAGGGTGAAAACCCTAAACCACCCTCGAACGGCCCCGTGGGTGGCACCAACACCTCCCCCGGGACCAATGTAACTCGTAGGAACTGACTGCACAGCAACGGGCCTCCCGATTTGCGAATACGATGATAATTTGCATATCTCTAAACTTAGGCTTAAAAACATGGCGTTAGAGGGTGAAAACCCAAAACAGCCCCCGAACGACCCCATGGGTGGCACCAACACCTCTCCCGGGACCAATGTAACTCGTAGGAACTGACATTGTAGCCGCGGGACTCCCGGTTTGAGAATACGATGATAATTTGTATATTTATAGACTTAGGCTTAAAAATATGGAATTAGAGGGTGAAATCCCGAAAAGCCCCCGAACTGACCCGTGGGTGGCACCAGCACCTCCCCCGGGACTAATTAACTCGTAGGAACTGACCGCGCAGTCGCGGGACTCCCGGCTTGAGAAAATGACGATAATTTATATATTTATAGGCTTAGGCTTAAAAACATGGCGTTAGAGGGTAAGAACCCGAAACGACACCCAAACGGCCCTGTGGGTAGCACCAACCCCTTCCACGGGACCAATGTAACTCGTAAGAACAGACCACGCAGTCATGGGACTCCCAATTTGATAATACGATGATAATTTTCATATTTCCTGACTTAGGCTTAAAAACATGGCGTTAGAGGGTGAAAACTCGAAACAGCCCCCGAACGGCCTCGTGGGTGGCACCAACACCTTCCCCGGGACCAATGCAACTCATAGGAACTGACACCGCAGTCGCGGGACTCCCAGTTTGAGGATACAACTGTTATTTGCATATTTATAGCCTTATGCTTAAATACATGGCGTTAAAGGTTAAAAACCCATAACGGCCTCGTGGGTGGCACCAACACCTCCCACGGGGCCACTGTAGCTCGTAAGAACTGACCGCGCAGTCGCGGCACTCCCTGTTTGAGAATACAATGATAATTTGCATATTTATAGACTTAGGCTTAAAAATATGGCGTTAGAGGGTGAAAACCCGAAACAGCCCCCGAACGGCCTCGTGGATGGCACCAACACCTTCCCTAGGACCAATGCAACTCGTAGGAACTGACCCCGCAGCCGCGGGACTCCAGATTTGAGAATACGACGATAATTTGCAAATTTCAAAACTTAGTCTTAAAAACCTGGCGTTAGAATGTGAAAACCCAAAACACACACCGAAGGGCCCTGTGGGTGGCACCAACACCTCCCCCAGGACCAATATAACTCGTAGGAACTGACCGTGCAGCCGCGGCACTCCCGGTTTGAGAATACGATGATAATTTGCATATTTCTAGGCTTAGGCTTAAAAACATGGCGTTAGAGGATGAAAACCCGAAACATCCCCCGAACGACCCCATGGATGGCACCAACACCTCCCCCGGGACCAATGTAATAAATAGAAATTGACTCATCAGCCGCGGGACTACCGGTTTGAGAACAGGATGATAATTTGCATATTAATAGACGTGGCCATAAAAAACTTGTCATTAGAGGGTGAAAACTCGAAACAACCCTCGAACGGCCCCGTGGGTGGCACCAACACCTCCCCCGGGACCAATGTAACTCGTAGGAACTGACCGCGCGGCTGCGAGCCTCCCAGTTTGCGAATACGACAATAATTTGCATATTTCTAAACTTAGGCTTAAAAACATGGCGTTAGAGGGTGAAAATCCGAAACAGCCCCCGAACGGCCCCATGGGTGGCACCAACACCTCCCCCGGGACCAATGTAATCGTAGGAACTGACACTGCTACTGCGGGACTCCCGGTTTGAGAATATGACGATACTATGCATATTTATAGACTTAGGCTTAAAACTTGGCATTAGAGGGTGAAAACCCGAAACAGCCCTCGAACGGCCCCGCGGGTGGCACCAACACCTCACCCGGGACCGATGTAACATCTAGGAACTGACACCGCAGCCGCGGGACTCCCGATTTGAGAATACGATGATAATTTGCCTATTTCTAAACTTAGGCTTAAATGCATGGCATTAGAGGGTGAAAACTCGAAACAGCCCCCGAACGGCCCCGTGGGTGGCACCAACACCTCCTCCGGGACCAATGTAACTCGTAGGAACTGACACCACTGCCGCGGGACTCCTAATTTGAGAATACGACGATAATTTACAAATTCTTAGACTTAGGCTTAAAAACATGGCGTTAAAGGATGAAAACTCAAAACAGCCCCTGAACGGCCCCGTGGGTGGAATCAACACCTCCCCCGGGACCAATGTAACTCGTAGGAACTGTCGCACAGCCGCGGCACTCCTGATAAGAGAATATGATGATAGTTTGCCTATTTGTAGACTTAGGCTTAAAAACATGGCATTAGAGGGTGAAAACCCGAAACAGCCCCCGAACGGCCCCGTGGGTGGCACCAACACCTCCCCCGGGACCAATGTAATAAATAGGAACTAACACTGCGGCCGCGGGACTCCCGATTTGAGAATATGATGATAATTTGCATATTAATAGACGTAGGCATAAAAACATGGCATTAGATGGTGAAAACCAGAAACGGTCCCCGAACGGCCTCGTGGGTGGCAACAACACGTCCCACGGGGCCAATGTAACTCGTAGGAACAAACTGCGCAGCCGCCGGACTCCCAATTTGACAATACGATAATAATTTGCATATTTCTAGACTTAGGGTTAAAACATGGCGTTAGAGGGTAAAAACCCGAAATAACCCCCGAACGGCCCCGTGGGTGGCACCAACACCTTCCCCGGGACCAATGTAACTTGTAGGAACTGATCGCGCAGCTGCGGGCCTCCCGATTTGCGAATATGATGATAATTTGCATATTTCTAAACTTAGGCTTAAAAACATGGCGTTAGAGGGTGAAAACCCGAAACAGCCCCCTAACGACCCCGTGGGTGGCACCAACACCTCCCCCGGGACTAATGTAACTCGTAGGAACTGACACTGTAGACGCGGGACTCCCGGTTTGAGTATACGACGATAATTTGCATATTTATAGACTTAGGCTTAAAAACATGGCATTAGAGGGTGAAAACCCGAAACAGCCCCTGAACGGACCCGTGGGTGGCACCAACACCTCCCACACGACCAATGTAACCCGTACGAACTGATCGCGCAGCCGCGGGACTCCCGGTTTGAGAATACGATGATAATTTGCTTATTTCTAGACTTAGATTTAAAAACATGGAGTTAGAGGTTGAAAACTCGTAAAAGTCCACACGGCCCCGTGGGTGGCACCAACACCTCCCCCGGGGCCAATTTAACTTATAGGTACTAACACCGTAGCTACGGGACACTCGGTTTGAGAATACGATGATAATTTGCATATTTCTAGACTTGGGTTGAAAAACATGGCGTTAGTGGGTGAAAACTCGAAACAGCCTCTGAACGTCCCCGTGGGTGGCCCCAACAGCTCCCCCGGGACCAATGTAACTCGTAGGAACTGACACCATAGCCGCGGGACTCCCGATTTTAGAATATGATGATAATTTGCGTATTTCTATACTTAGTCTTAAAAACATGGCATTAGAGGGTGAAAACCCGAAACATCCCCCGAACGTCCCCATGGGTGGCAGCAACACCTCCTCTGGGACCAATGTAACTCGTAGGAACTGATACCGCAGTCGTGGGACTCCCGAATTGAGAATACGATGATAATTTGCGTATTTCTAGACTTAGGCTTAAAAAAATGGAGTTAGAGGGTGAAAACCCGAAATAGCCCCCGAACGGCCCCGTAGGTGGCACTAACACCTCCATTGGGACCAATATAACTCGTAGTAACTGACCGCGTAGCCGCGGGACTCCCAGTTTGAGAAGGTGATGATAATTTGCATATTCCTAAACATAGGCTTAAAAACATGGCGTTAGAGGATGAAAACTCAAAACAGGCCCCGAACGGCCCCGTGGGTGGCACCAACACCTCCCCCGGGACCAATGTTACAAATAGGAACTGACACTGCAGCCGCGGGACTCCCGGTATGATAATACGACAATAATTTTCATATTTATAGACTTAGGCTAAAAAACATGGCATTAGAGGGTGAAAACCCTAAACAGCCCCCGAATGGCCCCGTGGGTGGCACCAACCCCTCCCACGGGACCAATGTAACTCGTAGGAAGTGACTGCGCAGCCGCGTGACTCTCAGCTTGAGAATACGATGATAATTTGCATAGTTCTAGACTTAAGCTTAAAAACATGGCGTTAGAGGGTGAATACCTGAAACAACCCCCGAACGGGTCCGTGGGTGGCAGCAACACCTCCCCCGGGACCAATGTAACTCGTAGGAACTGACACCACAGTTGCGGGACTCCCTGTTTAAGAATACATGGCGTTAGAGGGTGAAAACCCAAAATAGCCCCCGAACGTCCCCATGGGTGGCACTAACACCACCCCCGAGACGAATGTAACTCGTAGGAACTAACACCGCAGCCCCTGGACTCCCAGTTTGAGCATAAGATAATAATTTACGTATTTCTATACTTAGGATCAAAAACTTTGCGTTAGAGGTTGAAAACCTGTAACAGCCCCCGAACGGCACCATGGGTTGCACCAACACCTCCCACGGGACCAATGTAACTCGTAGGAATGGACCCCGCAGCCGCGGTACTCCTGGTTTGAGAATACAATGATAATTTGCATATTTATAGACTTAGGCTTAAAAACTTGGCGTTAAAGGGTGAAATACCGAAACAGCCCTCGAACGGCCCCGCAGGTGGCACCAACACCTCCCCGGGACCAAAGTAACACGTAAAAACTGACACTGCAACCACGGGACTCCCGATTTATGAATATGATGATAATTTTCATATAAATAGACTTAGGCTTAAAAACATGGAATTAGAGGATGAAAACCCGAAACAGCACCTGAATGGCCCTGTGGGTGGCACCATCTCCTCCCACGGGACCAACATAACTCGTAGGAACTGACCGCACAACCGTGGGGCTCCCGGTTTGAGAATATGATGATAATTTGCATATTTCTAGACTTAGGCGTAAAAACATGGCGTTATAGGTCGAAAACCCGAAACTGTCCCGAACGATCCCCGTGGGTGGCAACAACACCTCCCCCGGGACCAATGTAACTCGTAGGAACTGACACCGCAGCCGCGGGACTCTCGATTTGAGAATAAGATGATAATTTGCATATTTATAGAATTAGGATTTAAAATTTGGCATTAGAGGGTGAAAACCCGAAACAGCCCCCGAACGGCCCCGTGGGTCGCGCCAACACCTCCCACGGGACTCCCGGTTTGATAATACGATTATAATTTGCTTATTTCTAAACTTAGGCTTAAAAACATGGCGTTAGAGGTTTAAAACCCGTAACAGCCCCCGACTGCCCCCTTGGGTGGCTTCAATACCTCCCCCGAGACCAATGTATCAAATAGAAACTCACACCGTAGCCGCGGGATCCCGATTTGAGAATACGACGATAATTTGTATATTAATAGTTTTAGGTTTAAAAACATGGCATTAAAGGGTGAATATCCGAAACAGCCCCCAAATGGCCTGTGGGTGGCACTAATTCCTCCCACGGGACTAATGTAACACATTGAAATAGACCGCGCAGCCGTGGGACTCCCGATTTGAGAATACGATGATAATTTGCATAGTTCTTGACTTAGGCTTAAAGACATGGCGTTAGAGGGTGAAAACCCCCCAAACAACCCCCGAACGGGTCCGTGTGTGGCACCCACACCTCCCCCGGGACCAATGTAACTCGTAGGAAGTGACACCGTAGTCGCGGGACTCTCGGTTTAAGATTATGACGATAATTTGCATATTTCTAGAAATAGGCTTAAAAACATGGCATTAGAGGTTGAAAACCCGTAACACTCGCTAAACGGCACCAAGGGTGGCACCTACACCTCCCCCGGGACCAATGTAACTCATAGGAACTGACCGCACAACCATGGGACTCCAGGTTCGAGAATACAACGATAATTTGTATATTTCTAAACTTAGGCTTAAAAACATGGCGTTATAGGGTGAAAACCTAAAACAACCCCCGAAAGGCCACGTGGGTGGCACTAACACCTCCCCTGGGACCAATGTAACTCGTAAGAACTGACACAGCAGTCGCGGAACTCCTAGTTTCAGAATAGGATGATAATTCCCATATTTCTAGACTTAGGCTTAAAAACATGGCGTTAGGGGGTGAAAACCAAAAATAGCCCCCGAATGGCCCCGTAGGTGTCAACAACACCTCCCACGGGACCAATGTAACTCGTAGGAACTGACCACGCAGCTGTGGGACTCCCGGTTTGAGAATACGACGATAATTTGCATATTTCTAGACTTAGGCTTAAAAACATGGCGTTAGAGGATGAAAACCCGAAAAATCACCCTAACGGCCCCGAGGGTGGCACCAACACCTCCCCCGGGACCATAGAACAAATAGGAACTAACACCGTAGCTGCGGGACTCCCGGATTGAAAATAAGACAATAATTTTCATATTAATAGACTTAGGCTTAAAAACATGGCATTAGAGGGTGAAAACCCTAAATAGCCCCCGAACGCCACCATGGGTGACACCAACATCTCCCACGGGTCTAATGTAACTCGTAGGAACTGATCGCACATCCGCGGGACTCCCGGTTTCAGAATACGATGATAATTTGCATAGTTATAGACTTAGGCTTAAAAACATGGCGTTAGAGGGTGAAAACCCGAAACAACCGCCGAACGGGTCGGTGGGTGGCACCAACACCTCCCCCGGGACCAATGTAACTCGTAGGAACTGACACCGTAGCCGCGAGACTCCCAGTTTAAGAATACGATGATAATTTTCATGCTTCTAAACTTAGGCATAAAAACATGGCGTTAGAGGGTGGAAACTCAAAAATTCTCCGAACGTCCCCATGGGTGACACCAACAGCTCCCACGGGACTAATGTAACTCATAGGAGCCGACCACGCGACTGCGGGACTCCAGGTTTGAGAATACGATGATAATTTATATATTTCTAGACATAGGCTTATAAACATGGCGTTAGAGGTTGAAAACCCATAACAGCCCCCGAACGGCCCCGTGGGTGGCACCAACACCTCCCTTGGGACCAATGTAACTCGTAGGAACTGACATCGCAGTCTTGGGACTCCCGGTTTGAGAATACGATGATAATATGTATATTTCTAGACTTAGGCATAAAAACATGGCGTTAGAGGGTGAAAACCCAAAACAGCCCCCGAACGTCCCCGTGGGTGGCACCAACACCTCCCCCGGGACCAATGTAACTCATAGGAACTGACCGCGCAGCCGAGGGACTCCCGGTTTGAGAATACAATGATAGTTTGGATATTTCTAGATTTAGGCATTAAAACATGGCGATAGAGGGTGCAAACCCGAAACATCCACCAAACTTTCCCGTGGGTGACACCAACACCTCCCTCGGGATCAATGTCACTCGTAGGAACTGACACCGTAACTGCAGGACTCCCGATTTGAGAATATGATGATAATTTGTATATTTCTAGACTTAGGCTTAAAAATATGGAATTAGTGGGTGAAAACTCGAAACAACCCCGAACGTCCCCATAGGTGGCACCAACGTCTCCCACGGGACCAATGTAACTCGTAGGAACTCATCGCGCAATCACGGGACTCCCGATTTGAGAATACGATGATAATTGGCATATTTATAGACTTAGTGTTAAATACATGGCGTTAGAGATTGAAAATCGGTAACAACCACCAAACGGCCCCATGGGTGGCACCAACACCTTCCACTGGACCAATGTAACTTGTAGGAACTGAACGCGTAGCCGCGGGACTCCCAGTTTGAGAATACCATGATTATTTCCATATTTCTAGACATAGGATAAAAAACATGGCGTTAGAGGGTGAAAACACGAAACAACCCCCGAACGGACCCGTGGGAGACACTAACACCTCTCCCGAAACCAATGTAACAGGTAGGAACTAACACCGCAGCCGCGGGACTCCTGGTTTGACAATATAATGATAATTTGCATATTAATAAACTTAGGCTTAAATACATGGCGTTAGAGGTTGAAAACCCGTAACAACCCCCGAACGGCCCCGTGGGTGGCAGCAACACCTCCCACGGGACCAATGTAACTCGTAGGAATAGACCGCGCAGCTGCGAGACTCTCGGTTTGAGAATACGATGATAATTTGCATATTTTTGGACTTAGTCTTAAAACATGGCGTTAGAGGGTGAAAACACGAAAGAACCCCATAACGGCCCCGTGGGCGACACTAACACCTCCCCCGGAACCAATGTAACACGTTGGAACTGACACCGCAGCCACGGGACTCCCGGTTTGAGAATACGGTGATAATTTGCATGTTTATAGACTAAGTCTTAAAAACATCGCATTAGAGGGTGAAAACCCGAGACATCCCCCAAACGGCCCCGTGGGTGGCACCAACACCTCCCACGAGACCAATGTAACTCGTAGGAACTGACCCCGCAACAGCTGGACTCCCGGTTTGAGAATATGATGATAATTTGTATATTTCTGGACTTAAGCTTAAAAACATGGTGTTAAAGGATGAAAATCCAAAATAGCCCTCGAACGTCCTCATGGGTGGCACCAACACCTCCCCCGGGATCAATGTAACACGTAGGAACTGACACCGTAGCTGCGGTACTCCCGGTTTGAGAATACGACGATAATTTGCATATTAATAGACTTAGACTTAAAAACATGACATTAGAGGGTGAAAACCCTAAACAGCACCCGAACGGCCATGTGGGTGGCACCAACACCTCCTATGGGACCAATGTAACTCGTAGGAACTGACCGCGCAGCTGCGGGGCTCCCGGTTTGAGAATACGATGATAATTTGCATATTTTTAGAGTTAAGCTTAAAAACATGGCATTAGAGGGTGAAAACCCAAAATAGCCACCCGAGCAGCCCTGTGGGTAGCACCAACACCTATCCCAAGACCAATGTAACACGTAGGAACTGACACCGCAACCGAGGGACTCTCGGTTTGAGAATAAGATGATAATTTACATATTAGTAGACTTAGGCTTAAAAACATGGCGTTAGAGGGTGAAAACCCAAAATAGTCCCCGAACGGCCCCGTGGGTTGTACCAACACCTCCCCCTGGACCAATGTAACCCGTAGGAACTGACACCGTAGCTGTGGGACTCCCTCTTTGAGATTACTATGGTAATTCACATATTTCTAGACTTAGGCTCAAAAACATGCCATTAGAGGGTGAAAACCCGAAACAGCCCCCAAACGTCCCCGTGGGTGGCACCAACACCTCCCACGGGACCTATGTAACTCGTAGGAACTGACCGCGCAGTCGCGGGACTCCCCATTTGAGAATATGATGATAATTTTCATATTTCTTGACTTAGGATTAAAAACATGGCGTTAGAGATTGAAAACCCATAACAGCCCCCGAACGGCCCCGTGGGTGGCACTAACACCTCTCTTCGAACCAATGTAACTCGTAGAAAAGTGACACCGCAGCCGCAGGACTCCCGGTTTGAGAATATGATGACAATTTGTATATTTCTAGACTTAGACATAAAAACATGGCGTTAGCGGGTGAAAACCCAAAACGTCCCCTGAACGGCCCCGTGGGTGGAACCAACACCTCCGTCGGGACCAATGTAACTCGTAGGAATTGACCGTGCAGCCGCGGGACTCCAAGTTTGAGAATATGATGATAATTTTCATATTTCTAGACTTGGGATTAAAAGCATGGCGTTAGAGGGTGACAACTCAAAATATCCCCCGAACGTCCCCGTGGGTGGCACCAACACGTCCCTCGGGACCAATGTAACTCGTAGGAACTGACATCGCAGTCGTGGGACTCCCGGTTTGAGAATAAGATGATAATTTGCATATTTCTAGACTTAGGCTAAAAAACATGACGTTAGAGGGTGAAAACTCGAAATAACCCCCGAACGGCCCCTTGGGTGACACCAACACCTTCCACGGAACCAATGTAACTCGTAGGAACTGATCGCACAGCCGCGGGACTCCCAGTTTGAGAATACATTGATAATTTGCATATTTCTAGACTGAGGCTTAAGAACATGGTGTTAGAGGGTGAAAACCCGAAACAACCCCCGAACGGCCCTGTGGGTGCAACCAACACCTCCCACGGGACCTATGTAACTCGTAGGAACTGACCGCGCAGCCGTGGGACTCCCCGTTAGAGAATATGACGATAATTTGTATAGTTTTATACTTAAGCTTAAAAACATGGCGTTAGAGAGTGAAAACTCGAACGGGTCCGTGGGTGGTAACAACACCTCCCCCGGGACCAATGTAACTCGTAGGAACTGACACCACAGCCGCGGAACACCCGGTTTGAGAATGCGACGATAATATCAATATTTATCGACTTAGGCTTAAAACATGGCATTAGAGGTGAAAACCCGGAACAGCCCCCGAACGGCCCCCATGGGTGGCACCAACTCCTCCCACGGGACCAATGTAACTCGTAGGAAATGACCACGCAGCCGTGGGACTCCCGATTTGAGAATACGATGATAATTTGCAGAGTTCTAGAATTAAGCTTAAAAACATGGCGTTAGAGGGTAAAAACCCTAAATAACCCCCGAACGGGTCCGTGGGTGGCACCAACACCTCCCCTGGGACCAATGTAACTCTTACGAACTGACACCACAGCCGCGGCACTCTTGGTTTAAGAATATGATGATAATTTACATTTTTCTAGACTTAGGCTTAGAAAATGGCGTTAGAGGGTAAAAACCCGAAACAACCCCCGAACATCCCCGTGGGTGGCACTAACACCTCCCCCGGGACCAATGTAACTCGTAGGAACTGACACCACAGCCGCGGGACTCTCGGTTTGAGAACAAGACGATAATTTACATATTTCTATACTTAGGCTTAAAAACATGGCGTTAGAGGTTGAAAACCCGTAACAGCCCCCGAACGGCCTCGTGGGTTGCACCAACACCTCCCACGAGTCCAATGTAACTCGTAGGAACTGACCCCGCAGTCGCGGGAGTCCCGATTTGAGAATATGATGATAATTTGCATATTTATAGACTTAGGCTTAAAAACTTGGCGTTACAGGGTGAAAACCCGAAACAACCCCCGAACGGGCCCGTGGGTGGCACCAACAGCTCCCCCGGGACCAATGTAACACGTAGGAACTAACACCGTAGCCACGGGACTCCCAGTTTGAGAATATGATGATAATTTGCATATAAATAGACTTAGGGTTAAAAACATGGCATTAGAGGGTGAAAACCCGAAACAGCCCCCGAATCGCCCCGCGGGTGGCACCAACTCCTCCCACGGGACCAATATAACTTGTAGTAACTGACCGCGCAGCCGCGGGGATCCTGGTTTGAGAATACGATGATAATTTGCATATTTATAGACGTAGGCTTAAAAACATGGCGTTAGAGGGTGAAAACCCGAAAAGCCCCCGAACGGTCCCAATGGGTGGCACCAACACCTCCCCCGGGACCAATGTAACTCGTAGGAACTGACACCGCAGCCGTGGGACTCCCGATTTAAGAATACGATGATAATTTTCATATTTATTGACTTAGGCTTAAAAACAAGACATTAGAGGGTGAAAACCCAAAACAACCCCCGAACGGCCCCGTGGATCACACCAACACCTCCCACGGGACCAATGTAACTCGTGCGATCTGACCACGCAGCCGCGGGTCTCTCGGTTTGAGAAAATGATGATAATTTGCTTATTTCTAAACTTAGGTTTAAAAACATGGCGTTTGAGGTTGAAAACCCGTAACAGCCCCCGAACGGCCCCGTGGGTGGCATCAATACCTCCCCCGGGACCAATGTAACAAATAGGAACTGACACCGCAGCCGCGGGACTCCCGGTTTGAGAATAAGATGATAATTTGCATATTAATAGACTTAGGATTAAAAACATGGCATTAGAGGGTGAAAAAATGAAACATCCCCCGAACGGCCCCGTGGGTGGAACCAACTCCTCCCACGGGACCAATGTAACCCTTAGGAACAAACCGCGCAGCCGCGGGACTCCAAGTTTGAGAATACGATAATAATTTGTTTATTTCTAGACTTAGGCTTAAAAACATGGCGTTATAGGGTGAAAATCCGAAACAACCCCCGAACGGCCCCGTGGGTGGCACTAACACCTCCCCCGGGACCAATGTAACTCGTAGAAATTGACACCGCTGTCGCGGGACTCCCGATTTGAGAATACGATGATAATTTGTATATTTCTAGACTTAGGCTTAAAAACATGGCGTTAGAGGGTGAAAATACGAAACATCCCCCGAACATCCCCGTGGGTGGCACCAACACCTCCCCCGATATCAATGTAACTCGTACGAACTGACACCGCAGCCGCGGAACTATCGATTTGAGAATAAGACGATAATTTGTATATTTCTAGACTTAGGCTTAAAAACATGGCGTTAGTGGGTGAAAACCCGAAATTATCCCCCGAAGGTCCCCATGGGTGGCACCAACACCTTCCCCGGGACCAATGTAACCCTTAGCAACTAACACCGCAGTCGCGGGACTCTCGGTTTGAGAATACGACGATAATTTGCATATTTATAGACTTTGGCTTACAAACATGGCATTAGAGGGTGAAAATATGAAATAACCTCCGAACAACCCCGTGGGTGGCACTGACACCTCCCCCAAGACCAATGTAACACGTAGGAATTGACGCCGCAGCGGCCGGACTCCCAGTTTGAGAATACGATGATAAATGGCATATTTCTAGACTTAGTTAAATACATGACGTTAGAGGTTGAAAATTGATAACAACCCCGAACGGCCCCGTGGGTGGCACCAACACCTCCCACGAGACCAATGTAACTTGTAGGAACAGAATGCGCAGCCACGGGACTCTTGGTTTGTGAATATGACGATAATTTGCATATTTCGGGACTTAGGCTAAAAAACAAGGCGTTAGAGGGTGAAAGCTCGAAACAACCCCCGAACGGCCCCGTGGGTGGCACTAACACCTCCCCTGGGACCAATGTAACTCGTAGAAACTGACACCGCAGCCGCGGGACTCCCGATTTGAGAATACGATGATAATTTGGATATTTATAGACTTATTCTTAAAAACATCCCATTAGAGGGTGAAACGAGAGACAGCCCACAAACGGCCCCGTGGGTGGCACCAACAGCTCCCATGGGACCAATGTAACTTGAAGGAACTTACCCCGCAACCACAGGACTCCCGGCTTGAGAATATGATGATAATTTGGATATTTCTAGACTTAGGCTTAAAAACATGGCCTTAAAGCATGAAAACCCAAAACATCCCCCCGAACGTCCCCGCGGGTGGCACCAACACCTCCCCCGGGACCAATGTAAGACGTAGGATCTGACACCGCAACCGCGGGACTCCCGGTTTGAGAATACGATGATAATTTGCATATTAATAGACTTAGACTTATAAACATGGCATTAGAGGGTGAAAACCTGAAACAGCCCCCGAACGGCCACGTGGGTGGCACCAACACCTCCCATGGAACCAATGTAACTCGTAGGAACTGACCGCGCAGCCGTGGGGCTCCCGGTTTGAGAATACGACAATAATTTACATATTTCTAGACTTAGGCTTAAAAACATGGCGTTAGAGGGTGAAAACCCGAAACAGTCCCCGAGCAGCCCTGTGGGTAGCACCAACACCTCCCCCAAGACCAATGTAACACATAGGAACTGACACCGCAGCCGCGGGACTCCCGTTTTGAGACTACGATGATAATTTGCATATTAGTAGACTTAGGCTTAAAAACATGGCATTATAGGGTGAAAATCCGAAACGGCCCCCGAACCGCCCCGTGGGTGGCACCAACACCTCGCACGGGACCAATGTAACTCGTACGTACGGATCGCACAGCCGAAGGCTCCCGATTTGAGAATACGACGATAATTTGCCTATTTATAGACTTAGGCTTAAAAACATGACATTAGAGGTCGAAAACCCATAACATCCCCCGAACGGCCCCGTGGGTGGCACCAACACCTCCCACAGGACCAATGTTACTCATAAGAACTGACACCATAGCCGCGGGACTCCCGATTTGAGAATACGATGGAAATTAGCATATTTATAAACTTAGGGTTAAAAATATGGCGTTAGAGGGTGAAACCCCGAAACATCCCCCGAACGGCCCCGTGGGTGGTACTAATACCTCCTCCGGGACCAATGTAACTCGTAGGAACTGACCGCGGAGCCGCGGGACTCCCGGTTTGAGAATAAGATGATAATTTACATATTTCTAAACTTAGGCTTAAAAACATGGCGTTAGAGTGTGAAAACCCAAAACAGTCCCCGAACAGCCCCTTGGGTGGCACCAACACCTCCCCCGGGACCAATGTAACTCGTAGGAACTGACACCATAGCTGCGGGAATCTCGCTTTGAGAATACGACGATTTTTACATATTTCTAGACTTAGGCTCAAAAACATGGCGTTAGAGGGTGAAAAATTAAAACAGCCCCCGAACATCCCCGTGGGTGGCACCAATAACTCCCGCGGGACCTATTTAACTCGTATGAACTGACCGCGTAGCCGCGGGACTCCCCGTTTCATATTACTTAACTTAGGCTTAAAAACAAGGCGTTAGAGATTGAAAACCCGTAACAGCCCCCGAACGGCCCCGTGGGTGGCACTAACACCTCCCTTCGGACCAATGTAACTCGTAGGAACTGACACCGCAACCGCAGGACTCCCGGTTTGAGAATATGATGATAATTTTTATATTTCTAGACTTAGACTTAAAAACATGGCGTTAGGGGGTGAAAACCTGAAACTTCCCCTGAACGGCCCCGTGGGTTGCACCAACACCTCCCTCGGGACCAATGTAAATCGTAGGAATTGACCGCGCAGCCGCGAGACTCCCCGTTTGAGAATATGACGATAATTTTCATATTTCTTAACTTGGGATTAAAAACATGGCGTTAGAGGGTGACAACTCGAAACATCCCCATAACCGCCCCTTGGGTGGCACCAACACCTCCCACGGGGCCAATGTAACTCGTAGGAATAGACAGTGCAGTTGCGGGACTCCTGGTTAGAGAATACGATGATAATTTACATATTTCTAGAATTAGGCTTAAAAACATTGCGTTAGAGGATGAAAACGCGAAACAACCCCCGAACGGCCCCGTGGGCGGCACAAACACCTCCCCCGGGACCAATGTAACTCGTTGGAACTGACACTGCAGTCGCGGGACTCCCGGTTTGAGAATACGATAATAATTTTCATGTTTATAGACTTAGGCTTAAAAACATCGCATTAGAGGGTGAAAACCTGAAACATCCCCCAAACGGCCCCGTTAGTGGCACAACCACTTCCCACGGGACCAATGTAACTCATAGGAACTGACCCCGCAGCAGCGAGACTCATGATTTGAGAATATGATGATAATTTGTATATTTGTAGTCTTAGGCTTAAAAACATGGCGTTAGAGGATGAAAAAAAAAATAGCCCCCGAATGTCCTCATGGGTGGCACCAACACCTCCCCCGGGACCAATGTAACACGTAGGAACTGACACCACAGCCGCGGGACTCCAGGTTTGGGAATATGATCACAATTTGAATATTAATAGACTTATGATTAAAACATGGCATTAGAGGGTGAAAACACAAAACAGCCCCCGAACGGCCCCGTAGGTGGCACCAACACCTCCCATGGGACCAATGTAACTCGTAGGAACTGATCGCGTAGCCGCGAAACTCCTGGTTTGAGAATACGATGATAATTTTCATATTTCTAGACTTAGGTTTAAAAACATGGCGTTAGAGGTTGAAAACCCGTAACAGCCCCCGAACGGCCCCGTGGATGGCACCAACACCTCCCCCGGGACCAATGTTACTCGTAGGAACTGACACCGTAGCCACGGGACTCCCGGTTTGAGAATAAGACAGTAATTAGCATATTTATAGAATTAGGATTAAAAACATGGCGTTAGATGGTGAAAACCGGAAACTTCCCCCGAACGACCCCGTGGGTGGCACCAATACCTCCCACAGGACCAATGCAACTCGTAAGAACAGAATGCGCAACTACGGGACTGCCAGTTTGAGAATAGGATGATAATTTGAATATTTCTAGACTTAGGCTTAAAAACATGGTGTTAGAGATTGAAAACCCATAACAGCCCCCAAACATCCCCGTGGGTGGCACTTACACCTCCTTTCGGACAAATGTAACTCGTAGGAACTAACATCGCAGCCACAGGACTACTGGTTTGAGAATATGATGATAATTTGTATATTTCAAGACTTAGGCATAAAAACATGGCGTTAGTGGGTGAAAACCCGAAACATCCCATGAACGTCCCCGTGGGTGGAACCAACACATCCCCCGGGACCAATGTAACTCGTAGGAACTGACCGCGCAGCCACGGGACTCCCAGTTTGAGAATACGACGATAATTTGCACATTTCTAGAATTAGACTTAAAAACATGGCATTAGAGGGTGAAAACCCAAAACAGCCCCCGAACGTCCTCGTGGTTTGCCCCAACACGTCCCTCGGGACCAATGTAACTCGTAAGAACTGCCACCGCAGCCGCGGCACTCCCGATTTGAGAATACGATGATTATTTGCATATTTCTAGACTTAAGCTTAAAAACATGACGTTAGAGGGTGAAAACCTGAAGCAACCCGCGAACAGCCCCGTGGGTGGCACCAACTCCTTTCACGTTACCAACGTAGGAACTGATCGCGCAGCCGTGGGACTCCCGGTTTGAGAATACGATGATAATTTGCATATTTTTAGACTTAGGCTTAAAAACATGGTGTTAGAGGATGAAAACCCAAAAAAACCCCCAAATGGCCTCTAGCGTGGCACCAACACCTTCCCCGTGACTAATGCAACTCGTAGGAACTGACACCGCAGCCGCAGGACTCCCGGTTTGAGAATACGACAATAATTTTTATATTTATAGACTTAAGCTTAAATACATCGCGTTAGAGGTTAAAAACCCATAACCACTCTCGAAACCAAAACCTCCCACGAGACTAATGTAACTCGTAGGAACTGATCGCGCAGCCGCGGGACTCTCGATTTGAGAATACGATGATAATTTGCATATTTGTAGACTTAGGCTTAAAAATATGGCGTTAGAGGTTGAAAACTCGAAATAACCCCTGAACGGCCCCGTGGGTGGCACCAACACCTCCTGCAGGACAATGTAACTCGTAGGAACTAACCGCACAACCGCGGCACACCCGGTTTGAGAATATGATGATAATTTGCGTATTTCGAGACTTTGGCTTAAAAACATGGCGTTAGAGAGTGAAAATCCAAAACAGCCCCTGAACGGCCCCGTGGGTGGCACCAACACCTCCCCCGAGACCAATGTAATAAATAGGAACTGAGCGCACAGCCGTGGGACTCCCAGTTTGAGAATACGATGATAATTTATTTATTTATAGACTTAGGCTTAAAAACATGGCGTTAGAGGCTGAAAACCCGAAATAGCACCCGAACGGCCCCGTAGGTGGCACTAACACCTCCCACGGGACCAATATAACTCGTAGGAACTAACCGCGCTACCGCAGGACTCCCGATTTGATAATACGATGATAACTTGCATATTTCTAGAACTAGGCTTAAAAAATGGCGTTATAGGATGAAAATCTGAAACAGCCCCCGAACGGCCCCGTGGGTAGCACCAACACCTCCCCCGGGACCAATGTAATAAATAGGAACTGACACCGCAGCCACGGGACTCCCGGTTTGAAAATATGATAATAATTCGCATATTAATAGACTTAGGCTTTAAAACATGGCATTAGAGGGTGAAAACACAAAATAGTCCCTGAACGGCACCGTGGGTGGCGCCAACACGTCCCACGGGACCAATGTAAGTCGTAAGAAATGACCGCGCAGCCGTGGGACTCTCGGTTTGAGAATATGATGATAATTTGCATATTTCTGGGATTAGGCTAAAAAATAAGGCGTTAGAGGGTGAAAACCCGAAACAACCCCCGAACGGCCCCGTGGGTGGCACTAACACCTCCCCCGGGACCAATGTACCTCGAAGGCACTGACTACGCAGCCGCGGGACTCTCGGTTTGAGAATACAATGATAATTTGCATATTTCTAGACTTAGGCTTAAATACATGACGTTAGAGGTTGAAAACCCGTAACAACCCCCAAACGGCCTCGTGGGTGGCACCAACACCTCCCACGGGACCAATATAACTCGTAGGAACAGACCGCGCAGCCGCGAGACTCCCAATTTGAGAATATGATGATAATTTGCATATTTCTAGACTTTGGCTTAAAAACGTGGCGTTAGACGGTGAAAACCCGAAACAACCCCCGAACGGCCCCGTGGGCGGCACTAACACCTCCCCCGGGACCAATGTAACTCGTTGGAACTGACACCACAGCAGCGAGACTCCCGGTTTGCGAATACGATGATAATTTGCATGTTTATAGACTTAGGCTTAAAAACATCACATTAGAGGGTGAAAACCCGAAACAGCCCCCGAACGGCCCCGTGGGTGGCACCAACACCTTCCACAGGTCCAATGTAACTCGTAGGAACTGACCGCGCAGCCGCGGGACTCCCGGTTTAAGAATCCAATAATAATTTGTATATTTCTAGACTTAGGCGATAAAACATGGCGTTAGAGGATGAAAACTCGAAAAAGCCCAGAATGGCCTCGAGCGTGGCACCAACACCTTCCCCGGGACTGATGCAACTCGTTGGAACTGACACCACAGCCGCGGGACTCCCGGTTTGAGAATACGATGATAATTTGCATATTTATATACTTAGGCTTAAATACATCGCGTTAGAGGTTAAAAACCCGTAACAACCCCCGATCGTCCCCGTGGGTGGCACCAACACCTCCCACGAGACCAATGTAACTCGTAGGAACTGACCGCGCAGCTGCGGGACTCCCGGTATGGAAAGATGATGATAATTTGCATATTAATAGACTTAGTCTTAAAACATGGCATTAGAGGGTGAAAACACGAAACAGCCCCCGAACGGCCCCGTAGGTGGCACCAACACCTCCCATGGGACCAATGTAACTCGTAGGAACTGACCGCGCAGCCGCGGAACTCCTGATTCGAGAATACGATGATAATTTGCATATTTCTAGACTTAGGCTTAAAAACATGGTGTTAGGGGTTAAAAACCCATAACAGCCCCCGAACGGCCCCGTGGGTGGCACCAACACCTCCCCCAGGACCAATGTTACTCGTAGGAATTGACACCAAAGTCGCGGGACTCTCGATTTGAGAATAAGACGGTAATTAGCATATTTATAGAATTAGGCTTAAAAACATGACGTTAGAGGTTGAAAATCGAAAACATCCTCCGAACGGCCCCGTGGGTGGCACCAATACCTCCCCCGGGACCAATGTAACTCGTAGGAACTGACCGCGCAGCCGCGGGAATCTCGGTTTGAGAATAAGATGATAATTTTTTTATTACTAGACTTAGGCTTAAAAACATGGCGTTAGAGGGTGAAAACCCAAAATAGCCCCCGAACGGTCCCGTGGGTGGCACCAACACCTTCCCCGGGACCAATGTAACTCGTAGAAACTGACACCGCAACTGCGGGACTCCCCATTTGAGAATACGAAGATAATTCACATATTTCTAAACTTAGGCTCAAAAACAAGGCGTTAGAGGGTGAAAAACAGAAGCAGCCCCCGAACGTCCCCGTGGGTGGCATCAAGACCTCCCACGGGGCCAATGTGACTCGTAGGAACTGAACGCGCAACCTCGGGACTGCCAGTTTGAGAATAGGATGATAATTTGAATATTTCTAGACTTAGGCTTAAAAACATGATGTTAGAGATTGAAAACCCATAACAGCCCCCAAACAGCCCCGTGGGTGGCACTTACACCTCCCTTCGGATCAATGTAACTCGTAGGAACTAACACCGCAGCCACAGGACTCCTGATTTGGGAATATGATGATAATTTGTATATTTCTAGACTTAGGCTTAAAAACATGGCGTTAGAGGGTGAAAACCCAAAACATCCCATGAACGTCCCCGTGGGTGGCACCAACACCTCCCCTGGGACCAATGTAACTCGTAGGAACTGACCGCGCAGCCGCGGGACTCCCAGTTTGAGAATACAATGATAATTTGCACATTTCTAGACTTAGATTTAAAAACATGGCGTTAGAGGGTGACAACCCAAAACAGCCCCGAACGTCCCCGTGGGTTGCCCCAACACGTCCCTCGGGACCAATGTAACTCGTAGGAACTGACACCGCAGCTGCGGCACTCCCAATTTGAGAATACGATGATAATTTTCATATTTCTAGACTTAGGCTTAAAAACATGGCGTTAGAGGGTGAAAACCTGAAGCAACCCCCGAACGGCCCCTTGGGTGGCACCAACACCTTCCACGGGACCAATGTAACTGGTAGAAACTGACCGTGCAGCCGCGGGACTTCCGGTTTGAGAATACGATGATAATTTGCATATTTCTATACTTAGGCTTAAAAACATGTCGTTAGAGGATGAAAACCCAAAAAAGCCCCCGAATGGCCTCGAGCGTGGCACCAACACCTTCCCCGAGACTAATGCAACTCGTAGGAACTGACACCGCAGCCGCGGGACTCCCGGTTTGAGAATACGACAATAATTTGTATATTTATAGACTTAGTCTTAAATACATCGCGTTAGAGGTGAAAAACCTGTAACCACCCTCGAACGGCCCCGTGGGTGGCACCAACACCTCCCACGAGACCAATGTAACTCGTAGGAACTGATCGCGCAGCCACAGGACTCTCGGTTTGAGAATACGACGATAATTTGCATATTTCTAGACTTAGGCTTAAAAACATGGCGTTAGAGGTTGAAAACTCGAAACAACCCCTGAACGGCCCCGTGGGTGGCCCCAACACCTCCCGCAGGACCAATGTAACTCGTAGGAACTAACCGCACAACCGCGGCACACCCGGTTTGAGAATATGATGATAATTTGCGTATTTTTTGAATTAGTCTTAAAAACATGGCGTTAGAGAGTGAAAACCCGAAACAGCCCCTGAACGGCCCCGTGGGTGGCACCAACACCTCCCCCGGGACCAATGTAATAAATAGGAACTAACACCGTAGTCGTGGGACTCTCGATTTTAGAATAGGACGATAATTTGCATAATAATAGACTTAGGCTTAAAAACATGGCATTAGAGGTAGAAAACCCGTAACAACCCCCGAACGGTCCCGTGGGTTGCCCCAACACGTCCCACGGGGCCAATGTAACTCATTGGAACAGATCGCGCAGCCGCGGGACTCCCGATTTGATAATACGATGTTAATTTGCATATTTTTGGACTTAGGCTTAAAAACATGGTGTTAGATTGTGAAAACCCGAAACAACCCCCGAACGGCCCCGTGGATGGCACCAACACCTCCCACGAGACCAATGTAACTCGTAGGAAATTACCATGCAACCGCGAGACTCCCAGTTTCAGAATACTACGATAATTTTCATATTTCTAGACTTAGGCTTATAAACATGGCGTTAGAGGGTGAAAACCCGAAATAGCCACCGCACAGCCCCGTGGGTAGCACCAATACCTCCCCAGAGACCAATGTAACTCGTAGGAACTGACCGCGCAGCTGCGGAACTCCCGATTTGAGAATGCAATGATAATTTTCATATTTCGAAACTTAGGCTTAAAAACATGGAGTTAGAGGGTGAAAACCCGTAACAGCCCCCGAATGGCCCCGTGGGTGGCACCAACACGTCCCCCAGGACCAATGTTACTCGTAGGAACTGACACCGTAGCCGTGGGACTCCTGCTTTGAGAATAAGATGGTAATTAGAATATTTATAGAATTAGGCTTAAAACATGGCGTTAGAGGGTGAAAACCCAAAACATCCCCCGAACGGCCCCGTAGGTGGCACCAATATCTCCCCCGGGACCAATGTAACTCGTAGGAACTGACTGCGCTGCCGCGGGACTCTCGATTTATGAATACGATGATAATTTACATATTTCTTGACTTAGGCTTTAAAATATGGCGTTAGAGCGTGAAAACCCAAAATAGCCCCTGAACGGCCTCGTGGGTGGCACCAACACCTCCCCCGGGACCAATGTACCACGTAGGAACTGACACCATAGTCGTGGGACTCCAGGTTTGAGAATACGATGATAATTTGTATATTTCTAGACTTAGGCTTACAAACATGTCGTTAGAGGGTGAAAAACCGAAGCAGTCCCCGAACGTCCCCGTGGGTGGCACCAACATCTCCCACGGGACAAATGTAACACGTAGGAACTGACACCACAGCCGTGGGACTCCCGGTTTGAGAATACGATGATAATTGGCATATTTCTATACTTAGTCTTAAATACATGGCATTAGAGGTTGAAAATCGGTAACAACCCCCGAACGGCCCCGTGGGTGAAACCAACACCTCCCACGGGACCAATGTAACTTGTAGGAATTGAACGCGCAGCCGCGGGACTCTTGGTTTGAGAATATGACGATAATTTGCGTATTTTTGAACATAGGCTAAAAAATAAGGCGTTAGAGGGAGAAAACCCGAAACAACCCCCGAACGGCCCCGTGAGTGGCACTAACACCTCCCCCGGGACCAATGTAACTCGTAGGAACTGACACCGCAGCCGCGGGACTCTCGGTTTTAGAATACGATGATAATTTTCATATTTCCAGACTTAGGCTTAAATACATGGCGTTAGAGGTTGAAAACCCGTAACAGCCCCCGAACCGCCCCGTGGGTGGCACCAACACCTCCCACGGGACCAATGTAACTCGTAGGAACAGATCGCGCAGCCGCGGGACTCCCAATTTGAGAATACGATGATAATTTTCATATTTCTAGAATTTGGCTTAAAAACATGGCGTTAGAGGTTGAAAACCCAAAACAACCCCCGAACGGCCCCGTGGGCGGGGCACTAACACCTCCCCGGGGACCAATGTAACTCGTTGGAACTAACACCACAGCCGCGGGACTCCCGGTTTGAGAATACGATGATAATTTGCTTGTTTATAGACTTAGGCTTAAAAACATCTCATTAGAGGGTGAAAACCCGAAACAGCGCCCAAACGGCCCCGTGGGTGGCACCAACACCTCCCACGAGACCAATGTAACTCATAGGAACTGACCCCGCAGCCGTGGGTTTCCCGGTTTGAGAATATGATGATAATTTGTATATTTCTAGACTTAGGCTTAAAAACATGGCGTTAGAGGATGAAAACCAAAAACAGCCCCCGAACGTCCCCGTAGGTGGCACCAACACCTTCCCTGGGACCAATGTAACACGTAGGAACTGACACCGCTCCCGCGGGACTCCTGGTTTGAGAATACGGCGATAATTTGCATATTAATACACTTAGGCTTAAAAACATGGCATTAGAGGGTGAAAACCCGAAACAGCCCCCGAACGGCCCCGTGGGTGGTACCAACACCTCCCATGGGACCAATGTACCTCGTAACAACTAACTGCGCAGCCGCGGAACTCCCGGTTTGAGAATACGATGATAATTTGCATATCTCTAGACTTAGGCTTAAAAATATGGATTTAGAGGTTGAAAACCCATAACAGCCCCCGAACGGCCCCGTAGGTGGCACCAATACGTCCCCCGGGACCAATGATACTCGTAGGAACTGATACCGTAGCCGCGGGAAACCCGGTTTGAAAATAAGACGGTAATTAGCATATTTATAGAATTAGGCTTAAAAGATATGGCGTTAGAGGGTGAAAACCCGAAACATCCCCCGAACGGCCCCGTGGGTGGCACCAATACCTCCCCCGGGACCAATGTAACTCGTAGGATTTGACCGCACAGCCGCGGGACTCTCGATTTGAGAGTACGATGATAATTTGTATATTTTTTTAGACTTAGGATTAAGAACATGGCGTTAGAGGGGGAAAACCCAAAATAGCCCCCGAACGGCCCCGTGGGTGGCACCAACACCTCCCCCGGGACCAATGTTACTCGTAGGAACTGACACCGCAGCTGCGGGACTCCCGGTTTGAGAATACGATGATAATTCACATATTTCTAAACTTAGGCTCAAAAACATGGCATTAGAGGGTGAAAAACCAAAACAGCCCCCGAACGTCCTCGTGGGTGGCCTCAACACCTCTCACTGGACAAATGTAACTCGTAGGAACTAAACACGTAATCGCGGGACTCCCAGTTTGAGAATACGATGATAATTTGCATATTTCTAGACTTAGGCTTAAAAATATGGTGTTAGAGATTGAAAACAGCCCCCGAACAGCCCCGTGGGTGGCACTAACACCTCCCTTCGGACCAATGTAACTCGTAGGAACTGACACTGTAGCCACAGAACTCTCGGTTTGAGAATATGATGATAATTTGTATATTTCTAGACTTAGCCTTAAAAACATGGTGTTAGAGGGTGAAAACCCAAAACATCTCCTGAACGTCCCCATGGGTGGCACCAACACCTCCCCCGGGACCAATGTAACTCGTAGGAACTGACCGCGCAGTCGCGAGACTCCCAATTTGAGAATACAACCATAATTTGTATATTTCTAGACTTAGACTTAAAAACATGGCGTTAGAGGGTCAAAACCCAAAACAACCCCCGAACATCCCCGTGGGTGGCACCAGCACGTCCCTCGGGACCAATGTAACTCGTAGGAACTGACACCGCAGCCGTGGCACTCCCGGTTTAAGAATACGATGATAATTGGCATATTTCTAAAAATAGGTTTAAAAACATGGCTTTAGAGGGTGAAAACACGAAGCGACCGAACAGCCCTATGGGTGGCACCAACACCTTCCACGGGACCAATGTAACTCGTAGGAACTGACCGCACAGCCGCAGGACTCCCGATTTGAGAATACGATGATAATTTGCATATTTCTAAACTTCTGCTTAAAAACATGGCGTTAGAGGATGAAAACCCGAAAAAGCCACCGAATGGCCACG
Source organism: Sambucus nigra (assembly GCA_949130495.1). Lineage (NCBI taxonomy): Eukaryota > Viridiplantae > Streptophyta > Magnoliopsida > Dipsacales > Adoxaceae > Sambucus > Sambucus nigra. Next base: position 387,856,090 of record OX422207.1, on the reverse strand, counting down.
TGCGTGGCACCAACACCTTCCCTGGGACTAATGCAACTCGTAGGAACTGACACCGCAGTCGCGGGACTCCCGATTTGAGAATACGACAATAATTTACATATTTATAAACTTAGGCTTAAATACATTGCGTTACAGGTTAAATACCCGTAACAACCCCCGAACGGCCCCGTGGGTGGCACTAACACCTCCCACGAGACCAATGTAACTCGTAGGAACTGACCGCGCAGTCGTGGGACTCCCAGTTTGAGAATACGATGATAATTTGCAAATTTCTAGACTTAGGCTAAAAAACATGGCGTTAGAGGTTGAAAACCCGAAACAACCCCCGAACGGCCCCGTGGGTGGCACCAATACCTCCCGCGGGACCATTGTAACTCGTAGGAACTAATCGCACAGCCGCGGCTGAACCGGTTTGAGAATATGATGATAATTTGCGTATTTCTAGACTTAGGCTTAAAAACATGGCGTTAGAGGGTGAAAACTCGAAACAGCCCCTGAACGGCCCCGTGGGTGGCACCAACACCTCCTCCGGGACCAATGTAATAAATAGGAATTGACACCACAGTCGCGGGACTCTCGGTTTGAGAATAGGATGATAATTTGAATATTAATAGACTTAGGCTTAAAAACATGGCATTAGAGTGTGAAAACCCGAAACAACCCCCGAACGGGCCCGTGGGTGGCCCCAACACGTCCCATGGGGCCAATGTAACTCGTAGGAATAGACTGCGCAGCCGCGGGACTCCTGATTTGAGAATATGATGATAATTTGCTTATTTCCAGGCTTCAGCTTAAAAACATGGTGTTAGATGGTGAAAACCCGAAACAACCCCCGAACGGCCCCGTGGGTGGCACCAACACCTCCCACGGGACCAATGTAACTCGTAGGAACTAACCGCGCAGCCGCGGGACTCCCGGTTTGAGAATACGATGATACTTTTCATATTTCTAGACTTAGGCTTAAAAACATGGCATTAGAGGGTGAAAACCAAAAATAGCCACCGAACTGCTCCATGGGTAGCACCAATACCTCCCGCGGGACCATTGTAACTCGTAGGAACTAACCGCACAGCCGCGGCTGAACCGGTTTGAGAATATGATGATAATTTGCGTATTTCTAGACTTAGGCTTAAAAACATGGCGTTAGAGGGTGAAAACTCGAAACAGCCTCTGAACGGCCCCGTGGGTGGCACCAACACCTCCTCCGGGACCAATGTAATAAATAGGAATTGACACCACAGTCGCGGGACTCTCGGTTTGAGAATAGGATGATAATTTGAATATTAATAGACTTAGGCTTAAAAACATGGCATTAGAGTGTGAAAACCCGAAACAACCCCCGAACGGGCCCGTGGGTGGCCCCAACACGTCCCATGGGGCCAATGTAACTCGTAGGAATAGACTGCGCAGCCGCGGGACTCCTGATTTGAGAATATGACGATAATTTTCTTATTTCTAGGCTTCGGCTTAAAAACATGGTGTTAGATGGTGAAAACCCGAAACAACACCCGAACGGCCCCGTGGGTGGCACCAACACCTCCCACGGGACCAATGTAACTCGTAGGAACTAACCGCGCAGCCGCGGGACTCCCGGTTTGAGAATACGATGATACTTTGCATATTTCTAGACTTAGGCTTAAAAACATGGCATTAGAGGGTGAAAACCAAAAATAGCCACCGAACTGCCCCGTGGGTAGCACCAATACCTCCCCAGAGACCAATGTAACTCGTAGGAACTGACCGCGCAATCGCGGGACTCCCAGTTTGAGAATACGATGATAATTTATTTATTTATAGACTTAGGCTTAAAAACATGACGTTAGAGGGAGAAAACCCGAAACAGGCCCGTGTGTGGCACCAACACCTCCCGCGGGATCAATGTAACTCGTAGGAACTGACCGCGCAGCCGCGGGTCTCCCGATTTGAGAATATGATGATAATTTGCATATTTCTAGACTTAGGCTTAAAAATATGGCGTTAGAGGTTAAAAACCCGAAACAGCCCCCGAACGGCCCCGGGGGTGGTACCAACACCTCTCCCAGGACCAATATAACTCGTAGGAACTAATACCCCAGCCGCGGGACTCCCAGTTTGACAATACGACAATAATTTGCATATTTCTAGACTTATGCCAAACATGGCGTTAGATGGTGAAAACCCGAAACAGCCCCCGAATGTCTTCGTGGGTGGCACCAACACCTTCCCCGGGACCAATGTAACTCGTAGGAACTAACCCCGCAGCCGTGGGTCTCCCGATTTGAGAATACGACGATAATTTATATATTTGTAGACTTATGCTTAAAAACATGGCGTTAGAGGGTGAAAACTCAAAACATCCTCCGAACGGCCCCGTGGGTGGCACCAACACCTCCCACGGGACCAATGTAACTCGTAAGAACTGACCACGCAGTCGCGGGACTTTCGATTTGAGAATACAACGGTAATTTGCATATTTCTAGACTTAGGCATAAAAATATTGATAATTTTAACTCATAAATGCAATTTTTCAGCTTGATTAAATTTTTTGTAAAACTACTTGGTTAGTGATATTTTTTTTATGTATCCTATCATTTGTAGGATTTTTGCACGTGGAACAAATGAAGGAGGGAATGGTTTACAACATGAAGATTGTTTATACGTTGTGGACATTCAGGATTTTTTTATGTGTACCGTCTTGCGGGCTTTTATTGTTTAGTTTTATGGCCGTGCGGGCTTTTATAATTTGATTGTTGAATTTTATGGTTGTGCGGGCTTTATAATAAGGAGGTTTTACATTTACAGGTTTTGGAATGTCAAGAAAATAGAGAAAACTCTGCCCAATTTTTTTTTTGGTCTGTGAATTATTAAGACGTGTAATATTTTTAAGTTTATATATATATTTATTTATTAACAACGTTCTCGATTCGCAATTTGTGATTTTTTTTATTGTTTTGCCAATAATAAATATTTGTAACACCTCGTAAGCGTCCAACGTTACACGTAGCAACCGACGATGCACTCACAGAACCCCCAATTTTAGGATTGGACCAAAAAAACACATTTTTTTTATTTTTTTCGTCACGCATAAAAATGGTCGCGGTCAAAGTCCACGATCGTTTTTTTCATCACGGTTGTGGGTCACGGACTTGGGCCACGACCATTTTTTTATTTTTTTGTCACGGTTGTTGGGCCCCGGAATTTGGCCGCGACTAATTTGTCACAGTGAGGGCCGCGACCATTTTTATTTTATTTTTTTGTCACGGTCGTGGGTCGCGGACTTTGGCCGCGACCAATTTGTCATGGTTGTGGGTCACGGATGAGGGCCGCGACCAATTTTTTTAATATTTTTTTGTCACGGTCATGGGTCGTGGACTTTAGCTGTGACCAATTTTTCACGGTTGTGGGTCACGGATGAGGGTAGCGACCAATTGTTTTTATATTTTTTTATCACGGTCGTGGGTAGCGGACTTTGGCCGTGACTAGTTTGTCACGATTGTGGGTCACAGATGAGGGCCGCTACCCGTCACGACATGGGTCACGGCCTAAGTCCACAACCATCTGTCGTGACCCCTCTCGGCCGTGACCATTTTTTGGTCACGGACTTGGGCCGCGACCCACAAAATGGTCACACCCGAAATGGTCACGGCCCAAGTCTGCGACCCATAGCTTTGGTCAGGGATTTTGGCCGTGACCAATCGCCAGTTTTGGTGTAGTGTAGCTCGTTATCTATTTGACACACATGAATAAGTCAAAGAATGGAAAAAGTAAGTTTAAATTATTTTTAAGTTTTACATTATGTTACCTTATTTTATACATGATTAATTTTGTAATACGTTCATCACATTAATTTTATGCAAAAAATATGAAGCCTGTGAGAACAATAAAAGACGAAAAACAATGGCACGGTCAGACAGTGATTTAGGTTGTGGTTGTCACACGAGGTAATTATAATGAAAATGGATGTTATGTAACGTTACATTACAATAAAACTTTACAACTAACCTAATTAATTTATATATATTCTCAGCTCTTAAGGATGGGTGATGTGACATCAAGGCTTGCTCGTCTAGCTAATGGACCTTTGTTTATGACACAAGAGTATAAAAAGTATCGATTGAATAGTTACATATTCGGAGCAAGGGTGTACGAGGAAAGTACAAATGTACAGAACTCGGGCATTTTATACAAGGCTCTTACTTTCTTTCGAGCGAGCACAAAAGATAAAAACCTCGTTGAAGCTCAAATGACTTAATATGGTGTAATTCGAAATATATTTGAATTGGACTATGTAAGCATCAAAGAGGTTGTATTTTACTGTGATTGAGTAAGAGTTGAGGATAAAAATGCTTGTAAAGTTTATCCCAGCACCAATTTGATCATGATTGACTTGTCCAAGTTGAAAAGAAACGAACACGTAAGCGATGAGCCATTTGTTTATGCATTTTAAAAGGTCAAGCAAGTGTTTTACTCGGAGTATATCAACAAAGAGTCATGGTCAATCGTCCTACATGCGCCAAAGCGTCTAAATAGTAGTGTGGATGACTTGTCTCCTCCTACCGAATATCAATCCATTTTTTATGATAACCCGAATTTGAAACAATTTTTATATATGTAATAAGTATTCCAATTATCATATAATAGTTTAATGTTTTTATCGAACATCAGTTTATTGCTTTTAATTCATTTGTACTTTATAATTTTCTCTCTCTCTTCCCTTTGTATGTGTGTGTGTGTGTAGGTGTGAGGGGAGGGAGTTTTCAACTATTTTCTAAAATTACTTCGTGTCACAACCCATTCGAGAGTGGCACGACCACATAAAATGTTTGTATGTCTTCTTCAGGTGTGTGTGTGTGTGTGTGTGTGTGTGTGTGTGTGCAGGTGTGTGTGTGTGTAGGTGTGTTTGTATTCTTCTAATTCATTTGGATTTGTACTAATAACAACAATTTTTATAGAAAATGACTCCTCCAGGGATTAATATAAGGATGATGATAATGATAATGATGATGTCTTCTTCAGGGGTCCGCGGTAGTAGAGGCGACGAGGACTCCTCAGCCCCTAGGCTCCCCAAATGAGGAAAATTAGGAAGGGTCATTGAGAACAAGACGGGCTTATTGACTAGATCCCTCAAGCTAGTGAAGATGATTATCGGGTCGGGGTACACCAGTTGGAGGGAGATGCCAAATGAGCTCAAGTCGGCTATTTGGGCAGCACTACAGGTAATGTATTTCAATTTCAATTTCAATTTCAATTTCAATTTCAATTTATATTTTAATTTCAATTTATATGTATGTTTATATTTATTCACGACTAACACTTACATTGTTTTTGTTTTGTATTTATTTGACATGAATAATCCAGCCTACCCCCAGAACTCCGTGATTTTGTGTTGGAGCAGTTGAGGGAGAAAAACCTGACATGGAAGAAGAATTTGAGGGATCGGTACTTTGGGAAGACCTGGGAGTCCATTATCAGAATGCGTGAGTCCATCTCGCCGAAGGAGTCGATCGCATTGGCACATTGGCAAAAGTTCATTGACAATGATATCGAGGAGAGATAATTGGCATATGAAAAATTGGGAAGGGAAAACCAGGCAAAAAAGAAAAACGTTGACTACTCCGGTCGGACGTCTTACGCTGAGGTGGAGCACAGGATGGTAAGTTTTTATTTTTCTATAATTATAGAAATATGTTATTCTGCATTATTTTACTTTGCGCTACTTACTAATTTTGAACTATTTTATTTCAAGGGACGGGGAGGTGGCCATGGGGGTAGACCAACTAGGATCGATGCCTATATGGAAATTCGGAAGAAGAAGGACAAGGATAAGGAGGTGTCCCCGAGCGTCGCGGCCACGATTGTAAGTAATCCGACTGTTTAATTTTTGTGAATTATGTTATAATTTTTTTATTTACTTATTTAACTAATCGTGTGCTTTTTGTCATTTCAGGCAAAGCTTAAGGAAGTGCATGAGTCGCAGTATAATGTCGACAAGTCATCTTTGTCCATGGATGCACTCAACCAAGTGCTAAGCACTGATCGCAAGGGGAGGACTAGGGGGTGAGCTCGTGGGTGGGAAAATCTAGGATCATTGGAATGGAGACGAGCAATGCCGAGTTGGCTCGTCATGTGGACACGCATGACGTGAAGCTATCAAGGTTGGAGGCGACGGTCCTAGATATGTACGCATTCATAAAGCATCAGTTGGGAGGAAAGGGCAAGGTAAAGGTGGTGAAGGGGGAGGTTGAGGAGGAAAAGAACATGGAAATCGTTTCTTCATCGCCGATATGAGCGGACTCACCGCTTGATGATCAAGTCCCATACTGGGCTCCCGTCTAGCGGCCTATATCAACAATCGGTTGGTCGAACGTGTTTTTACGCGACATATATGATGGACAACGGATAGCGAGGTGGTTGAGGGACCCGAATACTGTCGAGGGTATGTCGTTTAATGGACATAACCTTTAAAACATCGAGGTCAAGGTGCTCGTCACGCATGTGATACCCAAAAAGGAGAACTCCACATTGTGGTTGCACAAACAGTGCGGTGTGACACATATTCAGGGATGTCTCAATGCGTATATCGCGTGGCCTTCCTTCCTCCTCTAACCTACCCTAGACACTATGTCATGACACTATTTGTATGTATTTTTATTTGTACACTTGGATTATATTTGAATTATTTTTATTTGTTATATTTTGGTTTGGATATGGATTATATTTTTATTTTATTTGGATATGGAAATATATATGCAATGAATTGGTGCATTATTTATATTTTATTTGGATATATGTTGTTTGAACATGTACAATTTTTCTATAAAAAGTACAAAGATACTGTTGGGCCGTGGCAGTGGTCAAACTGCCAAGCAGATTTTTTTAAAATTCTGCCCAAATTTGTCGTCGTCATTAACCGTGACAAGTCCGTGACAAATAAAACTTGTCACAGTCATTGACCATGACAATTTTTTAAAGGTTATCACGGGTTTGTCACGGTCTTTCATCGTGACAAAATCTTATTAAGGTCAAAGACCGTGACAAGTCCATGACAACAAAAGTTGTCACCCCCAGAACTATCACGGTCATTGACCTTGACAAGTTGGACTTGTCACGGACAATGACCGTGACAATACTTCAAATTTGGTGTAGTGTTTTCTCACTATTTTTTATCACACTTTGATCACATTTTCCAAACTTTTTCATAAAATAAGAGATATATACAAGATTCATATTATGGGTTAGACATCGCCATTATTTTCGCATACAAACTACATGAACTTTGATGTTGTTTTTGGCTACATATCTTTCTTAAAGATATTTTGGGATTAGGATCCTCCTTTATTCATCCCACTTTTATTCATGTTCACATATTAGTATTTCATTCGTATATTTAGCATATTTTTTTCACGTAGTTAGTTATCTTGCCTTATTAGTTCTTAGTAGTCCTATATGATACGTACTGACTTTTCTATAGTGATGATAAGGTATCAGAATTCCTCTCAAACTTTAGTTATTTACACACACCTTTTAGTTAGTTTATCTCCTTACAATTATTCATTCCCATCTTTCACTTCTCAAACTTTCACATTAATAAACATTTCACATATTATACACATGTTCACGAATTCTAGGTGAAGAAGAATATTTGTTACCCAGGAGAGACCTAAAGGGAGAAATGGGTGCCTAATATCTTCTCATTCTATAACATAGTCTCCGAGCTCACATATTTTTTAACGATGCATACATTAGTAGTCATTTTATGTTGTCTCTTTAGGGATGGCTACTTATTTTGTCTATTTTGAATAAAATAGATGGGCGACTCTGATATCTACATATTCACAAACCTCACACGCATGTGATAGTCATTTTACGTACTTTTGATCCCGTGACCCATGTAAGCGAGGAGATTTTTTTAGAATAGGATGGCCACACAAAGAGAAGGTTAAGAGAGTTATTTAAGAACTCCCGATTCTTAAAATAATCGTAGAGAAGAGAAAAATCCTTGAGCAACAGAAGAAGACCGAAGAGAACATCACACTATGGGGGTTATTCATGTCCTCCCAGTTCTATATAAATTTTCTCATCAAACTTCTCACATAATCCATAATGCCTCGTTCTTTATCTCTCGATAAGGATTTCCACTTATTTTGCACATTGATCGCCAAGAGAATCATCCCCCTTTTTTATGAAGAAATCCCTAAGTTAGGGCCTGGCCACAATTATGATCTCAGTTGATATCCAATGGAAGACCGTTCCATTGGTACAAGATGATAATGGTTCTACATTGAATATTTTTCCACTTTAAACACTCTGATGTCTAAGGCCACAAGTCAGTGATCCAAATCCCACATCATCCACTTTGCATGCCTATGATAACACTCATCGAAAGGTTATGGGATCAATTTTTCTCAAACTCGGGGGTGGTCAAATTTTTCCTCAAGTGGATTTTCAAGTGATCGACATCCCAACCTGTTTCATCCTATTTCATAGTCTCCCATGGCTCCACAGTATTATAGGCATTTCTTATTCTCTCCATCAAAAGCTCAAATTCTTCCCAGGCAACCAAATCATCACGATTATTAGGGATGAAGACAATTTAGATAGTGTCGACACTAATAATGCAGTCTTAAAAATCCAACACATTATTAATGATATGTTTCTCTCAAGTTTCTATGTTAACCCACTCCATCACCCATCATGATATGATTTCAAAAAAGGGGCAGGCCCTGAGCATCCCACACAGAAATGTTAATTATCCAATTGTTCAAGAAGATGCACTTCATGCCTAGAATGGAGCTTGATTGTAGATAGCAAAGGATCGTTGAGTTGATTTTACAGAAAATTGCTTAACCACCGCATTGTTTGGAGTATCAACCTTCTCCATAAGAACTCTTGGATCTCTATAAACTATAAAAGTAGAGGACATTAAAAAGAAAAGAGTTCATCCCTTGAGACTCCCTAAATAGTCACTTCATCAAAGTAGGCAAATATTTCATCTATTATGGTTTCCCTAAGTTATGGTACAATGCAGTTGAGAACAAGATGAAATCGAGTTTTGAGATATTCTTAGAAAATAAGTTCACCTAGACTGAGGGATCTAAACACGATGTGAATTCCTATAACTCAAGCTCTTTTGATAGTGAAAGCACTGAGAGCACTGGCAGTGATCAATTATTTGGCCTTGATGAACTAAGGATGGACATTTTCATGCTCTGTGTTGAAACCTTAGTCATCTGACCCTACTGAGAAGATATTTTCGGCTGACAGGCCTCTGCACGACTAGTGGAGCATCTCGGTCAATCCGAACCTACCAACTAATAACCCTACCATTTATCAACTTTAGACCGAACATATTCATATCTTTCATGTTGCTAATGTTGATGTAAATGAGGCCTCCTTTGAGGAGGTCCTCACTACCATTTTCCAAAAGATAATATCAATGAAATAAACGTGGATTTTGATTATCTTGGTGTCCCTTATATCAATTGCATTAAATATGTTAATCAAATAGTTGATGAATATGATTTAATAAATGAAGAATTATTAACTGATCTCAATAAGGAAAAATATAAAACGACAGAATCGCGTTCAAATTAATTATATCGAAATTATTGTAATTAATTTTGGCTCTAGTAGCGATCCATGCGAGATTGTGATAGGATCAACCCTCCATGAGCAAGAGAAATCACCATTTGAAGAGATTATAAAGGGGTTTGTGGATGTCTTTGCATGGTCTTACAATGACATGAATGACATTGATCTTGAAATCATGCAACATGAGATCCCTGCATACCTTGAATACAAGGCTATTAAGCAAAAGTCGAGGAAGTTTAGACCTAAAAGGTCCTTCAAAGTGAGAGAAAAAGCGATCAAGAAGTTGAATGTGGGTTTTATCTATGTGGTTAAATATCCATCTTGTATTTCGAACATAGTCCCTATGTTGAACTCTATAGGTAAAGTTTGTATGTGCATCGACTATCGAGATTTGAATAAATCTTCTCCAAAGGATGACTATACTTTACCCAAGATCGATATGATCATCGACAACACCGTTTCACTACCTCATGGGGAATATTTTTTACACTTTTATGCCTTTCAATCTCAATAATCTTGGGGCTACATACTAAAGGGAATCCATGATCATTATGCATGATCTCATCCATTAGGAAGTCAAATTCTATGTTGAGAACGTGATCATCAAATCCAAAACTCAAAAAAGTCACATCCCTACCTTAATAAAATTCTCCAAATGACTGCGACAATATCAAATGTGTATTTATTGTCACCAAAAGGAAACTCTTAGGCTTCATGGTCAGCAAGAAGGGTATTGAGGTAGATAATGCCAAAATCAAAGCAATCCTTCACATGCCACCGCCTCGAACTGATAAAGAAGTATGGAGTTTCTTAGGGAAGATCCGATAGATAAGCATATTCGTTAGTAAGCTCACCTCCCTCTGTGAACTTATCCCCGAGATCCTCTGAAAATATTAAACCAAGGTTTGGAATGAGGCATGCTATGAATCCTTCCATAAAATTAAGCAGTTTCATACCCAAACACCTGTGCCCATGCCACCATAGACTTTCCTACCTTTTGTCTTATACCTAACCATCACTGTTACCGCTGTTGGGGTTGTGCTAGCCCAATAAATTAAAGAATCACATAAAGAAGAAGGGTTAGACATTAAAGAGATCATGCAAAAAAATTAATAGTGGGGAATGTGAACCCCACATAAACAACCACATGATTTCCATAAATTTTGTTCGATAAGGTTACTATTAGATTACCATGGTTCAGGAATGCACAACATAAGTCAGGATGTGCCTCAAGGGTCATAAACTCTCTAATCTTTAATATTTGCCTCGTATGAGTTGTATAATATGACATCTCCATGTACTTTCTCAACTTGGGGCATCAACATCATTGGTAAACTCAATCCCAAAGCATCTAGTGGGCATAAATTTATCTTGGTCGTTATTGATTACTCCACCAAATGGGATGAATTCGAGTCATATGCCATGTTGAATGCTAAGAAAAAGGTCAAGTTCGTCTGAAATAATACCATTTTCCACTACGGGGTCCCTTGTGAACTCGTATCAGATAGTGGCCTCCATTTTGAAGTTGAGGCATTGGAAGTGGTTGAAGAATATGGAATTCATGAACACGGGTCCTCACCATATATACCATAAACTAATGGGGTTGTCTAATCTAAAAATAAGAGCCTTAAATCTATCTTCAGCAAGATAACTGAAAGCTATAGAGATTGGGTTAATAGAATACCTACACCCTTTGGGGCTATGACATGTCTATTAAAATCCTCACCCAGGTTACCCCATACTCCCTAATCTATGGCATGTAAATTGTTTCACCTTTCGAACTCAATATACCTTCCCAATGAGTCATGATTGAGATCCAAGTGGGAGAAATTAAATGGCCCTGAAGCCCCTATGACAAGTAGGCACTATTGGATGAAAAGATATTATATTCTTTATATCACATATAAGTGTATCATTGCCGCATTACGCTATCATTCAATAAAAAAATCAAAGACAGTGGTGTGCGAGAAGGTGACCTCACTCTCAAATAAACCGTGTAACCTATCTGGGACCCTATAGAGAAATTAAAGCCCAATTGAAGCAAGCCATACATTGTAAAGAATATCTTTTTAGGAGGTTCCTTTATGATCACTGACCTCGATGGACAATAAATGGCATGCCCAGTCAACCTTAATCTCTTAAAAAACTTCTACCCTTGATCTGACTCTCATCACAATATGCAATTATCACCTCTCTTTTATTATTAAAAAAAACTCTACGTGTCTTCCTTTATCGGTACCACATAGAACCTGATCCTTTAAAAATATTTTTTAAACATTACAAACTCTTTTATCCCCACAAAGGAATGTAAGCAACCTAGAAAGTGACTTTGTATACAGTCCTTTCTTTTTCATGAAATGCTATTATTTTTGCCCATTAGGATACGTGAGTCTCAATCATCATTTTAATAGAACAAAAGGTTTATATATTCCTTCTGGATTGGCATAGGCAATTCAAACATAAATGACTCATCCACAAAGGCACAACAAGATACCAAAAAAATAATTAATTTATTTTATAGAAATGAATCCTATTCAAAACACATGTTTCATAACATCACAAATATCTCCTCACTTGATTACACCAACATACCAAAACCGAAAACCAAACCCACACTTAAATCTACATCGGGCTTACTTCCAACCCAAATTGTCAATTACATACAAAAACCTACACGAACATACCAAGGCCGAAATTGAAATCCTACCAAACCTTTTAAACGAGAGCTTCACAAAATCGTCTTCAACTTCCAGAAGGACCTGATTTATTACCATTATCGTCATCATTACCTTCTGAAGGTCTCTTAGAATCCCCATTTTGGATTTGTACCCACATTTTCTCACTGTAACGATATATCTTAAAAAGATTTATAGGTACCATCGCATCTCTTTCCACTACCTTAGCTGCAATAAGTAACCTTTGACCAAATTCCTCTGTACACAACTTCAAGACCAAATCTATCCACAACCACTCCAGATAATCCATTGAAGCCACTGAAGCATCCCTCGTAGAAAGGGTCGGATGTCAAGTGTGCCTACGACATTACCAGAAATTACACAAAGGCGTCCTCAATGACTCAGTTAGGTTTTCTATAAGAATGAAGTTACTTATGTGAAGAGGGATGATTTTACCCCATATGACATCACGTAAGAGTCCTTAGAAGAGCTATAATGATGTATGATTGAAGCCTATTAGTAGTTATCCAGCTATAAACGGGTGTCAACTCACACGATGAGGCGATAGACTAATTCAGAGAAATAGTTCCATTCTCTAATAACCAGTCATTCACAGATGTGTTAAAATCCATGCAAGGCCGAAGGAAGCATTTATAAGTACTAAGTGAAGGAAAAGGGGGAGGCACAACCAATCATAATCTCTCTACTACCCACATGTATAACATCGCAGGCTTCCATACAGAAAGGTAGATGGGTCCTCTTTCCAGTCATCAAGACAATTCAAGGTCTCCACATAAATAGTGGTAGTAGAATTTTAATGACACTGCATCCATAAGACTATGGAGTTAACTTGGGTGTTCGTACGAATGCCTCTTGTCACCAGAAGCAACTTGGCAGTCAAACCTAATTCCATAGCCCCACTATACCCAATGGACCAAGCATCCTAGTAGTTCACCAACTCAAACAATGAAAAAGGCTCAATTTCTCTTCCACTCACCAATGGCAAAGTAGTAAAAGGATATATATGTAATAACTGTCCCAACCCGTCCCCCAAAGAATGGCAAAATTCAGTCATAGTGGCCAAAACATGAGGATATATGCCCAGCATGGTAGAAAATTCCTTATAGGTTAGGCACACCTTGTCTAGTAAGAAAAACATATGGTCCTCGGGGTACCAAAATTGTAGAGCCGCCTGCAGAAGGCCTCATTTGATCACTCAGTTACACTAGAAAGTAACTGACACAAGTTGAATGCCACATAGTTAACTTCATACATTCATATAGCTTCTCAACAGTCAGGATAAGCACAATACTCTCCAGTCATGGGACTGGCCATTTAAAGAATGGTTTAAAATGCAAAGGGTGAATAAATGAAGAAGATTGGTGATTCTAAAAGACCACATTAAACCCCTTTTATAGTCAAAATCCTCCACAAGATAACAAGGAAGTTGAGCTATTGAAGTTAATGCAAGAATCATTATACTAATGTTGCAGCAAGAGAGTACCAAAGCCTGAAAATCCAAGTACTTAGCATTGACATGTCAACAAGTAGGCTAGGGTCGATGTTGTTTGGCACACACCAATTTTATAATTTTCCTCTCTTTTTCTGTCCCTCTTTTGTCTAAATGAATCTTCCAATAAGTGATTTTTCACCTAAAAGTTTCCCGACCATTCCTTTATAAAAAATATTCAAAAAAGTTTTAAAATACATTACACACTTTTTCATCTCATAAAAGCCCTTAGTGGAAAACTAAAAGTGAACATAGAGTAAGTCACTAAATTAATATATATATATATATATATATATTGCTTTTTGAGTTTTCAGGTACAAAGAGAAAAAGAGAAAGAAAACTTATCAAGGCGTAGCCCAAAATTTTTCCCTAATCCTGTAAAAACTATCAATGATCACAATGAGGGAATTTATCACAACGGAGAGAGGTGGAGGCTCTACTCCTAAATCTGGAAGAAGGAACATTGTCCTTAGATACTGCTGGAGCAGTGAAAGTATAGGTCAGTTGCCGAATCTGTTCAACCACTTAAGCCATCCAATACCGAATGTCTTGCACCTAGAAAGTCTGCACAAATAAAGTCTATAAAGGAAAATAAGAAGAGACAATAGAAATTGTCATGCAAATAAAGAGCAAAATCTAAATGTAGAAATCAAGAAAAAAGGTAAGTACACTTATCCCTACTCGACCATCATTCGCTGATAAAGGAGGAATGCCCTCCAACTCCACATGAGGGAGATGACGAATCTCCAATATGTCCCTACCTTCCAAGCGTAGATATCAATAGGGTAACCCATACTTGGATTGAGAAAGGGGATGTTATGTCCAATAACCATTGCCCAAAGCTTTAACCGATGACCCAGGTACCCTGCTGCCTCTTACTCTAGTTGTTGGGGGCAGATCCCCATCCACATCGTAGATCGAGGGTGGCATCAACCAGCTTAGCATGAAATATATATTATCATGCGGAGTTACCATATTTGTATATATAGAATAATTTTAGACTACTGTAGCCTCCACCCTCTCCTCAACATTATCATATCTAAGTCTAGCATACAGATCGAAGGATTCGCTAGAGAGACCACCATCTCTCCTACCATCACTCGTCTAACCACCCTACCCCACCTGGTACCATTCGTACGCAAACTCATGCAACAACAACCGACACATATGAGTATGTAGGACGGTGATATCGATCGTTCCTAGGCAAAGAACATCACATGTCCAAATAAATTCACTCATCAAAATGCAATCTAAAAATGATAATCAAGTTAATACAAAACTCCAAAATAGTAATAAAAGCCAACCTAGCCGCTCATGTGGGTGTTCAAGACCCTCCTCACATCCTTAGGAGATGATGGAGTTTTGGAAACCCTATTCTCCTTTCTCCAATTCCTCATTTTAGGCCACACGTTGGCATCCAGCTCCTTCAGACGCATCAGTCGGGTGTTATACCCGATCACCCTGTAAAACCATACCTAAAAAGAAGAAAATTCCAAAACTACAACATAATCATAAAAATAACACAAGAAAATCAAAAACACAAAAATAATAATACCTCCAACAGATATGATGACCCCGTAAAAGAAGGTCAACAGTAGTGACTGAAGGCGGCATCAAACTCCACTACTCGTAGTTTTACATCTGCACGAAGTCCTACGAAAACAAAAGAAACAAGAATTGGACATCGTCGCCACTCTTCGCTGACAATGTATTCCCCAGTAGGAACAAAATGAATATGAGCAACATCTATCTCACCTACTTCGCATCTTCAACACCCACTAACTATCTTATTAAGGCCTCCTTCAGATATGCCACACTCATTGACTCTCCTGAGCTGATATGCTCCACCTCCCTCAGCGTCGTTTCTATTGACTCATTCGTGAGGTGGAAGGATCAATCCACCACTATCTGCATCCCCTCACATATCAAATCAAGAATGTAGACTTCCATCGATGTCGCCATCATCTCCCCCACTCCAAAATGGATTATTTTAGTGGTATCCCACCACCTCTCCCCCATAGCACATAGAATCGTTGAAGTTCATGGCATCTCGTATGACATTCCTACTAAATGTCCAAATACCGCACCCTACACTAGGATTTCCACTTGCTCAAGAAGGTGCTCCTAGACACTCTTCACCCAATTTGACTCCTAATCTCGAATGGCCAAAGAAGATATCCTCACCTAAAAATCACATTGATAGCGCGCTAGAGGTGTGGTCGCGTAAGGCCACAGTCGTTGTTTTCTGTCTCGCCGTGACTATACAAACAAACCTAAATTAATACTACACTCAACTGGTGAGTATAGCGGTAAGTCGGGTATCGAAAATCCACAGGGACAAATTGCTAGAATTTATATGATTTAATATATTGAAATAAAAGTGTAAAAGGATAATTACAAACTAAAAAGTAAAAGATGCAAAAAAGGGAAAGATTAATCTAAGCAAGGGTATTGAAACTAGATTATGAAAGTGAGTAAAACTATAGGTTGCGCTGAATATCCCTCACCCGGGCTAATTTGTATAAAATGGTTACATGGGTCGACGAGTTATTACAAATGCATCTCGTTTCGACAGTTAATTAAACCAAGGGTTGTCACGCCCCTAAATCATCATAAAAGCCTAATAAGATTTTAGCGTCAACAAATATCCCAGAAATTACGCACGAAAGGTCGTAAGCACGGAACATAGATGATATGCCCTATCAAATCTCCTAGGCATAATAACTAGGACAACACACCCGAAATAGACCCGCAAACACTATCACCAAGCCAAGCAACGCGTTAACTCGAGTGAGTTCCATTCAAACACAACCTAATTTAAATTACCTAGAAAGTATATTAAAAAAGCGGTAAATCTATACAAGAAAGCGTGTAAAGAAAGCAAGTGAACCTAATTTAGAAAGCATATAAACCTAATTAACAAAGCAAGAAACAATGAAAAACAACTATATTAATGGAGAGGGTAATGAATAGTCAACTTACAAACCCAAAAGTGTGTCAATACAAGAGGAAATGAAGAAGAACTAAGCAAAAACACAAACTCTAAGCTAAACTATCTTCTAAAACTACCTAAAATTGTGTGTATCTATTTATTACAACAAAATTGGCTTATATATCAAGTGGGAATTAAATTAGACAAGAAAAGAGAAAAGAAAGGAAAAGAAAAGAAAAAAAAGGCAAAATATGTCCAGAAAATAGGGGATCAATCGATCGACCAAAAGGGTCAATCGATCGATCAAAGCCAATTTTCAGCTATCTAGAAGGGTCAATCAATCGACAAAAAGGGTCGATCAATCGATCAAGCATGGGCAGCACACTGCATTGCTGTTTTGGTTTCCAAGATTTTCTCGTCTGTTGAAATCGCCGTAACTTCTTCGTTATGAATCGGAATCGCGCACCGTTCGCGACCACGCAAAGCTTGCAAGGAGGGCTACAACTTTCGTGAAGATGATGGATTGACTAAGTTGCCCTTGAACGTGCGACTGTGTATGGAAATCGAGTGGAATCCGTCCGAACTTCACACTTAGCATCCAAATACCTATAAAAGCTCAATTAACCCCTGCAAAACGTGTTAACGTAGAAATCCGAGGTTGTCTGGTTAACGAGCATAAATATAGGTAATAAGATACCCGAGGGGGCTAAAACGCGTCCGTTCGGAGGATGAAATACACAATATTTTCCTATGATCACACCCCCTAACTTACACATTGCTAGTCCCTAACAATGAAATAGGATGCAACAAGAACTACAAGTGAACCAAAAACAGGAGATAGTACAAAAGTAAGGTATATAACAAAAGTCCACTTTCGCGGGCGATTCGATTGCATTTAGCATATGCAATAAGACGTTAAACCCCTAGGTCACCCTAGTGGACGAGTGTCATCTTGTGAGGGTTTTCAGAGATGGTACCCACAAACATCACATGGTTTCTGTAATACCCCGTAATTTTATTGATTTTTATTTAAGAGACTAAATAAATTAAATGAGAATTAATTGAGAATTAATCCAGATATAAATACTAGCGAGATGTGAGTTAGTATTTGATTATGATATTAAAATTGGATATTTCATGAGTATTGAAAGTATTTAAATTGTCACGAGGCAAAAATGCGACAAGTTGGGAAACTTAGTTGGGACGCGCGTGTCAGTCGCGTCGGGAACGAAATTATTTAAATTAAAAAGTGAATTATATTTTTATAAACTAAATGGTCATTTTGAGTGCGCCAACGTGTCCGGAAGGGTCGAAATAGTCAGAAAACACTAGCCGGGGGTTTAGTTTGGGTCCCGGAGCACTTTTAGGCCAAACCAACTACCTAGAGGGGTATTTTGGTGATTTTAAAAATTAGGGAATTAAAACCCACGAGAATTAGAGTTTATATTTATAATTTTAAAGGGGCCACTAAGGCCATTACCAGAAAAAGATAAGAGAGTGGGCTACGGGAGTTTTGAGAGAAGTTGGAGAGAGGTTACAAGAGCCAAACCAAAGCCATCACCCATCACCACCATTCTGGAAGGATTTGTGACCGAAAGAAGGGAAATTAAGCCTAGAATCAACGACAACAAATCTGGAAAAATGAATCTAAGGAAAGTGATTTGATATTTTTAAGTGCATTGAATATTTCTTTCATGTTTAGTGTAGGAACTATTTTGTCTTGAAAGTTTTGAGGAAAACTAATGAAATTGTTGGAGAAACTCTAAATTTGGGATAGGATTTGTATGGAGAATGACTATGGACAAATTTATTATTCGAAAACTTAAATATGATGACTGAAAAATGGATTTATGATGAGTAATTTGGCACAATAAAATTCTGGGTTCATGTTCATAGGGTTTGGGGTAAAATTTGGGGATTAATGATAATTACATGTTATTTAGGAGGATTTGACCCCCAAAAATATGTTAAGAAACAACCTAAGAGGGTTTAGAGAAGTTTAAGAACATTAAAATGCTATTGGGATGATCTTAGGATGAGTTTAGAGAAGAGAAAATTTGAGAAAAACGAATTGGAAATTTTCTGGGATTATTTTGCCATCTCGTTAGAAGACCTGCCCAAGTCGTTCGAATGAGACTTCTAACGAGATGACAGTACCCCTTGTAAGGAGTTGGTAGTTAGTTCGAAGCCTTTTGTTTAAACGACCTCATTCGAACAATATTTCTAACGAGTTGACAGAATGGCCTTTTTGGCCTGATTTGATTTCAAACCTCTAGAAGACTTATATAATTGAGTGTAATCCTTCCCTTTTTGATTTATGGATATAGTTGTGAGATTAGAAGTACGTCAAGGATTAAAAAATTAGAGTATTGTAGTAAACCGGATGATATTTATTGGTTATGATATAAGTATCTAAAAACTTCGACGCGAGGAGAGTTGATAACTTTAATGTATATAAATCGGGGAACTTGTAAACGTGTAACATGAAATGACGGTATAGGATGAGAAATATACCTCTATTAATATTATGGGATACTGAAGATGTGTGAATGCTTGGTATATGTAGTTAGTTATGTATAACATACCTACCATACTTGCTATCACGAGAGGTCGGCATTCGATCAGGGCCATCTAGTCTTTGTGTGCCTACGGGGGGGATTTAGATTAGTACCTCTAGGACATAGGTCAGAGAAGGCTTATTGAGAAGTTAATAAGTCTGTTGATCATGGGTACGTAGGTATGTGCGTAACCTATGTGATGTGAACTATGTTCACCTCCATTATGTGTGATTGTTTTATATTGAAAACGATTCCTGAGAGATTCGGAATACGTGGTCGTTATGTACGTGATGTACCGGGATGGGACAGCAGAGTATGTGTGCACCGCGGTTTAGTCTTAGGGTACCAGTGTTGTATATTTATGATGAGAACAATGTACTGCTAATTGAAATGAACTGTCATGAGTAAATGTAAGTGTGAATAATAGAAACATTTTTAGTAGAGTTAAAAATGGAAAATCTTGGAACTAATTAGAAAAGTATAACTCTCTATTTATATTAAGATGTCAGAACTTAAATCGTGAATCGTATAGTAATGTTAGATTTTGTATTGGACTAGTTAGATATGGGAATTTATAGAATGGGTACGAGTACGATAGGAGTGAACAATTAGTTGAGAGGTGAGGAACTCATGTGAGTGTACGCACTATCATGTACTTTATATTCACTGTTTAATTATATTAAACCACTTGTTGTATTTTAAACTGTTTTCACAATGGGGCTCTGACCCGTTTTCTTTCCAATCTATTTTTGTAAAAACCTTTTTAGGTGCCCAACCACAAGGACACCAAGCTTAGGATTTCTATTCCCATGACGTGCTGTAGTTGTTATGGAAGTTACAGGATCTAGATAGTAGACGCCTCCACTTTCTATGTTGACTCTATTTCAGATTTACTCATCTGTAGGGCATGTCGCCCCATTTCTTTTAGAGACATTTCATTTACTTAGTTTTCATTTCATATTTTGGGTTGTAATTAAATTAATGATTCAGGCATTTATTTGTTACTTCAGTATTTAAATTGTTGTGAGGTGTATTTCTCCAGATTTAGTTTATTACATCGTTATTTATTTGTGATTGTGATGTGGTTGTGATATCAGTATTTCGTAATTCAAATGGATGTCATGTTAATCGAATTTAATTAAAAATTAACAACTCACTTTTTAAATATTAGGTGGCTAGTAATTATAAAAAAAATGTTTTCGACGGTGATGCTATGAACTGAACCAACTTGGCATTTTGTATTAATTTGAATAAAGGAGTAGCTACCCTATATTTAATTAGTCGGGGTGTCACAATTTCCTCCAAATATGCCCAACCCAACATGCGATAAGCCCAACAATGGCGAAAAGGATTTCATACAGATTATTAGCACATTGAACGAATTCAAACAAAAGTCCAAATCATTAACATTATAGAATGCACCTCATAGAATTGAAACCTTAAAATGTGGGAGGGGAGCGAGCACATGCAAAGTGTGATTTGGAGAAAAACTTATATAAACCGGATAAACATTAAAACAAGCATATATTCAATCCTCATGGGCATTACACTCATCAAACGAATTCACTCAAAATAGGGAGGTAACACACGGAACGTGCGGGCTAAAGAGTAAATGGAAATGGAAACTAGGCCGCACACATATCACAAATGAAGAACACTATATATAAACAAAAAAATTGTAATCTCAATGAAAGGATACCGCACACTAAAAGAGGCAAAATGCACTATCACAGATTATCAAAACTATTATGCCTTTTGAATTACATCAACCTAAGATCACATAAGACTTTATAGGGTTATAATGTAGGATAGGCTAGGGTAAGAAATGAAGGATATATATGTACAGATTCAAAGTGTTCGGGATGAAAACTCGAGAGAATGAAAAAATGCAGGTAATATCAAAAATGGAAAACAAGTTCCAAAACGGCATTAGATATATCATCGGGGAGAGTAATCAAAGCTTATTGAACACTATACAACATTTACAACTTTCTCTTTCTTTTCTTTTCTTCTTTTTCTCATGTTTTCTTTTCTTTTCTTTTTCTTTTTGCTTTCTCTTTTTCTTTTTCTCTACACTTTCTTTTTCTTTACTTTGCAAACTCTCATATGCCTAAATTGCAACCGACATCACAACAACATCATTCAATCCCAAGCAACATTCCAAACAAAGGTATGGAAAGTGTATATATGGGCTAAAACTCCAATTTATAGTTGGTTATGGGATTGGGGTTATGAAACGAAAGGCTTTATTTAGGCTCAAAGGGGTTAACGAGGGTAAACATATAAAGGTGAGGTCATGGTCAATATGGGTGATATAACAAAGAATGACTATGATCATTTCCGAAAGTTTACGCAATTCTCGAATCAAAACAATATATGAAAATCATGATCAGGTAACACATTTCAAGTATGAACTCAATTAATGAACGGTCAAATGAAAGAATAGTGAGATTGCCAACGAATTCAACGTTTTCAATGAGAATACACTCACAAATGACGAAAGGTACAAAGCTTACTCGGTGTAAGTATATACAATGCAACAAAAGATTACCGAGTTATAAAAATCTTAAACCAAATCAATAGAACAATAAAAGTGCATGTGCTCAAGGGATTAAAGTTTAATTCATGAAGTTATTCATAATATCAATAATCTAGGACTAAAGTCTAATAACTTCTAGAATCGAGAACATGTATCATTGGGTTGTCTATTGGATCGGAAAATTATTGAAATTTATCATCGGAAACAAGGGCAAAATCCCCATAAAGGAGAAAAAAGAAAGAAAATATTTTTGAAATTTTCATTTTTTCTAAGAAAAGTATACTAAGTGACTAACATGTGAGCAAAAACATGGACTAAATAATGAAATGGATAGAATATCCCACACCCCCTAACTTAAAACTTGACATTGTCCCCAATGTGAATTAAGAACCAAGTTAAGAGAGGAAAAGAGCGATATTACTCAAAAGTTGAGCGATCCCCATAAGAACAAGTCCAAAGAATCTACAAAACAAGTTAGTAACGAGCATAGAAAATACAAATAACAAAAAGTTAACTAATTACACTAGACTAAAATAAAAAGAAAGAAAGAATAAAAAGCTAACTATATACAACCTACTATTTAGGCTTCACACTAACTATACCCTAGAAGTATAAATAGCTGAGGGTCCACCGTGAAAACGATTTTACTTTGGAGGATAACCGGTGTACCCTCACATACAAGCATGCCCTCCAAAAAATATGAATTCCGTTTGAACAATGGAAGGCATGTGTAAGGTTAAGAAATGAACCATTGCCAATTAAAAGTTTTGGTGGGACGATGGGGGGTTTGGATTGAACGGGTGACAAAAACAAGTGGGGACCGAGAAAAGTTGAAACCCTCCCAAGTATTTTGAAGTTGGAATGGGAGGCGGCGCACACAAAGGCAAAGATGTGATCGTGGAGGGCGACTCGAGCAAGTACTCCTCATCGGCGAAAAAGTTTAAAACATTAAAGTTTGAAACCAAATCACTGGGTACTTGTTTCACTGGAATAATAGAGAATGAAAATGGGGATAAAAGAAATTCAAACTCATGAGATGAATCACCATCGCATGAAGTTTGAATTTCGAATGAAATAATATCATTTTCAACGAAATGTTCTTCTTTGGGGGCCAAAGAAGAAATCATTTCATTGCAAATAGATATTACGTCATTATCAACCTCACTTTCAATATCTATTACGCAATGGGAAAAGTCTAGAATGGATTATTCCAAAGTAGGCATAAGTATCTCATTTGGTTCAAAACATTCCTCAACCTCAAAAGTCTCAGAAGCAAAATCATCGTCGGACTCAAATAATAAGTCCAACTCATGTTCCCATGAACGATTTTCTTCCCGATAATAATTTTCAAGTTTCTCATTCTCATACATACGCAAACCCTCACCGAATGTCATGGGTCGAGGTGCGGATGCATGAAAATGGGAACTTTGAAAGTTTCCATCGGACTTAAACGAAAACTCATTATGATAGAAATTTTGAAAACTATTCGAATTCGTTTCAAAATTCCTACTATAAGGAGGTAAAGGACCAAAATCATTGTCATCATCATCAAAATTCCAATAATCTAAATTTTGGCTTTCGCTATACTCGCCCAAAGTCATATTTGAATTTGTTAAACTTTGGGATTCTAAGTATTCACCGAAAGTCATAGGTTTATGAGAATTTTGAGAATTATAACAACGATTATCGAAAGAATTGGAATATGACATGCTTACCCCAAAAATGGCTCGAAGTGGTGGATACAATAAAGGAAGTGTGCACAGAAAGAATTCGAGCATTTCTAAGTTCTCAAATGTGGAAGTCCTGCAAAAAGATTAGCAAATATTGCAAATAGAAAGAAAATATTATGAAATAATAAATCAAATAAAGTCTAAAACAAACAAGCCCCCGGCAATGGCGCCATTTTGATAGCGCGCGAGAGGTGTGGTCACGTAAGGCCACAGTCGTTGTTTTCTGTCTCACCGCTACTATACAAACAAACCTAAATTACTACTACACTCAACTGGTGAGTATAGCGGTAAGTCGAGTATCGAAAATCCACAAGGACAAGTAGTTAGAATTTATATGATTTAATATTTCGAAATAAAGTGTAAAATGTGAATTACAAACTAAAAAGTAAAAGATGCAAAAAAGGGAAAGATTAATCTAGGCAAGGGTATTGAAACTAGATTATGAAAGCGAGTAAAACTATAGGTTGCGTCGAATATCCCTCACTCGGAATAATTTGTATAAAATGGTTACATGGGTCGACGAGTTATTACAAATGCGTCTCGTTTCGACAGTTAATTAAACCAAGGGTTGTCACGCCCCTAAATCATCATAAAAGCCTAATAAGATTTTGACGTCAACAAATGTCCCAGAAATTATGCGCGAAAGGTCATAAGAAAGGGACATACATGATATTCCCCGTCAAATCTCCTAGGCATAATAACTAGGACAACGCACCCGGTATAGACCCGCAAACACTATCACCAAGACAAACAACGTGTTAACTCGAGTCAGTTCCATTCAAACACAACCTAATTTAAATAACCTAGAAAGCATATTAAAAACGCGGTAAATCTATACTAGAAAGCGTGTAAAGAAAGCAAGTAAACCTAATTTAGAAAGCATGTAAACCTAATTAACAAAGCAAGAAACAATGAAAAATAACTATATTAATGGAGAGGGTAATGAATAGTCAACTTACAAACCCAAAAGTGTGTCAATCCAAGAGGAAATGAAGAAGAACTAAACAAGAACCCAAACCCTAAGCTAAACTATCTTCTAAAACTACCTAAAATCATGTGTATCTGTTTATTACAACAAAATTGGCTTATATACCAAGTGGGAATTAAATTAGACAAGAAAAGAGAAAAGAAAAGAAAAGGCAAAATATCTGTAGAAAACAGGGGATCGATCGATCGACCAAAAGGGTCGATCGATTGATCAAGGCCAATTTTTAGCTGTCCAGAAGGGTCGATCGATCGATAAAAGGGGTCGATCGATCGATCAAGCAGGGGCAGCACACTGCATTGTTGTTTTGGTTTCCAAGCTTTTCTCGTCCGCTGAAATCACCGTAACTTCTTCGTTATGAATCAGAATCACACACCGTTCGCGGCCACGCGAAGCTTGAGAGGCGGGCTACAACTTCCGTGAAGATGATGGATTGAATAAATTGCCCTTGAACGTGCGACTGTGTACAAAAACCGAGCGGAATGCGTTCAAACTTCACACTTAGCATCCAAATACCTATAAAATATCAATTAACCCCTGCAAAACATGTTAACGTAGAAATCCGAGGTTGTCTGGTTAACGAGCATAAATATTGGGAATAAGAAACCCGAGGGGGCTAAAATGGGTCCGTTCGGAGGATAAAATACGTAATATTTTCATATCATCACACATACCCCCGAATAAGTCTAAATATATTCTCAAACAATAAAAAAAATATAAGCTTTGTCCAAATAAAAAATAAAAATAAAAGCCAAAAACAAAATCAAAGCGAAAATGAAAATGAAAATGAAATAAAAATAAAATACTTACATAGTTTTTAGTGTTCATGTAACACCCCACATGTTTTCCCATTGATGGTGATCAGACTATGATTCCATATTATATCGGACGTTAAAATTAAATAACACTCTTTGCATGTGATAGCATTATGAGATATTTAAAACTTTTCCCACTAGATATGAATCGAAATAATCAAACGAATATAAATTTTTCAGCATAATGAAATTCACCACCATTCTAAACTCCAATAATGAATCTCAACTCCAAATATATTGAAACTTAAAAGAAATAATGTTAACTACAAAAACTCTACAACTGAAAAACCACAAACAAGTGTGGAGCCGAGTTACCCACAAAATCCATAATAATTGTATCATAAATAGTACCAATGGAAAGGAAAATAAGTTAATGCAATAAAGTAAATTTCTAACTGTATATCTCCTAATCTCAAAATACTATTCATCTCCCATGAAACCTAACATGAAGTGTTAGGTAATAGCGATGGGTTAACGCCACTACAAGAATACCATCTACTCTGCTCAAATAGGATTCGTGAATTCAGTCATAGGCATTATAAGAGATAAATATCATAATATAGGATTTTAGTTAACTAATAAATAATAATAATGATGCGAGTAATGTGAAACTATAACGACTACCCACATAAAATAACTACCTACATAAATTCCAAAGTCTCAACGGTGTTAATTTATTAACACGAACAAAATCTACATTAATTACATTCTTAATCCAACGTTACAATTTTTTGTTTCATAATTTTACAAATCTGATTCCATGCACTTTAAACCAATTACGTTAGGTATTAAACGAAGTCTACAAAATAACCCAGGAATCGACTGAATTCAAAGTACCATTACGAGTAATAACTATTCATATTAAATCACAAACCGGTTCAAACATGTGTATTAACCTTTTTCAGTAATAAAATAATATATAATACATGAAATAAATTGTCTTCATGATTTTATAAATTGACACATATCATTGAATTAACGTACAATCATCTAAGCATAAATTATTTTGAGTATGAAATTCAATTTCAAAAATTAATAAAAACATATTTATAATTAGGTTATCACTTTCTCCAATTAAGTTGCTAATCATATTAAGAAAATATACGTATTTAATATTTAGGCAACATTTAAATCAAATAATACTTAAGGAGAACAATAGTGATATTCGTGCCAGAAAATAATTATTCTGAAAATATGAGTGCACCACTACGCTCGCCTTGCAATAATAAGAAACTTTTGTTCTTTGGCATTCTTGAAATATGTGCTTAAAGCCTCACAAATTAAGGTTGAAGTTTTGTTTAATGGAGGTTTAGGTTTGAAAATATAGGGTCTGATGCTTTATGTTTGTGTTTAAGAAGAAAAATAGTTGAAATAGAAAAAATATGCATGTAAAAAGAATTCAACTACGAGGATGCTTTTTAAAAATAAAAACCATGATAAAAATGTCCTTAAGATTTGAAAAGGTGCACACACACGTCATGCAACTAACCCACTAAAACCAACTCTCAAACCCAAAAGAAAGGAACCCCCAATGAGATATAGGACCTAGACACATATCCTTTTTTAAAACTACCCAAAATTCCAACAACATTAAACTTTTATAAAATAAAACGTGCAATTCCAAATAAAAGTATTTTCTTGGAGTTCAAAGAAAAAAAGACTCACATGCCCTTATTGAAGAATCGCTACAGCGGAAATATTGCAATTTCTCAAATAAAATCCAATTTTAATTATTCCCAAATTTTAGTTAAACCCTATAACATGCATCTAGATGATTTATCAAATAAAATATAGCATGCAGAATCAAACAGTTTCAGGAAAAATCCCCCAAAGGGGCAAAACCTTTTATTTCACTATAATTTGTAAGAAAATGGCTTACACGGATTACAATGAAATAAGTGCGACATACGAAATACCCTCAGGCGTCAATTTCGATGTCTCGGCTGAAATCTCCCGCAGGAACTTCAGGTGGTCAAAAATGAAGAAGAGAAACGACTTCTCCACAAGTTTGTCGGCTGGAATTTCCCCTTTCCAGGAGGGATGCAATGAAGAAGAGAACAGCTTCTCCACAAGGGTTGAACAGATACACGGATGTGTTCTTGGGTTGCAAACTGATTCACAAAGGTTTGGAAGAATTGTGTGAATCAAAACATGAGTATTGGGACTCAAAAAATATGAAGACTAGAGGTATTTGGACTCTCAAAAACGTCTTCTAAAGTCTTGCAAAACAACTCCCCCGAAGTTGGTATTTATAGGAAAAAAGATGAAGAGTCCCACGTTCTTAAAACTCTAAAATTCTATCCAGCGTACAAAAAAAACAGCATTCTTTAAGGAATTTTCTCCATCTTCAAAAGGTCATAACTCCTTCACCGTAGCTCGGATTGAGGTGAAGTTTTTTCCAGTATCTTCATTGCGGTGAGCTCTTAAACTTTCCAGTTGACCAGAACTCCAAAATATGAATGTGAAATTACGAAAATGCCCTTGAACACTC
The DNA here is from genome assembly GCA_949130495.1 of Sambucus nigra. Lineage (NCBI taxonomy): Eukaryota > Viridiplantae > Streptophyta > Magnoliopsida > Dipsacales > Adoxaceae > Sambucus > Sambucus nigra. Next base: position 387,828,285 of record OX422207.1, on the reverse strand, counting down.
CTATCGTGCATTTTTTCACTGTTTTGACTTCCCTTGCATACCACTTGCATTAAGTCCCTAAAATCGTGAAACTTGAAGTCGTTGAGGTAGATGAGGGACACATTAATGGAGATATTGAATGCTTGATTCTTGGAATTCGGATAGAGGCCCTCATGTGAGATCGTGAGATGACGTGCCAAATGTAGCGGCGTACGACATACATAAATGTAACATGTTGAACATGAAAAAAATGTCCTTACAAATCTCCCCCTATGTCTATGCAGGTACATACATAAAAAATCCGAATTATCAAATAACAAAATTGCCTATACAAATCTACCCTTCCATGAACCCAAAACTGGAAAAAGTACAAATGAATAGTCTCCATCGTTTGTTCTTCAAATCTTCAGGAATCTCAAATCTTATCCCATCAGGGTGTGTAATTCAGTGATCATCAATGCAGTACCTACACACATGAGATAAAGAAAAATACAAAGTGACGTATCGAGTTTGAAATGAGATAAACATAGATACCAATATATGATAAGCATAAGTCAAATCTCAAAAACTCCCCTAAAATTCAAACTCCCCCGGAATAAGATAATTCTTTATCCCCCTTTTTATGATGTCCCCAAATAGACAAATAAGAAGAATGAATCAAACAAGCAAAATCGGGGTGTCACGGTATACAAAATATACACAAACTATTTTTGATTTTTTTATCAATTTTTTTATACAAAAAATAGATACCATTTTGAAAAAAAATGTAAAACATGATACAAAAATCACACCATTGATTTAGACTCAAACAACCAAGTCATGGAAATGGAGTGAATGGGTGTGAACACATTCGATAGGTAAATCAACTCAATCAATCATATGTGCACGATGCATATGTGTACTCCTAACGAATGATCATCAAAAGTATCCTTAGGTGTAAAAAAAATTTGTTGAATTTAGATGACATCGTCTTATGCAAATCAACAAATCAAAGTCAAACTGATTTCCACACCAATAACGTCCAAAACTATGTAGCGCATTTTCAAGCATTTCAAGGACGTACAAACCCGTTATAAATTCTCCAACCAAACTCCCTCATATATATATATTCTTTTAGAGGTAATCTAAATTCTCAAACTTTGGAGAATTGGTGCAAAAACCTAAATGGCCCATAATTGGCATGAATTTTTTTTTTATTGCTTTTTAAAAAAAATTCGTGCTCTTTGGACCTCGGATAATAAAATTCCTCAATTTTTTAGGTCCTTTTTAACGGTGGCTTTTGCGCAAAGGATAGATAATTACCTTTCGCAGCCCCTCCCCGTTATCAAACAAATCACACAAACTCACAAAACGGTTTTTATATGCACAATTTCCTATTAAAAATTATCGCGCTTGGTTCGTTTTAAAGACAGGATTGGAGTGAAAACACCCAACCAACATGTGATAAGACAAGCACAATAATCAAACAAATCCGTGCATCTGTGCAATAAAGGAAATATGAGTCAAAGATGTAGGAAGTAACACTTAATTACATCTTAACGACTCCAAACATTATAAAGCACATGGATGAATTGACCTATTGTGTCAAAACAGTCACATGAAAAAATGGAATGATGTTGTGACTCGGTCATCCAAAGTGTTCATCCATAAACGGTGCAACAAAAAAAAATCTTTTTGTATTTTTCAAAAAAATATATACAAAAAGTACATGTCACAACGCTAGCAAAAATATATCAAAAAGCATAACTAGCGTATGACAAACATGCAAACACAATCATCTATATGATATGGCAAGAGAAGAATCATGTGCAAGCAAACGGGAATCAACTTGTCTAAAATCTAGTGCTTCTAACAAAGTTTTCCTAACCCAAATAGATGTGAAACGACGTGTAGGGGATTTGGGAACCACGGGAACACTAGACATAGACTTCCAAGGACATTTTCCAAGATCGAAACAAAATTTCCTAAGGTGACCTTTCCCACCACAATACGAATATGTGTAAATGGGTGGAACGACACCTATGGGATGACCTTTTCTAATATCCTTAGAATTGGTTGACCCTCTAAAACAAATAATGGTTTTGGATTTAGCACTAGAAGCATGAGAACAAGATGAGCCATTACCATCACTATCAAACCTACTTGAGTCTGTCAAATTATTTTTTAACTTCCAAATTTTTTACTCAAGCAAAGAATTAGACTATTCCAAAGATAAGGATTTCTTTTTTAAATTATCAATTAAACTTAACAGTTTATCACGCTCCCCCTCAATTAAAACAAACTTATTCCTAAGAGTCTTTTCACGTGCCGTAAAATCATCGATTAATTTTTTATCCTCGACGGCACAAATAGGAACCCTAGAATTTTTTAAGTCCTCTAATTCCTTCTCTAAAACTAGGACTCTCTCATCACTCTTCTTTTTGGAAATTTTTAAAGAATCAAAATCAGTACACAAATTACCAAAGTGCTCACGACAAATATCACTTTGAGTTTGAAACTCTTACAAATATTCAATCTTACTTTTAAAGAGAGAATTTTCTTTTTCCAAAACTTTAATTCTTTTGCAAAGTTTCAAATTCAAACTTTTTAATTTTTCAGCACGGTCGTGAAATTTTTCAAAAATAGGCTCCTCGTTAAATGGGCGTTCCATTGAAAAATTGCGATTTTTCATAAAACTGATTTTTAAAAAAATCAATATCACACAATTTTTGCGAAAAATAGGAATACGCGATAAATTTGCGCAACCTGCTCTGATACCAATTTGAAGAATCGCTACAGCGGAAATATTGCGATTTCTCAAATAAAATCCAATTTTAATTATTCCCAAATTTTAGTTAAACCCTATAACATGCATCTAGATGATTTATCAAATAAAATATAGCATGCAGAATCAAACAGTTTCAGGAAAAATCCCCCAAAGGGGCAAAACCTTTTATTTCACTATAATTTTAAAGAAAATGGCTTACACGGATTACAATGAAATAAGTGCGACATACGAAATACCCTCAGGCGTCAATTTCGATGTCTCGGCTGAAATCTCCCGCAGGAACTTCAGGTGGTCAAAAATGAAGAAGAGAAACGGCTTCTCCACAAGTTTGTCGGCTGGAATTTTCCCTTTCTAGGAGGGCTGCAATGAAGAAGAGAATAGCTTCTCCACAAGGGTTGAACAGATACACGGATGTGTTCTTGGGTTGCAAACTGATTCACAAAGGTTTGGAAGAATTGTGTGAATCAAAACATGAGTATTGGGACTCAAAAAATATGAAGACTAGAGGTATTTGGACTCTCAAAAACGTCTTCTAAAGTCTTGCAAAACAACTCCCCCGAAGTTGGTATTTATAGGAAAAAAGATGAAGAGTCCCACGTTCTTAAAACTCTAAAATTCTATCCAGCGTACAAAAAAAACAGCATTCTTTAAGGAATTTTCTCCATCTTCAAAAGGTCATAACTCCTTCACCGTAGCTCGGATTGAGGTGAAGTTTTTTCCAGTATCTTCATTGCGGTGATCTCTTAAACTTTCCAGTTGACCAGAACTCCAAACTATGAATGTGAAATTACGAAATTGCCCTTGAACACTATTATCGTGCCTTTTTTCACTGTTTTGACTTCCCTTGCATACCACTTGCATTAAGTCCCTAAAATCGTGGAACGTGAAGTCGTTGAGGTAGATGAGGGACACATTAATGGAGATATTGAATGCTTGATTCTTGGAATTCGGATAGAGGCCGTCATGTGAGATCGTGAGATGACGTGCCAAATGTAGCGGCGTACAACATACATAAATGTAACATGTTGGACATGAAAAAATGTCCTTACAAATCTCCCCCTATGTCTATGCAGGTACATACATAAAAAAGCCGAATTATCAAATAACAAAATTGCCTATACAAATCTACCCTTCCATGAACCCAAAACTGGAAAAAGTTCAAATGAATAGTCTCCATCGTTTGTTCTTCAAATCATCAGGAATCTCAAATCTTATCTCATCAGGGTGTGTAATTCAGTGATCATCAATGCAGTACCTACACACATGAGATAAAGAAAAATACCAAGTGACGTATCGAGTTTGAAATGAGATAAACATAGTTACCAATATATGATAAGCATAAGTCAAATCTCAAAAACTCCCCTAAAATTCAAACTCCCCCAGAATAAGATAATTCTTTCTCCCCCTTTTTATGATGTCCCCAAATAGACAAATAAGAAGAATGAATCAAACAAGCAAAATCGGGGTGTCACGGTATACAAAATATACACAAACTATTTTTGATTTTTTTTCAATTTTTTTATACAAAAAATAGATACCATTTTGAAAAAAAATGTAAAACATGATACAAAAATCACACCATGGATTTAGACTCAAACAACCAAGTCATGGAAATGGAGTGAATGGGTGTGAACACATTCGATAGGTAAATCAACTCAATCAATCATATGTGCACGATGCATATGTGTACTCCTAACGAATGATCATCAAAAGTATCCTTAGGTGTAAAAAAAATTTGTTGAATTTAGATGACATCGTCTTATGCAAATCAACAAATCAAAGTCAAACTGATTTCTACACCAATAACGTCCAAAACTATGTAGCGCATTTTCAAGCATTTCAAGGACGTGCAAACCCGTTATAAATTCTCCAACCAAACTCCCTCATATATATATATTCTTTTAGAGGTAATCTAAATTCTCAAACTTTGGAGAATTGGTGCAAAAACCTAAATGGCCCATAATTGGCATGAATTTTTTTTTATTGCCTTTAAAAAAAATTCGGGCTCTTTGGACCTCGGATAATAAAATTCCTCAATTTTTTAGGTCCTTTTTAACGGTGGCTTTTGCGCAAAGGATAAATAATTACCTTTCGCAACCCCTCCCCGTTATCAAACAAATCACACAAACTCACAAAACGGTTTTTATATGCACAATTTCCCTATAAAAATTATAGCGCTTGGTTCGTTTTAAAGACAGGATTGGAGTGAAAACACCCAACCAACATGTGATAAGACAAGCACAATAATCAAACAAATCCGTGCATCTGTGCAATAAAGGAAATATGAGTCAAACATGTAGGAAGTAACACTTAATTACATCTTAACGACTACAAACATTATAAAGCACATGGATGAATTGACCTATTGTCTCAAAACAGTCACATGAAAAAATGGAATGATGTTGTGACTCGGTCATCCAAAGTGTTCATCCATAAATGGTGCAATAAAAAAAAATCTTTTTGTATTTTTCAAAAAAATATATACAAAAAGTACATGTCACAACGCTAGCAAAAATATATCAAAAAGCATAACTAGCGTATGACAAACATGCAAACACAATTATCTATATGATATGGCAAGAGAAGAATCATGTGCAAGCAAACGGGAATCAACTTGTCTAAAATCTAGTGCTTCTAACAAAGTTTTCCTAACCCAAATAGATGTGAAACGACGTGTAGGGGATTTGGGAACCACGGGAACACTAGACATAGACTTCCAAGGACATTTTCCAAGATCGAAACAAAATCTCCTAAGGTGACCTTTCCCACCACAATACGAATATGTGTAAATGGGTGGAACGACACCTATGGGATGACCTTTTCTAATATCCTTAGAATTGGTTGACCCTCTAAAACAAATAATGGTTTTGGATTTAGCACTAGAAGCATGAGAACAAGATGAGCCATTACCATCACTATCAAACCTACTTGAGTCTGTCAAATTATTTTTTAACTTCCAAATTTTTTACTCAAGCAAAGAATTAGACTATTCCAAAGATAAGGATTTCTTTTTTAAATTATCAATTAAACTTAACAGTTTATCACGCTCCCCCTCAATTAAAACAAACTTATTCCTAAGAGTCTTTTCACGTGCCGTAAAATCATCGATTAATTTTTTATCCTCGACGGCACAAATAGGAACCCTAGAATTTTTTAAGTCCTCTAATTCCTTCTCTAAAACTAGGACTCTCTCATCACTCTTCTTTTTGGCAATTTTTAAAGAATCAAAATCAGTACACAAATTACCAAAGTGCTCACGACAAATATCACTTTGAGTTTGAAACTCTTACAAATATTCAATCTTACTTTTAAAGAGAGAATTTTCTTTTTCCAAAACTTTAATTCTTTTGCAAAGTTTCAAATTCAAACTTTTTAATTTTTCAGCACGGTCGTGAAATTTTTCAAAAATAGGCTCCTCGTTAAATGGGCGTTCCATTGAAAAATTGCGATTTTTCATAAAACTGATTTTTAAAAAAATCAATATCACACAATTTTTGCGAAAAATAGGAATACGCGATAAATTTGCGCAACCTGCTCTGATACCAATTTGAAGAATCGCTACAGTGGAAATATTGCGACTTCTCAAATAAAATCCAATTTTAATTATTCCCAAATTTTAGTTAAACCCTATAACATGCATCTAGATGATTTATCAAATAAAATATAGCATGCAGAATCAAACAGTTTCAGGAAAAATCCCCCAAAGGGGCAAAACCTTTTATTTCACTTTAATTTGTAAGAAAATGGCTTACACGGATTACAATGAAATAAGTGCGACATACGAAATACCCTCAGGCGTCAATTTCGATGTCTCGGTTGAAATCTCCCGCAGGAACTTCAGGTGGTCAGCAATGAAGAAGAGAAACGACTTCTCCACAAGTTTGTCGGCTGGAATTTTCCCTTTCCAGGAGGGATGCAATGAAGAAGAGAACAGCTTCTCCACAAGGGTTGAACAGATACACGGATGTGTTCTTGGGTTGCAAACTGATTCACAAAGCTTTGGAAGAATTGTGTGAATCAAAACATGAGTATTGGGACTCAAAAAATATGAAGACTAGAGGTATTTGGACTCTCAAAAACGTCTTCTAAAGTCTTGCAAAACAACTCCCCCGAAGTTTGTATTTATCGGAAAAAAGATGAAGAGTCCCACGTCCTTAAGACTCTAAAATTCTATCCAGCGTACAAAAAAAACAGCATTCTTTAAGGAATTTTCTCCATCTTCAAAAGGTCATAACTCCTTCACCGTAGCTCGGATTGAGGTGAAGTTTTTTCCAGTATCTTCGTTGCGGCGAGCTCTTAAAATTTCCAGTTGACCAGAACTCCAAACTATGGATGTGAAATTACGAAAATGCCCTTGAACACTCCTATCGTGCCTTTTTTTCACTATTTTGACTTCCCTTGCATACCACTTGCATTAAGTCCCAAAAATCGTGGAACGTGAAGTCGTTGAGGTAGATGAGGGACACATTAATGGAGATATTTAATGCTTGAATCTTGGAATTCGAATAGAGGCCGTCATGTGAGATCGTGAGATGACGTGCCAAATGTAGCGGCGTACGACATACATAAATGTAACATGTTGAACATGAAAAAAATGTCCTTACAAATATCCCCCTATGTCTATGCAGGTACATACATAAAAAATTCGAATTATCAAATAACAAAATTGCCTATACAAATCTACCCTTCCATGAACCCAAAACTGGAAAAAGTACAAATGAATAGTCTCCATCGTTTGTTCTTCAAATCTTCAGGAATCTCAAATCTTATCTCATCAGGGTGTGTAATTCAGTGATCATCAATGCAGTACCTACACACATGAGATAAAGAAAAATACCAAGTGACGTATCGAGTTTGAAATGAGATAAACATAGATACCAATATATGATAAGCATAAGTCAAATCTCAAAAACTCCCCTAAAATTCAAACTCCCCCAGAATAAGATAATTCTTTATCCCCCTTTTTATGATGTCCCCAAATAGACAAATAAGAAGAATGAATCAAACAAGCAAAATCGGGGTGTCACGGTATACAAAATATACACAAACTATTTTTGATTTTTTTATCAATTTTTTTATACAAAAAATAGATACCATTTTGAAAAAAAATGTAAAACATGATACAAAAATCACACCATTGATTTAGACTCAAACAACCAAGTCATGGAAATGGAGTGAATGGGTGTGAACACATTCGATAGGTAAATCAACTCAATCAATCATATGTGCACGATGCATATGTGTACTCCTAACGAATGATCATCAAAAGTATCCTTAGGTGTAAAAAAAAATTTGTTGAATTTAGATGACATCGTCTTATGCAAATCAACAAATCAAAGTCAAACTGATTTCCACACCAATAACGTCCAAAACTATGTAGCGCATTTTCAAGCATTTCAAGGACGTGCAAACCCGTTATAAATTCTCCAACCAAACTCCCTCATATATATATATATTCTTTTAGAGGTAATCTAAATTCTCAAACTTTGGAGAATTGGTGCAAAAACCTAAATGGCCCATAATTGGCATGAATTTTTTTTTATTGCCTTTAAAAAAAAATTCGGGCTCTTTGGACCTCGGATAATAAAATTCCTCAATTTTTTAGGTCCTTTTTAACGGTGGCTTTTGCGCAAAGGATAGATGATTACCTTTCGCAGCCCCTCCCCGTTATCAAACAAATCACACAAACTCACAAAACGGTTTTTATATGCACAATTTCCTTATAAAAATTATCGCGCTTGGTTCGTTTTAAAGACAGGATTGGAGTGAAAACACCCAACCAACATGTGATAAGACAAGCACAATAATCAAACAAATCCGTGCATGTGTGCAATAAAGGAAATATGAGTCAAAGATGTAGGAAGTAACACTTAATTACATCTTAACGACTCCAAACATTATAAAGCACATGGATGAATTGACCTATTGTGTCAAAACAGTCACATGAAAAAATGGAATGATGTTGTGACTCGGTCATCCAAAGTGTTCATCCATAAACGGTGCAACAAAAAAAAATCTTTTTGTATTTTTCAAAAAAATATATACAAAAAGTACATGTCACAACGCTAGCAAAAATATATCAAAAAGCATAACTAGCGTATGACAAACATGCAAACACAATCATCTATATGATATGGCAAGAGAAGAATCATGTGCAAGCAAACGGGAATCAACTTGTCTAAAATCTAGTGCTTCTAACAAAGTTTTCCTAACCCAAATAGATGTGAAACGACGTGTAGGGGATTTGGGAACCACGGGAACACTAGACATAGACTTCCAAGGACATTTTCCAAGATCGAAACAAAATCTCCTAAGGTGACCTTTCCCACCACAATACGAATATGTGTAAATGGGTGGAACGACACCTATGGGATGACCTTTTCTAATATCCTTAGAATTGGTTGACCCTCTAAAACAAATAATGGTTTTGGCTTTAGCACTAGAAGCATGAGAACAAGATGAGCCATTACCATCACTATCAAACCTACTTGAGTCTGTCAAATTATTTTTTAACTTTAAAATTTTTGACTCAAACAAAGAATTAGACTCTTCCAAAGACAAGGATTTCTTTTTTAAATCATCAATTAAACTTAACAGTTTATCACGCTCCCCCTCAATTAAAACAAACTTATCCCTAAGAGTCTTTTCACGTGCCGTAAAATCATCGATTAATTTTTTATCCTCGACGGCACAAATAGGAACCCTAGAATTTTTTAAGTCCTCTAATTCCTTCTCTAAAACTAGGACTCTCTCATCACTCTTCTTTTTGGCAATTTTTAAAGAATCAAAATCAGTACACAAATTACCAAAGTGCTCACGACAAATATCACTTTGAGTTTGAAACTCTTACAAATATTCAATCTTACTTTTAAAGAGAGAATTTTCTTTTTCCAAAACTTTAATTCTTTTGCAAAGTTTCAAATTCAAACTTTTTAATTTTTCAGCACGGTCGTGAAATTTTTCAAAAATAGGCTCCTCGTTAAATGGGCGTTCCATTGAAAAATTGCGATTTTTCATAAAACTGATTTTTAAAAAAATCAATATCACACAATTTTTACGGAAAATAGGAATACGCGATAAATTTGCGCAACCTGCTCTGATACCAATTTGAAGAATCGCTACAGCGGAAATATTGCGACTTCTCAAATAAAATCCAATTTTAATTATTCCCAAATTTTAGTTAAACCCTATAACATGCATCTAGATGATTTATCAAATAAAATATAGCATGCAGAATCAAACAGTTTCAGGAAAAATCCCCAAAAGGGGCAACACCTTTTATTTCACTATAATTTGTAAGAAAACGGCTTACACGGATTACAATGAAATAAGTGCGACATACGAAATACCCTCAGGCGTCAATTTCGATGTCTCGGTTGAAATCTCCCGCAGGAACTTCAGGTGGTCAGCAATGAAGAAGAGAAACGGCTTCTCCATAAGTTTGTCGGCTAGAATTTTCCCTTTCCAGGAGGGCTGCAATGAAGAAGAGAACGGCTTCTCCACAAGGGTTGAACAGATACACGGATGTGTTCTTGGGTTGCAAACTGATTCACAAAGGTTTGGAATAATTGTGTGAATCAAAACATGAGTATTGGGACTCAAAAAATATGAAGACTAGAGGTATTTGGACTCTCAAAAATGTCTTCTAAAGTCTTACAAAACAACTCCCCCGAAGTTTGTATTTATAGGAAAAAAGATGAAGAGTCCCACGTTCTTAAAACTCTAAAATTCTATCCAGCGTACAAAAAAAACAGCATTCTTTAAGGAATTTTCTCCATCTTCAAAAGGTCATAACTCCTTCACCGTAGCTCGGATTGAGGTGAAGTTTTTTCCAGTATCTTCATTGCGGTGAGATCTTAAAATTTCCAGTTGACCAGAACTCCAAACTATAGATGTGAAATTAGGAAAATGCCCTTGAACACTCCTATCATGCCTTTTTTTCACTATTTTGACTTCCCTTGCATACCACTTGAATTAAGTCCCTAAAATCGTGGAACGTGAAGTCGTTGAGGTAGATGAGGGACACATTAATGGAGATATTTAATGCTTGATTCTTGGAATTCGAATAGAGGCCGTCATGTGAGATCGTGAGATGACATGCCAAATGTAGCGGCGTACGACATATATAAATGTAACATGTTGGACATGAAAAAAATGTCCTTACAAATCTCCCCCTATGTCTATGCCGGTACATACATAAAAAATCCGAATTATCAAATAACAAAATTGCCTATACAAATCTACCATTCCATGAACCCAAAACTGGAAAAAGTACAAATGATTAGTCTCCATCGTTTGTTCTTCAAATCTTCAGGAATCTCAAATCTTATCTCATCAGGGTGTGTAATTCCACTACACCAAATCTGTCCATTTGTCAAGGTCATTGACCTTGACAAATTCAACTTGTCAAGGTCAATGACCGTGACATTTCGAGGCGAGACAACTTTTTTTGTCACGGTCGTGTCACGGTCATTGACCTTGACACAAAACTCGCGTTTTGTGTCACGGTCGTGTCGCGGTCAATGACCGTGACACGTTTGTCACGGTTATAAACCGTGACAAAGCCGTGACCCTTTTTAAAAAAATTGTCACGTTCATTGACCGTGACAAGCCCGTGACAAATGTTGTCACGGTTTTGTCACGGTCAATGAGCGTGACAATTCTGGGCAGAATTTAAAAAAAATCTGCTGGGCAGTATGGCCACCGCCACTGCCCAGCAGTATATTTGTACCTGTTATAGCAACGTTGTACCTATTCCAAACATCATATATCCAACACAAACTAAAGATAATGCAAATATATATTCATGACAGTATAATCCAAATCTTCAAAGTAAAAATAATATACATGACGATATAATCCAAATATAATTAAAATGGACAAACTTAAAAATAATGTTACTACATGTCTTAGATAAAACTGAGGAGGTGAGTAGGCCACACGACATACGAATTGACGCACCCATTAATATACGTCGTGCCGCATTGTTCGCGCAACCACAATAGGGAGTTCTCCTTCCCGGGTATGACATGCGTGACGAGCACCCTGGACTCCATCTCTTGAAGCACACGTCCATGGACTAGTCCACCCTCGACGATGTTCGGGTCCCTCAATCCCCGCCCTATCCGCTGGCCATCAAATATGTCCAATATGAACATGCTCGGCCAACCAATTGTCGATAATGGTCTGTTGGAGGGCGTCAAATAGGGAAGTGGATCGTCGAAGTACGAACGTGTCGGTGATGAAGCAGCGAGGTCCACATCCTCGTCATCCTGCGCCTCGTCCTCCCGCACCTCCTCGTCCTCCCGCACCTCCTCCTCCACCGCCTTCTCCTTCCCTTTCCCTTTCCCTTTCTCTTTACGGTCTCCACCCAACGTACGCTTCATGAATGCGTACATATCTTGGACCGTCGCCTCCAAACGGGACAGCTTCGCGTCGTGTGAATCCACCGTTCGAGCCAACCCGGTGTCGCTCGTCTTCAATCCGATGATCCTAGATTTGGCCACCCGCGAGCTCACTCCCCTTGTCCTCCCCTTGCGATCAGAGCCAAGCACTTGGCTGAGTGCGTCTGTGGACAAAGATGCCTTGTCGGCATCAGACTGCGACTCATGCACTTCCTTAAGCTTTGCCTGAAACGACAAAAAGCACATGATTAGTAAAATAAGTAAACTAAAAAATTATAACGTAATTAACAATAATTAAACTGTCGGATTACTTACAATCGTGGCCGCGACGCTCGAGGACACCTCCTTGTCCTTCCCCTTCTTCGTCCGAAGAGCCACATAAGTATCGAGCCTATGTGGCTTACCCCCTGGCCCACTCCCTACCCCCTGAAATAAAATAAAGTAAAGTAAAATTAGTATCGGCCCCGCAAAGTAAAATAATATCCAATAATATATTTCTGTAGTTATAGATAAATTAAATATTACCTTCATCCTATGCTCCACCTCAGCGTAAGAGGTCCGGCCGGAGTAGTGCACGTCCGTCTTTTTAGCCCGATTTTCCCTCCCCGATTGGCGAGATGCCAATTGTTGATCCTCGATCTCATTGTCAATGAACTTTTGCCATTGTGCCAATGAGATCGGCTCCTTGGGCGGAACGGATCCGTGCCATTGTAAAATGGTCTCTCGTGTTTTTCCAAAGTACCGTGTCCGCATATTTTTTTTCCACGTCTTGTGTTGCTCCCTCAACTGCTCGAAGACGGAATCGCGTAGCTTTGGATCCAAGTTGAATTGTTCCTGTCCAACAAATACAATGTTAGTTGCGAATAAATATAAATATAAATATAAATATAAATATAAATATAAATATAAATATAAATATAAATATAAATATAAATATAAATATAAATATAAATATAAATTGAAATTGAAATTGAAATATTCATATAAATATTACCTGTAGTGCCGCCCAAACAGCTAACTTGAGCTCATACGGCACCTCCTTCCAACTCATAAACCCCGGGCCGATGACCGTCTTTAGAAGCTCGAAGGATCTCGCTAAAAGCTCCGACTTGTTTTCGACGGTAATCCCAAATTTTCCATATTTGGGGAGCCTAGGGGCGGAGGAGCCCTCGTCGCCTCCGCTACCACCGAACCCAGACGACGACATCATCATAAACAGCATCATCATCTTCGCCCTAACATCTGAAGGAGACATTTTTGCTGTAAAAAAAATGTTATTAGTACAGATAGAAAAAATGTTATTAGTACAGATAAAAAAATGTTGCGTCTATATTATAACGTATGTGTAAGTTCCGTCAATACCACCCCCGCCACACGCACACACACACACACACACCACCCCTACCCACCCCACCCCACCCCCGCCACACGCACACACACACACGCACACACACACACACACACACACACATATTTTGAATGAAAATATCAATTATTTATAAAATTGATGTCTACTTTTAGTGTTGTGTATATATGTTAGTCTACTTTTGCTTTTTTTTTTAAATAATCAATTAACCAAATTTCATAATAGTGAATAAGGGTTAATCCTAGCCATTGATTAAGTGTATTATTAGTAAGTACAAAAAATAAATATGGACTCTTAATCTAGGATATAAGGAGTATTTGTTAGTGAAATAATAATTTAGTGATAAAAACACACTCGAACACTACCAAGTTTTGACGACACGGGTCTCTAGAAAGAAAAACAAGCATTTCCAAATTACACGTCGAAATAATACAAGTGCATGCTTTGCAATCAAAGGTATTTATCTTTACGGGTTTGTAAATTTATGATTTATTGTAATATGTATTTTGAAAATAGGACAACAAACATTTTATTTATGATTTTAGTCCCTATTTTTTAATAAAACCGCTGGCGCGGACCCATATTCATAAAACGTTAACCAATCATAACATGCCACGTGTCCCTTTAATTTGAAAATAGGGACAAAAAATGGAAACAAAATGTTTGTTGTCCTATATCCATAATCAATATTATTTTAAGTCCTAAAATTACATAATCTATTATCTTTATAAGGATAAAATTATCTTAAAATGATTGGTAGGGAATGTCTATGAGGTGGATGATAATTTATTTGATATTTTATTTTATTTCTTTTGGTTAGGTTATTAAGACTTTATTTGAATTGATATCTTAGTAATTATTATTTAATATTTATTTTGAGCAATTATCTTATAGTAGGATTATTATCCTAGAAACAATTCTATCAATTCAAATAAATAGATATCAATTCAAATACATGTCTTGGATATCAATTCCCACTAGGGGTGGCAATTCGTGTGCGTCGTGTCGTGTTCGGGTCGTGTCATGTCGGGTTCGTGTTAAATATTAGTCAACCCTAACCCGACCCATTTAACTAATCGTGTCAGATGAGCAAACACTAACCCGACCTATTTATTATCGTGTCGTGTTCGGGTTGACCCGCATAACCCATTAAGTAAAATATAAAATAATTTTTTTCTTCTCTCTTAACCAATCATAGCACTCATACGCCTACAATAACTTAATTTAATTAATTTCAAATTCTTGCAACACATAAATAATTTATCATCCGAGTTCGTGTCGAGTTCGTGTCGGGTATCGTGTCTGTCAAAAATTGCCACCCCACCCCACCCCTGCCCCCCTCCACCACACACACACACACACACACCCCACCCCCTCCCCCACCACACACCACCACACACACACACACACCCCACCCCTAACCACCCCTGCCCTACCCCTCCACCACCCCCTCCCCCACCACACACCACCACACACACACACACACACACCACCCCACCCCACCACACCCCCTCCCCCACCACACACCACCACACACACACACACACCCCACCCTTAACCACCCCCTGCCCCACCCCTCCACCACCCCCTCCCCCACCACACACCACCACACACACACACACACACCCCACCACCTCCCCCACCACACACCACCACACACACACACACACCCCACCCCACCCCACCCCACCCCCTCCCCCACCACACACCACCACACACACACACACACACACACCCCACCCCACCCTCCACCACCCCCTCCCCCACCCTGCCCCCCCTCCACCGTCCCCACCCCCTCCCCCACCCTGCCCCACCCCGCCCCACCCCCCACCCCCTGCCCCCCTCCACGCACACACATACACACATATATATATACACATACACACAAATATATATATAAATGAAAGAGAGAGAGAGAGAGAGAGAGAGAGAAAATGGACCTGAAAGTAGAGAGAGAGAGAGAGAGAACAGCGTCGAGAGAGAGAGAGAGAGAAATGGAGGGAACGGCGCGGGAGGGAAAAAAGAAGGGGGGGTAGGGTTTTTGCTGGGAATATTGTCACGGTCGTGTCAAGGTCTTTGACCGTGACAAGAATTTAAATAATTGTCACGGTCATTGACCGTGACAATTCGTTGTCACGGTCGTGTCAAGGTCAATGACCGTGACATAAAACGCGTGTTTTTTTGTCACGGTCAAGGACCTTGACAAGGTTGGCCGGCTGAAAGGTGACAATTTGCCCATTTTGGTGTAGTGTTCAGTGATCATCAATGCAGTACCTACACACATGAGATAAAGAAAAATACCAAGTGACGTATCGAGTTTAAAATAAGATAAACATAGATACCAATATATGATAAGCATAAGTCAAATCTCAAAAACTCCCCTAAAATTCAAACTCCCCCAGAATAAGATAATTCTTTCTCACCCTTTTTATGATGTCCCCAAATAGACAAATAAGAAGAATGAATCAAACAAGCAAAATCGGGGTGTCACGGTATACAAAATATACACAAACTATTTTTGATTTTTTTTTCAATTTTTTTATACAAAAAATAGATACCATTTTGAAAAAAAATGTAAAACATGATACAAAAATCACACCATGGATTTAGACTCAAACAACCAAGTCATGGAAATGGAGTGAATGGGTGTGAACACATTCGATAGGTAAATCAACTCAATCAATCATATGTGCACGATGCATATGTGTACTCCTAAGGAATGATCATCAAAAGTATCTTTAGGTGTAAAAAAAATTTGTTGAATTTAGATGACATCGTCTTATGCAAATCAACAAATCAAAGTCCAACTGATTTCCACACCAATAACGTCCAAAACTATGTAGCGCATTTTCAAGCATTTCAAGGACGTGCAAACCCGTTATAAATTCTCCAACCAAACTCCCTCATATATATATATTCTTTTAGAGGTAATCTAAATTCTCCAACTTTGGAGAATTGGTGCAAAAACCTAAATGGCCCATAATTGGCATGAATTTTTTTTTTATTGCCTTTAAAAAAAAATTCGGGCTCTTTGGACCTCGGATAATAAAATTCCTCAATTTTTTAGGTCCTTTTTAACGGTGGCTTTTGCGCAAAGGATAGATGATTACCTTTCGCAGCCCCTCCCCGTTATCAAACAAATCACACAAACTCACAAAACGGTTTTTATATGCACAATTTCCTTATAAAAATTATCGCGCTTGGTTCGTTTTAAAGACAGGATTGGAGTGAAAACACCCAACCAACATGTGATAAGACAAGCACAATAATCAAACAAATCCGTGCATGTGTGCAATAAAGGAAATATGAGTCAAAGATGTAGGAAGTAACACTTAATTACATCTTAATGACTCCAAACATTATAAAGCACATGGATGAATTGACCTATTGTGTCAAAACAGTCACATGAAAAAATGGAATGATGTTGTGACTCGGTCATCCAAAGTGTTCATCCATAAACGGTGCAACAAAAAAAAATCTTTTTGTATTTTTCAAAAAAATATATACAAAAAGTACATGTCACAACGCTAGCAAAAATATATCAAAAAGCATAACTAGCGTATGACAAACATGCAAACACAATCATCTATATGATATGGCAAGAGAAGAATCATGTGCAAGCAAACGGGAATCAACTTGTCTAAAATCTAGTGCTTCTAACAAAGTTTTCCTAACCCAAATAGATGTGAAACGACGTGTAGGGGATTTGGGAACCACGGGAACACTAGACATAGACTTCCAAGGACATTTTCCAAGATCGAAACAAAATCTCCTAAGGTGACCTTTCCCACCACAATACGAATATGTGTAAATGGGTGGAACGACACCTATGGGATGACATTTTCTAATATCCTTAGAATTGGTTGACCCTCTAAAACAAATAATGATTTTGGCTTTAGCACTAGAAGCATGAGAACAAGATGAGCCATTACCATCACTATCAAACCTACTTGAGTCTGTCAAATTATTTTTTAACTTCAAAATTTTTTACTCAAGCAAAGAATTAGACTATTCCAAAGATAAGGATTTCTTTTTTAAATTATCAATTAAACTTAACAGTTTATCACGCTCCCCCTCAATTAAAACAAACTTATCCCTAAGAGTCTTTTCACGTGCCGTAAAATCATCGATTAATTTTTTATCGTGCCTTTTTTTCACTGTTTTGACTTCCCTTGCATACCACTTGCATTAAGTCCCTAAAATCGTGGAACGTGAAGTCGTTGAGGTAGATGAGGGACACATTAATGGAGATATTGAATGCTTGATTCTTGGAATTCGGATAGAGGCCGTCATGTGAGATCGTGAGATGACGTGCCAAATGTAGCGGCGTACGACATACATAAATGTAACATGTTGGACATGAAAAAAATGTCCTTACACTTATAATTTTTATAAAAATCCTATTTTACTTGATAATTACATAAAATCACAAAATATTCTATTAAATAGTCAAAATTCCCCAAATTCAATTTTCATAACCCAAAACTTGGAGTCCAAGAAATAATAAAATGACTCCTTTAACCCTTAAGGTAAAACCAAATTATCAAATTAATGCATTATTAATTAAATGAACTAAAAACTCATTTAATTCTCTAAAAATACCAAATTAAATATAAATAAAATCCTTTTAATTTAATTCACATTCCAACAAAATAATTTATCTAATTAATTAACTCATTTTAATTAATTAAATCGATTATCCAAAAACATGGGGTATTACATTTTAATATGAAAGTAGAGCGGTGAGTCTGAGGCTCCCTCAAAATAATTCGCTCATCCTCCACAAGCCTAGAGTTGTGGTACACATCAACCCCACATGAATCGCCCCATGAGTCACCAACTTGATGTTGGACTAGTCGTCACCATTTGTCTTCAAAATTCTCGCACAAACACTTGGAGCGTATTTTTACTAAAGAGAGAGAGAGAGAGAGAGAGAGTTTGCAAGAGAGAGTTGTTAAAATTAGGGTTGCTCTCGCTCCTTTTTATAATTGGCTAAGAGGCCAGTTGGCCGACACCCACTAGACTTTCCTACTAGTAGGTACCCCTTGACAATCTGGGTAACTCTTCAAATTATATGCCCTTACTGGTAGGCACAGGCAAGGATCTATTGGTAGACACCATTCCTCAAATTTCGTTACAAAAATCCTCAAAAATTCTAAAAAATGCTCCAAAATTTTTCAAAATATCACCATAAATTCACAAAATCATAAAATCTCACAATCCAAGAACTGCACACTAGTCATAAAATTTAGGAGACCATAATTGACTATTTGAATTTCAACACGTCTTCATCCTTTCACCTTTATTAACACAATGGAAGATGTCCCAAGATCCGCCTCAGACCTCTACCAGACTATAAAAAAATCCCCTAAGACCACAGTTGCCATAAAGAAAGGACCATAGTTGTATTATAGGACTCAACCGCTTTATTACTCCTCCAAAATACTGAGTTGACCCAATATATCCAAGCAACCAGGCTCGCAGACCTCAGCATCAGCGTCCTTCCATCTTTGACAAGTACAACGGACCTCATATTAAAAATAAATAGCCTCTAGAGGCCATATAACCACTCTTTTGAAAAGATATGGTTACAATCTACATCATGAGCACCTAATGATGAACCTTTACCGACTTTAGACCTCTCAGACTTCAAGATAAGCCCCTACAACATGTTTGATGGGTAGGTGAAAATGACGGACAATATTCCACCTATCGCCACCATTCATTTCCACTAGTACTAATGGCTCTCATCTGTATTAAATTCACCCATCAAGTGGCTTACACCACCTGTAAGACTTTCTCCCACACTCCACCTTTCTACTATACATCAGACCTTAGAGGAACCCCAACCATGTTGTTCCAGTCCACTCATTATCTTTCCAAGAGAATGTATATATAATGGAGGTGTGCTTATGGTTGAAACATGTTCAAATCATCATACAGAAGCAGAACAATGGTAAAATAGATTAAACAAGAAATAACAATTTTTAATTCACGTTACTAACTCACTATTGGTAGAAAATTGCCTTAGTGTGGACCATTCTTGACCATTTACATATTGTATACCATGTTGAGTCCTAAACTAAGCCTTAGGAACCCTTAGAGAAGTCCATTAGTTACATCCTAAGGTCCTCTGTGTTCGTAACAAAGACTGCGATGACTTTAGACATTCTTGACCAAAGCTCAAGGGATCTCCTAGATTATAACTCCGTTTTTAAGATTTAATATACAATAAAACACCCTTTGACAATGGAGGTAAAATCCTCAACTAAGGTTCGAAAAACATTAAATACTTAACCATCACTTTGACACATCTCGCCACTAAACTATTGAGGTCCCGAGGGGGCACCTGTTGGGTCTAAGGTCTCACACAATTTCAACACCCACCAAAAATATCTAAATTATAGAGTACACAAGCATTCAAAAATGTCTAAATCTATCGAAAAAATATAAAACTTTTAAACAAATTCTCGTACCATCACACATCCTTTCAAAATACATCATACACTTCTTAGGTCCTTAGAATAGACATTGGCCCTCAGAATTAGGCTCCGACCCATGTGTTGGTCACACACACTCTCGAGGTCCTCATAATAGACCTTGACTCACAGAATCGGGTCGTGTTACCCATATTGGTCTCATACACTCCTTAGGTCCTTAAAATATACCTTGACCCTCATTATTAGATCGTGACCCATGTATTTGTCACACACAATCCTTAGGTCCTCATAATAGACCTTGAATCTCAGAATTAGGTCAAAATCCCTGTATTGGTCGCACACACTCCTTAGGTTCTCATATTAGACCTTGGCAATCATAACTAGGTTACAATCCTCATATTGGTCATTAACATACACTCCTTAGGTCTTGAGAATAGACCTTGGCCCTCAAAATTAGTCCACGATCCTCGTATTGGTCACATACGCTCCTTAGGTCCTAAAAATAGACCTTGGCCCTCAGAATTAGGCCATGATCTCTGTATTGGTCTCACCACTCCTCAGGTTCTTAGAATAGACCTTACCCCTCATTATTAGGTCGTGACTATCATATTTTTCACACACTCTATAGGTCCTTAGAATAGACTTTGGCCCTTAAAATTAGGCCACGATTCCCACAACACTCTGGGCCTCAAAATTAGGCCACAATTATTACCATTTGCTCTTTAGGCCCTCAAAATTAGGCCATAATCACCACGTATTCTCTATCCCTCGACATCAATGTAAAGGGTACTATTGCACCACCATAGTTCAATATTGCACTGCCTATGTTCAAAGATGCCCCAAGTTTTAATTATTTACCAATCTCCAACACTTGCCTCCTCGAGAATTATACAACATGACCTCTCCCTTGCCTTTCTTCACCTACGCATAGACATCATTGGGAAGGTTACGCCCAAAGATTCTAAAAGTCACGGTTTCATCTTGGTTACCATTGACTACTTCACTAAATTGGTTGAATCCGATTCATATGCAGTGCTGAATTCCAAGAAAATGTTCAAGTTCATAAAAAAGAACATCATCTGTCGATACGGAGTTCCCAATTTTGCTCGAGAACAGCGCAACATTCATTTGGCTATATCAACAGATGGTTTCAATTCATTTGGAAATCTAAGCACCAATCAGAGTGTATGGCCAGTGATCCTAGCCCCACTCAACCTCCCTCCTTCACAGTGTATGAGACCTGAATTTTCGATGATGTCTTTGTTGATACCTGGGCCAAAGGCACCAAGTGATGACATCGACATCTACCTATCTCCTTTGGTACAAGAATTAAATGAGTTATGGGAAGAGGGTGTGCAATCATTTGACTCTTTTAGAAAAGAAGAGTTTACACTAAAAGCTATGTTGATGTGCGAAATTCATGATTTTTCATCTTATTGGACATTATTAGGTTGTGTAGTACATGGTTATTTGGGGTGTCTTATTTGTGGAGAGGAGACTGGATCTTTTCATCTATCCTTTAGCTCGAAAAATTTATACCATTGACATAGGAGATTTTTACCCCCGGCTCATAGTTTTAGATTTGAGAAAGGTTCTAATTTTTTTATTGGGCGGGGTTGAACATAGGCTACCACCGAGACAACTTTCAGGTTCAGAAATTAAAAGTAAATCTTCTGAATGTGGCCCTAATATGCCAGGTAAGAATCCCAAATTTAAGAATGTCAAGCATAAGAAGACTCCAACTGGGAATGAAATTGAGACAAGAAAGGCATGGTCTAGGAGGTTAATTTTATTTAACTTGCCTTATTGGAAGAATAACCCGATGCGCCATGTATTGGATGTGATGCATGCAGAGAAGAACTTCGTTGAACATATTGTGGGAACTTTCCTTGGGGGGAGTCATTAGAAGGATGGAGAAAATGCACGAAAAGACCTTAAATCGTTGAAACTTAAGCCACAACTACGGTTGAAAGAAAATAGTAGGGAAAGGACAATAATTCCCCCTGGTGCATTTACTTTGACGAGTGGGGAAAGGAAGGTGATTTTAGACACAATATATAATTTATGGGGACCATCTAATTTTTCGTCCAACTTTCAAAGGATTGTCAATTATGCTACTCATGATTTACATAAGTGTAAGTCCCACGATTGGCATGTGATCATGTAATTGACTCCTCTATTGTTTAAGCACTATTTCTCCAAGAACAAGGATTTGAAGAGGGCTATTATGCAAATTAGGATTACCTTCTCACTCTTGTGTGAGAAGGTAGTCAATCAAGAACACATAGTGGCCGTAAAATTATCGGTGATCGAAGCGATTTGTGTGTTGGAGAAGTACTTTCTCCTAGCATTCTTTGACATAAGTGTTCACTTGTTGGTACACCTATGCGAAGAGGCACTTCTTTGTGGTCCAGTTAGATATCAGTGGATGTATCCGTTTGAAAGATTGATGAAAGTTCTTAAAGATTACGTCAAGAATACGCGATACATTGCAGGATCAATTACAGAAGAATACATGATTGTGGAGTCATCAATATATACTCGGGAATATATGCCTGACTCGACCAGCGTTGATGACATTGATGAGTTCATCGATGATGGTGGTCATGTGATGGGAAAACGGGTGAAATTAATGAGTTTGCAACATGAACAAGTAGCTTGTTATCTATTTGACACACATGAAGATGTCGAAGAATGGAAAAAGTATATTTTAATTATTTTAATGTTTAACATTATTTTAGAATATTTTAGATTATTTTATACATGATTAATTTTGTAATATGCAGAAAATATGAAGCCTGTGAGAACAATAAAAGACGAAAAATAATTGTATAATCAGACAACGAATTTAGGCTGTGGTTGTCACAAGAGGTAATTATAATGAAAATGGTCGTTATATAATGTTACATTACACTCAAACTTTACAAATAGTCTAATTAATTTATCTATATTCTCAGCTCTTAAAGACGGGTGATGCATCATCAAGGCTTGCTCATCTAGCCACTGTACCCTTGTTCGTGGCACAAGAGTACAAAAAGTATCGATTGAACGGTTACGTATTCGGTGCAAAAGTGTACAAGGAAAGTACAAATGTACAGAACTCGGGCATTTCATACAAGGCTCTTACTTTCTTTCGAGCAAGCGCAAAAGATAAAAACCTCGTTGAAGCTTAAATGACTTACTATGGTGTAATTCGAAATATATTTGAATTGGATTATATAAGCTTCAAAAAGGTTGTATTTTACTGTGACTGGGTAAGATTTGAGGATAAAAATGCTTGTAAAGTTGATCCTGTCACCAATTTAATCATGGTTGACTTGTCCAAGTTGAAGAGCAATGACCACGTGAGTGATGAGCCGTTTGTTTGTGCAGTATAAAAGTTAACCAAGTGTTTTACTCGGAGTACATCAACAATGAGCCATGGTCAATTGTCCAATACGTGCCAAAGCGTCTAAATAGTAGTGTGGATGACTTGGCTTCTCCTTTCGATTATTAATCCATTTTTTATGATAACCCGAATTTGAAATAATTTTTCAATTTGTAATAAATATTCCAATGTGTACTTTATCAATCCATTTTTAATGCTTTTAATTGATTTTCACTTTATCATTTTCACTATTGTGTAGTGTGCGTGTGTGTGGGAAGTAGGAGTGGGGGTGGGGATGTTTCAGATTTTTAGTAATTGTACATATTATGAGCTAGATGCTGTTGTTTTGGAATTCAGAATTGAGGTTTTAAATAGTAACAATTCATTTGAATTTGTAGTAATTATACATATTTGCATGTCTTCTTCTAATTCATTTTGATTTGTACTAATAACAACATTTTTTTACAGCAAATGTCTCCTTCAAGTATTAAGGCGAGGATGGTGATGCTGATTATGATGATGTCGTCTGGGCTCGGTGGTAGCGGAGGCGAGGAGGGATCCTTGGCCCCTAGGGTCCCCAAATTTGGCAAATTGGGGATGTACATCGAGAACAAGATGAGGCTATTAGCGAGATCCCTTGAGCTGGTAAAAGCGATCATTGGTCCAGGGTACAGTAGTTGGAGGGGGGTGCCAAGTGAGCTCAAGTTAGCTATTTGAGTGGCAGTACACGTAATGAATTTATATTTGTATTTATATGAATATTTCAATTTCAATTTCGATTTCGATTTCATTTTATATTTATATTTATATTTATTCGCAACTAACAATTTATTTGTTGGACAGGAACTATTCAGCCTGGATCCAAAGCTACGCGATTCCGTCTTGGAGCAGTTGAGGGAGCAACACAAGACGTGGAACAAAAATATGCAGACCCGGTACTTTGGGAAGACCCAAGAGTCCGTTATCCGAATGCGTGAATCCGTCCCGCCAAAGGAGATGATCTCATTGGCACAATGGCAAAAGTTCAGTGACAATGAGATCGGTGAGCGACAATTGGCATCTCGCCAATCGGGGAGGGAAAATCGGGGAAAAAAGACGAACATGCACTACTCCGGCCGGACGTCTTACGCCGAGGTGGAGCATAGGATGATGGTAAGATTTAATTTTTCTAAAACTACAAAAATATATTATTCTGTATTTTTTTACTTTGCGGGGCCGATACTAATTTTACTTTATTTTATTTCAAGGGACATGGAGTGGCCCTGGGGGTAGGCCACATAGGTCGAAACTTATGTGGCTATTCGAACGAAGAAGGGTAAGGATAAGGAGGTGTCCCCGAGCTTCGCGACCTCGATTGTAAATAATCCGACAGTTTACTTTTTATTAATTACGTTATAATTTTTTATATACTTATTTTACTAATCATGTGCTTTTTGTCATTTCAGGCAAAGCTTAAGGAAGTGCATGAGTTGCAGTCTGATGCCAGCAAGTCATCTTTTCCCACAAACGCACTCAGCCAAGTGCTTGGCACTGATCGCAAGGGGAGGACAAGGGGGGTGAGCTCGCGGGTGGCCAAATTTAGGATCATCGAATTGGAGACGAGTGGCACTGAGTTGGCTCGAACGGTGGACTCGCATGACGCGAAGCTGTCCCGTTTGGAGGCGACGATCCAAGATATGTTCTCATTCATGAAGCAATCTTTGGGCAAAAATCGTAAGGGGAAAGGTAAGGAGAAGGTGAAGGAGGACGAGGTGCAGGATGACGAGGATGTGGACCTAGCTGCTTCATCGTCGATACGTGCGGACTTTGATAATCCACTCCCCTATTCGGATCCCTTGAACCGACCGATGTCGACATTTGGTTGGCCGAGCGTGTTTTTACTAGACATATTTGATGGCCAGACGATAGGATGGGGGTTGAGGGACCCGAATACCATCCAGGGTATGCCAGTTCATGGGCGTTTGCTTCAAGACATCGAGTCCAAGGTGCTCGTCACGCATGTGATACCTGGGAAAGAGAACTCCCCTTATGGTTGTGCAAACAATGCGCCACGATGTATATTTTTGGGTGTGTCAATTCATTTATTGTGTGGCCTACTCACCTCCTCAGAGCTAACCTTACCCCAGACATTTAGTGACATTATTTAAATTGAATTATTTTAAGTTGTTACATTTGAATTATATTTGGATTTTACCGTGATGCATATTGTTTTGAATGTATATTTGCATTATCTCTATTTTATTTGGATATATGATGTTTAAATAGGTACAACATTGCAATAACAAGTACAAATATACTGCTGGGCAGTGGCAGTGGCTATACTGCCCAGCAGATTTATTTTCAATTCTGCCCAGAATTGTCACGGTCATTGACCGTGATAATTTTTTATTAAATGTCACGGGTTTGTCACGATCCTTAACCATGATAAAACTTGTCAAGGTCAAGGACCGTGACAAGTACGTGACAACAAAAGTTGTCACCCCCAGAATTGTCACAGTCATTGACCTTAACAAGTCCAACTTGTCAAGGTCAATGACCATGACAATTCGACAGATTTGGTGTAGTGAACGTCGTTGTGGTTTCTATTATTCGACACCCTTAACTTATTACAAGCTCACCCACCGAGGGTCTCTATAAACACCCTATCCTATGACCCCTCCTAAGCATCCCCTTAGGTCCCTAACACTCATCCATCAATCATAAATTCGAAGTCATACTCCGAGTACTGATCTAGAGGACATCGTGTGCTCTCGGACCTTATTTAACAATGGTTAACTTCCTCTCCTGAGATAAAGATCAATAAATATTGGAAGGGCTCTGAATCCCTTTTCAACGATTCACCCCGTGTAAGAATTGGCCTTGCGGTTCGAACGAATGATTCATTTTACTTTAAAAATCGATCTAGATTCCATTGGGCACTCCCGAGACCCTCTTGACTCCGACCAACATTCCCGCTTGAGCGAACCTAAATGAAATCTCGAAGGTCACTGAATACCCTTTCTAACTGTCCATCCCATGCATGAATTAGCCTTAGGGTACAAATGAACGATCCATTTTACTTTGAAGGGTGATCAAGCACTTTCGATCCCCACTTGGCCTTGGTCGACTCTCCAAACTGAATGAAGCTAAATGAATATCTAAGTTCACAAAATACCCTTTCCAACGGTCCATCCTGTGCATGAATTGGCCTTATAGTACAAACAAATGACCCATTTTCCTTTGAGGATTTCTTGTTTAGCGACCAACGGGCGATTTTTTGACATTGGTCAACTATCAGACTTGGTAATGTCTCAATGGATTCTTGAAGGTCTCTGAATACCCTTTTTAACTATCTACCCCATGCACGATTCTGACTTACGGATTGCATTTTACGATCATTTTTCTAAAAAACCTGTCCCAGACTGTCAAATTACACCCTCAGGACCCTGGCTATTGGTAGTGTGCCTGAGGTGCTGTGGTGATAGGCAGGTTCAGGAACTTATCGATCAACAGTCCCCTTGGCCCTATAAATAGATACTATGGCCTCACATTGAGAGGCACCCTTAAACATCCCTCTCAGCAATTCTAGAGAACATTCTCTCGAATTCAAAGTTGTTCCCTTCCTAAAAATCTTATTTCCCACATTCCATTCCCTCACTTTATTACTTCATTTAGTAAATTCTTCCATATATTCATTCCACTTGCATCCCATTTCAATATCATCTTATCTACACTCAAGATCAATATCAAACATTCATAAGGAGGTCTGATTCTCCATCATTTTCTCTAATTCTCTTATTTTAGTATTAGATGATTTATTTCTACTTCAGCACTTTACTTCATTACATCACATATATTAATCTCAAACCTTGTTAATAGTAGTTGCACATACTATATTTTCATACAAAACCCAAAAACAAGAAAAAAAGGGTCTATGTATAAATTCCAAATGAGGGATTCTCATCTCACATTCTCATTTTTAAAATATATTTTCTCTACACATGTACATAAGAGAAATCCCTCGTTTGGATTTATGGATCGAACCCCACCCCGTGTTATATTCGAGCTACGTGGACTTTGATTTCCCTTAGGCTACGTAGACGTTTTGGGTAAATTTCGAGACTCGAGTCCTCCCTTATGTTTCTAATATTGTTTTCATATTTTACGTGTATATATATATTCTTAATAAATGTCATATTCTTGCATGCTTGTGTTTCTTCTAATATATACACTAGTTCTTCCATAACGACTTGTGATTCGATAAACACTCATATTATATTTTTAATTATTATTTTCGAGAACACTCCCAAGGATGAATTCTCTCCGTCCTTTTTCATGACGCGAGTTGAATGATTCCATTCTTTATCAATATTATACACATAAGGACACACTTCACAGAGTCTAACAGGAGAAGATTAACATATGCCCGTGAGAGACCGAAAAGGAGGGATGGGTGTCTAACACCTTCCCATTCTCAAAACTTCATCCCCGAACCATTGAACTACATGGTTTTGCAAGCATAAATATTGTTTTTGATGTCGTTCTCTCGAGGCAATGATATTTCTTTTTCCTATTTTATGCGAAATAGGCTGGGGATTCTATCTTTACCCATTATCCCACATTGACGACTGTCGAGTGCCCCTAGAAAGGGTGCAATCCTGCACACGCGCCGAAGAGAACCCCAAAAAAGAAAATGGGGGAAGCTCTGGGATGGCTACATGAGTCGTACACGCTCGTTAATCGCTTTCAAAGATGACATCACTTAAGCTTTCTAATATCCAATACATTTAATTAGACACATCGAAAATAGGTGGCGTATTATATAAATTATCCATAAAACATAAATTTTAAAGGATAACACAAAAACTTAATGCAACCTGCTCTGATACCAATATGAGAAAACAAGAATGGGTTTTTTATGGATTTATGCGTATCTTAGGTTAAACACACACAATTTCAAATTTTACCCAAATCTTATCTTCATTAGCAATTAGTTGTGCATGCAGTAAAGTCCAAATTAATTATACCAAACTATGAAATTAATCAAACCAAACATGCAAAGAAGACAAGAAAAAATCTCCTTCGGGTAAAACCTAGCATTCAGTACTGTAAAGAGTTTGACAAACATAATCGACTTATAAACTACTTAGCTCCACTAAGTATAATGCATAAGGTCTTCAAATCTTCTACAAAATACATCACAGTCCAGCACCATCCACGGGAAGTGGTTTTCTCTCAGAATCTATTAATCAGCCTCAGGATGGACGATCCTATCTTCTTCAATCGTAGAGCCTCTACTCCACAAATCAGTAGTACAATATAACTCTATAAGGGTTTGATGCAAGTGTTTCAAAACTTAGGTTTTAACAAACTCAATAATCACATATGGGGTGTGTGATTTGGAAAAGCAAATTATTTTCTAAAACATGAAGATGAAAACTTTTGGTCCAGATATTAGGAATTCATTTTCGCTAAAAGCCTTAACAAAAACTAATCAAAACATGTGTCTATAGAAAAACACAAATTTTGAGGTGGCGGTCTCGTTCAAACGAAAATAGCATCACAGTTTCGTTCGAACGATAACTCATTTTCATTGGAACAGACTTCTAATGACCTTCTAACAAGATTGGATCTGTTAGATAGAAGATTCTCATTTAATGGCGTTCAAAGTTGTATTTAATGAAAAGATAATTTCTTTCTAATGAGATCTTAATCCCATTCTAATGAGATCTTAATCCCAATCGAATGATATTACACAAAAAAATTCTTTTTAATATCTATTTTATAAAAAGCCTCGATTTAAAAAATAAAAAAAAATCCAAGAATATAACTTGATTGAGAAATCAAAACCACAAGTCATATATCTCCATGAAAGTGCTGGTGACAAATTCAATGGCTTGAAATATGAAAACAATGATCGGTCACTAACATATCTTCGAATGATCATGGAGGCAATGCAGATGTAGTGTTCAGTTTGAAACTCTTGTTTGGTACGATATACGCCAAAAATAGCAAAAAGCCTAAGCTATGAGCAATTATATAATCTTTCTCTTACATTAGTTGGACACGTTACATACAAAACACAAAACCTAGTTTTCCTACAGATTTGAGAGAATTTGGAAAGAGCTTTGAAGAGGAAGAACAAAGGATTAAAAGGAGGAATCACTCATTTGTATTATTTAGGAAATAAATCTCTTTCTTTATTATTGTGTAATCAGTAACTTGTTTATGCGTTCATTATCATGTATTAATTTGGAATTTTTAAGAATGTTTAGAGATATAATTTTCCATCCTAATCATGTCTATATTGGGCTTGATTGTGTTGTTGAATTAAACCAATGTTGGGATTGTAATATGAAATAAAATTGGGATTTTGTTGGAAACCACAAATTTATTTATTTTGAGATATGATTATGTGATTAGAACTCATGTTTAGAATTTAATTTTATTTATAAGTTGAACCCACATGTTTATTTAATGATTGAATCTAAAATCGTATGTGTAATTGACTTCATTATATGTAGAAGATGAAATGTGGGGGAATTAGAAGGATTAGACCTTTAAATGGTGTTGTTAGATCATAAATCGCTGGGGAAAGTATTTAGGATCATGAATCCATAATTAAATTTGAGTATGGTGATGTTTTTTTGGTTGGTTGAAAGCTTGGTGATCAATGACATAGCTTTATTTTTGTATTTGTGTTTCTAGGACAAAGGATATGACTATGTCTATCTCGTTTAAACAATCTCTCTCTCTCTCTCTCTCTTTATATATATATATATATATTGGCATCTCATTTCTAATGAGAGGGTATGTTTCTTTCGAACGAGGTTGTGATGTTCGTGGCGATTGGGGCAGTAAATGGATGGTTTTTTTTCCTTGGGACATATTGATTTTTTAGGTGATCATCATGCTTTTATATTACACTTTAATATAAGCTTTAAACTAGGATATGATGAGAAAAATTTTTAATGTAAGTTTTGGAATTATAAACCTTTATTCAGCATTAAAAAGGACTGTTAGGAGGGTTTCAGGAGATTGTAAACCTTTAGATAAATTCGATATGCCAGTGTGGTGATGTTTATATATATATATATATATATAGAGAGAGAGAGAGAGGTAGGTACCCATAGTTTTGATATGTGATAAACTAGGGGGTGAATTAAGTAAGGTTTAACAGTTAATAAACCTAAGAATTTATATATATATATATATATATATATATATATATATATATATAGAGAGAGAGAGAGAGAGAGAGAGAGA
This sequence comes from Sambucus nigra, assembly GCA_949130495.1. NCBI lineage: Eukaryota > Viridiplantae > Streptophyta > Magnoliopsida > Dipsacales > Adoxaceae > Sambucus > Sambucus nigra. The sequence goes on along the minus strand of OX422207.1, from coordinate 387,797,717 downwards.
GAGGGAGGTACCCATAGTTTTGATATGTGATAAACTAGGGGGTGATTTAAGTAAGGTTTAAGAGTTAATAAACCTAAGAATTTATTAAACAATTCGCCATTCGGAGATTGGGATGATTTGGGTACGCTCGAGAGTACACGATATCATGTGTATATATATTATGTGTATATATTTGTAAATTAGTTGATTATATGAATTTACCAATTATTAGTGGTCAATCTATCGGTTGGGATTTTAGATTCAAATAGTTATGATCGTGTACTGCATGTTTAGATATGATGTAAGACTTTGTGGAGGTCTATGTGTTTTGATCACACATTCAGTTTGGCCACCACTTCATGATGTAAGATACGTATGGCTCGATCTATCGTGTGATATAGCCGATGGTGTTACTGCATGGTGACACATTTAGATTATACGTTCAGACAGTCTATGCTTCGTGATGAGAGAAGGGGATGATTCGATCCATCATACAAGCTTTGTTATGGGACTACTCAGTGGTGTGATTGAGTAGTGATACCATGTTCTCAATTATATGTGTGTGTGAGTGTTTTGAAATCTATTAGATAAAGGACTCCTATAAATTTACCGATGGAAGCACGACGATGTCCCCTAAAGGTAAATGCCTTCCTGCGGTTGTTATGAGGCTTATATACATATATATGATATTAGTTTGGTGATGAACATTTTGATTGAACGACCTATATAACATTATGTGTTTTCTTATGAGATTGTGTATATCTTATTGTATGGGTAACAATAGTGGGGTTTGGCTTGGGGTCATTTTGGGTGCATGGAATATATTTGAGTGACGAACACTTCTAATCAAATCTTAATGAGAAAAGGTGGATTTGGGGTATTAGACTTACACATGAAGTTAGTTACATCCTGTTACATTTTATTATGTGTTGTACTTTTTTAGTCCAGTGATAGAGACTTATTAGTATTGATTAAGCCTTGGATTGGGACATCGTGTAGTATTTTACTTATGTTGAGTGGTGAGGTATCTCTTGCATATGAGTGTCGACGGGATGGTAGGTTTATCGTAAAAAAGTTTCATGATTATTATTGTTTTGATACAGTAAGTTATTTTTATCAACTTTAGGGCACTGTTCCAAATCAGTAAAGACTCCCCCCCCAAGTATTATTTTTGTTATATACAGGAATAAGAGTATTGAGCAGTCAGACTTAAAGGGGTAAAAGATTCAGTTGTCATCCTTAGAGTAGGAGTGTTGTTTCATTTCGATAATCACTTGTATATTAGAGGTTTTTACAGCTGTATCTTTTATTTCAGTTAAGACATTTGTATAAAAGATATTTTTATTATAGTGGATTCAGTTTTATTGGAGTTTCAGTTTAATCTCAGTTCAATTATCCTTGTTTTAATCCTTTATTGAGTTTTATATTGTGGATGATTTTTATTTACTATTATTTTTATGTATACATTGATGTTGAGAATGATATAATTATTTATCACTCCATATATTTGGCGTTCAGGATGATCAATTGGGTGTGGAAAATAGAGGGTGTTACAGGATGCCTTGTCCAAGTTGATTATATTGTCCTTAGGATAGAAGAGCTCTTACCTGGTTGATAGAGGTGATTCGGATTCCTCAGTTGGGACTCAGACTATTCCTGTTCCTCTTCTGCTTTTGGGATTTTCTCACTGGGCACTTCTCCGTATCCCATATTAAGCTGACAAGATCCTCTAATATCTCTTCACCTCACCTTAGATAGTCCAATTTTCTTTGGCACACAGAGTAACTCCTCAAGGGGGGTTTCGACTACCCTTTACTGCTAGTGTATAAGGGTTTGCTACTCCGTTTGATAATCATCCCACCAATGTTTGATTGAGAGCTAACATCTATGATTGAATTTTTTTCTTAATTCGATATCCTTAGTTTTAGTGCCTCGACAAGCTTAGTCATGTCTGATGGAAATGCATTGCTTGAGAAGTGCATATCGCCTGGTGGTGGCACTAGTGGCAAATCTGATGTCATTTTCAAGAGTAGATTTGTAGATTCAATGATAAGATCTACCCAAGAATTGTTATCGAAGAGGATGAACACTAACAATAATGTAACCATAATACTTGATATGCTTCAAGATAATAACACTCCACTTGGGGCTGATTAATGAAATAATATTTATAATGATAATGTTTGGAGTAATATTCAACAATTGTGATTAATTATTTCATTATCTACTAATTTATGCGCCACATATATTTTTACGTTAAACTCTAACATTATCACCATACTTAATGATCTTTCCTATAAAGCACTTCTTACTCCAAGGTATCCCACTAATCACACATCATCCTTCAAATGTTGATCCTTTAATATTAACTTCTCACTATAAAACTATATACGCACTTTGATATTGATATATTATGAAATTAGTCATACATGATGCAGAGAAAACATCAATGGTCACACTCTTGGACATCGTTGAAGCCTTTGTTTATTTCTCCCAATTTTCCTTCACCAAAGGCAAATAATAAGGAACAACACCCATAGTCTAAATAATAATAATAATAATAATAATAATAATAATAATAATAATAATAATAATAATAATAATAATAATAATAATAATAATAATAAGAAGAAGAAGAAGAAGAAGAAGAAGAAGAAGAAGAAGAAGAAGAATATGACTCATCTTTTATTACGAAAAAATATTCACTCTCATTATTATTGGCAATTTTATTTATCTAATGGAAGATATTGAACATTCATCATCATATGCAGAGGAACCAAACCACGGTGCCATTTATTGCGTAACAAGTTAAACAAACTATGGTCAACAATTTTCATACCACTAAAAACTAAAAAACTATACTTTATGTCATTCTAACCCTCAATGTTTTCCTATGAGACACTTGTTTATAGAGAGATTGATTTTACAATTTTTAATATTAATTTTGATTGTTGAGATACATATGTTTGCAAAGAGATTCTACTATTTCCAATCTCCATTTCGATCTTAGCTACACACATATAAAAAGGAATATTGAGTAGTATGATGTCGGTTTATTTTATTATACATTCTCGCCTTTTTTATTATTATACATTTTATGCTAACAAATTAAACTTTTTAAAGCAAACCTTAATATTTTCAAAATCTAGAGTCACACGTGCAATGCACGTGTGCATTAATTAGTATATGTGTAAGTCTCTAAAGACTTAATCAATGTCCGAGGTTGATCAAGTGTGGTATTTTTACTTGGAAAAATGGTTATGTGTTTAATCAAAGTCAACAAGACTTTGTTTGAATTTTTAATAATCTTTGTGCACTCCTCTTGTGAGGCCTTATGTGCACAGTTTCGCTGTGAAATTTTCTTTCAGTCAGCTTGGACAAAATGTGTGTCATAGCCGCTTTGCAACAAATTTGGCGACTTTTAGGTTTATTTTCAGTCTTCTCTTTATAGTTATTACCCATACAAGCTTTATGTTAAAAGGAAAAATATTGGAAGCGTGATAAATGAGTCTTATTTATATATGATATTTTCTAATTAAATCTATTAATACAACTTTTTACCTATAGGTCATATTACATACTTTACACTAGTAGTATATATTGCTACAATTTATATTTACATGTAGTAAATATTTATCATATGTTTTGCACTAAATTATTACATGTAAAAAATATCATATGATATATTTAACTGCATACTTATTTTCTAACCATTTGGTTATGTTCCAAGTAGTCCAAGACTAATTGGTTCTTTTCCAACTTTAGAGGTATATAAAAATATTTTCTACCAACGAAACTTGATTCTAGCAAAGTTGCAAAATAATTGTCAACCACAACTTGCGAATCTATTTCACAATCCTGTACGGTGGCACACATGCCACGTTTGTCATTTGTTTTGCATGTTGATTTTTTTCAAATCAATGTTAGTCACATGTTTGCCGTTCTTGCATTAGGTCAGTTGCCTAATTTTGTGAACTGACATAGAAAAAAAAGGATAATTTATAAAAAAATAAATAAAATAAACTAGTGTAAATTCACATCTTGCGTGTATCATCTCAGGACACACTAACAATTGTTTATGCATTTAATATGAACTAAATAGTGTGGAACCCAAATTTATGTCATGAAGTTGGAATGAAAATTTTTTCATTTCAAATTCTAAAAAATCTCTACCATAAAATTTTTCAATTCCAATTCTAAATCGTGAGATTGTAGGTCCTAAATACACCCTTAATGTTTATTAAAAATTTGAACAAAAAAATGATTAATTATCAAAAAAATTCATAAACATTTTTTGATAAACAAATAACTCCAGCGTCTTAATTTTGTTCAAAAAAGTCCCTCAAACACTCATCTAACCTATATATTCTCTTATTTTTAAAAGTTCGCGCAAGTAACACTCCCTCTTTCGAGAAAATATCTCATATATGTTGCAAAAAAAAATGGTTAGAATAATGTTTAGCATAGAAGATGACAAAAATATATTATCAGTCAACATAATTGGTCAAGTATTGAATTTTACTTGGATTAAATTCATAACGTTCCATTTTGTTATGATTTATAAATCTTTTGTGCTGGTGCCCTGGTGTTTCGTTTTACGGCGCCTAAAACCAAGTAAGGATTCATTAATTCAAAGTCATCAACCCCCTTTTGAGGGGATGCAGAAATCAGAAGTGCCCTTTTTTCATCTTATTTGTGAGTCTGTAAATCCTGTTTTCTCATCTTCATTGTTTTACAGCAAAAATACTTCTTCAGCTTCAACACTACTAACTTGTTTATAAGTTCATTAATCATGATTATGTGTTGAAACTCAAAAACATACTATGTCATTGCCAATTTATTTATGACGTAAAATTATGCTTGTCTGCGTCATTTTTACACTTTTAACATCATGTTATATCTCACCGTGACAAGAATAGCAGATCTAAAACAAAATGCCAAGTGTGAGTCACATCAAATGCTAATATCATTCACATACAAAAAGAAGTAATAAGAACAAAAGAATTTCCTTATGAAACCACTACAGTACAGCATCATGCCTGCCTTTAAAACTTTTATGTTCTCTCAACAATACATGTAAATGAACAGTAACGTCACTATCGATTTGTATGGGATTTGAAAAGAGAAGAGTCTCGTCCTTTTTGACAATCGGTGATATGCTCGGATTAAATTATCATTACCCTTCCTTTTGAACGTATATGTAATGTAACCTGGGATTGCTTATTCATCTTGTTATTGGATAATCAACCAGTAGGCTCTGTCTTTTCAGCTCCCATACTTCATTTCTTCTTTGGATGAAGCCAGACTATTTTACAGGTGAGGTTTATTTCTGTACATGTAATATGGTATTCTCTCGAGTGCTTTTGTTACATTTGGGCTTTTGAGATTTTTCGATCTTCCAAATTCGTAAATTCACATATAGTTTTCGGTTATTTCCTAAAGATCAGTTATTATACGTGAATTTATCAATCTGGAAGTCTGAAAAAACACAAACTCGAACCAAAATAGCACTGAAAACCAATGGCTCCTTCTGTACTAGAGTTTTTCCTTTTTCAATCATCCTGCTCCAAAAGTTTGTGATTGACCTCTGATGATACTCGAGTGTCTGGTTTGCACATATTCTCATGGCGATGAGCTTTCTTCGTCCGAGCTTCTATCCTGACGCACATTGTATCTGTTTAGGACTGGTAGTGATGCAGTTGCAGGTATCCTAAACGATCTTGCAGCACCAACCAGTGTTTTATCCTGCATCCTCCCCACTTCCTTGCAAACGCTGTCCAATAGAGAGAGAAAATCCCTTACAATCATGAAGATTCTGAAAGGATGAGCCCCCTCTTTCGCCGTGTCTCCATGAAAATACTCGGTCACCTCTTTCACCAAGGACAATGCCTTCCTTTCGTCAGCCTTGATCGTAACGATTTCATCTTCGGCTTCTTTAAGAAATGCTTTCATTGATTCAAAGAATTTTCCTTCTGAGTTTGGATTCTCGTATTGCAAAATCAATTTGACTTTCTCAAGCCCCATTTCAAGCTTCACCAAGTAGCCACTCAAAACATCCGAGTCCATTCCTGCTGCTTTTTTGACATTCCCGAGTTCTCTGCTCAACCCTTCAACAACACGCAACCCTTGCTTCTTGAAGTCCTCCTCCTTCACTGTGGGGTTCATTTTATTTGAAAAACCTTCACTTATGGGATCAGAATTTGGGCCCTCAGACCTAATGATTTCTTGGACCACAAAGTGGAGTAAGGTTGTCTTCCCATCGGTTCCCTTTATATCTACTAATTTTAACAGTGTGTCAAGTTTGAAAGCTCTAGCATCACCACGATTAGTGCCGACATTCATGCGGTTTCCTGCCCTCAGAACAGCTTCGAGGAGTTTGATGAATAAGCGACTGTCCTTCAATTGTACACTCGCAGCCTGACAGATGTTATACGCAATTAGCTACAACTTGAAATAGGATTCCTAAAAGGGACATTCGTTTTTTTTACCCCGAAGTTTGGGCCAAAATTGGCTCTAAGCCCCCAAATTAGTTATTGTTCTTCACTCCTCATTTTTTAGGTTTCTGTCAGTTGACTGTTACAGATCATAGCAAATGACCAAAATATCCTAAATCAATGTCTAAATACATATTTGGTCATTTTCTACGGGGTGACTAATAACTGAAAATTTGGGCCTACAGTCAATTTTGACTTGAGCTTTGAGAGTCGAATGTCGATTCTTAAAACATCACAAAGATTTTGTGCTTGGAGGCATTAATTGTTACAATAATAGTATGTAAAAGTGGATTAGGATGTTGCTTTTTTTGAACAATACCTCTAGGGTTTGAAAAGAATTCCTCAAGTATTTTACTTCTGTATCAAAGTTTGCTCTGTATAGCATGGCCTCCACTCTTTTGAAGGCAAATGGAATATCAAGTACTGCCTTGAGAAACCGCTCTGCAGACCCTAATTTCAACATATCGCCTTTGTAGTCTCTAAGCTTTATCTCTTCCTCTTTGGTTGGAGCCATTTTCACCAGTGTCTCCAAAAGCTCGGCCCCCAGGCCTTCTGGATTTCCTGATGCACATGCTCAATACGATGAGTCAATCCGAAAATTCAATACCCATAATAAAGAAGTCATGAACATCTTGTTTTCTTCTACTACATTGTCTACAGTCTCACTTGCATAATAATACTAACACTTCAGTGTTGGCATTGCATAAACAGCATGGAGTGTATGTCTACAACTGATGATGTGGTTTGGTAACTGAAATTCTTGAAAAGTTTGACTTGAACAAGAAAACTGATTAGCAGGTTTGTTCTCTTTCATGAATTTTACTGGGTGTTCAAACTTATAGGATGCTTTGACACTTGATTCGCAGAATTAAAAGTACAGTTTCGACCAAGTAAAATCACGCATAATATATGCCTACAGATGATATGATTGTTTGCATAGATTCTTCATATGAATATTTGTCTTGTTCACATTGCGGATGGAAATGCAATCGGAGGAAACGCAAATTAAGACAGCTGCAGTAGAGAATAGAAACATACTATTATGTGGAAAATTCTATATTGATGGATTGGTGCTGTTTTATGACACCATTGTGTTAGTTTGAAACCCTCTTAGACTATCTCTTTATCTTTTTCTTTTCCTTCAATTTCAGAAGGATTCGAACATCTCTAAGCATTTCCACTATGCATTATGTCATCCATCAAATAATGAACAAAGTGAGAGCAATTCTAAGTCCAAGTGTCTTTGTAGTCTTACTTGGGTGCCTACGTGACTATGTCTACTTCAATTTCATTAGCGGAGAAATTATTTTGCCTTGTTGATCTGAGATGCAGAATTTACTACTTGTGTTTGAATATGTTTTTTTTTTTCGGTATCAAAATAATCCTAAAGTTTTTCTTTATTAATTTAGTAAATTATGTGGGGGTGTGAAGGTTGATCTTATCGAGGACATGTAATGGCTTCCATAGGCTACAAATACTAAAAGAATAGGATATCTATGATTTTAATTGTTTCTCAAAGCTTTGGGGAAAAAAAAAATTGGTCACTGATGAGCAATATTTAGGATGTGTCTGGGAGATTCGTATCACTGTTTTGGAACTGGAATTACTAAAAAATTAATTCCCCAAAACACCTTTAGGGTGTCACTTTGACATTGCCAATACGTTTGTCTTATCGGCCTTTTATAGCTAGAGGCTGAGCTGAGGTACCCTTTTTCACAAAGAAATTATCCCCCCCCCCCCCCCCCCCCCTCTTTCAGAATTTTGGGCAAAAAAAAATATAGGTATTGAAAAGAAATACGAGAGAAATTTAAACAGAGATCAACGTATAATTGCTCCATTGTATAGGTTTCTTGTTTTATGGGTGGGTCCACCTCTTCGCATTCCCTTTAGATTATCTTTTATGAAAAAGAAGGGTATTGTTTTAGCATATACTGAAAATTAAATGTTTGATTGCTGGTTTATAGGAAAATAAATGTGAATATTAGCTTTTGCTTCTTCTTGAAGAAAAATATTTAGCTCTGCACTTGGCTATCGCATCCCAAATATTTTGACTGCTGAGGTGAGTTCGAACTTTTGTAAGGACAAGAAAACAAGGATCAAATTAGGGAACAAATGTTTGGATTGTGAAAATCTAAAACTTTGAGGTATAATTATTACAAATCAAGTGTTGATTAAGGGAGGTAATATCAAAGATTGTCTAAGAATGTGAAATTGCTGCTTCATTTTTTTCAATTTTTTTCGTTTATTCGTAATGTTCTCCAAATCACAATTCTGCAAAGGCATGGGAGAGAGTAAATCACATACCATCTTGGAGTGCTTCAGAAACCTCATCCCTCGTCACATTTAATGCCCTTAATAATATGGCTATGTTTTGTGACTTCTTTGGGTCCAACACTCTGTTTTCCTGTACAACCGGTGGGATAAGTGATTTTCTAGTGGCCTCTTTTGGAACGGTGGTTGCAGAATTACATCCAAATAAAGACTCCATCATGTCCTCATTCAATCTATAAAACAAGAAAAAAGAAAAAGAAAAGGAAGAAAATGTAAGTTGAGAGATAATAGTACCCGTGCATCACAGAAGTACCATAAAATGTCTGGTGGTCTACTTACTGAAAGGAGCTGGAATTTAGCTGGTCCCACACGGTGGCTCGGTCTGATGTTGCCCGTACTTTGTCCCAGTGAAGAGGCTTCAACTTGGGTTTTGATCCATCCATTTCATCACCCTCTATTTTCTCACTGTTATCCATTTGTTCAACAACAGGCTTTGTTTTCACAATCACAGGACTCACTTTACTAATAGGACTCTTTGATTGTGGGGTTTTCAATTGCTGGGTAGCCTTTGTTGGGACACTTGTTGATAGTGGAATAGGTGGTGGTGGTGGCGGAGGTGTTGGAATTTTAGATTTGTGTGGGGAGGATTGCTGGCTTATTAATTGAAGACGAGACATATCTGGCGGTGGTGGTGGTGCTGAAAACTTTGCTCTCCTAGGTGCATAGGATATAATTGGCGGTGGAGGTGGTTTGCTATACTGGGCTTGAGGTGGGGGCGGTGGAGGTGGTGGAGGGGGATGAGGAGCAATAGCTGAAGTTACATTATTGGCATCTGGGGAAGAAAAAGAAAGGCGGGATTTAGGTGAAGTTCTCTTGGAATGAGGAACAGGACTAGTGGTGACAACAGTTTGATTTCGAGACTGGGTAACCAAGCTAGTATTATTATTATTATTATTAGTAGCAGTAGTAGTATTACTGTGGCGCGAAGTGTAAGAGGCTTCTGAGCACTGGGGCGTGTAAAATGCGGACTCGTGGCTCTCCTCGTCAGATGATGAGGTGGCTAGTGGTGAGTTTATGGTGGGAGGGGGAGGAGGTTTACTCAGACGAGGAAGTGGTTGGAGATCGGGACTTGGCCTATACCGATCCGATCTTTTTACCGAGCTTAGTTTATGATAAGGTGAATTGTTTGCTCCATTGGGCTCAGTAACGGATCTTTGGGTAGATGGCTCGACCGTGCCGATGTACAAATAAGTGGAGGGTGGCATTCGTGATTCCTCGTTTGGTCTTTGTGAATTGGGAGCTACGAGTTTTTGTGAGTCCCCGGGGTCTTTGACCCGGTGCTTGTAGAGGTAGAATGCTAAGGCCGATAACATGCCTAATGTCACAATCCCTACTGAAAGTGCGATCGCCACTTTTTTAGCAGGTTTGGCTGGTTGAGTGGCAATTGGGTTTGGTATAGTAGTGCCATTGACCGGCACTGGTGGTGGTTGGGCTTGGGCTTGATCTTGTGTTGGACCTGTGGGGACTTCTGGGAAGAACGGTTGGTTTGGGTCTGGGAAAACCGGGCTGGCAGGTACTGGCGGTGGTGGAGGTGGTAATTCTGCCTCCGGTGGGGGTGACGAGGTTGCCGGAAATAACGGCTGGTGAAGAATTCTCCTCTGGATTGGGTCCCCAATTGAATATTGAATTGTGGTTAAAAGTAATGATAGGAAGAAAAAGAAGCTCATGTGATGATGAGCAGTCATGGTGTTGTTTTCTGGGTTTGGCTTGTATTTGTTTTTTTGGGACAATTCATCTCTGCTATTGTGGGGGGCTCAAGGTGGAGGGAGAAACAATAGAGTAAGAGGGGAAGCTTCTCTGGACTGCAAGATCTGGATGCTCTGGGTGGATGACGTCGGCAGTAGCCGCACTTTCATCATTCTTAATTTCATTTATGTATTTTTTCTTTCTTTTCTAACGTTGGGTTTGTGTGAAGCTTTCTTAAGGAATAGAATGCCAGGTGGGGACGAGAATCTTCTTTGTTCCTGCTTTTGATGAAATGGACGATGATGGCCATGTATTGCTCTCATTCAAAGTAGACCGTCCATGGAGATGTTGGTGTGGTATTTAAGTTTTTTAAGTTAATATCTTTATGGGTGGCTCTAATGAGATTCTTAACGTCTTGACTTGCCGATCGATTCTTTTTATACTTTTTTGAAAATAATAAAAAAGATATTTTCGGACCTGCTTTTTTTCTATAATATTTAAAAAATTTAAAGAATTATTTTAAAACTATTCAGTTCAAAATGACCTGTTTTGGTATTTTTCAAAAATAGTCAAATACATGTAATTTTTTAAAAGTGTAAAAATTGACATATATTTGATCGATTTTTAAAAAATAGCAATAAAATTCATTTTGAACTGAATTTTTTAAAATTGATATATATATTTAACCTATTTTTTAAAATTAGCAACAAAATTTCTTTTGAATTGAATTTTTTTAGAAGAATTTTTTTAAATGTTTAAATATTATAGAAAAAAATCAAGTCAAAATTAAAAAATCGATCCACAAGTTAGGACATCATTGGAGCCTGCCTAAATATCTATTAACTCTGGTTTAGTTAAGTGAGACTCTATTTCACAGTTAAGCTTTTAAATATATGTTACTAAATATATTTAAAAAATATATTAATTTTTAAAAATATTAACAAATTATTTTTTCAATTAAATTTAATATGATTCGTCTACATAATGAAAATATAATCTAAAAATTGTTTCATTTAACCTGAAATTTGGCATATGTATGCGTTTGGAATCGTTCAAACTTTATTGAACCTCTCGCCCTCTTTCATGTTAAATTTTTTCCCGATGATCACCTCATTTTGTAAATCATCTATAACAAGTTTAGTTGAAAATTTTAAATTTTTTAATATTTTTAAAAATTGGTATGCTCTTTTGGTTTGTTTACTAAAGTATGTTGTAGACCCTAATTGCTTCATATTAAGCTCAAACATTATAAAACTTTTATAATTAAGGGTCCACTCACTGTTTTTCTCTAAAACACCACATGGTCGAATGGTGTTTAATTTTACCTTTCTCTAAATTTTTCTTTCCAACTTTAATCCAAAAATATCATAACTCAAAAAACTCTCCTTCCATTACCACCACCAACATTATTATCGCCGCCTTTCACCAACGTTTCTAATGCCTCTCTTTATCTCTTTCTATTATCTCTCTAATTTATATACATGATTCGTGTTATATATGAGCGTGTATGTAGAAATGTGTATATATGAACCTATATGCTTGGATTCAATCCTGGCTATATACGAGCATATATAGGTGAATTTGCTTTTATATTCTTGTATATTCAACAATCGATAATATGTATTAAATAGAGGCATATGGCGGTGGTGGCTATGGTTATGGAGGAGTGAGAGGGAACAAGATGTGGTGGTTATGATGGTTGGAGTTTAGTGGGTGTTAGGTTAGTTTTATGTGTAGAATGACTTGAAATATTATTTTATGTTTTATATTGCATTAAAAATATATTTTAGAATATTTTTAGGGGTTTGACTTTTTATTATTTTAAACATTACAATTTAGATGAAAAATGTTCACGAATTTATCTAAAAAGACTCGTTAAAAATGTGGTTTGGGTCATAACATCACCTTATTATTAAGACTCGATTTTCTTAATGAGCTAACATTATTTTTACTAATAATATGCCAATCGCGATATGAATTTCTAGTCATTAATAAATTTAAATTCATTAACGTGATTATGACTTCGTAATTAGGTTAAAATTGGTTTTAGTGGTTTTGGGGCATTGCATCACCTGGGGAGGGGGGAGGGAATTTACACCTACATAAATAGCATGACACATAGTGAGTAACCCGATCAAGATTGTGACCAACATATGCTCTAATTAGATAAGGACAACTAGAGTCCTTGATAAAGTAGAAGACCAAGGATCACTATTTTATTTAAATTAAACTCTACAAGGATAAGACTTATCTATTTGTAACACCTAAAGGGGACTTTCCCTATTGTGAAAGGGGGGCTCTGAGGCTAAAAAAACACTCTCATGTAAATTCTCTCATTATTATAGTGAAACACTGTTGAAGCCTCGTAGACGTAGGCCATCGACGGACGAACCACATAATTCTTTATCTTTTTATCATCTATTATTATACATGCATCATGATGATTTAGCACCCCTAATGGGTAGATTAATTGTACTTACAATTAGTGTCGCCTGTGGAAAATAACACAAAAGGTCTTTCCTTCTTATTGACGAGACAAAGATTTACACTACAATGTAATGGCCTACACGCACGAAACCTCATTAAGAGCTAAGTTTTTTCTTTCTTTGCATATAAATAATTATATTTTATGCACACACCTTTTTCGTTCAATCATGATGCCCATGTGTTTATATTCATAAACCTTGTGTTGAATTCTTGTTTATGAATCTGCCTAACACTGAGTTTCATAATCATGAGTTTTGTATGAGTCCTTAAAAATATGGACTCTCTTGAGATTTTCCTGGGCAAAAATATTTATTCACTAGGTTACATCATATCTTGACTCCCATATCCCAGATTCTTTGGCAGGGGATAAATGTAAAAAACATGTCTCTCACATCAGAGATGTTGACCACATCCTTACAAACACATCTAAGGATGTTATTTCAATAGATATTTTTTCACAAAGATACACAGATTTTAGACCCACGAGCAAACTGTCAATTTTTATCACCATCCAGATAATATGTGCAATCAGAATGAAATCACAAAGAAACCAACAATTTTTTTATTATCTCTTCCTGTCACCTCTGACCCACGACCTGAGGTCGTCTTCGACTTGTGATCTGGGGTTGTCATCCAGTTGGGTAGCACCAACATATGTCTAATTTATCTGTTCCTAAGGTCCCACATATCTCGTTGAATAAGGAAAAAGGGAAATTTATATAACAAAGATCTAAAAGTACAAGACGCATTCAATAATTACTTCACCGATTTGATGAAATTTAGAGTTGAAACGTTTAAGCCGAGCATCACTAGCGACCAATGATCTTATAGGTTTATGGATGACTCACATGTCATCTCCACCTACCTTCTTTATAATCTATTTCCTTATGATTTTTTTAGTCTGCCAACCTGCTAACTGCGACCAAGTATGTTGGCTCACTCGATATCGACGACCTGAAATTTACAGGCAGAGAACAAACTTCATCTCTCTTTCAATCTCCCTTTCGGCCACACCGACCTGAGACCCTCCTCCGACCACCTTTATCATCTAGTTCGACAATAATAGGGATACCAAAAATCAATATCCACCTGCCTTGGGCACAATGGTTCTGGAATCTGCAACTACATATTTCTCATTTCTGGTCGGCAGTAACGTGTAAACACACACATCAGTAACCCGAAAATTGGCTACCACTATACGAAGTGTTCCACATATCGACGACTTTGCCGGACCACCCTTCGTGGTCGGCAATCACTATGCTACAACAACGAAGATCGTCATTGGACCATCATCACTAGTCGACTGCCATATGAGGTTAAACGTAGGGGCACGAGTCCAGTTGAGCCTTGATGGGTTTTTAACCCTTTTGATTTTGTCAAAATTAACATGTGTTGTTAGAAGACAATACTAACCCCACCCTATTTTATTATACTTCGGAGCTTCATGTGGAAATAAATTTTTGAAACCAACTCATAATTGAGAATTTTCTTGGAAATCAAATAATTTTGGAAAAATTCTAAATTAAACCCTATTTTATACATCTGGGATATATTTGACAAATTTTGCATTATTCGGTTCTCTTTATGAAAAAATAGGAGGGGTCTCATTATACCATGATCTCCATTTAATGCACTATGATATTTATTTGTCTAATAAATATGCTCATGATTTTTATTATCATATATTAGATTCAACAATGATCTAAAATGACACTTTCTATTTGACTTTATTATAATTATTTTTTTCACATAATGGTGGGGCGCATTTCAAGAATACTCATGCCATTTATTGGATCACTTAATTTTGAATATTGTCATCTAGCTACAATAATTTAATCTCAGTAAAAGGAGATTATTTTTTATAACCGATGGATGGTCGGTGTGATATTTTTACAAGTATTTATTGCAGCCCCGACGGATGCTCGGGCACATTCATCTCAGTGAGATTTTATCGTAAAAATTATTGGATCATTCATTACATTCATTCGATAGTATGAATTTTTTCCTCGGTAAATGGTCGAGCGGGTGCATATCATATATTCTTTGGCCGAATAAATCAATCTTATGACAATTTCAATTTTATTTATCCTCAACAGATGGTCAGGCAACTTATTAACTTCCTCAGGTATAAGATTCAGTCCCGACGAATGCTCGTCCATAATCTTAAGCTCTTGGAAATCTTATTAATGCTCTGATAGATTCTCGAGCACGAATTTCTCACTATATCTACTCGGTACTGTACAACTTTTCCTCGACGGACAAGCCAAGCACCATTTATCTTATTAATTCTCCGACGGATGGTCTAGCACGCTACAAAACTTTAGACCCGATGAATGCTCGAGAAATATTATTTGTTATGACCGAAGGATGCTCGGGCGTCGATAATTCTTCAACTTCAGTATTGATTATCCGACTCTATGACTCTTAACATGAAGGACGCCCATGCGTATTCAATATTTATCTCGATGGGTGATCGACAAAAATATTTTCATATATTTAGTCCCAAGAATATCTGTCACACAAGTCGCATTTTATCCCCAACAGATGGTTGGTTAGGATAATTTTTATACTCAGTCCCGACAAATGGTCGGCATAGTCGATTAATAATTAGCATTACATTTACTATTGTTATTTAACCCTAATGAATGTTTTGGAAATCTATTTTTCTCTCATAATGTAAGATCATTTTTAATATCTACTCGATCCTTTAAAAAGTGACTTCGACAGATGCTCAGACACTATATATTTTCTTCTAAGCGCCCCGACGGATGGTCGGCACTTTCATTATTTTCCTGGATTTGTCACCAATTTCGATGGGTAGTCATGCAATTTATACTATGTGATTATCACAATTTAGCCCCAACGATTTGTTGGGCATTATCATTATTATCATTATCATTATATTGCAACAGAGTCCCGATGGATGGTCGGGTGTCATCATTATCTAATTTTCTTAACTTAGCCTCGACGGATGGTCGAGAATGATAATCATTATATCATATTATTGTAGTACCTAACAAATGGTCAACATCACTCGCGACAAAGTCCCAACGAATGGTCAGACATTATTATTATTCAGTCTTCTCTTCGTAACCCCGACTGAGGGCTTCGTAGCAATGTTGACTTGTGAACGAAGTCACTACAAAATTAGTCAAGTAAGAAAAAAAATTAGATATCAAGTTCAAAAACCATAAGACGTGTTTCCTAGTGATGATGGGTTTAAAAATTCCTGACTAATGACAGCCATTTGAGCAAGCCTCTTCTCATGAATTCTTCACAGGCCTGTGGTCGGCCTTTTCAATTGCAAAATAAGGAAATCCTAATAAAGGGTCATACCCCAGACTAGGTGCACGCTCAAGCGAGCCTCAGCGCATGAGTGCTTCACAGGCCTGTGGTCGACCTCTCTAATTGAACCATGAGGAAATCCTAATACAGGGTCATACTATAAACTAGTTGCATGCCCGAGCAAGCCTAGGCGCATGAGTGAGTCGGCCTCTCTAATTGGACCATGAGGAAATACTAATAGAGGGTCATACCCTAGACTAGGTGCACGCCCAAGTGAGCCTTGGCATATGAGTGCTTCATAATCCTGTGGTCAGCCTCTCCAATTGGACTATGTGAAAATCCTAATAAGGTGATACCCTAGATTAGGTGCACTCTCGAGCAAGCCTCGGTACACGATTGCTCAACAAGCCTGTAGTCAGCCTCTCCAATTAGACCATACAAAATTAAAATTCAAGGAGATACCCTAATCTTGGTGCACACTCGAGCAAGACTCGGTTCATGATTGCTTAACAGGCCTATGGTCGACCTCACCAATTGGACCATACAATAACATAAAACAAAGAACTATGATCGACCTCATCTCATGAGGGTACGTAGGCATCTCGACACGCTCAAGTACGATTCCCATATCGATTGATTATTTCTCAACTCAAGTAAAACTTTCCTCTAAGACTTTACAAAGGCAAGGAAATCAATTAAATAAATTTTAAAAGTTGAACGACAATTCAAAAAATGTCTGTCTAGTTCACACCGACAACTACACACGTTTGAAGAGATTACGGACTACCTCCTAGCACATCTCAAAATCAACTTAGTTGAACTGCGACCCATGGGACAATTGTGGGGGGGGTAGGGGGGGGGGGGGATTTACACCTGCATAAATAGCACGACACGTAGCGAACACACCGATCAAGATGGTGATCAGCATACGCTCGAACAAGATAAGGATGACTAGAGTTCTTGATAAAGTAGAGGATCGAGGAGCACTATTTAATTTAAATCAAACTCTACAAGGATAAAGACTTATCTATTTGTAATCCTTAACTCTATATAAAGGGGACCCCCCCCCCCCCCCCCCCCATTATGAAAGGGGGGCTCTAAGGCTAGAGAAACACTCTCATGTAAATTCTCTCATTATTATTGTGAAACACTATTTAAGCCCCGTGGACGTAGGCCATCGAGGGTTGAACCATGTAGATCTTTGTATCTTTCTCATCTATTATTATATATGCATCATGATGACTTGGCACCCCCCACGGGTAGATTTTTTGTAAATACATCACCCTATTATTAAAAGTCGATTTTCTTATTGAGCTAACATTACTTTTACTAATAAGATGCCAATCGCGCTGCTAATTTTTAGTGGTTAATAAATTTAAATTCATTAACGTGATTATGACTTCATAGATTGATTAAAATTGGTTTTAATGGTTTTTGGGCATAACATCACCCTATTATTAAGAGTCGAATTTCTTAATGAGCTAACATTGTTTTTCCTAATAATATGCCAATCACGATGCTAATTTTTAGTGGTTAATAAATTTAAATTTATTAACACGATTATGAATTCGTAGACTGGTTAAAATTGATTTTAGTATGCTTATTATCTAATATAATTAGCATATATTTTATTTATTTAAAATATATTTTGTTGCTAGTCCTTGTATTATTATTTTTTTATTAGTTTACATCTAAGAAAATGCGAGACATGTCTCATTTATGTGTGTTTGGAACTCGAATTCTAAACTTTGGTATTGAATCCATTACCTTGAATTATTATTCTAATGTGGGCTATGAAAAAAATTAGTCGTCCAAAATTATAATTATAAAATCAAATTTTTATGTCATTGATTATAAACACCACACAATCTAAATCATAACACACATACACACATTGCACAAACAATTTTCACACATTGCACAACATTTTTCACATAAAAGATAATACATATGAAATGGTTATTCCCACTCCACATAAACTATTACATATATGATACACATAATACACAACATGATATGAATGTAAAATTCATAATAAATTCCATGTCATGCCACAACGGAACCAAATAATTGGCTTTAACTTTCCTGTAGTTATTGAAAGCAATGCTCAATCTTGTATTTGGAATCTTGAATCTTTCGGTCTTCCTTTGATGTGGTATACTTTTCTTTGACTTTAAAGTGATATGGTGAGGTGAGAGTTTTCCCTAACCCGAAAGCAAAGGGAGGGATAATACATTTCTATAAAAAAAACGCTAATGCGACAAGGTATAACACTAAATGCATTATATACACCACTACGTTGAGAATTGTAAAATGATATATTTAGAAGTTCATATTATAAAAGCCCAAAAGATCTACAATATAAATTATAGATCTCATTGTTCTACTTATTTTGAGAAATGGGTTCCCAGTGTGGGGTTGAGACATCGATGGTAACTTTTAAGTTAGAGCAAGACATCGTGTCTCGAATTGAGAGATATTTAAAGAATAAAAAACTTATAATTTGTTATCATCTAAAAATGGATTTAAGATTTGGTCTTAAATATATGAAATCTAATCAGAGACAATAAATAAACAGTGTATGCAAATGAATAGAGATAGAGATAGAGACGAGGATAAGTAGATTAACATCAATAATTATGTGGTTGAGCTCTTAAGAATGAGCCTATGTCTATAAGTTGCCTTTTTTCACTGGTATTGGATTAGTACAATGGTGTCGTCTCTTTGTTCAGACCATAAGAATGTCTGAATATCTTTATTTAATCGATGCGAGAGTTGGTTAGTTACTTACCCTAATCCCAATGGTGGATCCGACCTTTTGTAGTAAATACCTATGAGGGAATGTCTGTTGTAAGGACAAATTTCCAAATAGTGTCAATTTGTATGTATTGGAATTATTTTGAATAAAAAACAATTTGAGTCATATATGGATTTTTACTCGTCACGATTCCCATTAAGCATATGACGTTGTGTTAAAGCGTAGCGACCAAACTTCAAGATAGATCATGCCGTGTTTATTGGTGCACGTTTCATGTGTTCATATCATATTATGTTCCGAGTATCTCTCAGATATGAACGCATAATATTTATTGGACTCGGTAAATATTTTTTAAGGATGTTATTTTATTTAAATATATTTTAAATTGATTTTTCCGAGTAAACCAATTTTTAGAGTCGTATGAAACATCTCCTTGTGTTTAGATTCTTCAAACGACATCTGGAGTCATTCAAATGACATCTTGGTATCGTTCAAACGATAGAGCCATGTCGTCAGAACGATATAGAGAAATCATTCAAATGACCTGTCACCTCAACAATTAAATTAAAGCGTCATTTTCCTCAAAAAAACACTGTGCAAAACATAAAATACTGAACATAACCTATACGTTTTTCTGCACTTATTTTACAAAGGTTTCCAACGTTAAAACCATCCTTTATGTTTACAAGATTCGAGCTTTCATAACCATTGTGTTTAGAGATCTTGTGTTTGCACCATTTGGAGTTTGTTCATCTATATTGAATAATTGATTCGTCGAGTTTCATAATGAAGAAGCGGTGGACTCCTATTTCTGAATCGTAGACGGTTGCCAAAGTTGTATCAGTGAATACTAATGCATGCGCGAACTAGTGTGTTGTGGACTTGGTGTAGGTGGACTACTGCGTTGCACATTGGAGGAGCGGTTGAAGCGTAGAAAAGCATAAAGTCTTGTGGGGATTGAGTCGTTGAGTAAGTTAATTGTCTTTACTTTATAAAAGTGCATCATAGTGATTGTTTAAGCTTGGGTCGTCCGAGATTTTTTTTTCCCTTAGTGGTTTCCTAGTACGTCGGCGTGTTTTATGGACTTTACTTCATTTTACTTGCTTAATCACACCAGATGCATATTTAGGATTAACAAGATAAAATTGGTGTAAGTAAGATTTGTTCACAAAATTGGTCCGTATTAAAATTGGAAAAAGTTTTTGAAAAAATTGTTTTCACCTAAAGCACACATAAAAAGGGTATCTACAAATTGGTATCAAAGCTAGTAACACTATTTTATATTGTGAGTGATCTCGTGTGCTTGTAGGTATGAATTTAAATTTTTTTGATGCTTTTAGAACTCCTATTTTTTATATTACAAATTATGCTTATGGAAAAATGTGAATGAAAAGTGCACGTAAGGCCATAGATGAGCGTGTTTAGTTAGCGGTAGAAAAAGGGTGGACACCACCAGTCATGAGAGATGGAGAGGCCATTAATTTAAAACTTGTTGAGTCATGGATCGAAGCCGAACTTAGACTTTCACTTTATAATTCTAAAGGTTTAAATGTTATTTCCTCATCCGTTACTATGGAATAGTATAATCGTATCATGATCTGTGAAAAGTCGAAAAAGGCTTGGGACGTTGTTACACTTACTCACAAGGGAACTAGCACGGTTAGGGCATTGAAACTTCAAAACCTCTCTACCCAATTTGAGACAATTATGATTTTAAAAAGTGAGATGTTTGATGAGTTTTATACTAGATTTTCCCATATTGTCAACTCGTCGTTTAACTTGGAAAAGAAAATACCCGATAACCAAGTCATAAAGAAAATCTTAAGGTCGTTGCCTAGTATATTTGATAAAATAGTGACCGTTTTAAACTCCTTGGTTTTACTTGAATCAACGGAACTAGAAAGAGATTTTAGGTGACTTACAAACTTATGAGCTTGACATGTTTACCTCCAAGAAAGTTTTATAAAAAGAAAATGGCATTTCTTTGAAAGCTCGAAAAGAGGAGACTAAAGCTTCGAATGATGATTCTGACACCGAATTGGACGATGTAGCCTTGTTGGCAAAATATTTCAAAATTTTTCTTAAGTTCCCAAAGCAATTGAAAAATGTCAAAAGACTTGAGAAATTTAAAAACAACAAGGCCGATCACGTCCCTAAGAATCGAAGTGAGAATGATAAGAGGGATGAGTCAGATAGGTGCTTTGGTTGTGAGGTTTATGGTCATAGGGTAGCAGAGTTCCCCACTGGACTTAAGAAGGAGGGCAAGAAACCGATTACATATAATGCCACCTTAAGTGATAGTGAACCAAAAGAGGGATGATATTTCCCCATTGACCGCAACTACACCGCGTTTATGGTCTGTCATGTGAGCGACGATGATAAATCTTCTCATGAAAATACTCATGTGAATGGAAAATCTGAGGCCATAGTTTGTGAGTCCCAAGTGAGTGAGGCTAAAGCTAGTGAGGAGGAGGAGATAGATGTGAGATAGTTCTAAGTTACCTTCAATGATTTGTATGGGGAAACGGTTAAGATGAAGAAGGAAAACTTGAAGTTGCAAGCTAGGTTGAAAGAGCGTGCTATAAAAAATAATAATGCATTGATTGAGGATCTAAGGGCACGGGAGAAGAATCTTCGATAGAAACTAGAGTACGTATAGGGTGAGAGAGATAGTCTTCATGATTTGATGGAGGCTTTGAAGAAGGATATTCTAGAGTTTGAGGTCTCTAGACATTTTCTTGTATTTAGGATTAGTGATCTTGAGGAGAGATTGAGAGACTCGAGTAAGGTAAAGTTTGATTTAGAGGTTATGTTGAAAAAGTTGGATAAGATTTTAGGCACCGTTCAAATTAAGGATAATAGATGTGGTATAGGCTTCAATGATTGTACTGCTCCCATTCCCAAAGCCAACACAAATTGCGTGAGAGAGCCAACTAGGAATGTTAGGAGAGGTTCACATTTAGGTAAACTTTCTCGTCGTGTTTACACTTGCACTCATTGCGGTAGGAAGGGTCACCTTAGGCGTTATTGTTATTGGTAGGAAGGGTCACCTTATGCGTAATTAAACATGGGAGGAGGTGTACATGTAAGAACCGTTTCCCATGAGGATAGATATTGTTTAAATTAAAAAAATGATGAATGTGCATGGGAAAAGGCTACGAGATTATAATAAACTCGTCGTGAAAGCCACCGTATAAAAGATCCCGAGAAAAAAAATATTACAATAGAAAAATATTATGCCAGTAAGGGGCCAATAGGATTTCTTTAAGGTGAGAAAGTACAAACCTCAAAAGAATTAGAAAAAGAAATATGAATATATGAATATTTGATGGAGTTTAGATGGAAAAGTACAACGGGTTTGCACCACGAATATAATGTTGAAAAGTCGTGTCATGATGTTATTTGTTTGGTAGAATTGTCAAAATTCCAGATTTGTGTGCATGTTGTTAGTTTAGTTTATTAAGATCAATATATTAATTGTCACATATAGATAAAACTTCATTTGATGGTATTTAGCTATCAATTAGAGCTTCTTGATCGTTTTGATGTGTTTAAGTTGTGATTTATTTGTTGTAGTTCATGACAATTCATTCCGTATCCATGTATAGGAACATTGATACTATGTTAGCATGTAACTCATATTTTTCTATTTTGAGTCTGTTTTGCTACTATTTTGTATCTCCAGTTATTGTTTTGAGAAAATTTCTTCGTTGGGCAAAACCTACACATTTTTAGAGCTAGAAGATAAGTTTTTTTGAAGTCGTTCAAATTACTTGTGGTTGTCTTTCAAACGAGTTGTCCACGTCATTCGTAGTGTGGATTAAACAAGCTTAGAAATGAATTACTTTGTGTGTTAGATATGGTCGCGAGATAGGTCGTTAGATAGATGCTTCGCGCGACGTCATTCTGTTTTGAGTCATTTCTTCTCCTTGATCGAAATAGATTTTTATATCGTTCAAATGACACTCTTTGTCAATCAAATTACCTTTGCTGACTTTTTGAGTCTTCATTCTGTTTTTGTACCTGCTTAATATATATGCTGGTATTACTTCGTTTTGTTACTTTGGGGTTATTTTGGACAATTTATATGTAGTCGATTGTGATTATTCATTCGTGATCCATAAACTGCATTGATTTGTTTAGTCACATCATTCCTAATATTGATGATTCATATTTGTGACTATTTACTAGCTATGATTTGACATATATTGAATTTTTTATCTAGTTCATCATGTTTATCTAGATATGCTTCATATGATTATTATTATGTTAGATATTCGTCCATATGTTTATTTTTCTCACCAGTTGTCTATTTGAGACAAAAAGGGGGAGAGATAGATATGTGATGTAGGGGTGATTATTGCTAGTATCTTATATTGGTACCATATTGATTATATATATTTTGTTCCTCCATAATTCACTTGGTATTTGTTTGTTTTGTGTGTGAAGTGATTATTCAAATATTGGAGATTTTGGGACTACATCACATGGAGACAACTCATGTTGCCGGTCCGACATTTATTTACCAATTCGTGTCCTGTATTTTCTTTTTGGGTTTATGGGATGGGGTTTAGATTATATGTCTTGATGGATCGGCTTAGGAATTTCACTTTTTTAGTTTTGTCCCGGAATAGCCAAAGGGGGAGATTTATAAGGACAAATTTCCAAATAGTGTCAATGTGTATGTATTGGAATTATTCCGGACCAAAACCAATTTGAGTCATTAATAGATTTGTACTTATCACGATTCCCATTAAGTCTATGACGTTGTGTTGAAGACGTAGCGACCAAGCTTCAAGATAGATCATGCAATGTTTATTGGTGCCCGTTTCATGTTTTTATATCATATCATGTTTCGAGTATCTCTCAGGTATGAACGCATAAGGTTTATGGGACCCGATAATTATTTTCTATGGATGTTATTTTATTTAAATATATTTTAAACTGATTTTTCTCTGTTAATCCGTTTTCGGAGTCCTATGAAACATCTCCTTGTGTTTAGATGCTTCAAACGACATCACCAGTCGTTCAAACGACAAAGCCACATCATTAGAACGATAAAGAAAAATCGTTCAAATGACATACTGCCTGAATGTTTTTATTTAAGGCATCTTTTTACTCGGGAAAACAGTGTGCATAACATAAAATACATAACATAACCTATACATTTTTCTGCACTTATTTTTTAAAGGGTTGTAACGTTAAAACCTTCCTTTGTGTTTATAAGATCCGATCTTTCATAACCATTGTGTTTAGAGATCTTGTGTTTGCACCATCTGGATTTTGTTCATCCATTGAATAATTGATTCCTCAAGTTTTGTAGTGAAAAAGCGGTGGACTCCTGTTTTTGAACAATAAATGGTTGCCAAAGCTATATTGGTGGATACCGAGGTATGTGTGAACTCGTGTGTTGTGGACCTAGCATAGGTGGACTTATGCATTAGACTGTGGAAGAGCGATTGAAGCATTGAAGAACATCAAGGGTTGTGGGGATGGAGTCGTTGAGTAAGTCTATTATTTGTACTTTGTAAACCCGTATCATAGTGATTTTCTGGCTTGGGCCATCTGAGATTTGTCCCTTAGTGGTTTCCTCATACATCAATGTGTTTTGTGGACTTTACTTTATTTTACTTGCTTAATTACACTAGATGCATGTTTAAGATTGACAAGATAAAATTGGGTTAAGTAAGATTGGTTCACAAAATTGATGCATATTAAAATAGAAAAAAGTTTTTGAAAAAATTATTTTCTCCTAAAGCACACATAAAAAGGACCTCTATAAATTGGTATCAGAGATCAAAACACTATTTTATTGTGTGAGTGATCTTGTGTGCTTGTAGGTATGAATTTAAAAAAAATTAATGCTTTTAGAACTCCTATTTTTTATGATACAAATTATTCTTATAGGAAAATGTGAATGAAAGTTCACTTAAGGACATAGATGAGCATGTTTGGTTAACGGTAGAAAAAGGGTGGACACCACCAGTCATGAGAGATGGAGAGGCCACTAATTTAAAACTAGTTGAGTCATAGGCTGAAGTCGAACTTAGACTTGCACTTTATAATTTTAAAGGTTTAAATGTTATTTCCTCGTCTGTCACCCCAGAATAGTATAATCGTATCATGATGTGTGAAAAGTAGAAAGAGGCTTGTAATGTTCTTACACTTACTCATGAGGGAACTAGCACGGTTAGGGAGTTTAAACATCAAAACATCACTATGCAATTTTAGACGATTAAGATGTTAGAGAGTGAGACGTTTGATGAGTTTTACACTAGATTATCGTATATGGAATAACCAAAACCCCTAAGACTTCGCTCAAGACTGCCAAGAAGTGAGTGCAGTTTTTACAAATGGTCCTGGATTGACATCTCTTGGTCCAAAGGTGGATAGTTATTCTGCGCGGTCAGCCGAGCTAATTGACTTGTATATTTTATTGATGAAATTTCTAGCTAACTTAAGTTTTCCATGTGTTGGTAATCCAACGGGTCTTCTTTCCAAGCACGTTTAATGTACGCGTTTTCTTCCTTATAAATGAGGGGCAAAAATTCATTTTGTTTTTTCAAATTCAATGTTCAAGCTTCTTAGAGAGGGAAAAATACTAATCATGAGATTTTGAGGATAGATACAACTCGTCTTCCCGTTCATCTATAATCATCAGCTATTCTTTGTGTAATCCTTTTCTAATCTTTTATCGTTCTTTCATTTTGGGTTTTCATGTTGAGTTGAGGGATTTTTATCTAGGGTTTATTTAGGGTTGGAGTGAATAAACTGCATGTGTGATTCATTAAGAATTTGGATGCACGTTATTGAATTAAACAAGCATTAGCCAGGTGTTTTTCAGAGAGATTTCCCACTCCACTCCAAATTTTTAATCCCGAGGATGATCCTGTAAACCCTAATTTTATCCTCAAATTAACTTCCTCCATTATATCAACCCCCAAGTGTTGAGTAGATTACATCATAATTTCATACCTCAGAGATCTTTAATAGTGTAAACATAAGGGTTGGGGGGGGGGGGGGGGGGGAATTACGTTGATACTAGTAACACCACTTATTTTGACCATTTAAATTCTGAATAGAAAGATTTGATGGCTAACCATTTACCTTTCACTAAACTAATTGAGGTTTTTGTTTCTCTTCGAAAAGTTAGACCTAGGAGACGTTCCCACAGTAATACCCCATCCTAATGTTTCATTTAAATTCTGTACAAGTTGTGCTGAAGTGGGGTTTGATGATAATTGTTGAATATTGTGGGTAAAAACTAAAATTTGAAGAAAAAAATAAAAAAAAACTAAGAAAGGAGGGTTCGAATGAGAGAAGGATCGCTCAAACGAAATATAGGTCTCGTTAGAAGTAGGGGATCGAACAAGCTTCGAACGAGACCCCATTGTGAGAATTTAAAGGGTCGTTTGAAGGTCGTTAGAAGCCATGGAGTGAACGAGATGCACTTGTCATTTGGACGAGGATTAATGTCGTTCGAATGATATATTTTGAAATTTGGTGTATCCGATTACCCTTGTACGCTGTCACATTATGAACCCTTGATTTGATGAGAAATCAAGCTCTATTTGGCTCATTTGAGGCATTTTAAAGAAAAGAGAAGATAAAAGAGGCAAAGAGAGGGTGGAGTAGTTTTCCACCATTATTGTCACCTCTTTACCATCCCACCACCATAAACCACCATATTCTTATATTATTCCACCATATTCAGGACTACAACATCCATTTCGACCATTGTTGAGGGTTCTTGAATAATGAGATGGAAGATTTCATAAAGTTTGAAGAGAGTATTGTTGGGGCTTTGCTTGGAAGCTTAAATGGATAACACGTGGATGATGCATTTGGTAATTCCTTGAGGCCACCTTTGGAGGTTTGGGTTGCTCCTCCTACACTACCTTCTCTACTACCATTTGACGTCTTTGAGGTGGGAAAATCTATCCTTCGTGTTTAAGACTCTATTAGCATTACTAGTAGTCTTATTGTTAGATTACATGAGTAGAATGCACATGAATAAATATTGTCTTTTAGTATATTAATATTAAGCATTTTTATGAAATAAAAATATTAGTAAAAATATTATTTTGTTGGAAATAAAGGATGGGTAAATATTTCAAAGTTTTGAAATATTAAGTTGGTATTTTATGAAAATGTTGTATTTTCTAGAAATTTCATGTTAAACATTTTATTTAATAAAATGTTTGAAAAATGATCTTGATCTTGCTATAATATTTGTGAAATAAAGTTCCCAAATTTCTCGCAGAAATGGAGATTTGATGAAAATGGACATTTGTTGAGTTTGAAGAAATTAAAAATGTCTTTATGTCTTAAAAGGCACAGTTTTGCAAGTATTGAGAATTTATAGAATAAAGTGTATGTTTGACTCATTTGATAGGATTTTAGGATTAAAATACATCTTTTCATGCATATAAACTTGTAGCATTTTGATAATGGTCATATAAACAAGTTTAGAGAAGATTTTGTTGGATTTAAACATGAAATAAAGTGTGTGAAAAAAGGGATTATGGGTGATTAGTGTAACGTTGTAAGACTAAATGTATTAATAAAAGAAAATAGTGTTTTTCTTATAAAGTAGCCGTATATGTTTAATGATTCTTGAAAATAAAAGTGTTGAAATAAAGATGTTTTCAATTGAGAATAATATTACTCCAAAGGGTTAAAAAGATGTTAAGGTGTAAAAAACACTTAAGAAGTTAATGTGGGTAACTTAATGGGGTTTTGAAAAATTAATACGAGTGAAAATGGAATAAAAGGTGAGTTTGGAAATAAATGGGTAAAATGGTAATTTTATGTAAAGTGGAACATTTTTATGAAATAAAAAAGTTGAGAAGGGTGTTACACATGATAGTCCTAATGAACATGATTTTTGGAATAAATTCAAAGTTAAAGTGTAAAGGAAATGAAATGATGATTTTCAAAGTGTATCACAGGTTGGGGTGAAACCCCGAGTTTTGGCTTCGGCCGGGGAAAAGGAAAAGTGCAATTATGTGGACATCTGAAAATTTTAAAACACATTAAAAAGGAACTCAGATGACTCTGAGAAAATTAAAGAGGCCCAAAGTCCTGGGGTGAAAAACCTAAAACACTGGCCAGAGCATATAGTGGCGTCGCTGGCGGTGTGGAACCCATTAAAGTATGCGATTATTGGAAGATTTCAAGATAAAGAAAAGGATAAAGGTATAAGGAAAATGTTAAAAAATGAGTTGTATGGTTAAAACGTGTTAAGACAACCTAACTTTATTGAAGTAATAGATGTTCCGGTAAAGGTTAAAATGAACATGTAAATGTGTAAATTGATTAATGTCCATAAGGTAAAGGAAAGGTAAAGCAAATAGGTAAATGTGTAGTTAAGCAACCTAAATGATTAAACCCATAATTAGCACAAGGGTGTGCTGTGAAAGGTTTTTAAAGGCTAAATAAGTATTTTCTAACATGGTGTTCGCATGTGTTGAAAGGGTAATTTTCTATGAAAATACTAATGTGGATTGATTAAAATGAAAGGGTAATTTCAGTAAAAAAAAATGGCTTTCGGTCAAACCAAGTGTAGTTGTTTCAAGTATTTAACCGTCTGTGTTAAATAAAGTGATAAATGTCAAAATGAGAAGAGGAAGTCCGTTATAAGATTAAGGTGAATTAATCGAGATATATAAGGTTTTTGGAAGTAAAAGTGTTTCATGCATTAAGTACATGTATAGGTATGTTCATGTATATACAAGGTCGTTGCTTGTGCATATAGGTATAACATGTTAGAGTCTTCTTTCTGCCCTTCGTTTCTATACTGTATTTTGTATATTCCTACTAGGCATGTCGCACACCCTCATTTTGGTACGACAAGTAGGGTGCGGGTCCGTATTTTGAGAGTGTTATATAGGTAAGTGTTCTATTTAATTTTATATTAGTAGCTCTGTATGCTTGGACTCCGAGAATGCTTCCCACGGGTCCCTCACGTAGTCTAAACTTGAAATTATAATCGCATGCTAAACAAGGGAAACATTAATTATAATAAACTAGACTAGCAACATTAGATAGGTTGTTTCATTGGACTTCAAACCTAACGCTCATGTCGAATAGGGTTGACTACGGGTAATCCATAAATTCTGATCGAGGTGTTACAAATAGTATCAAAGCTCTAGGTTCAAGGTTCCGTTCGGGAGTGACGTGGTGAGGTTAGTAGTGGATTTTTCGACGTCGGTGTTGATTTGGGCCGGTCACGGTATTCTTGGTGACTAAGTTAGTTGTCGTTAATCGCTTTCGCACTTTTGATTTAGATATGCTAGTAAGTTGCGAGTGTCCGTGTGAGCCAATAGTGGCGACATTACAGGTTTTTATTGTGGGGTGGTTGTGTGTCAATTCGTAGTGATATGTGAAGAAAAATAAGATAGCTAGTGCATCATACCAAAAAAATGTTGATTAGTGATAGAAATGTATTAAGTTCTTCTACTAGGTACTTTTGGGTTGTTGGTAGTGATGATATAATTAGTCGAATTCTCTCCTTGAGATAGTATCGTGTCGTAAGGCAATTGATGAATTATGGGCATGGTGGACCATGTTGGTCAACATTTGGGATGTGAACTCAGTCTAGACTAATAAAATAGTATTGTTACAAGTAAAATGCACTCGTGATTATCGATTGAAGGTCGTACCGCGCAGGGTATAACGAGAGCTATAGACAAAATATGGTAAGTGTCTTACACACACAACAATGATGGTTGATGAGGCTTAGGAGTGAACTCTAAGTAGTCTTCTATGTCGAGGATTATAAGGTATGGTGTGACTTCAGGTAATAGGATCTTTAGTGATGTCAGTGATCCAGGCTTAGGTTTTAAAGGTTACGGGCGACGTCCTATATCCTGCCTGAATCCTAAGTGGTATTTATAGTCCCATTTTTCTATGAGGAATGTGTTTTAAGGATGACGAAAACCACTTTCTTTTTATGAATAATCGTTTTCAAATTTTTAAACCACACCAAGTTGTGAACCAATTTTAACTTAACCCAATTTTATCTTGATTAATCCTAAATATGCATCTAGTGATTAAAGTAAGTAAAATAAAGTAAAGAATACTGACAATGCCAGATGTATGAGGAAATCACTAAGGAAAAAAAACTCGGACGACCCAAGCCAAATAATCACTATAATGTGGAATTACAAGGAATAGACACAAGTCTTACTTAACGAATTGATCCCCCATGAGACTTGACGCTCTTTTGATCTTCAACCACTCCTCCACAGTTCCCACGCAAATCCTTCCGCGATACCTGTCCGTAGCAGTCGCCTCCACGAATGCCTTAGTGTCCTTCAATATGGCTTGTAACGTCTATGATGTTGAACACGACTCTTCCACTTCTTCACCGCAAAACTTAGCAAAGTTCTGTGAAGAACAAACTCCGAATGGTTTCAACAAATATCATTATAGCATATAATAATAAAAATTAGGTTATTTGAAACTCTAAGGATGTTTTAAACTTAGAAAACCTTAGAAAACATGTGCAGAATACGTACTGGTTTGTAAACTATTTTTCAGATTGCACACTTACGAAATTCTAAGGAAACCACACCTTAAATAAATTTCTTGAGGTGGCGACTCACTCGAACGATATTAACTGTTACTCGAACGAGATGGTTATGTTGTTCGAACGACATAGTGGTCTCGCTTGAATGATAGTTATTGTCATTTGAACCAGAAATAGTTAGGAGTTGCATTTTATATACGTCTAATCCATCCTTACCTCAGAATAAAACGAAGTGTAATCCTTTTAAAACTCTTTAAAAACATTTTAAAACATTTCTTTAATAGAATAACATCCTCAAACAATTTTAAAACAAATTTCGAGTCCCATTAAAATTAAGCATTCATACCTGAGTGATCTTAGAATGCAATTTGATTTGAACAGGAAATATGCTCCATAAAATCGACATGATAAATCTTTGAAGCTTTGCCGCAATGTCTTCAATAAACTTCAATATGCATAGTGTGTGTGGGATCATGACAATAAAAATACTGCATATGACTCAAATGTGTTTTGTTCCAAGAATAAGTCAAATAAACCTATAACGGACTCAATTGGAAATTTTGTCCTTAAAAATCTCCCCCTTTGACTATTCTGAGACAAAACCAACAGTGAATTTCCTAAGCTGGGCCATCAAGTCGTATGATGCCTAAATCGAAAATTCCAGGACAAGACTAGTAATGATGGTCCGACAAGCATGAACTGTCTGAATGTGATGTAGTCTTGAAATTTAGAATGTCTTTAAGCATACCTACACACATGAAATAGACAAATACCCAATGAAGTATGGAGGAACAAATGATATAAAAAATGTGGGAAAAAATATGGATACCAATTTGCAAACAACATCTAAATCAGGATATCAACATATGATCACAAATATGATATCAATTTGTGCAAACTAATTAATACCGACATATAAGCATGAAAGCATATGATATCAATTTGTAATGCAACAAAACCTATGCACTTAAAAAATCTCCCCCTACATCTCATACATATCTCCCCATTTTCGTCTCGAATAGACAATCTAGGGAAAAGATAAACATATCTAGCATGAGATAATCAATGAGGAGTATCCAGATAAACATGAAACAACCAACTAATAATGATCAAAAGATGTCAAATCCATAACTAGCAAAATAATAATCACATGAGAGAAATCACCAAAATCAGTAATGATGTGATTAAATCAACTCAATGCAGCATAATAATATAATCAGTGAGAGCTGCATACAATAAATTGTCCATAAGAAACTCAACAGTAACAAAAATATGTCTCTATAAACCAGGGTACTGAAACAGAAGGAAATAAAAATCCCAAAAGGTCGCTTGAACGAGACAGCCTTGTCGTTTAAACGTCATAGGCTTGTTACTATAAGGCTTCGAACGACATCGATAAGTCGCTCGAACGAGAAAAACCAAAAACTCAGTTCCAGTGATGAAAAATATGTAATTTTGTCCAGTGAAAAAATTTCCTGAAAAAGTTAACTGAAAAGAGCAGAAACTGCAAAACAATAGTAAAATAGAAAAGAAAACAAATAAAAAAATGCGAGTTTCATGCTAACATAGTACCGATGTGCTCAAACGTGAATATGGAATGTATGGGCATGAACTACAACAAATGAATCACAATTCCAATACATCGAAATGATCAAGAAAATCTAATTGATAGCTATAAATCATCAAACTTTATTTTAGCCATATGTGACAATTAAAGTGTGAGATAAATGAACTAAACCATCAAATATGCACAAAATCCAGAATTTTGACGATTCTACAAATAATAGCATCATGACATGATTTTTTAACATTAGGATTCGTGGTACAAACCCATTTAGATTTTCACCAACTAAACTCCCTCATATATGTATTTACTTTTAAGTTATTTTGAGATTTATATCATTATCAACTTAGAGAAAATCCTATTGGCCCTATTTTTGGCATTTGTTTCTTTTTATTGCCGTGATTTTCTTTTGGGCTCTTTTATACGGTGGCTTTCACGACGAGTCAATTTTGCACTCTCGCAGCCCTTACCTGTGAACACTCATCATATTTTCAATATAATCCTTATGTTAAACGGTTCTTACATGCACACCTCCTCCTTAAGTCTACTTACGCATATATGATAAAATTGAGATAATAACGTCTCACCAAACTCAAATATGCAAGAGATGTCAAACATTCGTATAAACTCCTACATGTGTGCAAAGATGGCATATATACAAAGTCGAATAAAAAGGCATATCAACTTCGAAACAACCCCACAATACAATGGTTAATATCATTCTAAGAATCAATAATTATGACCAAATGTCCTAGCCACATGGATAATGAAAGGATGGGAGTCCAAGCACACCAATATGCAACATCAAATATGTACAATCAAAACTCAAAATAAACCGAATTTTATTTTGGCTTTTCAACATATTTTGACTCAAATAAAAGCAACATCTTTTTGTATTTTTTTTTCAAATAAGACTCAAATAAATAAAAAATATGATACGAAAGATACACATGTCATAATACTAGCAAGATATAAATCATGATGCAAAGACTAGCGTATAACAAACATGGAAACACAATCATCCTTTAGATCTATCATGGGAAGAATCAAGTGCAACCAAATGAGAACCATGAAGTTTATGTCCTAAAGCCTCTAAGTTCGATTTCCTAACCCAAGTAGGTGTGAAATTATGCATGGGTGTTTTAGGAACGAAACGACTTTATTCCTTAACTTCCTAGGAGCATTCCTAAGGTCATAGAAAAAACTTCTAAGGTGACCTTTCCTACCGCAATGTGTGCAAGTGTAAAGACGATGGGAATGATTACCAAAATGTCAACCTCTCCTCACATTCCTAGTTGGCTCTCTCACATGGTTGGTATTGGCTTTGGGAATAGAAATAACTATATCATCGTAGCCTATACTACACCTATCACCTTTGACTTGGACGGTGCCTAACATCTTATCTAACTTCTCTGACCTAGCTTTCAAGTCGAACTTCACCTTACTAGAGTCTTTCAACTTCTCCTATAACTCACAAATCCTAGTCTTAAGAACATGCCTAGACTCCTCAAACTCTAGAATCTCCTTTTTCAAAGTCATCATCAAACCACGAAGACTCTCTCTCTTTCTCCACATATTCAAGTTTCTCCCTAAGCATATTCTACCATTCCCTAAGATCCTCAATCAAAACATCATCATTTTCTACGGCATTCTCATTCAAGCTAGCTTGTAATTTAGAATTTTCCTTTTTCACCTTTACCGCCTCGACATACACCTCATTCAAAGTAACGTGCAACTCTTTCACATCAACCTCCTCTTCCTCACTCGCTTCACCCTCACTCACTTGGGATTCAATGGCCTCGAAAGTGTCATGCACTTGAGAATCTTCATGTGAATATTCATCATCGTCGCTCACATGACATTCCAAGAAAGTAACAAACTTGCTCTCATTAGGGGAACTCTCTCCCTCTTTCGAATCACTATCACTTAAGGAGGCACTATAAGCTGTTATTGATTTCTTTCCATCTTTCTTAAGTCTAGTGGGACACTCAAAAACTTTGTGACCATACCTCTTACACCCAAAACACCTATCCAACTCAACCCTATTAAATTTCTCACTCTTATCCGTAGGGTTGGAATCTACCTTGTTATTCTTAAATTTCTCAAACTTTTTAACATCTTTCGATTGCTTTTGAAATTTAAGAAACTCTTTGAACTTCTTTCCCAATAAGGATACATCCTCAAAATTGGAATCATAATCGTCATTCGAAACTTTAGTCTCCTCCTTCTGGGATTTCAAAGAAATTCTCTTTTCTTTCTTTAGCACTTACTTGGAGGTAAACATGTCGAGTTCATAAGTTTGTAGTTCACCTACAATCTCTTCAAGTTTCGTCGATTCAAGTATACCTAAGGAGTTTAAAACGGTCACTTTCGCATCAAACCTACTTGCCAAAGATCTCAAAATTTTCTTTATCGCATGGTTTTCGGGTATCTTCTATCCTAAGTTAAATGACGAGTTGACAATATTAGACAACCTGGTGTAAAACTTATCAAACGACTCACTTTCTAACATCTTAATTGTCTCAAACTGTGTAGTGATGTTTTGTAGCGTAGACTCCCTAACCGTTCTAGTGCCCTAGTGAGTAAGTGCAAGTGTATCCCAAGCCTCTTTTAAAGTTTCAAAGTCATGATTTTATTATACTCTTCCGGTGTGACATGTGAGGAAATAATGTTGTAACACTTAGAGTTGTAAAGTGCAAGCCTATGTTCGGCTTAGGTCCATGACTCAACGAGTTTCAAACTAGTGAGCTCACCCTTTCGTGTGACGGGTGGTGACCAACCCTTTTCAACAGCTAACCACACACGCTCATCAATAGATTTTAAAGCACTTCGCATTCGCATTTTCCAATAAGCATAATTTTTTCCATTAAAAATAGGAGCATGAAAACTATCAAAACCTCCTAAATTAATCCTTAAAAGCACAAGGGATCAACACACAAAAATTTATTTCTAGCTCTGATACCAATCTGTGGGCCCCTTTTTCTATGTGGAATGCGCTTTAAGGATGACAAAAATCAATTTCTTTTATGCAAACCTTTTTATAAATTTTTGAACCACATCAAGTTGTGAACCAATTTTAACTTAACCAAATTTTATCTTGATTAATCCTAAACACGCATCTAGTGATTAAATCAAGTAAAATAAAGAAAATAATACTCACAACATCGGATGTATGAGGAAACCACTAAGGGAAAAAACCTCGGACAACCTAAGCGAGTCAATCACTATGATGTGTAATTATAAGGAACATACACAAGTCTTACTAAACGAGTCGATCCTTCACGAGACTTGACGTTCTTCTGATCTTAAACCACTCCTCCACAGTGCCCACATGAATCCTTCCCTGATACCTGTCCACAACAGTCACCTCCACGAATGCCTTGGTGTCCACCGATATGGCTATGATGTTGAACACGACTCTTTCTCTTTTTCATCGCAAAACCTAGCAAAGTTTGATGAAGAAAAAACTCCGAACGGTACCAACAAAGATCACTATATCATATAATAATGAAAACTCAGATCTTTGAAACTCTAAGGATGTTGTAGACTTAGAAAACCTTAGAAAACATATGCAGAATACGTCTTGGTTTGTAAACTATTTTTCAGATTGCACACTTATGAAATTCTGAGGGAGACACGCCTTAAATAATTTTCTTCAGGCGGCGGCTCACCCGAACGATATTAATTATCGCTCGAACGATATGGCTATGTTCGAATGACACAGTGATCTCTCTTGAACAACAGTTAATGTCGTTTGAACCAGAAACATGAATAAAACAAAATGTAGTTCTTTTAAAACTCTTTTAAAAAATTTCTTTAATAAAATAACATCCTTAAATAATTTTAAAAATATTTCGAGTCCCATTAAATTTATGCATTCATACCTGAGTGATCTCAGAATACAATTTAATTTGAAGACGAAATATGCACTATAAAATCGGCATGATAAATCTTTGAACCTTTACCGCACCATCTTCAATACGTCATAGTATGTATGGGATTATGACAATAAAAATACTACCTATAACTCAGACGTGTTTTGTTCTAGGAATAAGTCAAATAAATATACAACAGACTCAATAGGAACTTTTTTTCCTTAGAGTATTAGTTGTGATTTGGTACGTCCCTATGGTCACCGTCATTTGGAAGAGAGATAATATTGCTATCGAAATGTCAAGTATCGTTTATCCGCCGAGGTAATGGATACATGCGAGGTAATCCTAGTGTGAGTGTGGTTTAAGGGCATCTTAGGGTGTCCATAGGACTAATTATGTGTGGCGTTATTGGAGATAAAAATTGACTTGTTGTGATGTGCTAAAGTTTTCTATGATTAAGGTGTGCTATATATAGAAGTTTGTAAACTAATGTTTTCGTGAGTACCTATTAATAACGATATGGGTATTGAAAGGTTTGTAGAGCACACATAAAATGATAAAGGTGTGGATAATGAAATCTTGTTTGGTCTTGACGACTTTTACGTGGAATGTGTTTGGTGTCCTAAAGAGGTCCGTTAACTCTAGTAGAAAGAAGCATTAGCGTCCTTATAATGAATGTGTTGAGGGTCAGGTGATGATCTCAGACTACTGGTCAATGTTTAGAAGAGTCTTATAGTGTACATACCGGGTGTGACTTCCTGAATTGGCACATATGTGTGGTGTGATCCCTGAGGTAATTCAAAAGCTTATACCGTTATAAGCGTGATGCTCGAATTTCAAAAATGACTAGTATTGGTGTTGTGACACTCATTTTAGAGGTGTAATAGGAAATGTATTCGATAATTAGGTTGATGACGCTGGGTGGAGACTTGAAAAGGGAAACTAAGGTGGGGTAATATTCGTGCATGATTAGAACATTTGCGTGTGTTAATGTCACGCTAGGATTAGTTCTTAGAACATCCTACCAAGACAGTACGGACTAGGAGATATAGACCTGTATGGTACTTGCCACCCTTAGAATGCCAATGGCAGCTCGAATGGTCGCTATGTAAATTCAGTTTGGGTAAAACTCGAAAGTAATCTTTGAAAAAATCTCGTGTAGTCAAAGAAAATGGTAAGGTGAATGCCTCTCTTGAACTAAGTAATGCCTATGGGAATTTAGGATTTCGATCACAATATGATAAGGCAAACAGTAACCTAAGTGTAGTAGGTTAATGATGTCGTCACTAGTAAGGGAACTAGGTTAGTATAGACAAGGGCGTTAGGAATTCTCTAATTGGAGTAACTCATATGTGCTAAGTATGCGAGGGGTAAGTCCTTACTCCTAGGGAGGAAAGTCGAGCGTTGTCTTCCTAGAGAACTACAGGTTCGTGTTCTATTTTCGTATTACGAGAAATAATGGTTATGATTCGATTAGTCACGTATGGTGACCCAAGACAGAGTATATGACTAGGATTAGTACCAAGTGGGAACGTTGGGAATTAGTGATATGAATTCAAGAACATTGTGTAGGTTCTCTTTTTATAAATCATAGTTAAACGCATATGGCCGGTATTTCTCAGGACGATTGCTTTTTCCTTCCGACTCTCGTGTGTTCCCTTTTATTTTAGTGATCGAGGATCGGTATTCTCACATATGTGGTAGCTCGAATTGGTGCCATGTCATAGTACGACATAGTTAGGCCTAGTAGAGAGTGGTGGATCGGGTATGGTCAATGTAGCTTGATAATTGGGTGCACCTTATCTGAGGTATTCATGTTATTGCATAAAATTCTGTGTATGGGTGGTTGCACTTCCAATCACATAGTTTACTCATAGTATTGGCCTCTCTTAGGAATAACAAACTTTTCAATTGGATGACATGACAGTCAGTGGCTCTGGTTGTAAAGAACGGGATGTTGGCTTGAGGATATTGTATAGCGTTAGAAAGTGAGAAAACTTAGCATATAATATTTCTTTGCCACAGTGAGTGGTATAGAGTGAGACTCAAGTGAGTGATCAAAGGTGAGACACCTCGAGTAGTACTAGGGTCATCAGAGTGACACAAGAAAAGGTGTTAGTCGATTGCATGGTAATGATTTGGTAAGTATATTATTTCTTGGAGAGATAAATTAGCATTGTATGGTTATTGGCAAGCTTATACGAGTTGTGTAGTCATGATATCCTAAAAATTTGTGCGACGCAAGATGTGTAGTTCTAAGATGGAATTGATTTTGATGATGAATATGATGACTGGTTATATTGAAATTCACATTGGTGAGTGTTGATCTCTATAGAGGGTTGCCCATGGAGGCACTGATATGCCTTGGTTACTTTCATAGATAGTACTAGTAATTGTTGAACATAATCATTAAGCGAGTGGAGACTTGAAGCCAGTTGTGTAACACTCATAGTTAGCGAGAGGGTAAATGTTAGAGCATGTCACATGTTGATAATTTAGTGATAAACCTTGTGTGAGGGTGTGTAGTGTGATTTTATAATTGAGGACTTTGATGGTTTTATCTCGAAGGAATTCTATGACTTAGAATAAGAACTAGTAAATCCCATAAATTTAAAGGATTAACTGATCGAGAATTTCGCGGATGAAATTACCCAAGGAGTGAAGTTTGTAATACCCACACTAATGTTTCATTTAAATTTTGTACAAATTGTACTGAAGTGGGATTTGATGATAATTAATGAATATTGTGGGTAAAAATAGGAATTTGGATAAACAAATAAAAAAATAAGAAAGGAGGGTTCGAACGAGAGAAGGATTGCTCGATCTAGATATAGGTCTTGTTAGAAGTAGGGTATCGAACGAGCTTCGAACGAGACCCCACTGTGTGACTTTCAAGGGTCGTGGGTCGTTTGAAGGTCGTTAGAAGCCATGGAGCAAATGGGATTCACTTGTTATTCGAACGAGGATCAATGTCGTTCGAACTATGCATTTTGAAATTTGGTGTATCAGATTTTCCTCGTGCGCTTTCACATTCTAGACCCTTAATTTGATGATCTGTCGAGCTCTAGTGAACCCAGATTGGGTAAAACATGAATTTTAGGCTTTGGAGGATTTTTATAAGGGTTTGTTTGGCTCATTTGAGGCATTTTGAAGAGAGAGGAAGATGGAATAGAGAGAGGGTAAAGTAGTCTTATACCATTATTGTCTTCTCCCCACCATCCCACCACCATTTCACCACCATAAACAACCATATTCTTATAGTTTCCAGCATATTCAAGCCTACAACACCCACTTCCACCATTGTTGAGTGGATCTACGAATTTGTGGAGCCTTGTTTGGGTTTCTTGAAGAAGGATATGGAATCTTTCATAGAGTTTGAAGAGAGTATTGTTGAGGCTTTTCTTGGAAGCCTAAATGGAGCACACATGGAGGATGCATTTGATAACCCTTTGAGGCCACCTACAGAGGTGGGAGTTTCTCATCCTACTCCAACTTCTCTACCATCATTTGAAGTCTTTGAGGTGGGAAAATCTATTCTTAGTGTTTAAGACTCTATTAGCATTACAAGTAGTCTTATTGTTAGATTACATGAGTAGAATGCACATGAATAAATAATGATTTCTAGTAGATGAATATTATGCAATTTTATTGAATTAAAATGTTGATAAAAATATTATTTTGTTGAAAATAAAAGATGAGTAATATTTTAAAGTTTTGAAATAGAAAAATTGGTATTTTATGAAAATGGAGGACATTTTTAGAAAATTTAATGTTAAACATTTTATGAAATATAATATTTGAAAAATGATGTTAATCTTGCTATAATATTTGTGAAATAAAGTTTCAAGATTTCTTGCAAACATGGAGATTTCATGAAAATGGACATTTGTTGAGTTAGAAGAAATTAAAAATGTCTTTATGTATTAAAAGACATAATTTTGCAAGTATTACGAATTTCTAGAATAAAATGTATGTTTAATTCATTTGAAATGATTTTAGGATTCAAATCCATCTTCTCATGCACATAAACTTGTAGTATTTTGATAATGGACATATAAAGAAGTTAAAATAATATTTTGTTGGGTTTAAACATAAAATAAGAAACTAGTAGAAATTCTAGTCTTCAAAGTGTGTGAAAAAAGGATTATAGGTGATAAGTGTACGGTTGTAAGACTACATGTGTTAATAAAAGAAGATGGTGATTTTCTTATAAAGTAGTCTTATATGTTTAATGATAGATAGTATAAGAGTGATGTTGAGTTGAGGATTTGGATGACTTGAGAGTTGTATACTCCATATCAGATGCTATAACCATTAAGATTCCTAACCCATAGGAGAGGGCTTATGATAGGATAAATGCCCATGAGGTTTGTTTTTCTCTTTGTGCTCTTCAAGTGGGAGTTCGTCTTCCCCTATATCCCTCAATAAGATTTATCTTAAACAGTTATGGAGTGAATCTTACCATGCTTCATCCAAACACCTAAGGTCTATAATTGGATCCATGATATACTAGAAGAAGTGTGGGGTGTTTGACATAACTAGAGACATATTCAGGTTTATGTATAATTTAAAAGATAACCATAAACTCCCAAAGTATTACTACTTTTCTCCCCAAAAGTCCAATTCCAAAATACTCCAGGTTTTTTAAACTAGTAATCACAGTTGGAAGACACAAATTTTCTACATTTTTTATGCATTAGATTTTTTTCTCAATAACACAAAGAGGGGGATCAGCATTCCCAGGGATTAGTGCTCCTCAAACCTAATTTGAAAAAGGGCCCCTCCATTGGATAAGAGGTTGGTGAGGCTAATTAGACGATTCTGAACTTCAAACCCCATGTACTACGAGGATGTATATTCCCCTAAGAAATTTAGGACCATGACGAACTATATGAGCATCAGTTCTATTGATCAAGACATATATAGGCCACTAAGTCATGCTGATGATGATGCAGAAATTTCTGAGGAAGAGGAGGTGAATAAGGTGGAGGTCTACTAGGTTGAAGGTGACTATGAAGAGGTCGACTAGGAGGTCAAAAAAGGTGAAATATTTTCACAAGTCTTAGGTCATCCTTTATTTTGTGTGTTTCTACGCTTCATATTTAAATGATTATTAACTGAGTTTATTCACATTTTAATGCAACTTCAACTTAAAACTCCAGCTCATTTGTTATGGATCCATCAAATTTTTCTAGGGACAAGGTGAAGGAAATTCCAGATGAAAAGCTCAAAGAACGGGCTTCGCGTGTAGCTGCCAACAAGTTTAAGGAAGAGGATCGCACCAAACAAAGGAATGACAATACATCTCGGCTTACAAATGACAAAGAAGAAAAATTGGCCATGAAAAAGGGCATTGACAAAGGAAAGGGCAAGGTCTCTTCTGAGAAGCAGAGCAAAAAGAAAAGACCCTCGGATGACCCGTCACTCAAGGGTCCAAAACTACCCAAGCCTAATGTCAAGAAGAGATTTTCTATTAATGACCAACCTATTCAACGGTTGTTGAAGGGAGGGAACTCCTCATCTCCTTATGGTCATATTAAGACTTTTGATCTTGACCCTTTGATGACCAACGAGAAACTCCTAGAAGATCATGACTCCATCATTCTGAATTCTTCTAATACTCCTAAAGTTCTGGGCTATGTGAGTTATAGCCCTGATTTTAAGTTCATGAAAAATCTGGATATGGACAAACTTTATAACTTTTCTTCCCATAAGGACTTTGTAATAAGTTGAGTCAAATCATCTTTCATTAGTCCTCTCCCAGCCGACCTCTTTTTCTTTAGTTAATTTGTTCTATTTCTCCTCTTGCATGGTAGCATGGCCACCACCATCTTGAGGGAGAAAGCAACGTCTTCCCTTAATACATGTGATGAACTTATGAGTGTTAAAGAGGGTCTTAAAAGAAAAAATATTGGATTTCATATGACATAATGGATCAATTTATATAATTAAATGGCACACATACAATTTAATTTTAATCAAATTATATTTTCAATGAATTATGGTTTGCATACGAGATTATTTTCAATTTTTATTTCCAAGACATGCATGAAAATAAACACGAGATGAGGAAAAAATCCCTAGGAATGGAAAAAGCATTTTATATAAATCTTATCGAGAGTTTTGAATACAATTGACTTATTAAACACTTAGCGAAACCACACACAGAGTCTTAAGAACTTCAATAGATACCACTCAACTCCAGAGCCGTCCTGAGGTAGCGATCTACCCTCGGTATCCACTGATCAACATCGTCTTCTTCTTCAGCCGTGAAACCTTGTTCCACAATCTCAGCAGTAGGGAAAAGTCTACACAATATTATTTCAGTGAGAATTATTCTTGTGATAGGTAAAGTGATCTTGAATAATTCCGAGGGGGGGGGGGGGTGAGGAATATGATATATGGTTTTTTATCATAAAAAAAGAACTCAAAAGGTGTTTTTTATTCAAGAAGAGTTCCTCAAGTATCTGATCCTGTTCAACCTTTTTATAAGAACGATTAATAAAAAGGATAGACACAAAAGATTTTGGATTGATTATCTTTGAAAAACAAAATTACTCCTGGTCGTTCGAGCGAAAAGACTGGTCATTCGAACGACACATGCAACTCATTAGAATGACTTAAAACGGGGCCTTCTAACGAGATTCCAGAGGAACGAGGAAAATGCATCATTTGAATCTTATTTGAATGACTCGTATAAACTCATTCGAACGAACAATATTCTCGTTTGACCGAAGCATCGTTTTTTCCCATAAATTTTTCTAATAAAAAATTTAAGTTCCTTTATGTAAAAATAGCCTCATAAACAATAAGTAAACCCCCAAAAATAATAAAAGACCT
This sequence comes from Sambucus nigra, assembly GCA_949130495.1. NCBI lineage: Eukaryota > Viridiplantae > Streptophyta > Magnoliopsida > Dipsacales > Adoxaceae > Sambucus > Sambucus nigra. Next base: position 387,754,885 of record OX422207.1, on the reverse strand, counting down.
TTTACCATTCATGATCTTAATCTTCTACCATGATCGTTGAAACAAACAAATCTTCTAATCTCTTTGGTCTTTAACAAAGTCTTCGAGTACCGAGAAGTTATGTCAGTGTCGTGTTTGTGTAACGTGATATGCCAAACCAAATAAAATAAAAATACGAGCAGTTATAAATTTTGCTATTACAAATCTTCCCCTTTGGTTATTCCGGAACAAAACACAAACTCTAGCCAAATTGAATCCTAATATAATAACTACCTTCCTAAAATTACAAAAACTGGAACGTAGAGATTGTGCAAGTCCTTAATGAATTGAATTTTTCCTTTGGTTAGCCTTATCTTCATCCTGTGTGGATCCAAATGATAAGCGGAACATCCTACACACATGAGACAAATAAAATATCAAACTATGTAATGTTTTTTTGAGACATTTTAGTTGTGCAAGCCAATTGATCTTCTACTTTATCTACCTTAAAATCTCACATATATGATAATAAACTCTCAATGATTTTTGAAGAAATTAATGCTCATAGGTAGCGAAGCATATATGAATCAAAATTTGGCCTGGTACTTCTATTTTTATGTGCCTATAATCTTTTTAGGCTCTTTTATGCAAATGGTGGCTTTTCATGCAAAGATATATGTTCTTTCGTAGACCTTTCCATTTCTTAACATTTAACAATATTTTTCAGAACTATATGTAATCTGAGAAATGGTTCTTACATGGATAACTTTATCTCTTTTTACATTTGGTTCATTTTGACTTGATAACACAAGTGACAAGTAAGTGAAATATTCAAACAAGTATGTGCATGTGTGCATTAAAGGTGACTGGGAGTCAAATATGTAGAAAGTGGTAATCAAATAACAACTTAATGACTCCACACATTATTAAGTACACAATAGAAATGACGTCATGTCTCAAAACACAATGAAAAAGTCACATGGAATTATGGAATGAATGGGAGATCCTAGCATCTTAAATGTTCATCCATATATGGTGACAAAAAAAATATAAAACTCTTTTTGTAAGAATGACATGAACTTCAATCCTCTGTCTTCAGAAGTGAACCCCTTGGGTTTCGTAAGTCAGCCATGGAGGTGCCTTCTCGACGAAGGTTGTGTGTGCAAGGATATAAACTATTGGGATTAAATTTGATTCACTTAAATATATTTTGTTAATGTGATTTGTGAATCAAAAAGGTTTTCTCAAATCAAAAGTTTCAATTTTTTTCCTAAAGGTATTTAATAATAGTTTTGGAAAAAGTCTTAAAGAAAATAAATACGAAACATGTATTTATAAGACGTTTACAAATTTCGTTCCAAAAAAAATTGAAGCTCGTTCGAACGAGAATAGCAGTTCATTCTAACAAAAATTAACCCGTTCTAACGACCAAACTATCTTGTTTGAACAAAGTTCAAATGACCTTCAAACGACCTAAAATAGTACGCACTTGTTCAATGTTCGATTGAAGTAAACTTCAAATGAGACTTCTAACGAAAAATGGACCTTTTTAGAATGAGATTCCCATCTCATTTGAACGAGATATGTGCATTTGGAAAAATTGTAAATAAAAAAATTTCTCGAGTATTAAATAAAAAATACTATTTCCAGTTTAATTAAAATTCAAATATCCCAAAATAAATTTAAGGAATAAATTTAAACTTAATAGCATTATATATTAATGTAGTGGAAATGCTTGAAAGATGGAGATGTTGGATATTCGGACTTCGTGTCGGCTCGAATCAATTGGTAGCGGAATAAGCCGAAAACTAAGCTAACCTAAGCTATAAGCAAATTATGCTCTTACAAGTCTCCCACTTTTTGGCTATTCCGCTACAAACATAAAATCAAAATTCAAATTACATAAGAAATATGCTAAGACAAATAAAATATTCTAATATCCTCCCAAACCCAAAAATAAAAGGTACAAGATAGTGTTGTCTTTGAAATAAAGTCTTAAAATCTTCACTTCTTCTTTGTCTTCCCTTGGGCACTTTCTCTTCATCAAGCGTAATCCGCATATGATCTTCCAAAAGTACCTATACACATGAAACAAAGCAAATACCTCGTGATGCATCGAGTTTGACATATCAAATAAAATTCATAAATATAAATTCTCTCCCATAAATTAAACTCTCCCATAATTTGTTCTCCCACTTTTATTTTGGCCGAAATATACAAGAAGTAGACATTAATCATAAGAAATAGGGAACATCACCAATAAGAAAAAGATATTATCATAAAAAAATATGAACGAATTCAGCACATGCCATGATAATGTTGAAGTCTCCATAAACTATTTTTGGAATTTTTTAATTTTTCCAAACATAAAAAAATTTCAAATACAACACACCATAAAGAAACACAAAAAATAATCGAATCATGGAAATAGAATGCAAGAACGAGAACATATTCTATAGGCTAATCAATGCTGACAAACATAATATATGTGCACGAAGGATTGGGACACCACTAATACAAGATCTCAAAGTCCACCTTAGGTGGAAAAATTGTGAACTCAAGTGAAATTAACTTATCATATTCAACTAATCAAGATCCTAAGTGATTTTCACACCAATAATGCCCAAAACTATGTAATGCTTTAGGAGATTTTGAAGGACATTCAAACCCATTGATCTCGGACTTAACTCTCTCAAAACTCACATATTGAATTTCTTTCTCTTAATTCTTTTTGAAGAAATTAGTTCTCATATGTAGAGAACCATCAATGTTCTTTGAAATTGGCCTGGCACTTTCTTTTTGTTTTTATGTGCCTTTAATCTTTTAGGATCTTTTCTTTTTAGAAATGGTGTCTATTCATGCAAAGTCAACCTATCTTTCACAGTCCGATTCCATTGCCTAAAATATACCATATTTACCGAATAAATGATTTTCTTTTTTTTTTTCAAACCGGACAATGGTTCTTACAAGCACTACTTTTATTATCTTGTTTTTCACATTTGGTTCATTTTAAAAGCAAGATTGAGATGAAAATACTACAATCGACACATGAAAGGTAAGTGAAATACTCAAATAAGTCTGTATTTGTTTGCATTAAAGGTGATAAGGAGTCAAACATATAACAAGTAGTCATCATATCACATCTTAACGACTCCACACATTGTAAAGAAAAAAATAAAATGCTATCACGTCTCAAAACACTACAAAATAGCCGCGTGGATATGGAATGAATGGGTAACTCGGACATCTATACGATTCATCCACATATGGTGTAAAAAAATACAAACTCTTTTTGAATTTTTCAAAAACTTTATCAAAAATAAAAATCTGTTTATCTTTTTCACTTTTTCTAAAAAGAAACCAAAAATATTTTGAATTTTTCAAAAATTTTCAAGAAAAACAAAACTCTTTTTAGATTTTTAAAAAATATAATAAAATAAAAAATATAAGTACAATGATAGTACAATCTAGCAATAGGCATGAATGATATAAACATGAAAAGCATTATATGTTAGAAACAAATCTCATCCTCAATCATTAGGCTCATAGGAGTTCTCTAAAGGAGATGACATCCTATGAAATACCTCCATAAAATCTTGTGAAGTTTTTACTATATACTCTACTTTCTCTCAAAAACTCTGAAAATCTCTCATGTGATGTGCGGGATCATATAGAGAAATATGTGTGGGAGCACGTGCGGGAACACGTGTGGTAGCATATCATGTAAGATACCTATGTGACACTCTCCCCAACTTAAAAAAAATTATCTAAGGTGACCTCTTTATTTGCAATGGGAATAAGCATACATGGGCTTGGGTTCACCTCTCTTAAAACGTCGTGGTCAAGTTCTCCTACGTGGAATCAAATGCCTAGGTGAGTTAGGTCGAGGGACAAATGAATCTAACACAAACTCGAGAATTGACTCGAGTTCTACATGAGAAGTGGGTGCACCATCGTAACCTATTCTTAGCCTCTCAACATTACCCAGAACGGGACCGAGGAGCATATTTCCTACATTCTTAGATGTGTCGTTCAAAGTAACTTTGACCTCTCGAGCATGTTAGATATCTCTCTCTAGTTGGGATACACAGGATTCAAATTTCTCACGAGTATCCAATGAATATTGAAGATCTCCCATAACACTATCCACAGTGTTGGACAAATCACGCTTTTCTCGGCCTAAGACGATCAACTGCTCATAGAAATAAACTTTCACCTTCTCGAGTTGACTAGTCGATGCCTCACACACCCTCAAAACTTTCACCTCTCTCTCCAAATATAACACCTCGAGAGACAAATTTTTATTTAACTTTTTGGTTTTCAATGTCTCTATGTGAAAATCACTAAAAGCTTTTTGGAGATCCCCTTCTCCCTCACTTGAAAGCTCATCCTCACTCTCACTAGAATGGCTCAAAACATCATCGAGGATCTCAAGTTTACATGTGTCCTCATCATCAGGGGAAAAACTAGAAGCAATTATGCGACTAGCCCTGAACGCAACACATGGTTCATGTGGTGATTTTCCCCCTGAATTAACCGACTGGACGTCACTATCGATGAGAGTGGCTTTATTGCAATCTCCTTTCCCTTTCTCTTTCGCATAGTGGGACACTCATATGACTTGTGCACTTTACCTTTGCACTCAAAACACCTTATCACTTCCTGTTTATCACCGTTATGCTTGACCTCAATCTTTTTTTTTTCCTCAAAAAAAAATTATTGGCAGAATTTTCTTTGGAAAATTTGAGAATTTTTTAAAATTGTTTTCCAAATAAGGCCAAGTCATCAACATCAAAATCACCCTCAGTTTCAGACTCATAAACTCTCTCCTTTTTCTTCTTCTTAGATTAAGTCTTTAATGCTTCTCCCATATCCTTAGGTTTAATGGTATTAGGAAACATATCTATCTCATAAGTTTAAAGGTCTCTTACTAGTTCTTCTAACCTAAGAGTGTCTAAAATCCTTTAAGAGTTAAGAATCGTAACCTTGGGAATAAATTTGGAAGGTAATGACCTTAGAATATTTTTAACGGCCCTAGTGTAAGGAATTTTCTAACCCAAATTAAATCTAGTGTTTACGATGTCCAAAAACCAAGTATAAAATTCCTCAAAACTCTCGAACTTGAAAATAGTGATGGTCTCAAATTACGTGGTTAAATTTTGAAGCTTAGATGCCTTGACAGGGTTGGTACCCTCATGTGTCAATTGGAAGATATCCCTTGCCTCCTCAAGCGTAGTGAACGTTATGATGCGATGGAACTCGTCAGGGGTGATGGCTTTAGAAATAGCACTAAGACCACGGGAGTTGTAAGTGCTCCATTTAAATTCCTCATCAGTCCATGAAGAGAGGGGTTTAGGATTTGTGACATTATCAACAGTGATATTTGGAGTAGTCAAACCTATTTCACATTCTAATCAAACCCTTTCATCTATGAATTTTAAAGTGGATCTCATTCGGACTTCTAATAGGCATAGTTCGATCTATCGAAAATTGGCATTCTATTATATAAGTCCTCCATCAGAAAATTTTCAATTTTTCAAAATCTATTTTTCATAACAATTGATATCACAGAATTTTTTTGCGAAAAATCTAGATCTCATTATAATTTGGTAAAACCGCTCTGATACCAATTTGAGCATTCACAATTATCTAATGGCATTAACTTATTAAATTCAGATGACAACTGACACCAATTTTAATTATTATAGCCCTAGAACATGGAACTATGTTATTCAAGATGTAAATTAAGAAATAATGCAAATAAAACAAAGTTTGTGGAAAAAAAACCTTTCGGGTAAAATCTTTTGTTCACTTTATAAAATTTACAAATCGCAACTTACAAATTTTATAAACGAATCTACTATGATCCTCTCAAGAATCACAAGACCACGATCTTCCTTCATTAATGATTCTCGTAAGAATCACAAGAACCTCGGTTCTCCATCTTCAACAGTGAACCCCTCAGTTTTCACAGGTCATCCATGGAAATGCCTTCTCCATAAAGGTTATGTATGTAAGGATACAAACTATATGTTTTAAACTTAATTCACTTAAATATATTATGGGAATGTGATTTTTGAATCAAAAAGGTTTTCTGAAATCAAAAGGTTGAAAACTTTTGCTAAAGGTATGCAGAAATAGTTCTGGCAAAAGTCTTAATAAAAACAAATACGAAATAGGAATTTATAAGAAGGTTTACAAATTTTTAGATGGTGTCTTGTTCGAACGAATTTTGAATCTCGTTTGAATGAGAATAACATCTTGTTCTAACAAAAATTAACTCGTTCGAAAAACCAAGCTATCTCATTTGAACGAAGTTCAAACGACCTTCAAACAACCTAAAATAGTAGGGCCTTGTTCATGTTCAATCGAAGTAATCTTCAAACGATACTTCTAATGAAAAAATGACCTCGTTAGAATGAGATTCCCATCTTGTTTGAATGAGATATGTGAATTTTGAAAAAAATACCTCGAGTTTTAAATAAAAAACCTTGTTCCCAGTTTTAATAAAATTTAAATATCCCAAAATAAAATTAAGGAATAAATTTAAACTTAATAGCATTATACCTTCATAGAGTGGAGATGCTTGAAATATAGAGATGTTAGATCTTTGGAATTTGTGTCAGCTCAAATAAAATAATACCTCATTCTTGATTTCTAGTAGGCATAATTTGAACCATAAAAAATGGGCATTCGATTAGATAGATTATCCATTAAATTCAAAAATTTTAAAGATCAATTACTTTTCAAAAAATTGATATAAAAAAAAATTGTGAAAAAGGATCATATGATAATTTAGTGTAACCGGCTCTGATACCAATTTGAGAGCTCATGTGATCTAATGGATCAATTTATATAATTAAATGCCACACACACAATTCAATTTTAATCAAATTTTATATTTATTTAACATGGTGTGCATACGAGATGATTTTTTATTTTTATTTCCAAGCCAAGCATGCAAATAAACACAAGATATGGAAGAAAGTGCTTAAGAAGGGAAAAACCTTTTCATTACAACACTATTGAGGGTTTTGAATACAATTGACTTACAAAACACTTAGCTACATTAAGTTAAATGCAAAGAGTCTTAAAAACTTCAACAGATACGACTCAGCTCGAGAGTTGTCAACAAGTAGCGATCTACCCTCTATATCCACCGACCTTTAGATCTTGTTCTAAAATCTTAGTAGTTGTGAAAAGTCTCTACAAGAGTATTTCAACAAAAATACTTCTTGTGATAAGTAAAGTGATCTTGAATAATTCCCGAGGGTGAGGAATATGATATGAGGTATTTGATCACAAAAAGAGAACTCAAAAGTTTTTTTTCTCTTCAAAATAATTCTTGTAGTATTTGATCCCGTTCAACATTTTTATAAAAAGGGTTGGTAAAAAGGATAAACATAAAAAAATTTGGATTGATTATCTTTACAAAAAAAATGATGCTCGGTCGTTCGAATGACACATGCAACTCGTTAGAACAACTCCGAACAATGTCTTCAAACGATATTCCAGAGGAACGAGGCAAATGCATCATTTGAATCTCGTTCGAATGACTCGTATCAACTCATTCTAATGAGCGACATTCTTGTTCGACCGAAGCGTCATTTTTCTGACAAATTTTTCTAATAAAAAACTACAGTTCCTTTATGTAAAAACAGCCTCATAAACAATGAGTAAACCCCAGAAAATATTCAAAAACCTTTTTCCACTCATGATCACAATCTCCTGCCATGATTGTTAAGATGAGAAAATCTTTCGATCTTTTTTATCTTAAAAAATGTCTTCGAATATCGAGAAGTTATGTCAGTGTCGTGTTTGTGTAACGGGATACGCCAAACTAAACACAATAAAAATACAAGCAATTATAAATTTTGCACTTACAAATTTAAATATCTTGAGGCTGATCTGTCTAAAGCACATACTAATTTTCAGTAAAATGATGACCAGGTAGTGAGCAAAGTGGAAGAGCTCTGCAAGGCTGAAGAAGAGATCAGTCTTCCACAATAATATCTTAAAGCTTCTAGAGACCAACTTGATGCTTTGAAGGCTTAACTTCTTAAGGCTTTGGTTATTTCTTTCATGGTTGGAGAATAAGTTATGAAGGCCTTCAATAACTATGAGTAATACATAATTGATATAAACATATCCTTCTAAAAGGGATATGGCGAACTAAAAAATAGGGTAGATAAACATTACCCTAATATTGCTAAAGTCATCATGGCTTGGGAGGGGGATGATGATGAAGCGAAAGCCTTGGATGAAGAGGAGAAGGATGCTCAAAGAGCCGAATCAGGGGCATCTTCAGATAATGAGCTCTAGGTCCCCAGGTAGAGAAAAAGGTTATTAAAGAGGAACCTCCTATTATTAGGAAATAATTGGCTTCAAAAGGTGTTGTTACTTAGCCTGCCTCTTTTTGTCTTTGTGTAGTTTTTTTGGTAAATATTATTCATCTTTGAATCGTGTGAATGAAGAATAATGTGTTTAAAAAATTTATGAATTTGTATCAATGACAATTATTTATATCAATTATTATTTACTTTGTTTTTCTTTTCAAATATTCTTTGTTCATGGATTTATATGATTAAATCTACTCAATTTTATAATTTAATTCAAGTTTTATTTTGGGTCTTGCCAGTATTTATTTTCCTTGGCTTACTAGTTATTTATAGACGAACTATTTTAGTTGTCCAATTAGGAAAGGTATATGGTTGGATCTTGTCACCACACCCTCTTCCAAACGTTTAGTGCAGTCAAAGAGGGGCATTGATCAATTGGTTTGGCTTAGGCCGACTTGATCATTAATTTTTGGTGCAGTCAAAGACGTGCATTATCCATTTAGGAAAGGTATGTGGTCGAATCTTGTCGACACGCCTCTTTCCAAGCATTTTGTGCAGTCAAGGATGTGTATTGATCAATTGGGTTTTCTTAGACCAACCTTATCTTCAATTTTTGGTGCATTCAAAGACGTGAATTATCCAAGTAGGAAATGTATGTGCTCAAATCTTGTCAATACACCCTCTTCCATGATTTTTTTACATTCAAAGACATGCTCTAGTGAATTGGGTTGGCCAACTTGATCTTCTATTTTTTGAATAGTTAAAGACATTCTTTTGTTATATACCTTGAGATGTCTTCGGCTGAAGCCTTTGAACCATCTCTTTGAATGAATGTTGAATAAATTCGAAGAAGAATTTGACAATCATTAAATTGAAATAAGAGGTAATTCACATATTGACTTCATCTCATAAAAAAACCACGACCTCCAATTACATTCTTCTCCTTAAATAAATAAAATATATCTCAATTATAGTACCCCTTGAGGTTATTAGAATTCCAAGGAATTTTTTAATATCCCCCCTTCTAGAGTTTCAATTCGATAAGTGCCAAGTCATACAAATTTAGCCACACAGTAGGGATTATGCCAATTTTCTTCTAAATTATTGGACTTATTTGTAACCTTCTTCAAGACTTATTCACCTTCCTTGAGTGTTCTAGGTTTGAGTCTTTTGTTATAGAATTTTGCTGTGCACTATTGATAGGTTGTTACCCTGAGTGTTTCTGCCTCCTTGACTTCATATATCAGGTCTAAATATAATTTTCTTACAAAATCACTTATGAGGGAATCAAAATCAAGTAGCCTATAGATTGGGAGGCCGAACTCATCTGGGGCCATGGCTTCACTGCCAAAGGCCAATATATAGGGTGTATGCCCTATTGTTGTTCGTGGTGTTATTTAATAGGCCCACAACATGCTTTGTAGTTTATTTATCCAATTTCCCTTAGTTGATTCTATCCTTTTCTTCATCCCATCTAGTAAAGTTCAGTTAATTGCCTCCGGTTACCCATTGCATTATGGATGAACTAGTAATGAATGCAATTTTCTAATTTTATTCTTGTCACAATATTCTTGAAACTTATCATTCTCAAACTGGATGACGTGGTCGACAATGAAGGAGAGAGGGATCCCATACATGCTTATTATATTTTTCCATATAAACTGGGTGACTTTTGTACAAGTCATCTCTATTAGTGGTTCGGTCTCCACCCATTTTGTAAAGTAATTCACTACTACCACTAGATACTTGAACCTTCCTTTGGTCTTTAGTAATGGGCCGACGAGATCCATAACCTAGATGGCAAAAAGCTAAGGTTATGTGATCAGAACCATCTCGGCTCCTAGTCTTTTATGTATCACTTTGAATTCCCAATTTTTTTTTCACCTTTGCATGTCTTATTCATAATCTTTCCTCAATTCTGGCCAATAATATCCTTGGATGGATATTCTTTTCACCAGTGTTCGACCTGCTGCGTGTGTACCACATGACCCTTTATATATTTCTTTAATCGGATTTTTTGCGCACACGAGGTGAACACCTTTTATCATTGAGACTGTAAAACCTCTTTTATACAACACTCCCTTAACCATGACGTACTTATTAGCTTTATAAATAAGCCTTTTTGCCTCCTTCTGATTGGTTGGTAGAATTCGTTCTTCCAAGTATCTAATAATTAGATCCATCTAGGATGGGCCCATAGTCATCTCCCGGAAATTCACTTCTTTTATTGAAATGTTCCTCTGTAACAAAATTTCTATAAGTATAGTATTCCTCAAGTCATTCTTGGTAGCTCATCCCAGATGAGCTAATGAGCCTTTTCAAGTATTTTTAATTTTGGGGATTCAAATTATCTGGAGTGATTTTAGCTTTGACAATAGTAATTTCACCCTTGTAAGATATTTTAACATGCTTCCCTCTCTTTCTTCATACTCACCCAACACATAGTTTACTACTAGTTGTGAGTAACTATGAGCTATTATCTACTCGCCCCCAGCGATACATCCAACTCCAATCCAACAATCAAAGCCTCGTATTATTCTTCATTATCAGATGCTTTAAATTTGAAACACATGGAATATTCCATGTCAGCTCCATCAGGTATGTTGACTACCAAACTAGCTTCGCTAACGCTTGCACATAATGACCCATCCACGAATATCTTTCATACTAGCATCTCTTGCTCAAATTCTCCTTGTACAAGAGAACCATCTTTAAAAAAAATTTAGTAAACTTTTCACTGCAACTAGGCTCGTCTTCTTCAAATGAGGATGCTGCTGGGCTTTGGATCTATAATAGACTACTCGATTGGTCATTGGATCATATCGGTTGGGATAATAGTCACTATTTTGGGAGATCTTTTCTCCTCGTAGGTGAATTTTATAATGAAATCCACTACGAATTGGACTTTATTGCATTCCTTGGATCATATGTAATCTCATATTCACCCAGCTATATCGCCCTTGCGATTAACCCACCAGATGTTTTAGGTTTGTAAATGGTTTGTCGAAGGGGAAGATCAGTATAAACCATCATAGAGTGAGTTTAAAAGGACTTCTTCATCTTCCTCGATGACACTATCAAAGTTAGAGATAGTTTTTCCATTTTGGAATATATTATTTATGCACCAGGAAAAGCTTTGCTCGTGTAGTATACCGACTTTTGGATCTGACTGTTGATTCAGACAACACCAAATACAAGTATAGTTTTCCCTTAGAATTGGCCTTGTCAGTAATGGGGTTGTTCCTAGGTATCTTTTAAGCTCTAAGAAAGTATCTTAGCATTCATCCATCCATTCAAAAGAATTTTTAATCACTTTGAAGATTGGAAGGCATCTATCTGTGGCTCTAGATACAAATATGTTCAGAGCTTTCAGCTGGCCTATTATGCTTTGGATTTCCTTCTTTATCTTGAGAGGTTACATATTGATCAATGCCTAGATCTTGTCAGGGTTGGTCACTATGGTTGATGATAAAGCCTAGAAGTTTTCCACCCTTGATTTCTAACATTCACTTGACTGGATTTAACTTCATCTTATATATCTCCAACTCGTCAAAGGTCTGAACAGGATCTTTGATGTGTTCTTTTTTTAGCTTCAGCATATCGTCCAAATAAAACTCCATATTTTTTCATATCTTCTTCTCAAATACCTTATTTATCAGCCTTTGATAAGTGGCACAAACATTTTTAGTCCAAAGGGCATCATATTATAAAAAAATATACCTCGACTGCTGATGAAGTAAGTGTTTTGGCTTCATCTTAATCTGGTTATAACCAGAATATGCACCCATGAAGCTCAGTAGCTCATGTCTAGCTATTGCATCCACCAATTTATTTATTATAGGAAAAGGATAATAATCCTTAGGATATGCCTTATTTAGATATGTGAAGTCCACACACACACGCCATTCATTCATTCTTCTTCTTCTTCTTCTTCTTCTTCTTCTTCTTCTTCTTCTTCTTCTTCTTCTTCTTCTTCTTCTTCTTCTTCTTCTTCTTCATCACCATGCTTACTAAACAATTGGGATACATAACCTTTTCAATGAGGTTGCCCTTATTAATTTGAAGACATCTTCTTGGATTGCCATATTCTTCTCCTCCAAGACTACTCATCATTTCTTCTTTACTGTTTTATCTTTTTTGACTATGTTGAGCTCATGAGATTAATTTTAGTCATGCCTTTATGGCTTCAAGAAAATACATTTTTCCTAACTCATATGAAGTTAGACAGTTTTTTCTTGGGATCGGATCCAGAGAAGAGTCGATCTGGGTTATCCTTTAAGGATGCTCATCGTCTATGATTACTGGCTTTGTTTTTTCAATCTCTTCTCTGGTTATTAACCTATCTTCATCTCGAGGATAGAATATTCCAATCTGATAGGTTTGAACTAACTTCTTCCTCATCGATCGAGGTGTAGTAGCATCCGCATGCTTTTACCTTGTCTCCCTTCACCACTCCCACACTAAAATTGGCATGGAACTTGAGATATTAATGAAAAGTTGAGGCTATAACCTCAAATTTATTCAGACCCACTCTTCTAAAAATGATATTATAGGCTGATGAGATATTCTTGTTACGGATGAAGAATCTCATCGTCTTTATTCTGCAGGTTGGTCAAGTTTTAACAATAACCTCTTGCTCAATTGTACCTAGTGGGTATACTTTTCTCACCTAAGAATTCAATAAGAGGATGATGGTATGCCTCCAATTTCCTATGTGGTAGCTTCAACCTCTTGAAATAATCATAGAACAATACATCTGTCGAACTCCCATTATCCACCAATTTTTTTTTTTTACATTTCTGTCAAGAATCATCATAGTTGTCACTATTGGATCATTATGATGATATAACAATACTGAGAGGTCATCTCTAGAAAATCATGTTATGAATCTGTCCTTAGTAACTTTATAAGGTCAGACGTCTACCACTTCTACCATTTTGATGTCTCTATTGTTGGCACAAGCTCTTGCTTCGCTAAGATACACCTTTTCTTTCAATTGGTTCATCAACTTCACCAACGTCTCCTCTTGTTATGCAATTGCACCTCAGAGAGATCATATTCAGTTCCTCTTTGGTCTTTGCAGAGAGGTCGGGATCCTCCTTGTTTTTATTCTCTCGAGCATTTTTTTTATCTTTATTCCCTGCCCGAGGTGACCTTGATCTTCTCCTTAGCTTGTAGACATCAATGCTTGCGTTGGTTTGTCATTCTTCTTCAGATACTTATTAAGCTTTCCTCTTTTTATGAGGTACTCAATTTCATCCTCTAAGGTTAGGCAGTCTTTGGTCTCATGCCCGTGATCTATGCTAGATTTAAAAAAATTCTCTTATCTCTTTTTCCAATAGGAGTTCTTAATTTCTTTAACCATTTTAATTCATCTTTTTCTCGAATCTCATTAAGGATGTGGTGTACTTCCACTATTAAGGGAGTATATTTGTCAAACTTTTAGTATGACCTCCTGCCCCCTTCGTCTTGGGGCTATCTTTGGTTTCTCCTTTCTTAATGAGTTATAACCTTTTTTTAAACTTTCTGTAGTTGAATTCTTCTGCAGCTATGGATTCTTTCGCATTCATGATCTTTCTTTCTTTAGTTAAGAGCTCGGGCATTTTGTTTGGAGGCTCCTAGGCCATGCCCAGTACAACTTTCCAGCAAACATTATGCTTATGATTGTTACAATGGATACTTTGTCATTGTAGTCCACCCCTTCCAATTTTCAATATTGAACCTAGTAATATACTCTCTTGAAGTTTTGTCATTGCAATAACAAATGCTTAATAAGTGAGCTACCCTCTTACCTAGTTTTTCTATGAAACAAATTTTTTAATAAAGAGGTTGGATAGTTATTTAAACTTAGAGATTTCCCTCTCGGTAATCCATTATATCAAATTTAAGTAGCTCATGTGAGAGTTCTTGAAAAAGCTCTGCAACACATCTCGTCGGCTACAGATAATATATTTCATGCTTCCTGATATTATTCAACATGAAAAATGGGATCTTATTTCCCTTCATACCTTGGAGTCATCACATATGAATTGAAATTTTTAGGTGTGGAATAGCTAATCAAGATAGTTGTGAATGGAGATTCCTGAACAAACCCCCTTTGGACTAGTTTTTTATTTTGATGAGATCTCCTAAACGGTCTTTTATCCTTTGATTTGATCCCTTCCATGGTTGGGCTTACACAGCTATTGTTACCTTATTAGCTCGTTCGTGACTCTCGGTTAAGGTTTCTCCTCTTCGACCTGCTTGCTCATATTTTTTTATGCCCTGGTATTGCATCTTGAACCGTTCTATCTCCTCGAATCTTTCTTTTTGTATTCTTCTCGTCTCATACCTTGTTAGGGGTGCGAATGTGCTCGAACACCTATTTTTCCCACCTTATCAAAGAGTGGTACTCTGTTGAGCCTCTTAAAGGCACTTATGTGTTCGTTTGAATACGTTTGGTCATCATCATACCTAGTTGAACTTATGGTGGGGGTTATACCTAGTTGGTATGAAGATTTTTTGTCTCTGACCCATGTGTTCGAGCATACTTGCTCATATTAGATCCCCGATTTAGTTTCCTGAGATTTTCCATCATTTTTTCTTTGTTATCTTACCTCCTATCTCTGTAGGGCAAGAAAAGGTCATTCCCTGCATTCATCGAGTTTTTTTTCAAAATCTAGGGTTACTAGAAATGGTTTTTGATATATTGGTCAGCTCTGTGAGGACAACACACTTTGTGTGAGCTGTCTCATATTTTCTTGCATAGCTTCCAGGATTTTAACCAAGTTGTGCATAAATCTTGCTAGATCCCATATTCCAATAGGGGTTAGAGGGTGTTATAGCTTCTTTTTCCCTACTAATTTTTGGGTATTATGACATTATTATAAAAAGTCTTAGAAAAAAAAGTATAAACAATGTAAAATATAGTATGAATGGATAATTATGAATTTGACTATAGGGAAACTATTTCAGGCTATAAATGAATGTGTCTAGGTACGGTTTACACAAAAACTATTAATAACATAGTACATTAAGGACTTGAGATAAGAAGTCGGGAAAATTCACTCATCAAGTTAGTAAGGTAATTATTAATGAAATTCGGAGGTGTTTTACCAAAATTCTAGAATTTCTACAAATACAAAATAGGAATGAGATGAGAAATAACCAGGCTTTAGTCATTCTCGTAAATAACGCCATTCTGTTATCGTCTAAAAATGGATTCAAGGTTTGGTCTTAGCTAGATGAAATCCAATCAGAGATAGCAAATAATAAATAAATAGTGTATGCAAATGAATGGAGATTGAGATGATGGTAAGTAGATTAACACTAAGAATTACGTGGTTCAACCCTCAATAATGAGCCTACGTCCACAGGTTGCCTTTTTTTACTAGTACTGGATTAGTACAATGGTGTAGTCACTTTGTTCAGACCATAAGAATTTCATAATATCTCTATTTTATCAATGGGGGAATTAGTTGGTTGGTTTCCTGGCTTGGTCCTAATGGGAGATCCGACCTTTTATAATGAATCCCTATAAGGGAATATCTTCTAGCCAGTATATGCTAGGTTGGGCCATCTTGTGAATGGAGAACTCATGAATAGTATAATGTTTCACCCATTTAAATAAGGTTATGCACGTGTTAGCTGTCTGTAATGCCATGTTGGCCAGCCATTAACAGCATCACTAATGTTATAGGCTATCAGTTAGCCTTACTGGCATCCACCTAGTTCGCCCAAGTGGAAAGGAGGCTGAGCTCTTTGCTAAGTCGAGGTCCCTCCTGGGTATTTATTCGGCTTGGGCCGAGCTCTTTCACACTTATTGAATGGTTTTATGTAGTTCTCTTCGGATCATGAGATTCTCTACAAATACGGTATAACATGGTTGATACATTGTGTACCACTCTGAGGAGGGGAATAAATATCATTATATAGAGTCTGTAGTGTATGTTGATGCTAAAATTTTGTATATGTACAAATTGGATATATAAACCCCAGATATATAACAAATAATAGGTTAAATGTAAAGATTACTAACTTATTGAAATAGTTGCTAATAATAAACCATATATGATAAGGATTTTCTATCATTTTTTGCACTTCTTTGCTTAAGATTTAGCATCCGCGACCATAGTCGACCAGTAGTTCCCCTTACATCACCACGCTCTATAATACCATGTATTTTCATATATTATTTATTACTTGCAAATTAACTTAATAGATGGGATAAATTATTACTTATATGATATGGTAATAATAAAAAGATTAATTTAGATGAATTAAATTTTGCATGTGATGTGATTTTCGTACCATATGCTTGAAATAATTCATTAGCGATAATAATTATATGAAGTTTAAACCATGTGTATGCGTATAATAAATAAATATGTACCTTATTTATGCTGTGAGATATTATTGTGTGTGGTGAGGTTATATCATTTAGATTAGACCCTGAAGTGTCATGAAGGCCAGAATATGTGTTTTTAGTAATTTGGGTTGGGCCTATAGGATATGTATACCTTTGGTATAAGTTTCAAAGAAATTTGGGTAATATTTTAGGCTTATTTAGAGACCCAAAGTTAGGAATTTTAGAGACCTACTAATTTATAGCTATTTTATGGGTGTTGACCATTATTAGTTGAAAACATTACACACATAACACAAACCATACCTACTATAGAGATTTTGGAGAATTTGGAAAAAAGCTTTGAGGTGGAAGAACAAGGGATCAAGAGGAGGCATCGCTCATTTGTATCGTTCAGGAAAGAAATTGATAAGCATGTGTATCCATATGACACTGTTTCAGAACATGTGTATCCATATGACACTGTTCCAAAACCCACCTCGGCCTACTATCCCGATACACCCATTCTCGAGTTGTTTGAGTCCCCGAGTTATTCGTGGAGGCTTGATCACCCTTCCACTCAATACGAATCCCAACCCGATGTTGTGTATCCTCACACGTTCCAACAGTCGTCATGGCAACCTTGTGCACCCATTCCCGACCAGTCCCCTCACTACACACCCCATGTGTATAAACCATTTGTCCATCACGAAAGCGATCCTTTCGTGTATGATGAACTTGGCCCCACCCCACACACTTCCTTTGAGTATTATCCATACACTCCCGATTATAGCGTGTTGTGTCCACCTCAACCACCACCACCACCCATCATTCCACCAACACTTCATCCACATCCACTCTCGAAACCATCTTGCAAAAGTTCATACTTGAGCAAGAGCAAGCAATTCAAACTCAAGGTCTCCAAAGGCTTGAACAAAGGTTAAATGAATTGGAGTGTGAGCGAGAGTCGGATTTCATCCCACGTCAACCCATCATTGCCACCAAGTGTGATGATGATGTTTCCCCTTGTGACACGAATTTTGAGTATGACCAACCCTACCACCACGAGAATCTCAAAGTTGAGACCATTCCATGGTCCGGGTCCCAAGTCGATAATTATGTTGACTTACCTTTATATAGTGAGACTAATTAAATCCCACCATGTCCATATGAACCCCACCTTGAGGTTCCCATTCCCACTCCCGCTAAATCCAAAACAATGCCCGAGTCTACACCTATCGAGCTTCACCCTTGTGTTCCCGAGGAACCCATTTATTCTAGGTCAGCTCCGTCTATGAGTACTCACCATTTTCCCGAGATAGAATTGGTGATAGTTCCTACCTATCCGGATATGGATATTGCCCCACCATGCATGGCTCCCTTTGAGACCGATATTTCTAGTGATTCCTCTATCTCTGATCTTGGTGCCTCGTCTTACCCACCCACCCCATTTACCGATGCTACTCTTATGGAGAAGTTGATCACTCCATCTTTAGATACCACACTTCCTCCTGTGAGTTCCCTTGTGGATCACTCCACGCCTCATGATGAGTGTGTGTCTCCCACACATGAGTTGGATCATCTTCCTCCACCATTTATCCCACCCGCTCCACCATTTATCCCGCCCACCTCACCACCTGGTTTGGATCTTGATTTTACACATTTCAAGTTTCCATCAATAATTTTAGATCCTCACCTGAAACCACCATCCACCATTTACGAGAGTATTTGTGGTGATACTCTCTACCACCGTGAAATCGAGCTTGTTATTCCATGACCGCCACTCTCTCGTGGTGTCGATTTTTTCCCAATACAACTCCCTGGCGTGTCACGACGCGACCATTATCATCTCCCATTTATATAATGGTCGTGTGATTTTTTTGAGGCCCATCCCATTCCACTTACCAAAACATATTTCCTCCCTCACCAATTAGAGCACCATGCTTATAGGGCCCTAGTTGGCCTCACCTTACAGCTCAATAAGGCCAGTGACTGATACCTCTTCACCCTTTCCACCCTCACCTTTACCTTAATACCCACCCGCCCATGGTCCACCGATGCTTTGCATCGCGTGATGCACTTCTCCATACAAGTGCATTGACCCGTTTTAGCCTCTATCGAATAAGGATGGCACTTCAGTCTTGTTTGGGGGTGATCTTCATCACCCAATTTTTCTGCCTCCCCGCGCTTTCATAGTTATTATCTTTAGGGTGAGAATGGTTCGGTCTGGCTAAAGACATTAAACTTAGCGCTACCGGGAGGCAACCTGCATTTCTTGTACTAGTCTCATCCTGTTTGAGGGTGGTGTTTCACATCACCCAATGCTTTATCATGTTTATAGACTTGTACATATTTTTTTTATCATTTATTCAGGTTTATTCTTCGCTACATCTTTCCACTTCATGAGCAGTTCATTCTAATAATCTCTTTCGTACCTTATGCTCTCAATTTTAAAAATCATTTTATCTAACATCGAGGACGATGTTCCTTTTTGTTTGGGGGTGGGGAATTTTATCAAAATCGTACCTCTTTTGAAAAAATTTGAGTTTTAAACCTGATGTTTAAAATTTCGCGCAGTTTCTTTCATCTCATTCAGTGACATGAATTTTCTATCATCCATCTTTCAAAAGTCTAGGAATCAAGCTAGAGAATATTTTTTCTAAATAGCTTATGTAACATGTAACAATGCATTTTTGTACTATGAATTTCTAGACTCAACAAAAATATGCGCACTTATCATGTCAATACGGTTTATAGTTGAGGAATACTACAATTCTAAAGAGAACCTTAAGGAACACTAATAGAGACTTTAGCTTGTGAGATTCACGCCTTTCACCCTTTCAGAGAGTTTTATGTAATCTCCGAGTCACAAGTTGATTCAACTTCGTTTGGGTACACACTCTAATTGTTATATGATCTCATTATCTTTCATAAAATTTTGGCTTGATCACCAAGAACGACATCACTTTCGAGTTGTAAGAAACACGTGTCTTGAAATTTGTCCCGATCACTAGGTTTTCACCACACCTTCACTCTTACACTAACCAAATTTCATTTATCATACATTCATACACCTTCCATTTTCCATATCATCACCATATACCATACCGCCCATTTCCATATCCACGGAGAATAGTGTTGAAAGTAAAAGGAGAAGATCCGTCATACAGAGTGTTTGCATTTTTAGAGAATATCTCTCCCAAAGCCGATTCAGATGGAGAAAAATTTGATACAAATCTATGTTGGGGTTATTTGTATTTTTAGCAGATTTATCTCATACATTGATGCGTACTTGGAAAAAAATATATATATAAAAAAAAGAAAAAAAAAGTAAAAAAGGGAGATGATCTATCATAGAGAGTGTTTGCATTTTTAGCGGATATCTCTCCCAAAGCTGATTCAGATAGAGAAAAATTAAATACAAATCTATGTTGGGGTCATTTGTATTTTTAGCAGATTTATCTCATACATTGATGTGTATTTGGAAAAGAAGAAAAAGAGAAAGTTGCAGTCAAGAAATAAAGACATTTGTTAGTCTATGAGTGATACACTCTTCTCAAATATCCACCATCCATCCATCATATCATCATCATCCCATCCTATCCTACCTCACCTCACCCCACATATCCCATTTCATTTCCCCCTCACCCATATACATACATGGTCCCCTAGGTGTTCAGGCAAAATGATAGTCAGCGTGGTGAATAACTCGATGTTCTCACTATAGTGATTAGCATTTTTTCATGAGATCACTTTTCTTTCAATTTGTTCGTTCTTTCTTATGTGTGTGTGAGACGTTTGAACTTGCTTACATTTACTCACCTCCTCACACACAAGAGCGATAAACTTACCCATATCTTGAGAGTTCGTTTGAGAGAGATATATCCGTGAGATTTGAAGTTGAAGCGTTGATTCCTAAAAGGCAATCTAGGAATTACTCTTGTGATACTCGACCCATTTTGACTGATTCACACTACACACGTTGAGTTTTAGGAAGGATATTCCTTGAGTATTTACTTAGCTAAAATTTTGTTTGCATATAACCTATAGCTTGTATTTCTCAAATTATTTCGCTCATGATGGAATGTGCGATTATTCTATGTCTAATAAGAGATTGACTGCCTTTCAATAAATTTTTTTGAATAAGAATTTTGTGGGTATATTCCCTGCAAACCCTCACGAGACACAACTCGTCTTGTAGGGCAACCTATAGGTTTAAAGGCTTGTTGTACATGCTAAGTGAAATCGCAAGTGCCCGCGAAAGTGGTACACTTTTGG
The DNA here is from genome assembly GCA_949130495.1 of Sambucus nigra. Classification (NCBI taxonomy): domain Eukaryota; kingdom Viridiplantae; phylum Streptophyta; class Magnoliopsida; order Dipsacales; family Adoxaceae; genus Sambucus; species Sambucus nigra. The sequence goes on along the minus strand of OX422207.1, from coordinate 387,733,987 downwards.
TTACTTATCATTCTCTTTCTCTCTATCTTATTGCTCGAGGACTAGCTACGCTCTGTTTGGGGGTGGTGTGATAAGCAACCAAAATTGTACAATTTATACTCCGAATAGACGTACTTTATTTGTTAATTCTCGATAATATGGGTCTTATGTGCTTAAATGTTAATTATGCAGGCTTAATTGTGCGTTGCAGAGTTCAAGCGTTTAAATCAAAGTAATTGTGGGCAATTTGGAGCTAATTATACCCAATCCCGTATCCTAGCCTACCCAAACCGAGCCTAAACCTAGCCTAAATCGTGTGTGTGTTGAGTTTGTGCCCTTTTTATTATTTTTTAGATTTTTAGTTTGAATTATTTTTATTTTTAGGATTTATTTTAGATTTATTTACTATTTTCTAGCTTTTGTTTTCTATTTTTCTATTTTATCTTTATTAATATAATTTTATTTTATATTGATTTTTATTAGTTTTTAGTCTTAGTTTTTATTTTATTTTATCTTATTTTATTGGGATTAGAAATTTTTAGGATTTCATTTATTTCTTAGTTTTATTAGATTTTATTTTTTTTAGGATTTTAATTTTTGGTTTAATAGAATTCTATTTTTATTTTTTTTATATCTTTTTCTTTTTCTTTTTCTTTTTTTAATTGAATCTTTATTTTTAGAGTAGGAATTTAATTATTTTTAGATTTTTAGTTTTTTTTAGTTTAAATAATTTTAATTAGTTAGTGTCATATTTAGGGTCCAACTTAAACATACACATAAACTCCCCGTATCCTAATATCACTCACAAACTTATCCTACACCCTAAACTAATACTACACCCTCATCCCCACCATACACCATACACACTCACACACCCAAACACCATCACCCTCACCTAACCTCCCTACACCTCACCTACACCCTATCATCACCACTTCATCTTCAACCTCACACCAACCCCATTTCTCTCTCTTACACCTCCATCATCAAACCAACACACCAACAAACACAAAACAACCACCATTAAACCCATCTCCCTCAACCCCCATAAACTTCAAACCCCTCTACCGCCGGCGGAACCCCCAGACCCATTTCCGCCGGAGCTCCAAACTCCCACCGGACCTGCAACTCCGACCCCTCTCCTTCCGGCCAGCCACCTATCACCAACCCCCGCTTGCGACACCACCCATCGGAGCTGACACCTTCGCCCGACCCTGCTGCCACCACCTCCGGCCGGAGACCTTCAACTCACCTCCATGCGGCGACTCTCTTTCGATCCCCCCTCTCTCTCCTCAACCCATTTCCAACAGCAAAACAAACCCAAAAGACCCACACCCATGTCCAACCCATTTGAAAACCCAAATCCCATTTCTAAGCTCACGTTTCTCTCACCTGCTAGTTAACAAGACCAAAGCAAATAAGTCACACATGCCAATTAAACCTCTTTTAACCCCAATGCCCATTTTACCCCCAACTACCAATTCTAACCCAACTTCTCATAAATACCCTCACCCATATAAGATTTTTATATCCTCTCAACCCATATGCTCCTCTCACCATTTCCATACACATTCATGTCAATTATCCAATATACCCCTAGCCTCCATGTGCACCATCTAAATTGAAGAGTTGGGCCATTTGCAAAGGATCTCAAAATTAGTTTTAAGCTTGGTGTGATAAAATTCTCTCCACCCCTCTATGTTGAGTATTTGCATTTTTAGCAAATACCTCAATATAGAGGTGTGTAGTGAAAATTATCTCTAGGATAAATTTCACCCCACCCATCTATAATGAATCTTGGAATTTTTAGCCATTAATTCATTATAGATTGATGTAGTTGAATTTATCCCTTATGGGAGGTAAATTCTAATCCATTCCTTTATGTTTAGATTTTGCATTTTTAGCAATTATCTCAATATAAATTAATAATCTATAATTTATTTCTTTGGGTGAATTCTAATGCACAATTTTAGGATTTTAGGATTTGCATTTTTAGCAAATCTCTTTTATTATTTAATTGTCCAATATGAATTCATCCACTATCCTTTTTATTTTTATTTCGTAATTTTTAGTTTAGATTCAATAAATACATGAGTGAGGAATTGTAATTGAGAGATTGATGATGCAATTGAAGATTTCATGTCAATTCAAGGCTTAAATGAGTTTGATCTATTCCTCTCTTATTACTTTTAGTTTAATCTTCTTTTGATTTTATTTGTTTATCTTATATTTGTGAATGATGATTATTGAGGGCTAATATCCCATTAATGGGATGAAGTTTTGAAGCCCTCATGAGTCCAATTTTGTTAGTTTACTTATTAGGACAATTTTTTTTATCTCACCTTTCTTACATTAACTTTTACTTCTTAATTAGTAGTTATAAAAATTAGTATAGTTAGGTAGTTAGTAAAAAAAAGCCCTTGAAAAATCCAATAAAAAAATATAAAAAGCAAAAATAAATAAATAATAATAAAATGCAAATGAATCTATATATGTCCTCTTCAATTTTGTGTTTTAACCTTAAATTTGGATTGACTCCTTTACTTACCCTCTACACTAGTTTTGTTATAATTTTGTAGGTTCAAGAGAATTTTTGATAGAAAGAAGTTGCAACAACGACCCAAAAATCTACATTAGAGGCAATTTTTCTTTTTATCAGAAACCTTTTGCTTTATCACTATGTAATGTCTAACTTGTTTATGATTTCTTGCCATGTATTTGATTTGGAACTTTAAAGCATGTTTAGAGATTTAATATTCTATCTTAATCACGTTTATATTGGGTTTCTAAATTAAACCATTATTAGGATTGTAATCTGACTTGAAATTGGGGATTTCATTGAAAACCATAAATTGGATCATTTTGATGTATGATTTTGTGATTATATCTCATTTCAGGATTAATATTCGTATGTAAGTTGAATCCTTATGTTAATTTGACATTAGATCTGAAATCGTACATGTAATTGACTCTATATTAGGTAAAAGATGAACTAGGGTTTAATTGTGGACTTAAATCATTTAGCATATAATTGATGATTTTGGATCTTAATTATTTTTGGAAATCGTTTAGGATCATATCCGTGAATAGTTTCGAATATAGTGATGTTTGGTCTTTTTCTTTGAAAGTTTGGTGCGTATTAATGGGTTTGATATTCGAAGTTTTATTTTGGGGACGAAGGAGGCGACTGTGCCTATCTTTTTAGAACGATTGTAATATCTCATTCGAACGAGATGAGATTTTTCGTGCGAATGAGGTTGATGTCTCGTTCAAATGAGGTTTCACTATCAGTGATGTTTGGGGCAATAAATGATGGTTTTGGTTTTTAGGGTGCATAATAAATTAGTGGGCAATTCTTATGCATTTAATTATAGTTTAGTATGGGTTTTAAACTCGAATATCATGAGAAGATCTTTTAATGTACGTTATACGAAGTTGGGTATTGGGACGAAATGGGTCCGCCCAAAGTGTAAGATTTAGCCTATTTTATGCGTCTATGGTAGATGTGGTTAAGTTCGGATTGATTAAGGTTTTGGAGTTAATAACCTAAGAATTTGCTGGACAATTCGACGACGTGGAGTGGAACGGTTATGAGTACACTTGAAAGTATATATATCATATTTTATCGTGGCTATATTATATGTTGCAAGTTTAGTTTTTATTAAGGTTGAGAGGTAATAAACCTAAGAATTAAATGGGTAATCTGGTGATTGGGGATTGAGATAATTCAGGTATGCCTGAGAGTACGCGTTATCATGTATATATATATATATATATATATATATATATATATAGAGAGAGAGAGAGAGAGATGGATAGATTCAGAAGTGAACATAAAAGGTGAACATTTTAGTGAACCTTAAAAAAATACCTAACACCAAATAAATTTAAATTCTTATGTTGTAATTGGTCTGTGCTAGTGAAAAGAGATATGCATGTCACACGTGCCAGCGAAAATGGACACACATGTCACATGGGTAAAAACATGATTGTCACATGCATGTCTGTTGCCGCTGGTGCGGATCAATTACAACATAGGAATTAAAATTAATTGGGTGTTAAAATATTTTTTTGTTAAGGTTCATTAAAATGTCCATCTTTTATTATTCGCTTCTGAACCTCTCCATATATATATAAAGTTGTAAGATGTGGGTTCTTGGAATACGTGCCAGTTGTGAGGGAGCATGGCACTTCGCAAGTTGTAGCGAGCGGAAGGTACCTTGAGTTCAACTGGTAACACAACTTCTGCCTCAAACACTAAGGAAAGTGGGATATACCCCGTTGGTTTCCTATTTATTGTTCGGTAACCCAAAGTACTTCGGGGATCTTGTCATACCATGTGCCTGGGAAATCTTCTAACATCTTTGCTAAAATATTTACTAAGGTTTTATTGGAAGCCTCTGTCTGCCCATTGTACTTTGGGTCCGTTGACTTATAATGGATAATGGAGTACTTGTCCATTATCAAACGTACGTCACTATTCGCTAAAGCGATGCCATTATTTGATAAAAAAACCTTCGGGATATCGAATCGACAGATAATGTACTCCTTCATGAATCGGGCCACTATCCTCGCTGTAGATTTCTTGAGCGGTATGGCCTCTGCCCAATTTGTAAAGAACTCTCTGGCTACCAAGGTCCAAATCTTTCTTCGCGATGAAGGTTTTATGGTCCCTACCATATCAAATGCCTAAGTGTGGAACAGAAAAGGTATAGAGAGGGAATGTAGGTCCACTGAAGGATTATGAATTATATTCCCATATAGTGGACAAGATTTAAATTTATGAACAAACTCCATCAAATATTTCTCAATTGTAGGCCAATAATACCCCAAGGTCATGAGTTGGTCATAAAGCTTGGCTCCTCCGATGTGTCTCGACTAGTGAGCTTGCTTCATAACTTCTTCGGTTTCCTTTCTCCTTATGCACCTTGGAGGCTAGTCATGGTAGCCTCGTCAGTACAATTGCCATTCTTATACAATGTACCTTGGTTTTAGCCTTTTTACCTTGATGGAGTCCTCTTTGTCCATAGTCATTACTTCGTCTATCAAAGGTCCCTATACGGCTGCCTCCAATCCTGGGGTTGATCAATAAAACTGCACTATATTGCCTGATAGAACAAACAACACTTTTCACAAGCCCTTTGTACTACTTCATCATCTTATCTCATCGAAGGCCAGAAGTACCTTTCCCAATGTATAATACTATACAAAGGGATCTCAGTGGTTTCACAGCTATCTTTGTGCACTTCGATTAATCTTCTTTTGGCTTCTTTGGGATCTACACATCTGAATAGACAACCGCCTTTATTATTGTAGTAAAAATTGCCCCTGGTAACAAAGTATTGTGCCAAGTCAACTAAGCTCAGTGGCCCCTCGCCTTTCTCCAGATGCTTTTTGATCTCACCCCTCCAATCATCGTTGTTATCTGAGGGAAATATCTCTAACACCGTCAAGGGGGTTGTTCGCTTTGTGATTTGAACCACCATTGACTCCCCATCGAAGATAATCTTTTGAGTGATGGTGGAATAGGCGTTCGCATATCGGTTCATTATTTGGGGATACCTCTTGATCTTTACCACCTCTAACTGACCTAGTAAACGCTGAATGATTGTTCGGTAGGGCGTCAGGCTCATATGCTTCAAAGTGAATTCCCCAGTTACCTACTTCACCACCAAGTTGGAATACCCCTTTATCATCAGGACTTGGATACCTCTCCTCTGAGCTTTGAGTAACCTCAAGACCAGTGCCTCGTATTCAACCTCATTATTCAAGCATTAAAACTCCAGCTTTAATGATAAAAAAACTTCTTCACCATCTCTTCGTATAACAACTCCAGCTTGCTTTTTTTTTTCTCGGATAAAGAGCCATCAAATTCTATACCCCACTCATCCAGGATAGATTCTATGAAATTAGCCTGTAGATTGTCAAGCGAAAGCTCTTCAACATGTGTCTTAAACGTTCTTGATGGGAAGATGGACAACAAATTTTCATATGCCTAGCTTTTTATGGCTCGAGAAACCACGCACTTGAGATCATGTTCTGAAAGGATTAAGAACCATCGAGTTACCCTGCCTATTAACACAGTCCTAGAAAGCAAATACTTTATATGATCACACCTAGTTAAAATATGAACTGTGAACGATAGTAGGTAGTGCCTAAGTTTTTGTTCTACAAATACAAGGATAAATAATGCCTCTCGATACTAGTATATCTGGCCTCAGGCCCATGTATTATTCTGCTCAAGTAATAAATAGGTTTCTCTACACCGTCCATCTCTTAATCCAGCAAATCATTAATAGATCGTTCAGTTGATGTAAGATATAAACGTAAAGGGATACTTATCTTCGGTGGGATCATCGTCTGAGGAGAAGTAAGGAGTTCTTTCATCTTGTCCATGGCCTATGCAAACTTCATGCCCTTTCTCAGTAACTCCATCAACGGGTGTGTCACCTCAGCCATCCCTAGGATGAACCTCTTCAAGTAGGAGACTTTTCCAAGGAATCTTTTCAACTCTCTCACCATTTTTGGTCTTGGCATATCAAGGATGGCCTGACATTTGTCCAAGTTCATTTTCACCCCTTGTCGATTCACAACAAAGCCCAATAATTTCCCATTTGTCACTCTGAATGTGCATTTGAGGCGATTCATCTTCAGTTTGTACTTATTGCATCGAGTGAACACTCTTCTCAAATCATCCAGGTGGGACCCCTCCTTCTTGGATTTAAACACCAAATTATTATCATAAAATTCCACGGTCTTGTGAAAAATATCATGAAAGATGGCCATCATTGTCCTCTAGTATGTGGCTCTTGTATTCTTTAACCCGAAGGGCATAAATATGTAGATGAAGTTACCAAAAGGCGTTCAGAAAAACTATATTCTCTGCATCGACCGAATACATCTTTATCTAGTTGTATCTCACATTACCGTCCATAAATCTATATATCTCATGGCCACAGTTGCATCAATCAAACTATCAATAGAAGGCATCGAGAATTCATCTTTCGAGCATGCTTGATTTAGGTCCCTGAAGTCCACACATATTTTAATCTGGATTTTATATTTCTTTCCCACGGGTATGATACTAGAAAGACAAATCAAATGTTGGATTGTAACTATGAATCCAGCCATAAGTAATCTTTAGACTTCCTCTTTGAACTTTAGGTTCACTTTTATTTTGTACGTTCAGGTGGCCTGCTTCACTGGGATGGCTGATGGCAAAATATTCATCTTGTGACAGCTCACCTCTTTGTCTACCCCAGGCATCTCAGTGTATTTCCATGTGAAGACATATTTGAACTCCAGCAGAAGCTTGATCAACTCCTCTTGATGCACTCCTGCCAAGTCATTCGACATAAAAATGGGGTTAGGATCATCAACTTGTTTAGCCAAGTCGATTTTCTCCAACACTTAAATCTGTGGCCTAGGACTATCTTTCGTGCACTCAGGTTCTTCTTACACATCTTCCACAAACTCTTATACTCCTGAGTTATCTATCACCAAATAATTCCCCTGGTTATCCACCAGGAAGCATTCATAAACTGGGTAAGCCTCGTCGTCTAGACTTTCAGCTACCCACTCATACCTTCATAATTTATAGATAATTCTGGTGTTAGGTAAAACTACTCGTTTGCACTACCGGGCAACTTTTTCTTTTAATGACGTCTTCCTATGACTCCCGTTCACTTATCTCACCCTTCTCTTGCTAAAGACGCTCTGAGTTTGGACTTATTACTCAATTAGATCAATGCGCGGAGTCATTCGGTCTCGAACCTTCTTTTATAGACTAGGGGGCATCGCCACACCTAAGTATCGTTCCTCTTCGTAGGTCACCACCGTTCTGGCTGGTGATCGCACGCTCTCTCGAGTGGTCGGGATCCTTATTCCCCTAGTATACCTTATTACCACCGTGGATTCTTCTCCCATATCTGTGTAGAAAGAAGCATCTTCCATGTGAGCTTCCTCATTCGCAAAGGGTTTCTTAGTAGATCGAATCACCATCTCTTTGCCTTTTATGTTTGCCCACTAATAATAAGTGGAGGGTACCAACCCATGGTTGTGCATCCATACCCTACCCACTAGAAGTTGGTATGATGGCTCGCAGTTCATGATGTGGAACTTGATATGAGAAGGGAATCATGATGCCTACATTAACATAGCCCATCGATTTGGATAACTAGTTGTCATACCCTGATATTGCTAATGAATGGGGCATTATCCTTATCTCTGATAGTCCAGTAGCATAAAAGGACCCAATAGGCATTATATTAATGGATACTCCCCTATACAACAAGACATAATATAAAACACAATCATTTATAGACGCTGTAACATACAAGGGTATATTATGGGGATTCCTGATCAATCTATCAGCCTCTGAGAATGTGACTTCTGAGAGGTACCTCCTCATAAGCTTGTCTATGGTCCCCTTCCAGTTCAGCTGTAGCACCATGTTTTTCTTTACAATCTCTAAGATAGCTCTCATAACTTCTAGCCGAGAGTCCTCGGAAAGGCCAACCTGATCGAAGAACCATCCAAAATTTGGCGAGTGAGTAACTGCCACACATTCGATCCACGGGTCTATTTTGTCATCTTCTAACACATAAACATCCTCCACGTCTTTATATGCAGCCTCATCATAGGATATCATTGCATTTACCTCCTCTAGGGAGCAGGTCCCCAATAGCCTTCTAAGTCCCTCAATTGCATCTTGCACTTTTTTTTCTTATTCTTCTATGTCCTCAGTCTCATCACCTAAATGGAGCTGAGACAGCCCGAAGGTGAATTCTTTTAGAGATTATTTAAAGTCACTCTCTTCGAACCATCGCTCTCTCATCGATCATTCAGCCTCTTCATCAAAAGAGCTGGCCATATGGGCTCCATGTGGTGGTAAATGATTGTCATTCACATTAGTTTGTGGCAGCTCGATGTCCCCATTCTTCACATGATGGTCAATCAACCTCCCTAGTGAAAAACATACTTTAGACGATTGGTTCAACCTATTGTGAAGTTCACAATAATGAGGTTTCTCCCTATCCTCCTGGGAGAGTTGTGTCGTATTAGCGTTGATCGACCTGTAGACTTTATCACGAACCATGAGATCATATAGGTTCAGAGCTTGTTCCACCGTGTAAATTATCTTAGGGGGATCTTCTTCATCTTCAAATCTTCTCTTGTTACCTCTTCCCTTTTGCCTTCCCGATAGCCAATGTTTTCCTCCTTAGCCCCATTGTCTGCATAATTGACCCTCGAGAGTATTCCCCTCCCTAAGGCAACCTCTGGCCTTAGTATCAAGTTTGAAAAAGAAGGCGGGGGTGTATACACCCCATTCTGTTACCCCCTAACTCTCCTTAGGTCCCTAGTACCTCCCTTCATCACTACAAACCCAGGTCATGTTCTGAGTACTGACCTAGAAGCCATAGGGCACTCCCAGACTCCGTTTGACCAAAAAGTCAAACTCTTCAGCTCAACTGAGGCTAAATGAATCTTCGAAGGGCACTAAATTCTCTTTCCAACGGTCATCCTGTGTGCGATTCTGACTTACCATGCGGATGAACGATCCGTTTGCATCCAAAACTTGATTCGGAGGCCACCGAGCTCTCCCGGGCTCTGTTTGACCTAAGTCAACTATTCAGCTCGACCGAGGCTGAATGAATCTTCGAAGGGAACTGAAACCCCTTTCCAATGGTCTACTCCATGCGCGATTCCGACTTACCATATGGACGAACGATCCGTTTGACTCCAAGAGTACATCGAATGCTTCCAGGGACCGATTGATCAAAGTCAACTCCCCAATTTTGGTCAAACTCTTTGGAATGTCAAACTACATCTCCTAACCTTTCCAATGGTCCCTCTCGTGCGCGATTCAGACTTACCATACGGATGAACGATACGTTTGCGTCCGAATGATTCCTCGTCCAACGGACTGACTAACGCTTCCGAGTCATATTTGACCCAAAGTCAACTCCCGAATCCAGGAGAGATCCATAGGACTTTCAAAGGTCCCTGAATTATCTTTCCAACGGTATGACCTGTGCGCGATTCTGACCAACAGTTCGCCCTCGACGACTAATTTTTCAAAAAGGCCTGAAACACATTGCCAAATGGTAGGTTCCAGACCCTGCCTATCGGCAGGTGCCGATAGGCAGGACCACGTCTATGCCGATCGATAATAACCTGGGCCTATAAAAGGATTCCTTCACCTCATTTGCAAGGGGATCCCAGATCTGATACAAATTGCTCTCAGCGAATCCCAAAAACCTCTCTCGAAGGCAGCGTGATTTCAACATCCAAATCCCTTCTTAACTTCCACTTTTCATCACCCTTTTCATCTAACTTTGTGAATTATCCACTCTCCATCATCATCCAAATGCAAGGCCTTCTCTTCAATATTCAAGATCAAGCTCAAGATCTTCAAGAAGGTCCAATTTTCTCAAATTTCTCTCCAAATTCTCTTAAATTAGCAAAAACTTGTTTTATTACTTAGCACTTTTATTATCTCATCTCACACATCCTAATATACTTTTTATTTAGTATTGTTTCATATCTCCTACTTTCATATAAATAAAACCCAAAAAAATAAGAAAAAGAGGGTTTGCTTATAAATTCCAAATAGGGATTCTCATACTTTTCTCACACTTTTCTCACAACTAAAACACTTTTCTACACACACACTCATAAATAAGAGATCCCCCATTTGGATTTATGGGGTAAACCCCACCCCTCATTTTTTATGCAAACTACGTGGACTTTGATGCCTTTATAGTCTACGTAGGCGTCTCGGGATAAAACTCGAGACTCGAGTCCTTTTTCTCACTTTTCTCTCATTTTTTATCTTCTATAAATCCAATATTCTTATATTCTATATACTTGTTCTTAGTGACGTATTACTCCATATGCGTTATCGTCCCATTATAACGATCAGCGTAGGAGTAATCGCGTAAATCTTATTTTCTAATATTATTCTTATACCTTCCTACGGATGACTCTCTTTATATCTCCCATGATACAAGTCGAGAATTCCTATCTCCACTATATATATACACATGCACACATATCACGGGGAAAATAAAGGAAAATAGAAAATATCCATGAGAGACCGAAAGGGCGGAATGGGTGCCTAACACCTTCCCATTTCGTAACTTTGCCTCCGAACCCTTCTCGAATCATTTTGGTTTCGTATGCACCAGTATGTCTTTGGATGACATCCTTCGGGATGGCTTCCCCTTTTTCTTTTGTCTGTTTTGAGTAAAATAGACTGACGACTCTGAATCTCTCTACATTTTTACACCTCATCTCAAATGACGCAGTCCGAAGCGCTCCCATGAGGGATGCGCGGGACCCGAGGATCCTTTCCCTCGCGCGTTCGCCCGTAGGCGAGGATCGGGGATTTCCACAGTGGCGACTCCGCTGGGGACTTCTATATTTTGAGGGCTTGAATCTATTTGCATGGATGCTATATTTGTTTATGTTTCCCCCTATATTTGCATGTTCCCCCCTTTTTCCATGTGTATCCCGTGCTTATGCTTATGTTCAAACACTTGTAGAAAATTCTCCATGTACACTTCACACCACGTGCACCTAGGATCACATATATCCACATGTTGCACGCATCACCCATCCATACTTAATGTACCTTTGGTACTTGTACTTTGCTTCTTGTTTGGCATAATCAAAGAAAGGCATTCTCATCATAAGATACTGATAAGAGAATTATGCATGATTCACACGACATCACCAAAGAGCATTGTTATTGACCAAATTTTACCCAGTAACTGGAGGGTCACTTCGTGAAGGGCTCTGGTCCGGTAGTTCGCACTTAGCCTAAGCGATATGACTCTCAGCTTCCATTGGCCAAGTACTTTCGACATATATCGAACGGTTCCCCCGCATCGTACCGCTTGATCGAAGTCATGACGGGAGGTATATCGCAGGGAATTTGTTCACGTACGCCAGAATATCAAATTCGCTCTCACACATACCATCCCCACGAGGTATATAATGAGGCAATTCACGTACACTCAAGTATATCAAATGGCTTATCCACACGTATCGATTGCCCGCAAGAGCAAGACGTATATCGTGGAAGTCACTCCAAAGAGGGGAACCCATGCCGATTCACCTAACCAACTACATACACGCATATAGGTGTCAAACCTAGGACACGCACTTTAGATTTTCATTTTTAACCCGAAACTCTACCAAAATTTCAGGTCGACCTACCGCCCAATTTTTGCTCATTTTCAAAATGGGACCCTATCCGTGAGCCTGGTTACAAGTCCAACCATAGCTTTGCATATATTAAAATCCCCACTTTTCCAAGCTCGAGTCCCGTCCAGCATTGCATTTAGGAGAATTAAATACAAGTGAGAACATAATAATCATAACAATTATGCTGAGTTCCGTCTCCAAAAACATTTCTCCCTTCTTTATCAAATATCCAAAAATAGTTTCTTCTCTCTTTCTCAAAATAAATCCTATTCTACGCCTTCTCAGGTTAATCGCAAGCCCTTGGACTGGCTCCCTATTGGCTTCGGTCTTCAATCAAATCATTCTGTTCCTCTACTACTTCTTTCAAGTCTGGAATCCATCCACTTTCCATAGAGAATATAGATCAAGTACCAGTCATACAGCCAGATCTTCCGACAGTCCTAGCTCAGCTCGTGTCCAAGATTGACAACCTCCAAACTGAGGTCTGAGAGATGCAACAAAATTGAGTTCCTATTCCTCAAGAGCCCGATTCCCTATTCCCTCATGCTATGGGTTCGCCCGAGCCTATCTGGGTTCCCAAAGAATATTAGCACGCTCCACGTGCCCCTCCTGTCAATGGGCCACTGCTGCCCAGCTTCCTACGCTGAATCTTGCCCAACCTGTGGCTAACCTACCTATAGTCGCTGATCCAAAAGAGGAGGAGTTAAATAAAGTCAAAGAGTATCTCAAGATGCTCACCAATAAGTTCGACCAAGTCAGAATCTCTGGAAATTACATAGACTACACCCACATGTCTCCTTACCCTAAAGCGAGATTACCCGAGAAGTTCAAGATGCCAAATATCGAGAAGTTTGGAGGGAGTGGACCCTCGATTGTTCATCTTCGTAGTTATCATCGTTCCATGACTCTACTAGGGGCTTCTGAAGAAGTGATGGCCCAATTATTTCATCAAACTTTGAAGGATAGTTCCCTCCGATGGTTTTTATCTCTAGAGGAATCCAGAATCCATAGTTGGGAGGATGTAGCCCGAGAATTCATATCGCAGTACAAATATAACGAAGATCTTGAGATTGCCCACCGTGATTTAGAGCTTCTCAAACAAAACCCTGGGGAATCAGTTAGTAACTTCATAACCCGGTGGAGGGAACAAGCAGCTACCATGACCAATCGGCCATCTGAGAAAGAACAGGTTAACATAGTGAAGAAGAACTTCTTGCCCCATGTCCGAGCGACGATGGGAGGACAATACTATCCCCACTTCCGAGCTCTCAGAGAGGCAGGAGTAGAAATTGAGGAAAGCCTTGTTAAAATAGAGGTTGAACCGAAGAAGGTGTCCGGATAGTTCACCCCTAGAAAGTATGACAATCCTATCAGTGCTACAATCTCAACCATCAATAACATCTCTCAACCAACCACATCATGGGCACTAGAAAGCCGCCCTGCCCCCATCCGAAGGGAATACACTGAGATCCATGCTCCCCTCTTCAAATTTTACCAAGCCCTGTTAAGCCGAAACCTCATCAAACCCTTAGATCCCCGTCCTTTGCCAAATCCACTTCCAAGAAACTTCAAGGCCGATGCTCATTGTGCCTTTCACCAAACTGCTGGCCATACCACCGACCAATGATTTCACCTCCGAAACATATTCAAGATCTCATTGACCGGGGTATCATCGCCCCACCAGCCCATCCTAAGCCAAACACTACTTACAATCCACTCCCAAATCATACCAATGCCATCTTCTTAGAAGAAAACCTAGATTTCGATCCTTTCAACCCAAATCACACCCATATACTCTCCTAAACCTCTTCAAATTTTCCCATATTTCCTCCTACACCCTACTAGCCTCGGTGATCAAGCACTGTCACTCCTTACCAGAGCATGCATCGCTGTTCGTACCCATTATGAAAATGGAAGTATGGAATTGCCAGAGGTGTTAAACAACCTCCTAGAGTTCGGGCTGAAATTGCCCTCACAGATGGTCATCGATTGTCAAAGGTTCAGTACACTGTTCTTGGAGGCACATAAATGGGCCTGAGATTAAGACAAGTGGGTGGTACCTGTCACAACCCACCTAATTAAATATCGGGCGACCACTCCTTTATTAAATTAAAATCAAGATGAATAGTTGGTTCATTCTTAGCATCACTGTCGTAAAAATAAACTTTTCCAAATTAACACCATAATTAATTAAGCAAAGTGTAAAAACCATTTTTAACCTTTCTGACCAATTTTATTTTTAAAGGAAAAATTATTTATTTAATTAGTAACCACAATTTCAATAAGTAAGACTCATACAACGATTAACCTGGAACATAATCCAATTACTTTAAACATTCAACATCCAAAATCCCAAAATTAAAACTTAATGTAAATCATACATGCTGAATAAATCCCAAAGTAACTACTAGAAATAACTGAAATATAAATGTCCCAACAAAACAGATAAATAGTGGAAAGGGCGACACATGCCCAGTAACTGAGAATCATAGGAATGGAATCAAGTAAATGAAATCGCCTAAGCAAGTGGCCTGCAACTCCCACCTAAGCTGCAGCACGTTCCTTCCAAGGGATCCTAAGCAAGACGCCCTTGTGGCTGGGCACCTGTAGTACATACATATATATACAAAAGAGAGAGAGAGAGAGAAAACGGGTCAGAGCCCGATAGTGTATATGATTTAAAAATTATTTAGCAAGTATTTAAATTGATACAGGCCAATGCAACAACATATTAGTGCGACACTCTCTTGAGAAATTCTCACCTCTCGTCTAATGTGCACACCTATCGCACTAACCTTCCCAATGGTCTATCTCATCATATATCACTCTATCTTCCCCCAATGATTAACTTATCTTAGGTTATTCGCAGGATTCAAAATTTAACGATTCAATTGTTTGAAAAGAATATTTCAATTAGTAACCAAAGTTCTCATTTTGACTTTATTAATCAATAAAGTTTTCCAATTTCATATTATACTTTCTCAAAACAAGTATTTACAATTTGAGTCATCAACCATGTCCTACATATCAAATCACAGTAGGCAGTTCTAGATTTCAGAATTTCATATATATATTAACTACTCGTAAAAATATATATATATCATAACAGCACCCCAAATAAAAACTATGGTGCAGGCATACTCTACTATCCAATCCCCGTATCACTCGTACTAAGGGAATACATATTCAGAATCACTATCGAACTGTATTAACACATACTGAAACAATATTGAGGTTAAGTATAGATTCCAAGTCTCTAAGAGGATGGCATATGTCTACGTCTCTTAGGACCGTCCGAACTATCACTGCGATAGCCTGTACCAAGGATACCTATACGCAAAAAATATGAGGCGAAGCATAGATTCCAAGTCTCTAAGAGGAAAGCACATACCCGCATCTCTTAGGACCGTCCGAACTATCATTCCGATAGCCTGTACCAAGGATATCTATCTTCTAGGGTACAAGTCAATATCCCCCATAAAGGTCCCATCGAGATAAGACTGTCCCAGCGCGGAAACCTCAGGGATAGCAAGTAGCGTGGGCATGATTTTCACACATAGACAGTATATGCATACACAATCATATAACTATACTAACATTACCATATCAATCATGGGTATATTCTCAAATCCCATAGTTATGACTTTTATTTATCATTATTTAGTTATCACGTATAACCGTTCACATCTTACTTTAATTCGAGGAACCTTTCCACTTACTACATAACGCTCTTGGATTCTATCCTCCCAAGTATAAAATTCAGTAGGTATACGCATTTGTTCCAAAGTAACTCTCTTACGTGTCTCTCTCTTTAAATCATAAATTCACCGACCCTTATGTAATTATCCCAAAATACAATCTTTGCCCGACATCAAGGGTCCCAAAATCTTTTCACATGTCCTACTGGTCTTCCCTATCTCCCAAAACATTTTATTAAGGATGCCCAAGAATTATCTCACAATAATTTGAATTTAACTCATTTAAAAGGAAATATGAGTCTTCCAGGAGGGGTCGATCGATCGAGGTCTGGGGCTCGATCGATCGATCAAGCAGGTCTGCGAAAACTGAAATTCTGCAGTTACGGGTTTCATCTCCTAACTTCTACAATTTCCATATTTTCTAATCCCAATCGTCCCAGAATTGATACTACTAACCATATATCATCATATTAGGTATTTTCAACGTAAAGCATTTGGATTTCAGTCATTTAATCATGGATTAACAGCCCAAGATCTATACAATTATCAAGAACCCTAGAAATCTCTAAATCATGGTTCTAATATATTTTTCCAGAAATTTCTTCTTATAAACATCGTAATTTCGTGGGTAAATTCCTCTACATGGCAAGGGTTTCCAGAATTATCATTTAAACCATAACTACATGCGATTCCTATCTCAAATCTTAGGTTTTATTCCATAAAACTCATCCTAATCATTCTTACACTAATATGAAAGATGCACCAACGAAATAAGCAAGATAAACACTTGCCTGGGATTTTTGGTGTTCTGATTTGCAGATGATTTTGGTGTGGTTGCGTAGCCCGTTGCGCGATCTACGCGTTGGTGGTGGTGGCGGAGCAAACGGATGACTTTTGGGGCCTTGAATTTGCCTTGAGAGCTCTCTCCTTCCTCTCCTATGGCCGTTATTGTTTTTGTGTTTTCTAACCCTAGATGACTAACCTAAATGGCTGATATAGGTTACTGATTTTCGTGGGTTTAATTACCCATAAACGTGAAATGTCCAAATTGCCATCCCGGGGTACCACTTAGGCCTAAAAACGCCCCGAGACCCAAACTAAACCCCCGGGTACACTTTTTTGACTATCTCGAACCTTTCGGACGCGTTGGCGCACTCAAAACGACCATACAAATGACTTATAAAATATTCACTTTTATTTACCAAAGTTTAGTCCCGACGCGACACGGGCGCGTCCCGACTCAAATTCCAAAATTGTCATTTTAATCACTCGTGACATTCAATATAACCAATATTACATATTACTTTGCTCATTAGTAATATTCAACAAATTTCCCATAATTACTAACTCTTGCCACGTTAATAATTATAACATAATTAATTTCTGGATTTTTATTAAATAATTAACTCACATTAAATTTAATAAATCCCCAAATTAATATAGCATAAAAATACGGGGTATTACATACTTCCCCCCTAATAACGGAATTTTTTCCCAAAATTTGGAAAACAAGGCATACCTGGTAAGAACAAATCTGGATATCTCTTGCGCATATCGGCCTCGCGCTCCCAAGTGGATTCCTCCATATTATGATGCTCCCACTGGACTCGCACAAGTGGAACTATCTTCGACCTCAATCTCCTCTCACTATAGTCTAGGATAGCCACCGGTCTCTCCTCGTAAGAGCTGTCAGGCTGTAAGTCTATCTCATCTATCGCAATGTGAGTATGGGCCATATCATCCCGAAGATACCGTCTCAACGATGAGATGTGGAATACATCGTGAATGCGATGTAAATGCTCTGGTAGTCCCAATCTGTATGCTACCGGCCCAATCCTCTCGATAATGGGAAATGGTCCCACGTACCTCAGGGCTAATTTCCCTTTCTTCCTGAACCTTATCACTCCTTTCATAGGAGATACACGCAGTAACACTTGGTCCCCCACATTAAACTCCCGGAAGAACCGTTTCGCATCGGCGTAGATCTTCTGCCTGTCCTGGGCTACTCGAATGCGAGTCTTGATCATCTCAATCCTCGCGGATGTTTCCTGAATCACCTCTAGTCCTAGAAACTTGTTATCCCCCACCTCGATCCAACAAGTTGGAGAACGACAAGGCCTGCCATACAAAGCCTCAAATGGAGCCATACCAATCGTAAACTGATAAGAGTTATTATAAGCAAACTCTACCAGTGGAAGATGTGGCTCCCAACCTCCTCCAAAATCAAGAACAGACATGCATAGCATATCCTCTAGCCTCTAATTAGTACGCTCTGTTTGTCCATCTGTCTGTAGGTGATAAGATGAACTCAACCTCAACTCAGTACCCATAGCCTCTTGAAAGCTTTCCCAGAAATGTGAGACGAAAATCTTATCTCTATCTGACACAATATTTAGGGGCACCCCATGTAATCTGACAACCTCAGCAACGAACAACAAGGCATACTGACCCGTGGTATAGTCTGTCCGCACCGGAAGAAAATGATCCACCTTGGTCAAACGGTCTACAATCACCCAAATAGAGTCGTGACCCCGCTGTGATGTAGGCAACCCTATAATAAAATCCATGGAAATACTCTCCCACTTCCACGCGGGTACTTCCAATGGCTGAAGCAATCCTGACGGTCTCTGATGGTCCACCTTCACCAGCTGGCAGGTAGAACATTTGGACACGAACTCAGCAATGTCCTTCTTCATCCCACTCCACCAGTATTGCCTCCTCATATCCTGGTACATCTTATCTCCTCCAGGATGTACCGCAAATCGGAACCCGTGAGATTGGGTCATCACTGCATGACGTAATTCTGCTCCTTCTGGAATCACTAACCTCCCATTAAACCTCAAACCCCCATCAGAACTAACAGAATAGGACTCAGCACTCTCGGCTAAAAGTCGTACAATCTGCTCCTGGAAAAACGGGTATGTGGTCTGGGCCTGTATTACCCTCATAACAATCTCGGGTGTGACTGTCATAACAGATACGAAGGAACGGGCAACTGCGTCCTGGTGACCCAACTCCTTCCACTTCGCTTTCCAGACGTCCGCTACCTCATTTACTGGTCTACGGCTCAACGCATCAGCAACTACGTTGGCTTTCCCCGAATGATACTGTATGTCAAACTGATAGTCCTTCACAAACTCTAACCATCTACGCTGTCGTATATTCAGCTCTCGCTGAGTGAATAGGTACTGCAGTGACTTGTGGTATGTGAACAAACGGAACTTCTCCTCTAATAACTAGTGCCTCCATATCCTCAATGCAAAAATGACCTCTGCTAACTCCAGGTAGTTGGTCGGGTAATTCTTCTCATGCGGCTTAAGCTTGCGGGAGGAAAAAACTATAGCCTTCTCCTCCTGCTGAAGTACTCCCCCAAGTCCCCGTAAAGAGGCATCGGTGTAAACCAGGTACTCCGCACCTGGCTTCGGTAAAGAAAGGACTGGCGCTGAAGTAAGCTTGTCTTTCAGCTCGTTGAAATCCAACTGGCAAGCGTCATCCCAAACATAAGGTACCCCCTTGCGAGTCAGGTTCGTCAATGGACCCGCTATTTTGGAGAACCCTCGAATGAATCTCCTGTAGTATCCGACTAACCCCAAGGAACTACGCACTTTCGTCGGTGTCGTGGGCTGTCCCCATTCTCTTACCACTAACACTTTACTCGGGTCAACTGCAATCCCTTTCTCAGAAACAACATGGCCCAATAACTGTACTTCTCGCAACCAGAATCCACACTTCTCGTACTTATCATACAACTGATGCTCTCGTAAAGTCTCAAGAACCTTCCTCAAATGCTTGGCGTGCTCCTCCTCGGAGTGTGAATATATCAAAATGTCATCTATGAAGACGATGACAAACTGATCCAAGAACTCTCTGAATACTCGGTTCATTAAGTCCATGAATACGGCTGGAGCATTTGTGAGACCAAATGGCATCACTCTGAACTCATAAGACCCATATCTCGTCAAGAAGGCAGTCTTTGAAACATCATGTTCTCTAATACGTAGCTAATGGTACCCCGACCTCAGATATATCTTCGAAAAGAAAGTTTCTCCCCTCAGTTGGTCGAACAGATTATCGATTCGAGGCAACAGATACTTATTCCGTATCGTGACCTTGTTCAACTCTCGGTAGTCCACACACAACCTGAGTGAACCATCTCTCTTCTTCACAAACAGAGCTGGAGTGCCCCAAGGTGAGGTACTCCTGCGAATGAAGCCCTGACCTAACAGCTGCTCTATCTAATCTCGTAAGTCTCGCATCTCCGTCGGAGCTATACGGTTTGGAGCGCGTGCTATAGGTCTGGTATCTGGCAATAAATCTATGACAAAGTCTATCTCTCGACTGGGGGGTAGGCCTGGTATTTCCTGGAACACATCGGAATACTATTGAACAACTGGAATCAAGTCTAACGGAATCACAACCTCCTTAGAGGTATCCTCATCTATATAATACAAATGAGCGGTCAAACCTCCCTCTGGGCGAGTCATCGCCACTACAAACATCTCTTGCCCCGGAATAGCAAAAACAATGCTCCCACCGAAGCAATCAATCATGGCTCTATAAGCTGCGAGCCAATCCATACCGATAATAACATCATGCTCATGCATATCTAAGACTAACATGTCTGCAGGTAATACCAAACTACCAATCTCTACCCCCACTCCTCGGCATATAAAGAAGATAAGAGACCCACTCCCCAGTGGTGAGTCTACACACGTCACTGTGCTCTTTGCTGTGGCTAACAACCCTAAGGCCTTCGAAAAATGCGTAGATATAAAACAATGAGTCGCCCCACTATCAAACAAAACCCGACCCATAGTACCATGGATAGGAAACATACCCTTAATCACGGGTGGTTCCTGTGGAGCTGCTGCTAGGTGGACGTTATAGACACGTTCATACTGTAACTGCCCCTGCTGCACTGGACCTGCTGGAACGGCTGGTAGGCCTGGAACCTGGGCTGGAGCTGGGAGGGCAGCCGGAAAAAGTGGTCTATGTGGCTCATTACGGGCACCTTGCTGCTGTGGGGCCCTATCTCCCTCCGGACAATCCTGGCGCCTATGGACGTGTCTACCACACCCAAAACATCGGCCTTTGAAGTTGCCTCCCCTCTGACCCTGCTGACCACGGCCCTGCTGGCAGTTACCTCCCCGCCACTGGCCCTGCTGGCCCTGATGAACACGCTGTTGGCCCTGTTGGCGCTGCTGCTGACCTTGCTGTCGGTGTTGACCTTGCTGGCCCTGATGATTAGGCTGGACCTACTGACCCTGCCTATAACCCCCAAATCCCTGCCTGGAATCACCTGAACGGAATCGCTTAGCAGGGTCCCCCTGATGGGAACTTTGCTCGTACTGACGAGTCTGTCCCTGAGATGGTGCCCCACTAGCACTACTACCCCCTGTCCTGCCCTGCTGGCTGGACACTCCTGCTCTCTTGCTTCCCTGCAGATGGAAGCGGTGATCCTGGCAATGTAGTAACGCAGCATTGAGTACATCAGTAAAAGTACTCAAAGATAGATTCCCTATAAGATGCTGACGGATCCTCCAAGCTAACCCGTCTATAAACAACATAATCTTCTTGACCTTAGTGGGTGCCTCATCTGTCATGATGGTGAGAAGTCTCGTGAACTCCTCCTCATACTCGGCTATGGTAGAATTCTCCTGCTTCAAATTCAGTAATTTCTGCCTCATCTCAGTCTGCACGGCGGGTGGAAAATACTTGCGGTTAAACCGCTCCCAGAACAACTGAATAGGGATCGTGTCCCTCTCCTCCAATGTGGTAGTGGACTCCCACCACTATAAAGCGGCCCCCATCAGATTAAAGGAGGCCAATAACTGCCTTTGCACGTCGGTGCACTCATACATACGAAGATGCCGCTGTATGTCTTTCTTCCATTGGCTGACTGTGATGATATCTGAGCTACCAGAGAACTCAGGGGGATGTGCCTTCTGAAAAACATCCCTAACCCTCTCCCATGCAGATGGAAGTTGTGTTGGTACTGGCTCCACTACCTGAATCTGGGGTGGAACCTGATGAACCACCGCTAGCGCGGCATTCACCGCCTGAGCAACAATGGTGGCTACTTCATTAGCATTCATAGTGCCTTGTGCCGGAGCTGCTGGCTGCTCGGCCTGGGCACGCCTATCCTTCGGTGCACGTCTCGGAGGAATCTGAAACGTGAAGAAGTTTATTAGTCTACAGTCATTAACAAATCTCAAATAGCTGAAGACATAAACTTGAAAGCAAGAATACAACCATCCTAAAATAGGGCTCTACAGCAAAAACGTTAAGCTGAAAGCGAAATAAGACGTATAGATCCTATGGACACTAGAACCTGATGCTCTGATACCACCTGTGACACCCCGCCTAATTAAATACCGGGCGATCACTCCTTTATTAAATTAAAATCAAGATGAACAGTTGGTTCATTCTTAGCATCACTGTCGTAAAAATAAACTTTTCCGAATTAACACACTAATTAATTAAGCTAAGTGTCAAAATCATTTTTAACCTTTCTGACCAATTTTATTTTTAAAGGAAAAATTATTTATTTAATTAGTAACCACGATTTCAATTAGTAAGACTCATACAACAATTAACCTGGAACATAATCCAATTACTTTAAACATTCAACATCCAAAATCCCAACATTAAAACTTAATGTAAATCGTACATGCTGAATAAATCCCAAAGTAACTACTAGAAATAACTTAAATATAAATGTCCCAACAAAACAGATAAATAGTGGAAAGGGCGACACATGCCCCAGTAACTAAGAATCATAGGAATGGAATCAAGTAAATGAAATCGCCTAAGCAAGTGGCCTGCAACTCCCACCTAAGCTGCAACACGTTCCTTCCAAGGGATCCTAAGCAAGACGCCCCTGTGGCTGGGCACCTGTAGTACATACATATATATATATATACAAAAGAGAGAGAGAGAGAGAGAGAGAGAAAAAACGGGTCAGAGCCCGATAGTGTATATGATTTAAAAATTGTTTAGCAAGTATTTAAATTGATACAGGCCAATGCAACAACATATTAGTGCGACACACTCTTGAGAAATTCTCACCTCTCTTCTAATGTGCACACCTATCACACTAACCTTCCCAATGGTCTATCTCATCATATATCACTCTATCTTCCCCCAATGATTAACTTATCTTAGGTTATTCGCAGGATTCAAAATTTAGCGATTCAATTGTTTGAAAAGAATATTTCAATTAGTAACCAAAGTTCTCATTTTGACTTTATTAATCAATAAAGTTTTCCAATTTCATATTATACTTTCTCAAAACAAGTATTTACAATTTGAGACATCAACCATGTCCTACATATCAAATCATAGTAGGCAGTTCCAGATTTCAGAATTATATATATATTTATTAACTACTCGTAAAAATATATATATATATCATAACAACACCCCAAATAAAAACTATGGTGCGGGCATACTCTACTATCCAATCCCCGTATCACTTGTACTAAGGGAATACATATTCAGAATCACTCTCGAACTTTATTAACACATACTCAAACAATATTGAGGCGAAGTATAGATTCCAAGTCTCTAAGAGGATGGCATATGTCTGCGTCTCTTAGGACCGTCTGAACTATCACTGCGATAGCCTGTACCAAGGATACCTATACACAAACAATATGAGGCGAAGCATAGATTCCAAGTCTCTAAGAGGAAAGCACATACCCTCATCTCTTAGGACCGTCCGAATTATCATTCCGATAGCCTGTACCAAGGATATCTATCTTCTAGGGTACAAGTCAATATCCCCCATAAAGGTCGCATCGAGATAAGACTGTCCCAGCGCAGAAACCTCAGGGATAGCAAGTAGCGTGGGCATGATTTTCACACATAGATAGTATATGCATACACAATCATATAAATACTAACATTACCATATCAATCATAGGTATATTCTCAAATCCCATAGTTACGACCTTTATTTATCATTATTTAGTTATCACGTATAACCGTTCACATCTTACTTTAATTTGAGGAACCTTTCCACTTACTACATAACGCTCATTGATTCTATCCTCCCAAGTATAAAATTCAGTAGGTATACACATTTGTTCCAAAGTAACTCTCTTACGTGTCTCTCTCTTTAAATAAAAAATTCACCGACCCTTATGTAATTATCCCAAAATACAATCTTTGCCCGACATCAAGGGTCCCAAAATCTTTTCACATGACCTACTGGTCTTCCCTATCTCCCAAAACATTTTATTAAGGATGCCCAAGAATTATCTCACAATAATTTGAATTTAACTCATTTAAAAGGAAATAGGAGTCTGCCAGGAGGGGTCGATCGATCGAGGTCTGGGGCTCGATCGATCGAACCTTCGATCGATCGAAGCTCTGGGCTCGATCGATCGATCAAGCAGGTATGCGAAAACTGAAATTCTGCAGTTACGGGTTTCATCTCCTAACTTCACCAATTTCCATATTTTCTAATCCCATTTGTCCCAGAAATGATACTACTAACCATATATCATCATATTAGGTATTTTTAACGTGAAGCATGTGGATTTCAGTCATTTAATCATGGATTAACAACCCAAGATCTATACAATTATCAAGAACCCTAGAAATCTCTAAATCATGGTTCCAATCTATTTTTCAAGAAATTTCTTCTTATAAACATCATAATTTCGTGGGTAAATTCCTCTACATGGCAAGGGTTTCCATAATTATCATTTAAACCATAACTACATGCGATTCCTATCTCAAATCTTAAGTTTTCTTCCATAAAACTCATCCTAATCATTCCTACACTAATATGAAAGATGCACCAACGAAATAAGCAAGATAAACACTTGCCTGGGATTTTTGGTGTTCTGATTTGCAGATGATTTTGGTGTGGTTGCGTAGCCCGTTGTGCGATCTACGCGTTGGTGGTGGTGGCGGTGCAAACGGATGGATTTTGGGGCCTTGAATTTTCCTTGAGAGCTCTCTCCTTCCTCTCCTATGGCCGTTCTTGTGTTTGTGTTTTCTAACCCTAGCTGACTAACCTAAATGATTGATATAGGTTACTGATTTTCGTGGGTTTAATTACCCATAAATGTGAAATGTCCAAATTCCCCTCCCGGGGTACCACTTAGGCCTAAAAACGCCCCGAGACCCAAACTAAACCCCCGGGTACACTTTTCTGACTATCTCGACCCTTCCGAACGCGTTGTCGTACTCAAAACGACCATACGAATAACTTATAAAATATTCACTTTTATTTACAAAAGTTTAGTCCCGACGCGACACGGGCGCGTCCCGACTCAAATCTCCAAAATTTTCATTTTATTCACTCTTGACATTCAATTTAACCAATATTACATATTACTTTGCTCATTAGTAATATTCAAAAAATTTCCCATAATTACTAACTCTCGTCACGTTAATAATTATAACATAATTAATTTCCGAATTTTTATTAAATAATTAACTCACATTAAATTTAATAAATCCCCAAATTAATATAGCATAAAAATACGGGGTATTATAGTACCAACCGATGAAGTCAGCCTAGATGATGTTGTCCAGTATAAGGCAAAATTATTCGGGCAAACCAACAGCATATATAGTATCACGGGGTTATTTGATACTTTGAAGCTATAAGGGAGCTTGGTCCCTTCAATCATACGTATCCCTACAGAATGGGAAGACCTATATGAAGAAGCGGTTGAAGTTGTGGAATGCATTGACTTTACATGGAAAGACAAAATTATTTCCACCGGATGGGGGGAAGAATTCGAAGATTCGAGTGAAGAACAAGCTTCAGGAAGAACTAGCCCAGTATCCGACATATATGGGATGATATCATTTAAAGAGCTCCTCGAAGAAATAAACAGGGTGATAGAACAACCTGATATTGATGAGGAAACGGGATTCATGTTCTTCCCTTCTTCAGTAAATCACATGACCAGATCAGGGAAACATTACCAGGTTCCAAGCTCACTACCAGCCAATGACAAAGGTAAGGGCGTTAAAAACCTTCCTATGCCAGAGATGACCATCGAGGAGAGAAAGATCATTGATCAACTAAAGAAAACTCAAGATAACATCACTCTATAGGGGCTTTTCATGTCTTCCCAGCTGCACATAAATGCTTTAATCAAGCTGCTCACTGGACCCATAGTTCCTCCTTCTACCACACCAGAAGAGGCGATAAATCTGGTCGGATCCTTGACCTCTACCCGGATGCTGCCATTTTTTAAAGAAGAAATCCATGGGATTGGGCCAAATCACAATCATGCACTCAACATCTCCGTCGAAGTTATGGCGAAGGCCATTCCACTCTCTCTTATCGATAACGGATCCGCCTTGAATGTCTGCCCAGTGAGAACCTTCAAGTGTTTAGGCCTGAAAGAAAGAGACCTCGCTCCAACCTCCGCCACTGTACATGCCAACGATAATACCCACCGGGAGGTGATGGGATCCATAAAGTTTATAATAGGGGATGCCCCTATAAACCCTGTCATTGAATTCCAAGTCATAGACATCCCAGCTTATTTCAACTTGTTTCTCGGATGACCTTGGCTCCATAGTATCAAGGGTGTGTCTTCCTCACTCCATCAGAAATTAAAGTTCTTCGCCAACCGGAGAGTCATCATTATTTTGGGCGACGACGAAAATGTCAAGGGTGCAAGCACCAGTAGTCCAATCCTTGAGATACAGCACGGGTCAAATGATATACTCCGATCAGAATTCCGAGTTGAACCACTCCTACTCCCAATAGGGGACGGTTTCAAAGAAAGGGTTTGTCCAAAATATGACCCTCAGGGAAATGTCAATGTGATTCAAATGTTCAGAAACATGCACTTCATGCCCGGACTGGGGCTAGGGAAAAAGCAGCAAGGGATACTTGAGCCCATCGAACTGAAGAAAACTTTCCCTCCTTATGGCTTGGGGTATCAACCATCAGAACAAGAACTCAGAATGATCCACCAGTCTTGACCAAAGAGAAGGTTAGACTGCATCCCAACTATCCCAGGAGACTCCTTGAATGGAAGATTCATCAAAAAAGGCGAAGACTTCCCCTTTTGTGGTTTTCCAGAACCATGGTATGACTACACAGACAAGAATATGAAACCTGGAATGGATATATTTTTCCAGGATAGCTACCCATGGGCTAAAAGTTTCTAACACCGAGTACAACCTCTCATTAAAGATATCGAAGAGACTAAGGAAAGTGATTACGAAGATTCCTTCAACTTATAGACACTGGGGATGGCACCCTGCATGGTTCATTCAGGCACTACATCAATCTATCCATCCCATTTGATTAAAGATGCTGATACACCCCTCCTCAACTGGCATGCTGCGCCAGTTCTACCTCTTGAAATCTCCCCTAACCCCAATGTTTACCCTATTTCTTCTTCTGTTGTCTATCCTTTTTCAAATGTAATCAAGACCTCTTTTGATAAGGTTCTCAATGCTATTTTTCCTATCAATGAAATAAATGAAGATTTTGAGTATCTTGTTGTGCCTTACATTAATTGTGCGGATTCTAATCAAACTTTTGATGATGATGATTTTGCAAATGAACAATTCTTAACTGATCTAAATAAGGTTAATTATAAATAACATAACCGCGTTCAAGTTAATGAAGAAGAAACTGTTGTTATTAATCTCGGTTCTAGTAGCTAACTGCGCGAGATTAGGATAGGGGCCACCCTTGACAAGCATGAGCACGCACAACTCAAAGAATTGCTAAAGGAGTTTGTGGATGTCTTCGCATGGTCCTAGGATGATATGCCCGACATTGATCCTGAAATAGCTCAGCATGATATCCCCACTCTCTCAGATTACAGGCCGGTTAAACAAAAATTGAGAAAGCTCCGCACCGACTGGTTACTCAAGGTTAAAGAAGAGGTGGTCAAACAGTTGAATATGGGCTGCATTCGTGTGATCGAATATCCCACATGGCTACCCAACATAGTACCTGTTCCGAAATCAAGAGGGAAGGTTTGAATGTGTGTGGACTACTGAGATTTAAACAAAGCTTCTCCAAAGGATGATTATCCGCTACCGAATATCGAC
Organism: Sambucus nigra; assembly: GCA_949130495.1. Classification (NCBI taxonomy): domain Eukaryota; kingdom Viridiplantae; phylum Streptophyta; class Magnoliopsida; order Dipsacales; family Adoxaceae; genus Sambucus; species Sambucus nigra. The sequence continues at coordinate 387,706,052 of OX422207.1, read as the reverse complement.
ATGATCATGGACAACACAGCCAACCATGCTCTCAAGTCATTTGTCAACGGGTTTGCCGGATATAACCAAATCAAGATGCACCCAGATCACCAAGAAAAAATCGCATTCATCACCCCATGGGGAACCTTTTGCTACACCGTCACGCCATTTGGTCTCAAGAATGCTGGGGCTACCTACCAAAGGGCTTCTATAACCATCCTGTACGATTTGATTCATAAAGAAGCCGAGGTTTATGTGGATGATATGATTATCATATCCAAAACTAGAGAAGGTCATGCTCCCGTTCTCCGAAAGTTCTTCGAACGACTACGACGGTATCAGATGAGACTCAATCCACAGAAATGTGTCTTCGACGATACAAAGGGAAAACTCTTGGGATTCATGGTTAGTGAGAAGGGGATAGAAGTAGATCATGCAAAGCTGAAGGCCATACTTGAGATGCCACTACCCCGAACAAAGAAAAAAGTCTGAGGTTTTCTTGAGAAATCGCAATATATCAGCCGGTTCATTAGCTAGTTAACCTCGATCTGTGAACCGATCTTTAAGCTCCTCCGAAAGGATTCAACCAAGGTTTGGAACAAGGCTTTCCAAGAAGCTTTTGACCGAATCAAACAATATCTGACCCAACCCCCAGCGCTCATGCCACCATGGCCTGGTCTCCCTTTACTCCTATACCTAAGTATAATCGACACTGCAGCTAGGTCTTTGCTAGCCCAATACCTTGAAGACTCCCGCAAAGAAAGAGCCATCTATTACGCCAATCGCAAATTGGCTGGGTACGAGGTCAACTACACTTCTTTGGAAAAGGCATGTGCCTCACTTGTCTGGGTCACCCAAAAGTTATGACACTACATGCTCGCCTTCCCCATAAAACTTGTGTCCCGAATGGATCCTATCAAATACCTACTTGAGAAACCCGCCTTATCCAGTCGAATGGACCGATGGTTGATGCTGCTAATCGAGTTCAATATCGTGTACGTCACGCAAAAATCCATTAAAGGAAGAGCCATATCCGACTACCTCGCTGATTACCCCATAGAAGAAGAAGATGCCTGGATCTACGAATTCCCAGATGAAAATATCATCTGCACCTCTCAAGACCACATTCGATGGAAAATGTTCTTTAATGGCACTGCCAACAAAAAAGGATATGGCATTGGGATACTTCTGATCACCCCTAATGACTCGCATACTCCCATCGCCATCAAATTGGATTTCTGTTGCACCAATAACATGACGAAATACGAGGCATGCACAATAGGCCTCAAAGTTGCTCTAAAGAAAGGTATTCAATACCTTGATGTCTACGAGGATTCAGCCCTCATCATCGGTCAAGTGCTCAGAAAGTGGAAAGTCGTGGAAGAAAAGCTCCAACCCTTCCATGCCCATGTAGAAGAATTAGTCTCTCGATTCTGAGATATCACCTTCCATTACCTACCCCGAGCAAAGAATAACCTAGATAATTTTGTCGCTACCTTGGCCTCTATGGTCGACATGCCCGAAGGAATAATAATGACCCCCTTCCTAGTTCAAAAGAAAGACAAACCAACCCACTGCTACCATATTAAGCTTGTCTCCACTAAAGATCATGAACTAGTCGACTGGTACTATGATATCTGGTGCCTCCTCAAACATGACAGGTATCCCAAGGGTTCCAACAAGAAAGATCGAACGACCCTCTGAAGACTGACCGTCCGGTACATTATTTGTCATAAAACTCTACTCAAGAGGAACTTCGATGGAACTCATCTACACTGTATCGCTGGGACTGAGATTGGAAAGATAATGCAGAAGATCCATAGCGAGAAATGCGGGCCCCATATGAACGGTCACATGCTTGCTAAGAAGATCATCCGACAGGGTTACTACTGGACCACCATAGCCCAGGACTGCACTGCCTATGTCCGTAGATGCCTCAAATACGAACAGTTCTCCAATCTTTAACACCTGCCTCCACGAGAATTATATAACATGACCTCTCCCTGGCCGTTCTCCACCTGGGGTGTCGGCATCATAAGGAAGGTTACAACAAAGGCTTTAAACGGACATGAGTTCATCCCAATTTCCCTTGATTACTTCCCCAAAGGGGTCGAAGTTGAGTCATATGAAGTATTAAACGCTGAGAAAGTGGCTAAATTCATCGAGAAAAATATCATCTGCCGATATGGGTCCCGCATGAGTTAGTGTCAAATAACGGGTTGCTCTTCGAAGCAAAAGTCATAGAAGTAGTTGACGAGTACGGGATTCAGAGACACAAATATTCTCCCTACCGACCTCAGACCAGTGGTGCAGTTGAGTCTGCCAACATCAGCAAGATGAACGAAGCCATCATCAGTAAGATGACCGAAAGCTGTAGGGATTGGGCCGACTGGATCCCGTACGCCCTCTGGGGCTATCGAACCTTAATTTGAACCTCTACTGGGGCTACCCCTTACTCTCTGGTCTATGACATGGAAGCAGTCCTACTCGTGGAGCTGGAAATACCCTCGCTACGCGTCATGCTCGAAAGCAATGTTAATGAAGAAGACTGGTGCCAAACCCATCTCGACGAACTGACCCTCCTAGATGAAAGGGGATTTAAAGCTCTTTACCACATACAGAGGTACCATCGCCAAATAGAGCAATCATTCGACAAGGGAGTCAAGGACCGCGGTGTTCGGGAAGGGGATTTGGTCCTCAAGGAGATAATAGAGCCCATCTGGGAACCCAGAGGGAAATTCAAGCCCAATTGGAGTGCCATGCTCACTAACTTAGATGGGGAAGAGATGGCTCATCCAGCCAACCTGGACCGTCTCAAGAAATTCTACCTCTAGTCCAAAATCTCGGCACGCTACGACTTTTCTCATCTCCCTTCTATTCTAAAAAAAAAGAACTACGTGGGCCTGATCCTTTGTAAAAAAACCATTTTTCAAGAAAAATAAAAAAATTCAAAAAAAACCCCAGAGGTACGTAGGCAACTCATACATGTTACAGGAGCACGACCCTTTCTTTTTCACAAAATACTATTCTTTTCTTATCTCCAAGAATGACAGTTCATTCTAACAAATACTTCAGTAAATGGCTTATGTATGCCTTAGAGATCGGTATAGATAATTCAAAGTTATAAAATTCATCAAAAGTCACCGTTGGATGATCAGAAACTTGCTTATTTCATTAATAAGAAATTGCAGCATGGATTACATAAGAAAAGGAATGGATAACTCCCTCCCCCCTACTTCCATAAAAGCTAAATAAAATCCCCGCACCTATTCCCTATTACATAAATAAACTCTCTAAGAGTCCTACCTACAGCTACCAGAGGAGCCTACACCCTCATCATCTACATCCTGGGGTCCTGAAATTTCCCCTGTCTGAATGGAATATCGTAAACACTTTATGGACTGATGAGCCCGTACCATCTTCGAAAAGACCACGACGCTCCCTTCTATGGTGTTAAATAAAACAAACCACCTTTGTCCAGTCTCCACTGCCAACATCTTGCTGACTACCCTCCTCTATATCCACTTCATATAATCTTTAGGGACATGCCAAACCCTCCTGACAGACTGAGAGGGATGGGTCGACGGACGCTAATTCTCCCACAGAGATCCAAGCAATAAACGCGGGTACTCAGTCAAATCTTCTACCGAAAAGAAATTTACGGTCCAAGGTGGCACGACCTGTGCCCAGCCAAATTGGCGTAGAAGCCGCCAAGGGAAATAAAAAGAGGTCTGTCTGAGACCAACCAGCCGCACATATGAGTACTCTCCTAGATCCAAAAGAGGCATCAACTACCCCCACTAAGGCACTAACCAATACAGTTTTCGATCCCCATTCTCCACAAACTAGTTCTCCCAGCTCTCAATATCCAAGGCAACGCTGAAGAAGTAACGCGAAAAGAAGTTGGGTACAACCGACAAAGGATACTCTGAAAGGGTCACCAAGCGGAGTCTTTCAGACAACCGCATGAATAGCACCACAGGGCTACCCCTCAGAAAGTCAGAACGACCTTCTCTCCAGGAATCCAGGCCATTCAGGGTCCCTGCCAGTATCACCGCCGCAGGATTGCGACGGTATGACATCCACAAAGTAATGACTGCAAGTTGCGAGTCCACCAGCAGTTCCCCAATCACCATTAGTAATTTTGAAAGCAGGCCCAGAGCAATGGCTCCAGCATAGCCAACATCACCTACTTCCCGCAAATGCATGGACTGCAACACCACCGAGAGGGAGATCATTCCTCCAGCAACCAGTGATCTGGCCGTCAAAAGTGAAATATGATGAAGCTCGGCCAACAAATCCCTGGGAGAATAGGAAAATTCAGGCAAAGCCGCAGCAACACTGGGATTTATACCCAGCATGGAAGAAAATTCCTCGTAGGTAGGACAAACTTCATCCAACCCAAAGCGGAATACATGGTCTTCGGGGTACCAGAATTGTACCACCGCCATCAGCATGTTCCACTCAATAGGCCGATTGCGCCACAAGGAGACTCGATGCATATTGAAAGCATCATAGTCAACATTATAAGAGCACATTGCTTCCAAGGCTTTGAGGTAATTAGCAAACTCAATGCTACCAGGGAGAGCCATCTTTCAAGGCTAAGAGATAGTGGACAAGTAGGTAAGAATGCAAAGGTATGATGAAAACTCTCTACCCTTACCCCTTTTTATACTTGAGAAGAGACATAATCCCTGCAGAAATCGAGGGTAATCCTACCCCACAAGGTACCAAAGGCTGAAGAGGGTACCAATCAAAGCTTTAAAGTGATGGAACTGGACTGAACTGCCGATAGGCATGACAGGGTGCTTGCCGATCGGCAACCCCCTATTTTTAAAAATTCCCCTTTTTTTCTCTTTTTTCAAAACAGAAAACTCAATAAAAATAAATTGATATTCTCAACAGAATTTCAAAATCCTTTTTCCTCCTTATATAATTTCCCCTTTTAATTAAAAAAACTTTCCTTCAAAAAATTCCAAAAATACTCCTTTTTACGGTCTCAGAAGGAAAGTAAAAAGCGCATGTGCGTGCATTCATTCATCATTAATAAAAGATAATAAAAAAACTCCATTGCATTGCATCTATTTGTTTCTGTGATTACATTGAGTTTGTATTAAATAAAAAGAAAAAGCAAAAATAACGGGACTCAGCCCGAACCCACATTCTCTCTCTCTCTCTCTCACTAAGAGCTTACACCCCTGCGACGTGCTCTCTTTCCCCTACGGAGAGACGATGCACCACCACTAACCGAGCCAGAGTCCTCTCTGGACGAAGCAGATGGCACCAAGAAACAAGGAATAGGAACTGCATCTCAAATGTGGGCAGTCGCTGAGGATATCCAGTCTCTGATGTCTCTTAGCCAAGTGGTCGACACTCGGACTTACTGCAAGGAAAAGTGAGATCAGTATCAAAGTAGAGATGACCAAAATAGAAAAGAAAGAAAGAGGAGAACAAAAAGGTATACCGCAGGTTGGAGGACCTCCTTTGTCAAACCCAACTCCTCCGGATCCATCGCATGAGGACGATGCAGCATAGGCACCATCCCTCCATCAGCCCGCCGAATGTTGTACGAAGGGGTATGAAATCGCACAAAAGGAACCTCTGAGGTTGCAGCCACTGCAGATGCGGTCGGACCGCTGCTACTATGGTAAGATCCCATCGCCTGACTCGAACCCGCAGGACGGAAGGTCAAGGCATCATATATGCTGGGAGCCATCAACCAGCCCGTCATAAAATCCATATAGTCATACGGTGAAGCCGTATCAGTGTATAGCAAGTAGGACTCACCGATCATCGCCACGATCCTCGCATCCTCCAATAATAGTCACTCCTGTGTCACAGACGTAGGAGGCTGCGCAGGTGGCACCACCACCTCCTCCTCATCAATCTGGTGAACCACCCTCTCCCCGAGATACCAGGAATGGCCAAACTCATACGCCAACAAATGCCTCATCTGCACATTCACCCCGGTCGTCCCCACATCCTGAATGGCTCTCCCCCAGGGATAAACGATCACCTGAAAGTCTCCAAGAAGGAATAAATCAATACAAGATCAGAAGGTGTAAAAAACCAAGACAGAAAATGGAAAGAGTCTTACCCTACCACTGGTCAGGTCATTCAAGACCTGACGCACCTCCTCCAGTGATAGGGATCCCTTCGACTGCCGATTGGCCTTACGCCATCGATATAATCGGCAGGAGTCCCCAAAAGTGTCGTCCTTCAGGGAGATCAGCGGGGTATTGCACCCAATCACCTTATAGAACCACGTCGGAATTCACAAACAAAAAGAGACGCACAAGGAAAATGCGAATGCATGAAAGGAAAATGCGAATGCGCAAACTGAAGAATACCTTAAGAAGGTACGTGGCTCCTATAAAGGTCTGTCGGCAGCACCGGCTGAATGCATCCAGAGAAGAGTAAAGGGTCGCCAATGTCAGACTCCCCCAATCATAGAAAGGGATGTTCGAAAACATCCTCAGGTACGGAAAGAACCACAAATGGACGACATCGCCGCTCGACGCCACAATAAAACCTCCCAACACCAACAAAATAAATAACCAGGCCATCTGCCTCACTTACAGCCCATCCTCCACATCAATCACCCTACCCAACAGAACATGCTTCAGCAGAGACAGCCGGATATAATCCCCAGAAACTATCCTCCCTACATCACCAAGTGTCACACGCATTGCCTCCGGTCTCACCTGCAAACAGAGATCCACCTCTATCTGCTCTCCATCACAATCCAGCCCCAACAACTGCTGCACATCTATGGGAGTCACAATCATCTCCTCGAAGCCGAAATGGAAGGTGTGGGTAGTATCCCACCACCTCTCTCCCAAAGCGCACAGGACCGCTGTTAAATGAGGCGTCTCCTCCAGTGCAGGTGCCAACCTCCCAAAACCCACTGATGATACCACCCAACGCACCACAGGTCGGAGATGCTCCCAGACATCCCTGAGCCCCGTCGTCCCACGGGCGCGCATATTCTTCAAGGAAATATCAGGCTGGTAGAAAAAAATCTTAATTCAAGAAAGAAGGAAAAATCACCAAAAAGAAAGGAATGCCAAAGGTCAGGTCACTTACATAACTGTCAGGATTCACTATCGAAGAGCGATGATGCGATGACTCCCGCAGCAAAGTCCGCTCATCCGCAACAGGCTCAAACGCATCAAAGTAGTTCTCACTCCCCAAAGCAAGAGGTGCCCTGTCCCTCCACTCCACATTCACCCAGTCGTCAACGGTCAACCACTCCCTATGGACTGCAGTGCTCACAAAAGCGGCCATTTCTTGAAGATCAAAATGCTAGAACGATTTGCAGAGAAATCGCAGAAAGAAAGAAAGCAAAGAAGATATGAAAAATGAAGGGATTCACCCATTTTTATAGGATGCCAAATGCCATGCCGATCGGCACTGACCCCAACCATACTGATCGACACTGACTCCTTACCTTCTCGAGGTAGTCCAAAAGTCTGTGCCACTGTCGAATGGCACCCCTCATACCATGCCGACCGGCATACCCCTTAAAATTTCGTATAAAAAATACCAGAAAGTCCCAAAAAATCCTCGAAAAATTCCTAAAAATCCCAAGAAGGATTTAGAACATTTTCAATAGGAAAATTTTGCATTCCCTCAAACAAAACCCCTCTTTCCCAGCAAAATCCTCAAAAAGCAAGTAAATCCCCTCCCGAAAAAGCCCCAGAGGATCTCTAAGGATCTCCTGATCACTTCCCCAGCGGAGTTCTTACAGCACCAAAATTGGTTATTCCCCCTACGATCCTACTAAAGAAATAAAATCTTCCTCAGCTATCAGCTCCCCATCTCAGATCAAAGCCACAAAGAACTTTCTCCAGCAAAATCAAAATCCAATATTTATCCACTCTTAGGTCAGAATTGACCTCGGTCTTGGATCGTCACCTGAGTTAGGTCAGAATTGACCTCGGTCCTCGTTCGTCCCCACTCTTAGTTTAGAATTGACCTTGGTCTTGGATCGTCACCTGAGTTAGGTTAAAATTGACCTCGGTCCTCGGTCGTCACCACTTTTAGGTCAGAATTGACCTCGGTCTTGGATCGTCATCTGAGTTATGCCAGAATGGACCTCGGTCCTTGTTCCTCACCATTATTAGTTTAGAATTGACCTCGGTCTTGGATTGTCACCTGAGTTAGGTCAGAAAATGACCTCAACCCTCGGTCAGCACCACTCTTAGGTCAGAATTGACTTCGGTCTTTGATCATCACATGAGTTAGGTCAAAACTGACCTCGGTCCTCGGTCGTAACCACTTTTAGATCAGAATTGACCTCGGTCTTGGATCGTCACCTGAGTTAGGTCAGAACTAACCTCGGTCCTCGGTCGTCACCACTCTTAGGTTAGAATTGACCTAGGTCTTGGATCGTCACCTGAGTTAGGTCAGAACTGACCTCGGTCCTCGGTCATCACCACTCTTAGGTCATAATTGACCTTAGTCTTGGATTTTCACCTAATTTAGGTTAGAATTGACCTCGGTCCTCGGTCGTCACCACTCTTACGTCAAAATTAAACTCGATTATTCACCTTAATCCCGCAGAATCGATCACCCTCATCACTTGAGCCCGCAGATTTAGCATTGACCCATAAAATTGGTCATCCCCAGCACACCCCTCAGGTCCTCAGAATCGGCCTCGACCCTCTGAATCGGTCATACTCCCTTAAAAGCATCATGTGGTGTCTATTCGACGGTTCTCATATGTTCCAAACTCACCCATTGAGGGGCTCTGTAGACACTCTATTCTGTTACCCCCCTAACTCTCCTTAGGTTCCTAGTACCTCCCTTCATCACTACAAATCCAGGTCATGTCCCGAGTACTGACCTAGAAGCCATAGGGCACTCCCAGGCTCCATTTGACCAAAAAGTCAAACTCTTCAGCTCGACCGAGACTAAATGAATCTTCAAAGGGCACTAAATTCCCTTTCTAGCGGTCCATCCCATGAACGATTATGACTTACCATGCGGATGAACGATCCGTTTGCATCTGAAACTTGATCCGGAGGTCACCGGGCATTCCCGAGCTCAGTTTGACCTAAGTCAACTCTTTAGCTCGATCAAGGCTGAATGAATCTTCAAAGGGCACTGTAACCCTTTTCTAATGGTCCACTCCATGCATGATTTTGACTTACCATACGGACGAATGATCCGTTTGACTCCAAGAGGTTACCGAATGCTTTCAGGGCCTGGTTGACCAAAGTTAACTCCCCAAACTAGGTTAAACTCTTTGGAATGTCTAAGTACATCTCCTATCCTTTCCAACGGTCCATCCTGTTCACGATTTATACTTACCATGCAGACAAACAATCCATTTTTGTTCGAATGATTCCCCGTCCAATGGACTGACAAACGCTTTTGATCTATATTTGACCCAAAGTCAACTCCTGAACCCAGGAGTAGTCCATAGTACTTTCAAAGGTCTCTGAATTACCTTTCCAATGGCATGCCCCGTGCGTAATTCTGACCAACGGTTCTCCCACGTCAGCTAATTTTCCAAAAAGGCCTGAAACACACTGCCAAACGGCAGGTTCCAGAGGTGCCGATAGGCAGGTTTAGGTCTACGCAGATCGACAATGACCTGGGCCTATAAAAAGATTCTTTCACCTCAATTTCAAGGTGATCCCAGATCTGATGCAAATCGCTCTCAACGAATCCTAAAAACCTCTCTCCAAGGCAGCGCGATTTCAACATCCAAATCCCTTCTTAGCTTCCAATTTTCATCACCCTTTTTATCAAACTTGGTGAATTATCCACTCTCCATCATCATCCAAGTGCAAGGGCTGCTCTCCAACATTCAATATCAAGCTCAAGATCTTCAAGAATGTCCAATTTTCTCAACTTTCTCTCCAAATTCCATACTTTCATATAAATAAAACCAAAAAAATAAGAAAAATAGGGTTTGCTCATAAATTCCAAATAGGGATTCTCATAATTTTCTCACACTTTTCTCACAACTAAAACACTTTTCTACACACACACACTCACAAATAACAGATCCCCCATTTGGATTTATGGGATAAACCCCACCCCTCGTTTTGTATGCGAACTACGTGGACTTTGATGCCTTTATAGGCTACGTAGGCGTCTCGGGGTAAAACCCGAGACTCGAGTCCTTTTTCTCACTTTTCTCTCATTTTCAATCTTCTCTAAATCCAATTTTATTATATTATATATACTTGTTCTTAGTGACGTATTACTCCATATGCGTTATTGTCCCATTATAACGATCAACGTAGGAGTAATTGCGTAAATATTATTTTCTAATATTATTCTTATACCTTCCTACGGATGACTCGCTTTATCTCTCCCATGATACAAGTCGAGGATTCCTATCTCCACTATATATATACACATGCACACATATCACGGGGAAAATAAAGGAAAATAGCAAATATCCCTGAGAGACCGAAAGGGCGGAATGGGTGCCTAACACCTTCCCATTTCGTAACTTAGCCTCCGAACCCTTCTCGAATCATTTTGGTTTCGTATGAACCATTATGTCTTTGGATGACATCCTTCGGGATGGCTTCCCCTTTTTCTTTTGTCTGTTTTGAGTAAAATAGGCTGGCGACTCTGAATCTCTCTAAATTTTTACACCTCATCTCAATTGACGTCGGCCGAAGCGCTTTCATGAGGGATGCGCGAGACCCGAGGATCCTTTCCCTCATGCGCCCGCCCGTAGTTCAGGATCGAGGATGGCCACAGGGTGTACTACGGGTTTAACCACCAAAGCAATGTTCCTCGCTGCTTTCAAGAATGCTGCGAATGTCCCTTCTCGTGTTTTATCAATCAAATGGCATATATACTCGAGAAACAAACCCTCTGCACAAACTTGCAAAATTTTATCCTCCTGCGTGTCCTCTCACACATCCAGTGAGCGCTCGTAAAACCTCCTAATATAGACCACAACATCCTCCCCCGACTTTTTCTTCTTATGAACTAGCTGCGTGAGCGTAAACTCGTCCTCAGCCAAAAAGAACTTTTGCACGAACAAAAATAATAATTCCTCCCAAGAGCCTATGCTGCTTAGGAACCCCCGTCATTGCTTGTACTGCTGGAGTCTTGATGAACTCTGCAAATAAACCCATCAGTCCCTTCATTTGTGCCAGGCCTATTCCTTCATGCACACCCATCATGTTCGTCACGCCAGTGTTGGACACACTAGGCTCCGTTCGTGCTACTATCATTCAATCAAGTGGCATAGAGAGGCCTGCCTCCTCCTCACGCTGTATGGCATCAAAGTCAATGATTCTGGCGGTGTTATCCCCTGGCATCTTATCAAAAGATAATACCTCCTGAGCGGAGTCGTCAAACGTAAGATGTGGATTCTTAGAATACATTTCTTATTAAGTGATGCGTAACCCCTTATCAAGATCGAGATCAACACCGTGCAGTATTAAATATTGACAATGGACACAGTTGAATAGGAGACAAAGGGATTCAATATTCAGACTTGTATTAAATGATGCGTTAGCACAATAAATACATAACGGGCGTAATAAATGGATGGGACCAGTCGATGACATGGTCTGAGGGAGAAAGATAAAGCATTCTAAGCATAATAAAAGAAAGGCAGGAACTTCCAACTCAGTTAATTCTCAATGATATGGGTATTAAACGGGTATGGGGAGTTAATGCCCTCATAATAGCTCTCATGTATGGGGGAATTTGGGCACCAATTCTAGGTCCAGAATGCTCTGCCCGACTATTTGTATGGTGTATTTATATGAAGGGCAAGTTACTCGAGTAAACTTACCCCCATTCAGTAAGATCAATCGTATTAAATGCCCAAGTACCTTTTATTAATGTAAAAGATATTGCATTAAATGCATGTGATCTCATAATTTTGTGGGAAACTGTTTCATTAGCTGGAGGTATGGTGGAAATTAATAAGAGACATGATATGGAAACTTTGAGCTTACCTTAGGACAACTAAAAGGTAAGGTTTGGTGAACTAGACGTGTCGTGCTAAGAATAAACTCACTTGAGTGCTATAACTTCGAGTCCCTAAATGCCAGGCGTTATTATGTCAGAAAGTGGTTAAACAGCGGCTCTCGCAGGTGTATAGTCACATCGGTCAGGCAGGATGACATCTGTTTCAAAGGTTGCTCGACTGATAGGTAGCTCAAGTATTTAGTTTTTGTTTGTTAGTTAAGAACTATCTTAGAACCAATATGCAAGATTGAGGTACCTTGAAAAGGTTCCCTCTAACAAGTAAGAGTTGAGGTGGCTCGGCTATAGTGGCTCGAGCAACCCTATGTGCTAAGTGGAGTTTTGCCCAAATGTGCCAGGAGGGTTGGTAATTGTATTCCCAATGTCGCCTTGCTCTCAATTCACCAAACCATGTCCATGCGAGGTTCCCAAGAGGAGGTTGTTCGATAGAGAATGTTAGCTCTCCCATGCCCTGTCAGGTATGGTCCCTCATGGGTACCAAACAACCTCACTCAACATATATTACAAGGTAAAGTACACGATACAGATCATTCTATTTCTTATTACAAGCTATCGTCATTCAAGTGACTTCAATCTAGGGGTTGGATCCTTTGAGCAAGGTACGCCGGAGAATCTTCGAGGTAGGTCCTTCGAGCCGTTTATGTAGAGCATCTTCAAGGTAACTTGATCGGGCGGCCTTCCTCCTCCTTCTTCATAGGTCGATCAACATATTAACTAAGTTGATCACTCTTTGGTGGGGTCTCCCCTATAAAATTAGGGGAGATTTTTGAAGTGTCTAAGAACAATTACGACTCAGATTTTTTCACATCACCCACTAAAAATGAACGATTGAGATTAACTCTTCTATTTTTATAAAATAATTAAAATTCTCTCTTATTTCTCTCGTCCAAATTTCACCATCCCACACAAATCCATTTATCTACACAATATCTCACTTTTCACTCTCATTTCTCCACCTCTCTCACTCTCCCCTAATATTTCTCATTTCTCTCTCACTCTCGCTCATTATATTCCTTCTCTCTTCTATCACACTCCGCTCTTTCTCCTCCTCGCACTCAAGTAATTCCCTCACTCTCTCTTTGTTTCTCACACACATACACACACATGCATAATTACAAACGACGTGTTTGATTTTTGGGTTCAATTTGGGTTAAAATATGGGATTTTGGGTTCCATTTCGGTTTTGATTCTAGGTTGGACATATTTATTTATTTATTTCCATTTTGAATTTTGTGGATTTTTAAACTATAGGGTTTAGGTTTGTTTTTTTTTGTTCGATTGGGTTTTGTGTTTTCTACTGGGTTGTGTTTGATTAGGATTATTCTAATTCATATGTTTTATTTTTACATATTTCACCATATACCTTAAGTACCTAAAGTATGAACTCTTCTCTCTCTCTCTCTAGCCATATGTCTTTATTTTTCAATTCCTACATTGTAACTGCAAATTAAATATGAATACTTGCATTTTCTTAATGTTTGAGTGTATATATAGTTAGAGATCTTAATATCTATGAGTATATTTTTTCTGAAATTGGACATAAACTTTTTGGTCTAGTTCTAACTTCACCCAATATATGCTTTTTTACTGTGTTTATATTATTTATTTATTTATTTATTTTGGTATATCAAAATAGGTTTTGTTTTAAATCTTTAGAAATGGAAGAATATGATCAAATTGCTTTTGAAGTTTACTAAAGTATTTGATATGGTTTTGGAGTTTTACGTTTTAACATTTTAAGATTTAGGACTTGAGTTTTGTTTATGCTCTACGGTTAACCGTTTGATAAATAGTTTTTTTTTTCATTTTTTAGAATTTTCATGTTACAATTCTTTTTAGTTCTGGAGTTTACGATTTGAAAAGTGATTGAACAGTTGCATATTTTTACAATACTCATGAATGTATTTTTTTTAAAGTTCCTCTATTATAATAAAGTTTCATCCGTTATTTATGTTAAAATAAAGTTATATAATTTCTTTACTACTGTTATTAGATTATAAACAATGAGTCATTATGACTTCACAACTTTGGCATGAATTTTTTTAATATACAACCTTGTTGGGGATGGGAATCATTTTGTATATTTTTTATTCAATGTGAGAGGTGTTGTTGGATATATAAATATAACTATGATGTGTGATTGAAGTGTACTTTCTTTTTTCTTTTTTTGATACGAATTTCCCACGTCTTAGTTGAGTAATATGTAGATGTTTAATGCCCATTTTGTGGGTTCAAGTTATTGTTTGGGGGTCTTCTTCATGGGTAAAGTGAATAAAAAAAGATGCATTAATGAATTATGATAAACAAAGTTCTATTCCAATTTTATGTTGGTCTTTATTTAGCATTTTTGTTCTATTTTCCACGTCCAAATTATTTAGTGTTATCTTTACTATTAATTTGTTCAGAGGTGATTTCTTTAATCATTAATGATGATGCTAAGATTTAGCACCACCAGATAAGAGGTGGAGAGCTCAAACAGCAATAACAATGGCAGGAATAGAGTTATATATGTGTATGTGTATAGAAGGGGATGAGTATAAGAGGAATGAAGACAATGATGTATAGTGGTTCAGCCAATCAGGCCTACATCCACTGTGAGTGTGTGATCCACTAAATTTGGGCACTAATGGCCTTGGATACAATGCTCATAAGCTCACACACACACTCTCTCTCTCTCAACTGTGTGTACAGGCAGAGTTTTAGCTAGGGTTACAATTATCGATCCCTTCACAAGGTTGAAGATGACAAGTATATATAGGGCTTCGGGGGTGTAATGTATCCCCCAAGCTTGTATGGTGTATATGAATGATGATTTAGCCAGTCCCCTACTGACAGCTGGATGTGCCACTTGAAATTAATGATGATATAATAGTCCCTCACATGAGGGGATGATATTGTTATAATAGTTTAGTCCACGTGCCATATGAGTCTCCCAAGTCACGCACTGTGATGATATCACCCTCGGCCTAGGATGCCAAATCGAGGCTAAAGTTGATATTGGTCTTGGTCTCGGCTGGATGCGGGACTCGTACTATCATCCCCTCATAGGGTCGTCCGGCCCATGATGATGGGTCGTCCCCTTGGAGGATCGTCTGGTCCTTGATGATGGGTCGACCCGTTATAGGGTCGTCCGGTTCGTGCTGAGGGGTTGGCCCCTTGAAGGGTCATTTGATCTTAACCGAGTGATCGTCTTGGCCGACCCTTCCTATCATGGAACTGTGGTAATTGGACTCATCCTGGACCTGAGCCCTCGTTTGGGTGGAGGACATCCTCGGTCTAGCCGAGGGTATATATGGGTATATCAATCACCCCCCAGTCCTTAACCATCGATGCTTGTTTAGATGGATGAGGGGTAGTGTTGCCTTGGAATTCTTAAGTGGGTGGTAAGATGGATAAGGGACATCTCTCCAATTGCATGTTGTCAGGTGTCCATCATCGTTTATGTTTCCCAAGTTTGACGGCTGCACACCCTTCTTGGGATCCATGCCCTAATGATGCCTTTCCTCGTAGACTGTATCTTGCATTGATTATTGGGTCCACTAATAACAAGGTATTTAAAGGATTTTTGAAACATTTATTCTCTTCTTTTTCTCCTTCTTCGTGCGCCAACTTTCTCTCTCTATTTCCTTAGCAGTTCCAAACCGCCATTTCTGCAACTTCTGTGTCTCAGGCCTTGCTCTGTCGCCGTCTTTATCTTCAGGTAACTCTTCTACCTTAGATTCCACTTTTAGCCTTCAATTTTTGTTTGTCTTGCATTTGGGTTTCTTTCCTCGGTTTTCGTAGCTATTTGTGTTTTTTCGTTGTGAAAGCCTTCCTGACTGTGGTGGTTTGGGGTTGGATAATAGAACCCAGGTCTCCTTAGGGTTTTTCCCCCACCTTTTAATGGTGGTTTATCTCTTCTTTGTGTCATTTCTTTGGTTTCGTGTTCCCCATCATTCATCTCAGACGAACTGAGTTTCCCTTGTTCTTGAGCGTTCATCCATAGAACTCTTCATTTCCTTAGGTTTGATCCAAGAGTCAAACTTAGTCAACTGTGAACTTGTTTGTTGTTAGCTTAAACAAATTATTTAAGTGTAGGGTCTTCCCTTCGATGCTCAAGAGAATTTATGGTTTAGCCGAGGAGTTCCTAACCTTGAGGGAGAAATTCCTTGCTGAGATTAGACGAATAGAGGAAGAGAACGAGCAACCTAGGTATTTTCATCTAGGGGTAAGGAAGTTCGAAAAGGCTTATTCACGTGGCACAAACTTCAAGACATGATTGGAAGAAGAAATTTTTCTTCATCTCTGGGGATTGGGAGTTCACCACTGGGGTAGAGCCTTTAGAAAACAGTCCGAGGGTTCTGAGGTCACGGGCCAATCCTTCAATGAGAGCATGTTCAGACCCCGTCTCAGCTTGGATGAGAGGGACATTGTTGAATACCTGAGGGAATAAGGGAAAGAGGGTGAACTTAACAAATTTGAAGATTTAATAACCCCTCGTTTACTCAAAGAAGTTGGTCTGAGGGTCGCCCCCTGACAGAATTATGTGAGCTGATTTTTGCTCCATTTGTACTTTTCTCCAAGTGTTTCCTCTTTGCCATTGTATATTTATGATGTATCATCTCCTTTTCAAGTCGTCCTGTAAATATATCTGATCAACTATGGGAGATGACTTCCCCAAGTTTACTGTCTGGCTTGGGAAAGAAAAAGGGTAAAGAGCCCCAGCAGACTCAGAAAAAGACAAAGGCCGTGGGGCTGAGACATGTGGAGCCGACTACCGACAGTCGCAAAAGGAAGGAGCACGAAGTCCCTGGTGGCTCTCGTCCTGAGTCGAGGACGAGGGAGAGGGTGGAGGCCCCCTAGGCACACATTGATGAGACTAGTTCCTCTTACAGCATGGGGGACTTCTAGTCCCAAAACTTGACGTTCTTAAAGGCTGAACCCTCTTCCCTTATATCCAACCCGAGGGCAGCCAAGGCCTCGATGTTTTCTGCTCCCTCGGTCGTAGATTATGACTTCTTATCAAAGATGCCCCGTCCAAGGTCTATGACTACTGTCTGCACACTCTAGCATAGTTATCTCTTTCAACTTCATTCTTTCTAATTTTCCATTTCATAAACTGTTCCCTCGACCCCTTTTAATATGTGTTTGTCTGTGCAGTCTATTTGTGCCTTCAACTCTGCTACTAAGTGGCTGGTTTCCAACCAGTAAAAGTTCTATGATGCCGAGAGAGCTATTCAGAATGATGCTGATCTGAAAATTGAGCTGGAGACTACGAGGGAAGAGTTGGAGAGTGAAAGGACCGAGCATGCCAGGGTCCTGGATGAGCTGGTGAAGCAGCACGAGGCCGACCTGAAGGTGAAGGACACCCTCATCAAAGAAAAGGAAGAGGCCTTGACCAATCAGGAGGCCCAATTTAAGGATTAAATTTATGAGGCGATGAAGAAGGCCGAGGTCGATGCAGTGGAGGCTTACAAACTCTCAGAGGAGTTTCAAGGCTTCGATCTTGAGTACTTGGAGAGGGGAATCAAGACGGCCTATCAATGGGTCGTCTTAAAGTTTGCTGATGTAATGTTATCTTTCTTCCCCTCTCTGGAAGCCGTGGAGTTAGATGACCCCCTTATTGCTGAGGCCCTAACCCATGTGGAGTCTCAGGTGCATGTTAAATGCACTGGTACCTCAGAGGATCGGCCTATTTTTGTCATCTAAGAAACTCCTCTGGTTGACGTTGAAGCCTTGCCTGCTGATATTGCTCAATAGGGTGGCTGTCTATAGCCCATACCCTCTGTTTGTAAAAGACATTTTTGTATTTTATTTCCTTGGGAAAAACCTTTGTAACAATTTATAATAGAACCTATATCTTCCTATCTTCTATGCTTGCCTCTTATGTGATTTGTCTTATCTTATGATACTTGAATTAACCATCCTTTGAAGTCCCCCCTCGTCTTTCTTAAGAGTGAATGTAGGGTCATCCCTTCCATTCACCCTCATTATAGCTGAGGGTGGCTACCACCAAAAAAATGATTTTTTTTAAATTTGAAGTCCCCCTCATCTTTCTTGAGAGTGAATGGAGGTTTGTCACTGCCATTCACCCACATTATAGCCGAGGGTGGTTACCACCAAACAAATAAGTCCCCCCTCATCTTTCTTGAGAGTGAATGCAGGGTCGTCCCTGCCATTCACCCTCATTATAGTCGTGGGTGGTTACCACCAAACAAATGATGTTTTTTAATTTCAAGTCCCCCCTCGTCTTTCTTGAGAGTGAATGGAAGGTCTTCCCTACCATTCACCCTCATTATAGCCAAGGGTGGTTACCACCAAACAAATGATGTTTTTTAAATTTTAAGTCCCCCCTCGTCTTTCTTGAGAGTGAATGGAGGGTGGTCCCTTCCATTCACCCTCATTATAGCCGAGGGTGGTTACCACCAAACAAGTCCCCTCTCGTCTTTCTTGAGAGTGAATGGAGGGTCGTCCCTACCATTCACCCTCATTATAGCCGAGGGTGGTTACCACTATACAAATGATGTTTTTCAATTTCAAGTCCCCCTCATCTTTCTTGAGAGTGAATGGAAGGTCATCCCTGCCATTCACCCTCATTATAGGTGAGGGTGGTTACCACCAAACAAATGATGTTTTTTAATTTCAAGTCCCCCCTCGTCTTTCTTCAGAGTGAATGGAGGGTCGTCCCTTCCATTCACCCTCATTACAGCCGAGGGTGGTTACTACCAAACAAATGATGTTTTTTAATTTCAAGTCCCCCCTCGTCTTTCCTGAGAGTGAATGGAGGGTCGTCCCTGCCATTCACCCTCATTATAGTCGAGGGCGGTTACCACCAAACAAATGATGTTTTTTAATTTCAAGTCCCCCCTCGTCTTTCTTGAGAGTGAATGGAGGGTCTTCCCTTCCATTCACCCTAATTATAACCGAGGGTGGTTACCACCAAACAAATGGGTTTTTTAATTTCAAGTGCCCCCTCGTCTTTCTTGAGAGTGAATGAAGGGTCGTCCCTTCCATTCACCCTCATTATAGCCGAGGGTGGTTGGCAAGAATTACCCCAATCATACCAAAATTAACAAACAAGATGAGGGGTCAATATAATATTCTCATTAGCATCAAGTGTTCTATTGGAGCAACACATTCATTACAACTGTGGTACGATAGGACATTACAACATTATTGATAATATTTCTTCAGGTGATTTGCATTCCAGGGGATGGAAAAGGGTTCCCCTTCAAGGTTCTCTAGTCTATAGGTTCCAGGGACAACTTCATCAATGACCCTATATGGGCCATGCCAATTTGGGTGGAGCTTGCTAGGTTTTTGCCATGTCTTTTTTAGGACTAGGTCCCCCATAGCGATTGTCCTTTGCTTCACCCTCTGGTTGTAAAACCTGGCAGTCCTCTGCTAATAGGCTACTTTGCTTTATCTCAGGGTCTTCCCTTCTCTCCTCGATTAAGTCTAGATCAAGTCTCCTTTCTTCAATATTTCTCTAGGGGTCATACATTTGGACTCTATGACTAGGAAACCCAATCCCGGTGGGGATGATGACTTCTGAGCCATACGCCAGTATGAACAGGGCTTATCCGGTAGGAGTCTTTGCCGTTGTCCTGTAGGCCCACAGTAAAGCGTACAACTACTCAACCCATCTTCCTTTTTCCTCCTCGAGTTTCTTCTTGATCCCGTCTAGGATTGTTCTATTTGTAACTTCAGTTTGGCCATTAGCCTAAGGTCGACCTGGGGTAAAGAAGAATTGTTTAACACCCACCCTTTCACAGTAGTTCACCAGGGATGCATTATTGAATTAAGTCCCGTTATCTGAGATGAGGGTGTTGGCGAGACCATATCTACATATAATATTTTTCCAGATAAACTGGAAGGTCTTCTGCTCGGTGATCGTTACCATCAGTTCCGCCTCCACCCATTTTGAGAAATAGTCAATCGCTATGATTAAGTATCGATAGTTATTGATGACCCTAGGCAAGGGTCCTATTAGATCAATTACCTATACTGCGAATAAACATGGGGACGTGATAGAGGTAACAGGCTGATGGGGTTAGTGGGGTATGGTGGCGAACCTTTGATATTTATCACACGTCTTAATGTAATTCGTAGCATCCTTCCCTAGGGTCAGCCACCAATATCCTCTTTGCTAATGACCTGCCCCTAATATGGCTCGAATAAGACCCCTCATGCACATCTTGTAAGATGTGTGGGACTTCAGTCGGGTGCACATATCTGAGTAAAGGGAGTAGGAATCCCTTTTTGTATAAGGTGTATCCAATGATGGCGAACTTCGCAGCTCTGTATCTCAGCTTCTTCCTTTCTTTCTTTTCTTCTGGTATATCCCCCTATTGAATGTATTTGATTAGAGGTTCCATTCATGAAGTTTCCCTGCTGATATTTAAGCAAGTGATAGTTTTTCGTCTGCATCTTCAATCGTTGGTCGAAGCAAGATTTCCACTGGGACTGTCCTCCTGATATCTATCCTAGTTACCTAGGCTAACTTAGCAAGTACATCGGCTCGACCATTATCAAACCTAGGTATCCTTTTCAACTTTACTTCTCCGAAGCTCTTCAATAGTGCCTTTACTCTTTCAAGATATTTGGCCATTCTCTCATCCTTAGCCTCGTATTATCCTAATATCTGATTCACCACAAGTCTTGAATCACTATGGACCAATATCTAGCCAACACTAAGAGACCTAGCTAAGGAGAGGCCTACTATTAGGGCTTCATATTCAGACTCATTGTTGGAGGCTTTGAAGTTGAACCTCGGGGCATACTCAATATCTGTGCCGTCGGGTGCTGATACTATTAGTCCAGCCCCACTTTCACTCTTGCAAGAGGAACCATCAACAAAGAGGTTCCACACAACCTTCTCTTCTGAGAAATTTCCCTCAGTGGGGGATCCCTGTCTAAAGATATATCTTCCCTCTTCATTTTTGGTAACTTTTTCTCTAGCGGTGCTTATTTCAGCCTTATTTGTGGACGAGTCAACAATTCTGCCTTACCGGGTATCTGTCTTCTCGAGGCTCTCATCTTTAGCCTCATCATCTTCCCAATTAAATTCAGCTATGAAATCTGCTAATGCTTGCCCCTTAATGGCCACCCTAGGTTGATATATAATGTCAAACTCTCCCAGCACTATAGCCCAGGCCATTAGCCTCCCCGATTTATTTGGCTTATGTAAAACTTGCCTAAGAGGAGAGTTAGTGCGGATGACCATTGTATGGGACTGGAAGTACGGCTTCATCTTTCTTTATGCATGGATCAAGTCATAGGCCAACTTCTCCATCCTCGGGTATCTTTGCTCTGCCCCTTGGAGTGCCTTACTGTTGAAATACACAGGCTTCTGCACCACGTCTTTTCCCCTCACAATGGTTGCGCTGATGGCTGATTCTGAGACGGCTAGGTACACATGTAGTCATTCACCCTACACTGGTTATGATAATAGTAGGGGAGACCCTAGGTATTACTTTATTTTTTTAAAAGCCTATTCACACTCTTTGTTCCATTCAAAGGCCTTTCTGAGAATTTTAAAGAATGGTAAACACTTGTCTGTGGCTCTAGATACGAACTTATTCAAAAAAGACACTCGCCCTGTGAGCCTCTGAACGTCTTTAATGGTCTTGGGGTCTTCATTTCTAGGAGGGCCTTTATCTTCTCAGGATTGGCCTCAATGCCTCTTTGATTGACGATGAACCCCAATAACTTCCCTGCTTCGACCCCGAAGACACATTTGGTTGTGTTGAGCTTCATCCGATACTTGTCCATCGTGTTAAAGGTCCTCTCAAGGTCGGCCACATGATCCTTGTCCTTCAAACTCTTAGTCAACATGTCATCTATATAGACCTCCATAGACTTCGTTATTTGGCCTTCGAATATTTTTTCACAAGGCGCCGATACGTTGCCCCCACATTTTTTAGGCCAAAGGGTATGACCCTATAACAGTATGTCCACTTGTCGATAATAAAATACATTTTTTTGAGTCCTTAGGGTTTATGTTGATCTGATTGTAACCTGAATAGGCTTCCATAAATCTCATTAGCTCATGGTCTGCTGTAGCATCTACCATTTGATCGATGCAAGGAGAGGGAAGCTATCTTTGGGACGATATTTGATGAGGTCGGTGAAGTCTACACACATCCTCTATTTCTCATTGGCTTTAGGGACTATGATTGCGTTGGACATCCATTTGGGATAGATGACCTCCCTGATAAACTCAGCATCTTCCAGCTTCTTGATCTCGTCCCTTATGACCTCATATTTTTCTCGAGAATAAATTCTCCTCTTCTGTTTTATCAGTTTTGCACCATCTACCACGTTGAGCTTGTGGCACATGATTTCGGGGTCGATCCCCAGCATATCTACATGACTCCATGCAAATACGTTTTGTCTTCTCCTTAACAACTTAATGAGGTCTTCTTTTATATATGTCTTTAGAGCTTTGCTTATTTGGATGGTTTTTTCCGGCTCATCCTCATTGAGGATGATGGATTCTACCTCCTCCGCGACTTTTCGTTTCATCAGCTTTGTCTCATCCCTGGGGTCGAGGGTATCAATATTATAAGTAGTTGCTGCCTTCTTGTGCGCCTCTCTTTCTTCGACGGAGTTGAAGTAACACTACTGTGCTATCGTATGGTCTCCCTAAACTTCCCGTACCTCGTAAGGGGTTCGAATTTTTATCATTTGATGAACCGTGGATGGCACGACCTCAAATTCCTTGAGGGACACTCGCCCCATTTTAATGTTTTAGGCTGACAAGACATGTTCATCCATCACGAAAAATTTAACCTTCTTAGTAAGCCATCTCGACCACTCGTCCCCCATCCTAACATCGACCTCATACACTCCTAAAGGATAAACTTTTTCCCCACTGAAACTAATCAAGGGGTGATGGTATGGGATGAGCCTAGCACGACTGAGACCTAAGGATTTAAAGCACGACCAGAACATCACATCTGCAGAACTTCCCCCATCCACCAAGATCCTCGGCACCTCATATCCATGTACCCTGGTGGTGATGATAAGAGGGTCATCATGCAGGGCTAAGAGACCTTTGAAGCCCATTCTTGAGAAACCCACTATAAGAGTATCCATATCAACTTTCTTACTCTTTTCTGACTTTGCTTCAATAGAGGCCGAGTGTACGGCTTTTGTTACTGCCTTGGTTTCAGCCACATGGGCCTTCCTATCGGTAACCTCTGATCCTCCTCTTTCTAGCACCTCGAAGATCATCCCAACATCGAACGAGATCATATTAAGTCTTTTTACAGGGTCGTGGTCATCTCTCGATTGGAGGTCAAGGTCGTCCTCATCATCCGAATGGTTGTCCCTTCTGTTTGGAGGATCTTCTCTGCATGTATCACCTCTCTTCTTCATAGGGTCATCCCTTCGGGCTCTCTTGAAAGCACCCATGTTAATGTATTTCCTTAACTTCCCTTCTTTTAACATTTTTTTCAATTTCATCTTTCAGAGCAAAACACTTGTCGGTCACATGGCCATGGTCTTTGTGAAATTCACACCATACATTTTATTATTCTTGTGAAGCGTTACCCTCAACTTCTCAGGCCACTTCAAGGACCGATCACTCTTGATCTCATTCAGAATGTGTTCGCAACTGATCACCAAAGGGGTGTAATCAATAAATTTTTCATCTGCTAGCCTCTTCTTCCCCTCTTTGTTCTTTTTTTGGTACTTACCCCCACTAGTACCTCCTTTTTCATCTTCATATTTAACGACCATCGCATCTTTGATGTTCTTCACCTTCCCTGCTGTGGCCAGTAACTCTGCCATCATCTTTGGGGGGTCTTCAGTAAGCTTCCATAATAACTTTCCCTTTTAGAGTCTTCTAATGAGGGCTGTCATGGCTATGCTTTCCTCATAGTCTTTGACCTCTAACGTTTCTTTGTTAAATCTGGTTATGTAGTCTCTTAAACTCTCGTTCTTCCCCTGCTTAACATAGAGCAGGTGTGTGGTCTTCTTCTGTGGCCTCACTCCAAAGCAAAAGTTGTGGATAAACTGGTGTGCTAACTTCTTAAAGCTTTCAATGGAGTTCTTTGGAAGAGATATATGCCAGACATGTGCAGCCCAGTCAGAGTGATAGAAAACGCAAAACACCTCATCTCATCTGATATGGAGTATATGTCTTTCACCGATTAGTACATCTCAATATGATGGATAGGGTTGGTACTCCCGTCATACCTCAGGGTGACCACAGGTGGCTTAAACTTAGATGGCATTGGGAAGTTGACGATCTTCGCCACAAAGGGTGAGCCTATGGAGTATCCTCTCTGAAGAGGGTCCTACCTCTTCAGGATGTCACGAATTTTATCCTTCAGCCTTTAGATCGAGTCATTCCATGGCCTCTATGGTCGGCTTGGCCGATGTTATCCCCTGTCGCCTCTTTGAGGTGAACATAGGGCTCTACTGCGGTTGGTCTGTGTTGGCTATTTACTTCTCCGTAACCATCGTCCCGTCCGTGGGGTCGGCCATCTGTTGCCTCCTTCCTAGTCCTCGTAATACTTCTCGATCGGGATAATTTTTCTCGCAGGTCATTTACTGGGCCCAGCCTCTTAAAGGCCGACCCCCTTCTCAGGCGCTCGAAAGCAGAGCCTCTCGGGCGATCGTCTAGATTTTTCCTTCCACACTTACCTCTGCTCTGCTGGATAGGTCTCACAATAATGTTGTAGACCTCATACGGATCCCAACACTCTATGGGGGCCTTTTCCACCTCCAGATCGTCATATTTGTCTTCTGGGCAAGGGTTTCCTTACCTCCTCAAGCATAGATACCGGAGGTCAGCAATATCCGTCCACCATTGTGGAGGTGGAAGGTCTTTGCGCGGTGCCTGGGGTGGTCCCCTAGCCTCATGCTGCCCTGGAGCTATTGCCGGAGTAATCATTTCTGGTGAGACTCCTGGAAGTCTTAGTATGGTTTGGCTAAGAGCTATAAATTGCTCATGCATAATCCGTTGTCTTGTATCTAAAGACTTCAGGGCGGTTGCCACATTAGCCATCTCAGACTTAGGTGGTGCATTACTGGAACTAGGTCCTACTCCACTATCCGGTGTAGGAGGTGGTGGTTCTGGCATCACTGATGCCATATATTTTAGCTATGAAGAGATGAATGATCAAAAGACTGATGAGCTTGAGAACCTTAATGGACCTCTTTCAATGGTGAAATAGCTCCACACGAAGGGGGAAGAACTAGTTCACCGCCATAGTTTTCGATGAGGTCAAGCTGTATAAAGGAAGAGATATCTTCTCGTTCCCAAAGATGGCGCCAAACTGATGATGTTAAGATTTAGCACCACCAAATAAGAGGTGGAGAGCTTAAATAGTAATAACAATGGCAGGAATAGAGTTATATATGTGTATGTGTATAAAAGGGGATGAGTATAAGAGGAATGAAGACAATCATGTATAGTGGTTCAGCCAATCAGTCCTATATCCACTGTGAGCGTGTGATCCACTAAATATGGGCACTAATGGCCTTGGATATAATGCTTATAAGCTCACACACACTCTCTCTACTGTGTGTTTAGGCGGAGTTTTAGCTAGGGTTACAATTATCGATCCCTTCACAACGTCGAAGATGATAAGTATATATAGGGCTTGGGGGGTATAGTGTACCCCCCAAGCATGCATGGTGCATGTGAATGATGATCTAGTCAATCCCCTGCTGACACCTGGATGTGCCACTTGCAATTAATGATGACATAATATTCCCTCACATGAGGGGATGATATTATTATAATGGTTTAGTCCACGTGCCATATGAGTCCCACACGCACTGTTCCACGCGTCTCCCAAGTCACGCACTGTGATGTCACCCTCGGCTTAGGATGCCAAGCCGAAGCTAAAGTTGATGCTGGTCTTAGGCCCGGCTAGATGCGGGCCTCGTACTATCGTCCCCTCATAGGGTTGCCCTTCCTATGATGACGGGTCATCCCCTTGGAGGGTCGTCTGGTCCTTGATGGTGGGTCGGCCCCTTGTAGGGTCGTCTGGTTCATGCTGAGGGGTCGGCCCCTTGAAGGGTCGTCTGATCTTGACTGAGTGATCATATTGGCTGACCCTTCCTGTCACGGAACTGTGGTAATTGGACTCGTCCTGGACTTGAGCCCTCGTCAATTAAAATTTACTAATGTCAGCTAGTAAAATGGGCTAGGGTACATACATCCAATCAATTTCATCCCATCCAATTGGGTCTACGCTTTTGACAATGTTGTGCTATTTTCTTCGCATTCAAACAATATTTATTTATTTTTATAAATGTAGATATTGGCTACATGTTGTTCTTTCTTCTCTGCATTTAAACTTTGGTTTGTAGATTAGTTTGGCTATTCTATATGTTGGATTACTCTTTGATAGTTATGTAATCCTATTTTTCTAGTAGGTGATTGTGTATATTTTTTATTTATTTTTGTAAGGGTCTCCATTTAAATATTGCTTATGAAAATTTTAGTTTGGCTACTGTATATCGGATTAGCAGAGGGATTTGATTTGAAATTTTGAATTTGGTTTTGAAATTGAGACATTTAATGAAATTTAATTTGGAAAATTAGCTATTTTAAACTTAATCATATTTATAAAATTCTAACTTTAGTTAAAATCGGGACAATCCCCATATCTCTCTGTTATAATTGGGTGATTGTTTCATTCTTTCTTTCTTTAATTGCACTTTGATGTTTTCATAAATTGTGTACTCCTTATCATATTTGATGTTTTTATTATGCTTTTCATGTTGTAATTTTAATTTCTGATTTGAAGTTTGGGTTATAAGAGATGGATATTTAAGTCATGTCTATGTTTTTTTAGAATCTATAATACATATTTTTGGTTTGCATTTTAAAAGCTATGTTAGTAATAACAACCTCTTTTATAGTCCATTTCTCTTCTCCATTTATAGTTAATCCAAAGTTTACTTTAAACTGATCTTTATGATTTCATTTGTGATTTGGTTTGGAAATATAGGTACAGGTGAATATGATGAATTTTATGTTTGTGTTTTTGTTTAATCGTATTTTGTGTTTAACTATTAAACATTAAAAAAAAATGTGAATTTTAGGTATACAAATTGTGCATGATTTAGTTTAGTGTTGATTTGTTTGTAAGATGAATATATGTATGTTGATTGATTTGATTTTGACTAGTCAGCAAGTATACATAAATATATTTGCGCATTTAATACGCCACCATAAGAAAATAAACATAGCACGTTGGTGAATTCATTATTGTGTTCACAAATATACTTGTAAAGGTATCACGAATTTACTATTGTATTTTCTGGACAAGTAAAAAAGATTACCGAAAATAGATGCAACAGGTAGGTGAATTTTTTTCCCTGTAATTTTTATCTTTTTGCAGATTAAATTGGATTTTTCCTTTTGAATTCTAAGTAAACTCTTTTTGTTGGTATTACTTTTTAATCCTCCTCCGCCCCACACCTATCCCAAAGTTAAGGGCTCCGTATCTTTATTATAATAGAGAATAATATAGTTATGCTTTTGATTTGTTTGGATGATACTTTTGTAAGACTTCATTTTCGTTCATCCCCGATTTTGAAAAGTGGAATTTACATGTTTATCTACTATTCTTTTTTGCCTATCACTTTTATTCCAAGGTTTGGGTGCTACTACATTTTAATACTTCAAAGTGCATTTAGGGTGTGTTTGATAACAAAGTTGGAAAATAAGTAAAAATTAGTTCATTTTTACGATAAGTTGAAAAATGAATGGAAAAAGATAGGAATGACGTGGTCTTATTTTTGGAGTTTTCCATGGAAATCAATTCTTTGGGGTCAAGGTACAAAATAATTTCCACGTGAAATGCTAAAACTATGGCACATTTTTCGTATCTATGGCCATTGTTTTTATTAAATGTATTTGAACACTGAAAAAGTAAAAAATGAACTAAAACTTTTATTTTCCATGGAAAATAATTCCATGGCAATCAAACATACCCTTAGATTTTTAATTTAAAAATTGAACATCATTGAGAAGAATTTTTTTCCTCATTCAGTTATGTAAATTTTAAGTTATTTTTGTAAATTATATTAATGAATATGCCTTTTTAATATGTGTTTTAACTATAAATTTATTGTCTATTACAGGTAAACATTATGTTTATGTGGTATTTACAGGGTTGATAAAGAATATTTTCATTTATAAGTTCTAATTATTAACAACAATTATTTATCCTCATTATGATTTATATATGAGTAATAATTATTTTTCTATTTTTGTATCTATGCAGGTTGCCTTAAAAGGTCAGCCATATCATTTGCTTCATGCTTTTCATTTTCTTAGGGATATTATGTACATGTGTGGTGGTTTTTATTTAGAGTGATCGTAAGTTTATTATTATAGAGTGCTTGAATAGTTGGGACTTATATTGCATTTAATAACAACTAGTTATTTCAAATCAAATTATCTTTTGATTATTTTTTGAGTTATTCCCCACTAGAATATATTTGTATTATATAAATTATGTCAAGAGTGACGTAGTTTTGTATTTTTTTTTTGTGTAATTCTATTTTTGATTTTTTAAAAATAAAAATGATCAGGATCTTGCTTAGTCATAACAAATAGAGTTTTCCACGAATGAGGTTATGTAGTATAAAAACTTGAGTGTGCCTTTAGGCACGGACATCCACTAATATAATATATGCACACTAGCGGATTCCCGTGCCTAAAGGCACCTTCGAGTTTTTAAACAACATAACATACCATTTACTCATGGGTATTCTATCGGTCGGATTTTTGGATTTAATTATGACCATGTACTGACAACCTATTCCATTGGATGCATTTTATTATAGATGGTGGTGTAGGATTGCATGGTGATGTGTGTCGATCATATGTTAAGTCAGTCTATGCTCTGTGATGAGAGAGACGATGATCCCATCAACTGGTCGATTTTTGGTATAGGACTACTCAATGGTGTGATTGCATAGTGATCCCCCATTCTGACATGCGTGTGAATGTCTTCAAATCCATTAGGCGGGGACTCCTATGGGTTTACTGATAGAAGCGATAAGGTTCCCAAAGTTAGATGCCTTCATGTGGTTATTATGATACTTATACACATGTATCTAAGATTAGTCCGATGATGGAGATTTTGATTGAAAGACCCATGCACATTTATGTGTTTTGTTATGAGATTGTGCATATCTTCTTGTACGAGTGACATAAGTGAGAGTTGGTTCGGGATCGTATTGTGTAGATATGTTTTATTTTAGTAACGAGTATGTTTATTTAAAAATATGTTATTAAGATAGAGGAAATGTAACATTATGATATCGTGAGTGCCTTAATGAGTATATAATTGGGGATTAGGGTGTATTCTTTACATAAGTAGTTAGTACGATCCCATATTAGTGTTTCGTTATGTGGTAGTACTTGCTAGTATAGTGATCGAGACTTCTTATTATTCATTAGTCCTTGGATTGGGACACTCGTGTAGTGTTTCACTGACAATGAGGGGTGAGGTATCTCTTGCATGTGAGTGTCGACGGGATGGAATATTTATCATCAATAAGTCACACGATTATTATTGTTTTGATATTTTAAGTTATTTCTTTCAACTTTAGGGTACTAACCTAAATATATAAACCTTCCCCCGGGGATCATTATTATTATTATTATTATTATTATTATTATTATTATTATTATTATTATTATTATTATTATTATTATTATTATTATTATTATTATTATTATTATTGTATACAAGAATAGAAAGGCTAAGCAGTCAGAATTGCAGAGGTTGGAGATTAAACATTCATCCTTAGAGTAGGAGTTGTTGTTTTTATATCATTAGTCACTTGTATCTAGGATTTTTAATTCAAAAGTGGTTACAATTGTATCTATATTTAACTTGAGACATTTATATAAAAGAGATTTATATAATGGATTCAAAGATATTGGAGTTTTGGTTTTATCTCAGTTCAATTATTCTTATTATCATCCTTTATTGAGTTTATAGTACGGATAGTTTTTATGTATTATCATTTTTATGTTTACATTAATGCTGAGAATGATATAAATTATTTAGTGCTCATTGTATTTGGCATTCATCTTGATCAACTAGGCGTGGAAAATAAGGGGTGTTACACCCTCTTTACTTGGTAACGTCTTTCAATATGGCTCCCACGTAATCTCTTATGGACTACTCAGAGGACTTACTTAACTTCAATTGAATGTGTACGATGCACAAATGGAAAACAAATCCTCTTTTGAACAAGAATCCTTTGATTAAGACGTAAGATATGATAGGTCCATCCGTTACCAGTTAAGGTGTAGGTCTTAGACCTCAATTTCCTCCACTTTAATGGTTGTCTCATTAGGATCTCGGTTAAACTATTCTTACTAGATCGACTCAAGTAGCCAAGACTAACATGCTAATGAAATTGCACTAGCATTATGTGTTATTTGGTCCCTCTTGATTTGAATTTCTTGAACCCTGAGAGAAACCTCTTTGATATGCCCCAAATGCACCACCTCGACTATGAGACACCAACCTCGGCCAAGTATATGGCCGACGTTGGAAGGGCCATGGGTCAATGACCAACAGTCTCGGTCATGGCAAGGTCGGCCATGGTCGATGTTACTACCAACCTTATCAAGAAAAGTCCCCACGACACAGGGAATAGTTATTCATCAGATCATTCAGAAACTAACAGCCTTGGCTAGGAGTAGGTCGGGGCTGCGGAAGCTTAACCTCCATCAAAGCCAACTTCAGCAGGGAATCAGCCGATGTTTCTCACATGTTCCAGCTTAACCTCGGCCCAGGACGACCTTTTGCCTTCACTTACCTCACCTCGGCTTCACATAAGCTGAGACCATTTTATCCCATCTCAGACTGAATAAATAGCTAGACCTTACCAGCCTCGGACTCTTCCAGGATGAGGTTGTGACCAAGCTCAGATGGCCGAGCTCTTATTGGCATATGTGTGGATAAGGACACATGGACACAAATCATTTATAACAAATCATTCCCCCCACATGGGGGGAATAGTTCATCATCATTCTCTACAGGTGACAGGGATAGATGTCTTCATCGCATTGGCTAGATCAACACACACATGCTCATTGCATGCATGGAGGGTATACTACACCTCCCAGCTATTATATATACTTGTCTTCTCCTTCTTAAAGGGGACTCAAAATTAGCAACCCTGGCTAAAACTCTCTTCAAATACACAGTAGAGAGAGAAAGCATGAGAGATTGTATCTATGGCCATTAGAGCCCTCATACATTGATGCACATCATACACTCACACAGTGGACATAGGCCTGATTGGGTGAACCACTTATATTCCGGTGTGAAACCTCTTCTCCTCACCTCCTTCTACTATATATACATATACCCTTATACTGCCATCGTTAACATTGAATTGAGCTCACAAACACCTTGAAGGGTGGTGCTATTTCCAGCATCATCACTCTTCACCTCCGTCGATTTCTTGACCATTTATTCGTATTTAGCCTCATAATGACTACGGACCTAGTTTACCATGAGTTGACAATCACTATAAGCTAGCACCTGAGCTTCCCTCATCGATGATGTAAGGATGATACTTGCCATTAACACCACACATAATTCCTTACTGTTAAGTCTCTAAAGTTGAACGTGAGTGTATACTCTATATTAGTACTATCGAGCACTATTAGGATGTGATCAGACCTGTTTTCATTATCATATGATGATATGTCCAAGTAAAGCATTTTAACTAGTCCAAACAACAAGGGGAATTGATCTATGGTTGATTTTGTGATAAAAATATATGAATTTATAGTTATACCTTGTGAAAATGAATTTTGTTTTTTGGAATTAAAATTTTCATTTCTTTTCGAAGATATTATGTTCAAGTAAACAAATACTAAATATGTCATATCTATAGGAGTCTATACATTTTATATAGGCTTTAAGAGTGTCCCGATGTTAATTTTTGAACCTAAAAGATCGAACACACTTGTACATATACAAGTATATCATTTATAAATTCAAATGTTCTCCCTTTAAATAAAAGAATGTTGCTTAATTGCGGAGGAAATTTTAGATGAAACAAATCTACTTTTCATTAAGCGAATCGAGCAAGGAGTGGACATTATCATTAACTAAGGTGGAATAGTATGATTGAGTTTTTGAAAAATAATACAAAACCCACTTTATTGATATGATAAAAATGTGTTAGAAAAGACATCCTAACCCCATATCAAGTGATCTAATTTAGTCTTAATTTGTTGCAGAAGATTCTTAAAGTCTAGACTTACTTCGAGGAAAGATATGATTTTTCAAATTCAACATTGATGATCAAAGGTTATTTCAGTTGCCATACCTAGGCTAAACATTAGGTCTTGATCTGGTTCAATTTATCTTTCTTGAGATAAATAAGTTCTATCAATTTCACCAGTCCTCGAATATGATGCTTTAATTAAATATTTTTATTCTTCATATGTAAACTCGGTTATGTAATATGCCAAATCTTTCCCCTCAATTGTTATTTGGAGCTCATAAATGATGTCAAATTCCCTTTACTCCACAAACCAGATCATCAACCTACTAGAATTTTTTGGAATAAAAAATACCTAACTGATATGGTTAATCCATGTAAACTATGATGGTGGGATCTTGGAGGTAAGGCTTCATTCTTCACGAGGTCTAAATCAGAACCTAAGTCTAATTATTCATTATAGAGTATTTAACCTCAGCTCCCTTAAAACCATAATGGTGTAATAAATAAATTGAAGTCCATGATCGATTTTATTATGGCCAAAATCATGATCGATTAACTAATAGGTAGAGGTATAATTTTTCTAAATATGGTCTAATAAGGAGTAGTCATGAGTTAGAATACGACTTTCAGTCGAGAAAGGTTGATTCACATTCCTCATACTACTTAGGTGTTCCTCAGTATTTTTAAGAAATCAAGACACATATATTTTGGTATTAAGGCAAAATGATTCAAGGTAACCACTATATCATTCAATATCTAAACTCATTTTATACTTCAGGAGCATTAATATTGATCAGTACCTTGATCTTATCCAGTATGGGTTCAAACCCTCTCTTTTTCATTATGAACCCTAGGAATCATCCCACTTTGATGACTACAATACATTTTGCAAGATGCTTCATATGATTATTATACACCTCACATCACAAGTATACCAAGGTCTTTGACATGGTCTCGAACCTTTACACTCTAAGTGATTATACCATATACATTCATTTCCTTAAGTTTTCCAATTTATTTATTGAAGATCTCGTTCGTCAGCCTCTAATATATGTCTTCGATGTTCTTCAGACCAAATGACATGACATTTTAGTAATTCTTCCACTTACCAGTGATAAAAAGACATATTTTCTTTATTACCTTTGTACATGAAAATCTAGTTGTAACCAAAATAAACATCCATGATGTTGAAGAGGGCGTACCTGACCGTGAGATCGATGAATTGGTCAATCAATGGACAATGATAGTAATCATTTGGAAATGCCTATATAGATTTAAAAATTCACATACATCCGTTTAAACCATATTTTACCAAGTTCACCTTGTGCCATTTTTTGAGACGTGGCTAGATGCCAGGGAAGTTGGTTGCGATTATATGGTGATTATTAGAGGAAATTTTTATGGAAGTAATGGGTGGTTGAAAACGGTTATCTTAGTGAATTTAGTGGGTGGTTTAAAGAGGTTATTTTTTATGGATGTCATGTTTTTTAAGCTGTTATTATTTGAATTCGAATTAGAAGTTATTTGGATGCAAGCATGGGTGGTTATTATAGACAATTAATTCAAATTCACACTAAAAGTTAGTTGGAGTCCAAATTTAAACAGAAATTTATTTAGAGAAAAAAAAGTTATTTACTATAAACAACTATAAATTTGTCCCTTCATAAAGACAAAGGCAAGACTCCTTCACCAAAAAATGTATTTACATACTTTTATCATTTTTTTCCTTTCCTTTGTTTACTGCATTGCTTTATTTCAAAATAGATTGTAAGGTAATTTGTAACTTTCTTTCAAGGTATTTAAAAATTTCTTGCCTTTAATTTTGTTATCTTTAATTTATTGGTTTACTTTCCGTAGTGTAATCTTTTACATTACCGCACTCTCTTTTATTTAATTTTAAATCTTTACTTGTATTTAAATTCTTACAGCTTACATTTTATTTTTCCCTAGCTAATTATTGTAGTTTAGCACCCACATTAAACTCTTCCCTAAGGGAAGCGTAAATCCCCTTAATTGAGGCATCGAATGCAACATAATCACCTGATACTATCACTAGGATAAAATCGTTGGTTGATAAGAAACCAAATCTTGTCTGGCAAGCTCAAAATCCTAATTAACTTTAATTATCAACCAACTGAAAATAAGTCAAACATATTTTCTCCACATCCGATGGGACATAAGTTTTATTTCATGGTTTATAATGGCTAGGGAACAAACTGTCGAAATAAGAGAACGAGACTTTCTTGTTCCAGATTTTGACTAATATTTGGTTGATGATGAAATTCAATGGTGTATGAGACAAACGATCAGAATTATCAATAATTTTGCCCATAGAAAACAACAGTTTGCTAAAAATATTTGCAGTTTGGTTCTAATACTCCCTATCACACCAACTTGTTACAAAGAGCCTATTTTGACAAAGACTACTGGTAAAGAAATTTCTACAAATTTTTAGAACAAATGTGATGATGATCCTCATCCTTTTGCATTATATAATCACAATGCTAGTTTCGAACACGAAGGGTTGAAAGATCATCAAAGGATTTTAAAACTCGGAGGGTCCAAAAATTAGATATTCAAACCAAATTTTGGGCAGTAAAAATTTGTTCAAAAATATGTAGAGTTGAAGCAAAAATAGCCCAAAATATGTGTTTCGAAGCAAAGCATGGGGTCTCTTAAAGTTTTCATGGAAGATTATAGAAATATTAGTCATGTCCCATGATGTTTATCATCTGAATCGACTCTCATGGATGGTGAACTACAATAGAGGTTGGTAGGAATTGGGTAGGATGTTATTTCTACAATATTTACAAGCCAATTCTCTTGAAAATATGAAGCTATGGTTATGGGGAATAACTTTTAATACCAATAACTGGAATTTTATTGTCTTGACAAAAAACCTTGGTTTCATTTATGGGTTGTACAATCATCAGAAACGCATTTATTAAAGCGGTCATAACTTTCTTTACAAAGATCCAAATGAAAAATTATTTTTGGCAATGGAATCTTGACTTTGAGTATTTATTTTGGTATATGGATCGTTTACTAGTTCAAAAATACACAAATAGTTCCATGTTTGGGAAGCTAGATTAAAATTTTGGACCGCTATAGCATTTTATGTTGTCACTAAAA
This sequence comes from Sambucus nigra, assembly GCA_949130495.1. NCBI lineage: Eukaryota > Viridiplantae > Streptophyta > Magnoliopsida > Dipsacales > Adoxaceae > Sambucus > Sambucus nigra. Next base: position 387,670,745 of record OX422207.1, on the reverse strand, counting down.
ATACATTTTAGTAAAATGATCACTACTCTTGCTACAGAGGCCCAAATCACGAACTAATTGGGTTAGATGCCTGACCTCCATATCTTTCTTTTAGTATATGAATCGTTCTCTTGTTTAAATTATGCAAAGAATTCTAAGCTCGGGAGTCAGACCAAAATTTTGGATTGCTATAATATTTTGTGCTGTCACAAAAACACGTTTCAGTAAAATAGTCATAACTCTCTCTATAAAGGTCTAAATGAGGAGCCTTTTCTGGATTGGAAGACTGACTCATTAATTAGTTCAAAATTCAAAAATAATTCCATGTTAGGAAAATCAATCCAAATTTTTAGAATGTTACATAAATCTTTGATAACCTTCGAAGATAAATAATATCGTATTTATTCACCATTTGTGATTATTCACCACATTTGGTGAACTTCTAAGATATAAAATATTGCAATTATCCACCATCTTTGGTGAACCTTCAAAGTTTAATTTTTTTGTGATTGTTCGCCACATTTGGTGAACTTTGAAGGAAAAAAATATTATTATTATTTACCATCCTTGGTGACCATTCGAAGTTATATTTGTTCGTGATTATTCACAACCTTTGGTGAACTTCCAAGGTAAAAAAAATGTTACAATCATTCACCATCTTATGAGAACCTTCGAAGTAAATTTTTTTGTGATTATTTACTCCCCTAGTGAGCTTCGAAAGTTAAAAAAAATATATATTATAATTATTCAACTTCGAAAGTAAAAAAAAAAAATTATAATTATTCATCATCTTTGGTGACCTTAGAAGATAAAAACATATTATAATTATGCATCATATTTGGTGACCCTTAGAAGTTAAAGTTTTTATGATTATTCTCCATCTTTGGTGAGATTCTAAGATAAACAAAGTCGTAGTTATTCACCAGCCTTGGTGAGCCTTTGAAGTTTAAAATGTTTGTGATTATTCATTATCCTTGCTGACCTTCGAAGTTAAAAGGACTGAAGGTATTCACCATATTTGGTGACGATAAAAGTTGAAACTAGGAAATAAATCATTATATGCACATTCTGCCAAATTGAGTACAGTTTATTCAAAATTGCAATTATCAAGTCTCCACCACCTAAATTTTTCTCAAAACTTAAGTGGTATGCAGGGTTATGTTTACACCATATTTTACCGAGTTCATATCGTGCCATCTTTTATCACAGGGATAGAGAGCGGGAAAGATGGTGGCGATTATATGGTGGTTATTGCATGAAAATTTAGTGTAAGAATTGGGTGGTTTAAAGAGGTTATTTTGGTGGAAGTAGTGCGTGACTTAATGATGTTATTTTTTGTGAAAGTAATGGGTAGTTTAAAACGGTTATTATTTGAATTCAAATTAGAAGTTATTTGGAGGCAAATATAAGTGGTTATTATAGAGAATTAATTCGAATTTAAATTGAAAGTTACTTAGAGCCAAAGTTCAAACCGAAAGTTACTTGGAGCCAAAGAAAGTTAGTTATTACATACTACTATAAGTTTGTCCCTTCATGAAGACAAATGCATGAATCCCTCATCAAAAATACATTTACATACTTTATCCTTTCTTTACTTTTCTTTCTTTTCTCTCTTCTTTTACTTTCTTTTCTTTTCTTTATTTACTGCATTTCTTTCATTCAAAGTAGATTGTAAGGTAATTTGTAACTTTATTTTAAGTTATTTAAAAGTTTCTTGCCTTTACTTTTGTTATCTTTAATTTTTTTCTTTACTTTCTGTAGTGTAGTATTTTACATTATCAAATTTTATTTTCTTTATTTTCAAAGCTTTACTTGTATTTCAATTCTTGTAACTTACATTTTGTTTTATTTTAGTTAATTTCCATAGTCTAACAGTCTCACATTAAAGTCTTTCCTAAGTAAAACATAAGTCATCTTAATTGAGGCATCGAATGCAACACAATCGTTTGATACTGTCACTAGGCTAAAATATTTGGTTGGCAAGGCCAAAAATCTTGTATATCATGTATAGAATCTTAATGATATTTAATTACCAAGCTAAGTGAAAATAACTGGCGCGACTAAGAATTTATCTCTAAAGTGCGTTCTCTCTACGCTTAAGTGCAAGCCTATCCCGTTAGTAATAAACCCGGTAAGTCGGGATCGCCTCCACAGGGAAATAGGATAAGAAAATCGTGACGACGGAAGGACAGACGGTCAACCTAAATTCATCTCTAAGAAAAATGAAAAAATGATTTGTTTGCTATTAATCCTACTAGTAAAAGGAAACTAGATTAAGACTCTGGAACTAATGAATTAAGCAAGAAGTAATAACTAAGAATGAAGTAATAAGTATGAAGAGAAAACGGGTCGGGAATACAATCCCTCAACCTTAGTGTATTGCTAGAATAAAACTAATCGTAAATTTAAGTGATTAATCAAACCCAAACTTTAGTACTCCCAAGCATTACATATATGAGGTTCAAGCCCACACTATACTTAATCATGGGACGAGTAAAGCGGTAACACGATAGCTACACTCGCATTGCATTCTAAAGCATCCCGATTACTCCGAAGCAATGAGATTCAAAGATTGACTATGGTTGTGTTCGCTACGCAATACGGTTTAATAAACCCTTAAGTTTAGAGGATTAATTTCATATACATGTAACTCTCACATCGGGTTGAGTTCATGCATCCCAACCCTAAAAAATCTAGCTATACATATTGAACCTAAAAGAAAATATGTTTTGAATGAAAGAAAACAATTTTACTAGTTATAGAAGATGAAGAAAAAGAAAATTACTACTAAATAATTAACTACTGCAATTATTAAAGAAAGACTTGGAATGAATTTACTTGAGTTTCAATCTGGAATCAAACTAGGGTTTTGTTATTTCTTCTCTAAGTAATTACAAAGCTTCTCTAAAAAAAATAATTAGAAGCCTCCTCCTTTTCTGGGAGGAGTTAGAAATTTATATCCTCCGTAATTTACAAGGGTTGGATTGATGCAAAAATCTAAGAAGAAGAAGATCAAATCAAATCTCGACCACTAGATCGATCCGGTCAAGATATTTCGGACTGGTCCGGTCAGCAACCGGACTGATCCATTTTCCAAATAAATCGGATTGGTCCGCTAAACGAGTGGTTATACAGTGATTTTAAGGTCCGGACCAATCCATTTTTTTTGGATAACGAATTGTACTGCTCAACGTCCATTTTTACAGTGATTTGGGTCCCCGGATTTATCCGTTTTTCCATTAAACCAGATTGGTCTGGGTTTTCCTCTCAGCTTCTCTTCAATTTCTCTTTAATATCCTGTGATTTTCTCACATCTTCGGGTCTTCATAACTTCTAATCCAAAATTCAGATTGGGACGCCGTTTCTTCCTACGTGTTCACAAATGCGAGATCTTTGACTTTTATTTTGGGTTCTCAACCGGATTCCTAGTAGAAATTATGCTTTTGCCCTTTTGATTCATCTTCTTTCTTTTCTCTTACTTCTTTTGATTTCTCTCTTCCTTTCATGTAATAAATACCTGTGAAATTAATAAGAAATACACGAAACTCGGTGTACTTATTAGACGAAATCGTTAGCCAAGATATGAGATAAACAAATTCATTTTACGTTGTCCGAGGTAATAAAAGCCTCTAAATTAAGGGGTAAATTTGGAAGAATTTATGCCTAATCAAACCACCCTAACTGAGAACTTTGATCGTCCCGAGCAATGTAAAAGAATCAAAACATGATCCAACTCGAAAAAATGGGATAAAATACCTCTTTCGCGGGCAAACGATTGCATTTAGTGTATGCAACAACCCTTTAAACCCCTAGGTTACCCTAGTAGAACGAGTTGTGTCTCGTGAGGGTTTGCAACGAATATACCCCTAAAATTCGACTAAAAAAACTCAAAATACGCAAAAATCATACAATTCAAACTTTTCCACAAAACAGTCATCATCAATTCATGTTCAAGAAACTCAAATCATAGTGCGTGTGTGTGAAGCCAGAAATTTAACCTTGAATTTACACCGATTGATCATTACGTTACTTATCCAAAAATTCTTTTTGATTTTAAAGTCTCACGGGATGCTCTCACAAACGAATTTCTCGAAAGGGTGGTTGTTTTCTCTCGGTATGAGTTATTTATAAGAGTAAATATATTGGAACCAAATTCACGCACACAAATTGAAAGACGAAAATTTTATGGTAAACGGATCTCATCATTGGATTACGGTTATAAAAAACGGGAACATTGCCTCTAATTCATATTTATTGTCTCATTTATTATATTTTCGTGTTTTACCTCTCCACACGGTAACCAATTCCACATAAAGACTCGATTAGGACTTTATTGGGTTAGAGGTATATTGGGTAAAATGGGGGTGATTGGGAATTTCGAAATTGGGAAATTTTCTTATGATGTCCATTAGTGCTTTTTCCAAGCTTTTGCTCCTTTTTCTGATTTTTCTATTTTTTTCTATTTTTCACACTTTTCTTTCTTGCTATTTTTTATGAGCATAGATATTCTTTTCTTGCCACTTTTTATGCACTTTCCGAACTTAATTTTTGGGATTATCCACTTTCACACTTCCGGGCTAATTGGATTTTTTTCGAGTTGTCAAACGAAAGGGAAAAATTTATTCGGCTCAATTTGGGTTTACAAAAGGGATAATTTTTTGCTAATTTTTGTGGCCAAAATTTTTCGGTGAAAAACGAGGGCCTACTTCATTGTCTGAAATACTAATTGTGTTACTATATGCGTCTCGAGATTACTTTAATTTAGAGACCTATTTAGCACATTTTTCAAGGCAATATCACACACATTTTCCATAACTGATCAAAGTGAAAGAATTGAGATCCATTTACGACTTATTAGAATGCTGAAAAGAACTTTGAGTTAACATTTAACTCAAATTGATTTATACATTCACAATAATGAAAGGCTCGAATCTCACCGAGTTTGTTAATCTTCACATTTATTCGTTAAGTCGTCTACGTTCGCTCAATTTTCACCTTTGGTCAATTTCGGCTTTGTGTATTATGTTTTTACAATTTGAGACTTTAAACCGTCTTTTAATGATATTTTCAAAAAATTGAATTCCAATTTTTATTTATTTTGAAGAAAAATATTTTTGGCTTTTTCAAAAATTTTCAATTTTTTTGAAATTTCTGGGCATTTTTGAAAAATTATGAGGTTTTAGAATGACGCACTTGTGACCCCCCCCCCCCCCCCCCAAACATAGACTTTTGCATTGTCCTCAAGCAAAAAAGGACGAAAATCTAACTCAAAGCTAATTAAAAGTGCGAGAAAATAAAACGAACAAATAAAACAGAAATGCGAATTTTTTTACAGTTAACAGAAATGCTGTGTTACAAGGGATAGGGGGAGGAAACATAAAACCAACAGGTTTAACAACCACCAAAAACACCAAATATAGAAACAACAGACAAGGGCTTCATTGGGGCGGTGGATTGGAGGGTCCGGGTGCGCTGGGATCATAGGGGTCATAGAAGAAGGTTGGACGAGGTCCACCAAAGTTGAGCTCATACATGTGGGTTTGGAGACGATGCATCATGATTGTGTCCCTTCGGTAGGCCTCCTGATCCCGTTGATATGCCGCTTGATCCCTATTATATTGTGTTATGAAACTGTTGATCCGGGTTTCCACCACCGAGAGACGGCGATTAATTGCAGCATTGGTGGGTGAGAAATCAGAATCTTCACCGCTGTTATAATCTTCATCACCCTCGCCCATCTCAATATCTTCCTCCTCTTCGTCACTGGTCTCTCCATCATCGTCCCCGCTCTCTTCCTCTTCTTCATCACTACTCGCCACTTCTTCGCTGCTCTCTTGGGCCAATCGGGCTTGGATGCGGAATTGTTGTTGTTCCCGTTTGGTCCGGGTGGTGGACGCAAATGGAGCTGGGAGGCGCGGGAAATCTAGCGGTGGTGCAATGCCGGCGTCGGCTAGCATGGATGTGATGAGTCGAGGAAAGGGGAGAGGGGTGATGCCCTTTTTTTCGTGGCGACGAAGAATATATCTTTGTAAATGCACGCAGCCAGGTTAATGGTGGGGTTGTGGTAAAAAAATATGGTAGACGAGAGAGGCTTGACATGGGAGCATCGTCGATTGATTTCCCGTGGGGAGAATGGTTGCACACACTATTTTGAAAGTGAGGATCGCTTTGTCACTTAGCTGGCCCACCAGGTAGCTTTCGGTGTTCCAAAGAGCATCGGGGTCGATGCGATACATGCACATGTCTTTTTCAAGTGAGGCGAGAGGGTTTGGGTAAATGTGTGGGTGTGGGTTCGGGACATCTTTGGCAGCCAACTTCTGGGACAGAAGTTCTAAAGAGAAAGGAATTCAGACGCCGCCAATGTAAGCTTGAGTCGTGTGGTGTTCGGTGCGAACAAGGGAGCTGTAGAAAGCGCGCACCGCGTGGGGCCATACCGCGACATGGGGTTTGTTAAGGAAATGACACGAACCTCAGACCACAAAGAGGGTGGTGACAGTATTAGTCATGTCATTGCAAATGACTTGTCGCTCAATTTGGAGTTTGTGAGACTGGCCGAAGGAACGTTCGCACCACCGTTGCTCCTGACGGGAACGATAGCCGATAGTTTCGTCGTCGAGAATCATGACAGATCATATTTTTAGAGAGGTGATTGGTTGGCCACGGTAATGAAATGAAATGGGAGTATTTGGCCAGAATAAGGGAAAAAGAGGAGATGAGTGAGTAGTGGTGAAATGGGGTGTGGAAAGGTGAAATTTATAGGTGGTGAGGGGGGAGGGTTGGGTAAGATTTGGAGGGGAAAGGGGGAGGGATTTGGAGGGAAAATGGTTGTTGGGAAGGAAGGGGACAAAAATTAAAGGAAAAATGAGGGATTGGGGGAAAAGGAGGTGAACCTAGGGAAGGGGAAGAGTTGCAGACACCGGACCAATCTGGGTCTCCAGGACCGGATCGGTCTGGTCCCTGTATTTTTTTATTCCAAAATTTGTCAAATCGGACCAATCCGGGTGCCCAGGACTGGACTGGTTCAGTCCCCAGAAATGTTCTAATTCCTCTATGGGCAGGTATAATCACCTCCAATGACTTTCGATTACTCCTACTTACGATTCGACCCCTGATTGACCTGATTACCTCTCTCCTCAAAAAATTTTGGCTCGAAAATTCTTGCCTCGTAAGACATGTTGGTGCTCGATTTCCTCTCCGCTTGTGTGATGTGACCCTACAGACTCCACTCATCCTATCCTACATGCAGCTACTATACACAAGACCTCACCCCTACACGTTAGGGGTGCGACGACCACTCAATTCGTGCTCACTCGACCCCGTAAACGGGGTTCGACAACCAGATGGTGTCGATATCTTTTACGCAAGCCTCAACATATAGCTTTAGGCATTGTCCATTGACTTTGAACGCGTCCCCCCTTTGGGATCTTCTAATTCTACTGCTCCATGGGGGAATGCGCTTTTCACAACGAATGAGCCAGTCCATCGAGACTACAATTTACCCAAAAATAAATGAAGTTGGGAGTTATAGGGGAGCACTTTGTGTCCCGATTGAAACTCTTTTCGTCGAATAATCTTATCATGTGCTAGTATCATCCGAGCTTTTGTAATCTTGGCATTCTCATACGCATCATTGCGTATCTCCTCTATCTCATTAAGTTGAAGCTTGCGAGCTTCACTAGCTTTGTCCATATCATAATTTAATCTCTTAATGGTCCAATATGCCTTGTGCTCTAACTCGACGGGAAGATGGCAAGGCTTGCCATACACAAAGCGGAATGGGGACAATCCGAGTGGATTTTTATATGCGGTGTGATAGGCCCATAGTGAATCATTCAATCGATGTGACCAATCTTTTCGGTTGGGATTGACGGTCTTCTCGAGGATGTGCTTAATTTCTCGATTCTCTAATTCGTCCTGCCCATTCGTTTATGGGTGATATGTCATTCCAACATTGTGAACGACGTCATACTTTCCCATGAGTTTCTCGAATGGCCTGTTGAAAAAGTGCGTGTTATTATCACTAATTATCACTTTCGGAGCACTAAAATGGGAAAGTATGTTTTCTTGTAGGAACCTAATAACCTCTTTGTTGTCATTTGTCTTGCTAGCTATGGCTTCCACCCATTTATAAACGTATTCTACCGTGACAAGGATGTATAGGAAACCAAAAGATGAGGGAAAAGGGACAATGAAGTCAATACCCTAGCAGTCAAAGATCTCAATAATGAGTACTGGGTTAATGGCATCATGTCTTGGGTAATCGCTCCCATCCTTTGACACCTATTGTAAGATTTTCAAAATTTGTTCACATCCCGGAATATTGTGGGACAATAGAGGTTGTTTTAAAGAATCTTAGCAGCTGTCTTTTTTGTCGAAAGGTGACCTCCACAAGCTTTCGAATGACTGAATTGAATGACTTTCGGTATCTCGTCATCCGGTATGCACCGTCGGATGATTTGGTCTGTGCAATATTCAAAAAGGAAGGGATCATCATACAAAAACATGTGCGACCAAGTAATGAACCTCTTCTTATCCTGCGGTGTCCACTCAGGAGGGACGACTCCCGTGATAAGATAACTCACTATATCCACAAACCAGGGCAAAGAAGAGGTAGCAAAGAGTTGCTCATCCGGAAAATATTCGTCTATGGGTATCGGATCGCTAGGTACGTCAGACAAAATCCAAGATAGACGATCGGCGATGACATTTTCTACTCCTTTTTTATCTCAAATGGAGAGATTAAATTCTTGTAGGAGTAGGATCCACCTAATGAGATGCGGTTTTATGTCTTTCTTCACAAGGAGGTATTTTAAAGCCGCATGGTCGGTGAAACAAGTGATGGGTGACCCAATGAGATAGGATCGAAATTTGTCTAGAGCAAATACTACGGCTAGCAATTCTTTCTCTGTAGTAGAGTAACTGAGTTGTGGTCTGGTAAGAGTCCGACTAGCGTAGTAGATGACATGAGCCTTTTTATCCTTCTATTGGCCCAAAATATACCCTATTGCAAAATCACTTGCATCACACATGAGGTCGAATTGTAAGGACGTATCCGTCGCTTGCATGATGGGAGCGGAAACAAGCATGCTTTTCAATTTTTCAAAATCACTTTGGCATGCTTCATTCCACTCGAATGACGAATCCTTCATAAGGAGGTTGCTTAAGGGCCTAGCGATGGCGCTAAAGTCCTTAATGAACCTTCGATAAAATCCCGCGTGGCCTAAGAAGGAGCATAAATCTTTTAGCGATTTTGGTGTGGGTAGATCGGCTATGACATCTATCTTAGCTCTATCAACTTCAATACCTTTGGATGAAACTATGTGGCGTAGAACTATTCCCTCGGTGACCATAAAATGTCATTTCTCCCAATTTAGCACTAAGTTCTTTTCCACACACCGGGTAAGTACTTTTTCCAGATTCGCCAGACAACGATAGAAAGAGGTGCAAAAAATGCTAAATTTAACCATGAACACTTTGATTCCTCTCTCAATCATGTCGCTAAATAGACTCAACATGCACCTTTGAAAGGTTGCGAGTGCATTACACAAGCCGAATGGCATACATCTGTAGGCAAACGTTCCAAAAGGGCAAGTGAATGTTGTTTTCTCTTGATCAAGTACATCTACCTTAATTTGGTTATATCCTAAATAACCATCTAGGAAGCAATAATAATGGTGGCCCGCTACTCTCTCAAGCATCTGATCAATAAATGGCAAGGGGAAGTGGTCTTTCCTAGTTCTTGCATTGAGTTTTCGGTAATCAATGCAAACGCGCCACCCGATGGTGGTATATTGGGGAACTAGCTCTCCCTTAGCATTTTCAATCACTGTCATGCCCGACTTCTTCGAGATAACTTGAATAGGGATCACCCACTTGCTATCCAAGATTGGGTAGATAATTTCGGCATCCAATAACTTAATGATTTTGGTTCTCACCACTTCTTTCATATTGGGGTTTAGCCTTCTTTGCATTTTCTCGAGGGATTTTCATTCCCCTTGAGGTGGATCTTGTGGGTGAAAATCAAAGGACTTATCCCCTTCAAATCAGTAATACACCAACCAAAAGAACTTTGGTACTTCCTTAGAATCTCTAATAGTTTACCCTCCTGCTCGTCGTCTAGGCTAGAGGAGATACCAACAGGAAATGTCTCGTCCTTTCCTAGATATTCATATTTAACATGGGGGGGGGGGAGTTTCTTCAATTCGAGGGTTAGAGATTTTTCGCTGGAGGGAAATATGCGTGCCTCCCTTGGCGATAACTCCTCGAATCAAGAAACCCAACTTACATCTCTCGCATCCTCGTCTGACGCTCGCTCATCAAGTAATTCTATCAACTCCTTAACTTCCTTCTCAAATTCAGTATACGCCTCCTCACTCTCGTGACTCGACACTAAGAAGGTCCCTAGGGCATCTCCATAATATTTTTCCTCAAAGTAATCCTCTACGATCTCGTCAATTAAGCTCATTGCATGAAGATCATCTTCTTCCTCTGCATGTTGGGATATATGGAAGATGTTAGTCTCCAAGGTCATATTACCAAAGGTTAGTTGCATCTGTCCATTTCGAGTATTGATTATTGCATTATCCGTAGCTCAGAATGGGTACCCTAGAATGATTGGAACATGATTGTTCGAGGCGAAGGAGGGCTTTGTGTCCCAAATGACAAAATCTATCAAAAAGTAGAAAGTGTTAACTTGGATGATCACGTCTTCAACTATACCTCTTGGGATCTTTACGGTTCGATTCGCCAATTGGAGAGTGATCTTTGTGGTCCTGAGGTCACCCAGATCAAGTTTCCTATAGATGGCATAAGGGAGGATATTAAAACTTAATGATAAGAGAAATCGTACACTTGTCGCTCTTGTATCAAGTCAAGAGTAAAGTGTGTAAGAAGCCAAGATATAGAGTGGTTCAGCCCCTAAAATAGGCCTACGTCCACTGTGTTGCTCCGTTATCATTATATGCGTTACATTATATAATATAATCATGCCCAAAGAGGCGTATAAGTATGAGAATAAAGGGGAGTACATGATGATTGATGATTTCAGTGTGCCAGAGTGATGGCTGCGAGGCGGATGAACAGCCCCCATGATGATACGAGAAATTATCCACTTGTCGTTCTCGTATCATCAAGTCAAGAGTAAAGTGCTCAATAAGTTAATAAAGCAAGTAAATAGGGAGAAGCCAAGATAAAGAATGATTCATCCCCTAAAATAGGCATACGTCCACCGTGTTGCTCCGTTCTCATTATATGCGTTACATTGTACAATATAATCATGCCTAAAGAGGCGTACACGTATGAGAATAAAGGGGAGTACATGATGATTGATGATTCTGGTGTGCCGGAGTGATGGCTTCGAGGCAGATGAACAACCCCCAAGTTATATGCTGAGGTTGTGTGGAGGGAATAGGTACTGTAGATCCTTCCTCGGGTGTGTCTAGAATCCCCCCTCCATCTCTTGAGGTGTGATCCTCTATTTATAGGAGACATGCTCACGTGCAATGTGCAGGTGACGCACAAAGTCTGGAGTTATGAGGGAGAGGGATGCTTCTTGTAAGGCAAACATCCTAAGCGCCGCATCCTGAAATTAGAAAAATACAAAGGTGCCGCACCCTAAACTGGGTGCGTCCGCGACAAGTTAATGGTGGCCACGCCCCTTGATGAGGGGTCGCGCCCTGTATGAGGTAGGGCCGCACTCCGAGTTCAAAATAAGCCACGCACATTGCTGATAAAGGTCGCGACATGTAATCATGTGCAGAATAACATACCATTCGCGGCAGGGTGATATATTCGTTTTATCAATAAGCCCCCAAGTAGTAGTGCCAAGAGGATTTGATTTGGGCTGCGGCTTAGTTAAGTTTTCTTGTGTGCCTCGGTAGTTTTCAAAGGCGATGATTCGACTTCCGCGCTCTCTTATATAAATTCTTTCAGGCCGTGGACTTCATTACATTTCCAAAACTTTAAGAGAAAATCGAGAGCGAATTTCTGTGTGTTCTTCTTCTTTCATTTTCCGGCAACCAATCGAGGCTGTGTGTGGCGGTTCCAAGGTGGTGTGAGGCTTAACATTTCTGGTTTCTTCATTTCTAGGTAATTTTTTAACCAATCTTTGTAAATTGTTTTCGTAGCTCGTACTTCCTCTTTGAATATACAAATACATGAGCTTCTTCCTTGCTTGATAGAAAACTAGGGTTTCAATTGAACACTTTGCTATCACCCTATAATCGAACACTCATGAACGCTGAGCACATCAATAATTTCTTAGGATCGATCTTCATATGCTGTACTTGACCCCTGATCTTCCAAACACCATGAAAATCATATAGTTGTTCTTATTGTTCATAATCAAACTCTTCGTATTCTGTGAATTTGATCTTAAAATGATTAAACGTTAGATCCTTAACTGTTTAAGATAGAGACGGCGACATGGTAGATTATCAATAATCTAGGGGTCCCTTGAACTGTTTTGGACCTTATCCGCGGTATACAATGGGCGATGGTCGTGGCCCCTTAAGTTCTGATATTTATCCTTCGCGACACTTTGATGCATATCCACTTAATCTGCCGCGGCGGTGGGGTTTTCTAGGGCTCTGAATCCTCACCCTTGTATTTTGAACAGTCTTTAAACTTTCAAGAACCAAATATACATCCACGATAAATAATTGCAATTGTTGCTAGAATTCCTTGAATCGACCTTTAGCAATTTTAGAGATGGTTGTGGCAACAGATCTCTAATTCCATTTGAGGTCGTTGCCGCGGCAGTGTATGTTCCCTTATTGATATAGGAGGTGGCTACGGCCAGTAGGGTCAAAGGGTAATACATTAGGTTCAATTCTCTATCAAACAAATATTTACTATTTATATGAATAATCTTCTCGCGGCTTCTTAAAGTCTTTTTCAAACCATACTGGCTGCGGCGCCTAACTGCGGACTCTGCTTTTTAGGTACTGCTGCAGCCATATGAGCTTTGACCCAAATGAATTTTTGAAAGGCTTTTGAGCAAAGTATTTTGGAACCTCTCCTCCTGAACTTTCTTCCGTGTCCCCTTTGAGATCAATAGGGCCTTGCCAACTGAGGGATTTCCCCAACTACTTAATATTAGACTCAAACTCCACGGATTCCCCGTCTAGGAAGGATTTTCAGTCCATGACAATGGAAAAAGAAGCCAATTCAAGTAATCACCCATTGGGTGCATGAGATGATGCCGCAGAAGTTAGGGATAACCCGACAGGTCCATCTAGGAGGGTTGAGAGACCCCAAGCTGCGCTTGATATCCACAGCATCATGACCCAAGACTGGGTTGACCAGGTGGCTGAAGCTTTCGAATTTCCAAAAAATTTGATGTGCTCAGCACCTGCCACAAACCAAAGACCTTGAAAAGCTCTGGATGATGATGGAGTTTGCTTCCCACTTCATGCATTTGTTTACGGGCTGCGATTGCCTGTTCCTGTCCCCATCCATCGCATCTTTCAGACAATGAAACCGGTACCGTCCCAGATAGATCCCAATGGTTGGAGGGCCATACTTTCCGCGATCGTTCTTTGGGAGAACCAATTTAAAAAGGACATTACTCCCATGGAGTTCTTTCATTTCTACCGCCCAAAGGAAAATTTCTTGAAGTTCGGCGGGTACTACTACTTTTCGGTCTGCGACAGGGACGAGACCGTTTATACTGGGAGTCGGCCAGTGTAAAGAACTGGAAGGGAAAGTATTTTTATATCTCTAGGGAAGGCTTCGAGATCCACCCTAAAGAAAACAAGAGGGAGAAGTCATATCTAATGCCGCAAAATGGGGTTCTCCCTTCAAGCTAGGTATTTTGATTATTGTCGCGTCCTGTCTTCCTAGTTGCATATTAACGTCCACTAACCTTTGATTATTTTTTCTGCAGTTCTTGACAACTTACACTTGAACAAATGTCAGGAAAAGAGAGTTGCTGAGGCTGCGGCAATTCCTGCTGAAGAAAAGAAATTCAGTGCCCTTGTGACATCTGCAACCGTATTCGAGGCATGTTTCTTTCCCAGCATGTGTATTCCAAAAGATATGGCCGCGGGAGGTAATAATTCGATTATCTATATTTGTCTGCGAAATTTTGTCTTAACTTTGAATATTTATTATTTCTTTTCCCTTTTTAGGTGAGGAGGTTGATAGGGAACTGTTGGCCGCGCAGTTGGCGAAAATGGATGAGGACGCAGTCGTTCTCAATAATATTGCGCGGAGAAGGAAGTGGAGGAGGTCCAAAGCTAAGGCACCTACCGCAGCTCCATCAAATGATTTGAACACCCCCGCTGCGAGCTCAACTCCTGTCGCGGAGAAGACTGACGTTGCAACCCAATCACAGGCTAAATTTGATGACGATATAAGAGTCAACCTGGTCGCGACAGGTTTGATGTAAACTGATGCCCCCTTAATACAGCTTCTCCGCTGTTGCCACCTATCATTACAGTAAGTGCAAATTTGGCACCCACACAGTGCCGCAGCGAAGTTGGTCTCGATGGTCATCCGTAGCCTCAATTGAGGAAATCCGACCCTGAGTCGTCATGGGACACCACCGTGAAAGCCGTGCGAAGAATGAAGAGGGCCCTAGACGCCGTTGATCTGGACAGGCTGGTGGGAGAAGACCATGATGACCTGGAGGATTGCGACCTGCATAGTCTTCTGAGGGTAAGTGCTTAGTGCTGCTTCATTTTTCTTTGGCATTTTACATGTTGCTACTAACTTTTCAATTTTAGGCCGCAGACGTCATTGTATCCCAAAAAAGGAAGTACGAGGCCCTGTACAAACTGAAAGAGGCCGAGAAAAGGGTGCATGCTGCGTATTTGGAGGCTGCACGGACTACATCTTTTGAGGCTGGGAAGTAGTCTGCCATCGCGACTTTTCAGGCGGCCCAAATGGACTTAGCTTCTGCAAACAATGCAAGGGAAAAGGATGAAGAAAACTTCAAACGGGTCGCTGAATCCCTCAAGGCCTCCCAGTCTCAGACCATGGAAGCTGTATAGGCCGCGAAGATTTTAAATAATAAGCTTGTACTACTACAAAATAAGTACGAAGAGCTAGAGGCCAAGTCCTCCCAAGATTCCATAGACCATACCGCGGTAATAAAGAAGATGGAGGCAGATCATAGCGATGCTCTTCAGCTGGCCATTGACTACACGGTGGAGTCATTCAAAGGCTCTAGGGATTTCTTCCTCATCAGTAATAGAGCCTACCTCCGTGGCTACCAGGAGCTAAGGCATGGGATTATAAAGAATTTTCCTGAGATGACGTAGAAGGTTCTTGCCTGGGGGCTCAGTGATGCCGAGCATCAACAATGCATAGTCGAGCTCAAGGCCATGACTGAAGATAAAGCTCGGTTGAGAGCAGAAGCAGAGGCAATGGCCGCGGAGGAAGAGACTGAAATAGTCGCGAATGGTGAGGAGGGCGATGAGCATGATGATGATGCTTCTTGAGCTTGTTTATCTTTTGATCATTGATATAGGGTTGCGTCCCTTTTGTAATTTTAAACTGTAGTTGGTGCGGCCCATTTTCTTGTAACCTTGACTAATAATATCAAGGCTAGGGCCACCTTCTCTGCATTAATTATTTTGGCCTCATTCTCTTATCTTTTTCACGTCTTCTTTTTTGCTTGCTTCAATGCTTTATTGAATGCTTTCTGTACGCCTCTGATGGCTTGAATACAACTTCCTTGCATAATTAAAATTCCTTATTGGAGTGAACTTGTGGAAATAACAGATTAAGTCCGTGGCACTATAACATATTTCTTTGATAACCTCTCTTACTTGTAATACCCTGTACTTTTGGCTATATTTATTTATGTTGAGACGCGTGTGACCGTCGCGTCATAGTGTATTATTTTATTTATAAAGTGAATTTAAATTCTATAAACCGTATGGTCGTTTTGAGTGCGCCAACGCGTCCGGAAGGGTCGAGATAGTCAGAAAACACTAGCCGGGGGTGTAGTTTGGGTTCCGGGGTATTTTTAGGCCATACCGAAATATAAAGGGTATTTTGGTAATTTCGTATTTTTAGGAATTAAAAATGACGAAAATTGGAGGAGTAAATCTAATTGGGAATAGACCCACTAAACCCACTAACCAACCCATATTAACCCATTAAGCTACGGAGGTTATCATTTAGGTTTCCAACTTTCCTAAAGAAAACCCTAGCCACCATAGCCACCTTTGGAGAAGAAAGCTTAGAGAGGGAGAGATAGAGAAGGAATTCTGCAGCAATCTTTACAGAAATCAACACCAAATTCAGAGACAATAAAGGCAAGTGATTTAATTACATTTAAATTCAGAGAATGTCCTTTCCATGTTAGAAAATTGAAGAATTCCAATTCTTCTTGAAAGATGAATGAAAACCATGTTAATTGGATTTAGAACTTGAATATTGAGGATAATTTGCATGTAGAACCATATAGAGATGATTATTCTGGTATTAGTATACGTGGGATGTAACAAAAACGGATCTAGAATGGACTAATTGATGATTACAAATTTTTGGGTTTGTGTTCTTGAAAAATTTGGGGAAAGTGATGAGAATGGTTGATTTAATGATGATTGGGATGAATTAACTCAGTAAAATACGTTAGTTTATAACCTTGTTATGTTTAGGAATGATTACAGACCTTTAAACATTTTTGGGACTAAGTTTAGAGGAGATTTGAGGAGTAAAAATGGTGAAAAACGAGATTAAGACAAATCTGGGACGAAACTGGTAAGTCGTTAGAAGCCCCTCCCCAGGTCGTTCGAACGAACTCGTTCGAACGAGCTTCTAACGAATTGACCAGTCGCTTCTAACGAAAGGGAACTTCGTTTGATAACTTCGTTCGAACGAGATCTCGTTAGAAGGTACAGTTCATTCGAACGAACTGGATCTCGTTCGAACAGCCTCGTTTGAACGAGACTTCTAACGAGTTGGCAGTTTGGGCCTTTTTGGCCTGTTTTGATTTTTGGAGTCCCGTAAACTTGTTCGAGGGTAGAGTTAACATTCCTTTGATGATGTATTGATAGATTTGGGACTTTTGGGTTATTATGAGGAGTAAATTGTATACGAGTGATTTAAATCAATGAACCGTTTGGGTTGAGACGTGAGTGTCTACTACGACGTGAGAATAAATTATGACGCGTGTAATTATGGATCGGGATTATATAAGTTGTATATATATTGTATATTGGTACTAGAATGAGAATAGTACTACAATTAAACTACGGGATTACTAAGACGTGTGTTTACTTAGTATTGGTATATGAATTGTGTGTATGACATACCTACCATACTTGCTATCACGGGAGGTTTGCGTTCGCTTAGGGCCCTCTAATCCTTGTGTTGACCGGATTTAGACTGGTTACCTTGATGAACATAGGTCATAGAAAGACTTATTGGAATATTAATAAGTCCGCTGATCGGGGGATCGTAGGTATGTGCGTGACCCATGTGATGTGATTGTGTTCGCCTCCATTGTTTGTGATGTTGTTATCTGTGAACTATTCCTGAGAGATTCGGAATATGTGATCCTTATGTACGTGATGTATCGGGATGGAAAGCAGAGTATGTGTGCACCGCAGCTTAGTTATCGGGGTGCTTGTATTGTATATTTTTGATGCGAATAATATACACTTAATTAATGAGAACCTTCATGTTAATGTTGTGATATAATTATGGTATTGATTCGAGAAACATAACGAGTTAGCTGATAGTGTATTATATTGCATATTGAGCATCTGAGTTTACGGTAAACCCTATTTAATTACGAGCGTTATAATGTTAATAGAACCGAGTAATAAGGGTAGGACCTCTGGCAGTCTAGCTAGGTATGATGTCACTTAGCTAGTGGTTTGTGTCGTTGTAGATGGGTATTTACGTTAGGAGTGCACAGTTAGACGAGAGGTGAGAATATCATGTGAGTGCACGTCCTAACATGTACTTTGCATTTAATGTTTTAAATGTTTTTAAAGCACTTGCAGGTTTTTAAAATATCTCCACATTCAGGCTCTGACCCGTTTGCTTTCAAATCTATTTTTCTTGTAAAAATCATTTTAGGTGCCCAGCCACAAGGACACCATGCCTAGGATATTCATTCAGGTGACGAGCTGTATGTGACACCCCGCCTAATTAAATACCGGGCGATCACTCCTTTATCAAATTAAATCAAGGTGCACAGTTTGGTTCATTCTTAGCATCACTGTCGTAAAAAGAAACTTTCCAATTAACACCCTAAATAATTAAGCTAAGTGTCAAAACCAATTTTTAAACATTAACTACCAAATTTTATTTAAAGAAAAGATTTATTTAAAGTATTAACAAAGCTCAATGAATAAGATTCACACCACAATATACTGGAAAGAAAGAATCCAATATATTAAAACATTCATCAACGAATGTCAACATGCGAGAAAATAAAGTAATACACCGTCTCGAACAAAAAATCCCAAAATAACGAACTAGGAAATAACTGAAATCACAATGTCCCAACATAAAGAAATAATGGAAAGGTCTACACATGCCCATCTGAATGAAAATGCTAGGAGTGGATCTGAATGAACGAAGTCGTCTAATCAAAGGACCTGCAACTCCCACCTAAGCTGCAGCGCGTTCCTTCCAAAAGATCCTAAGCAAGACGCCCCTGTGGCTGGGCACCTGAAATACATACATATACATATATACAAGGGGGAGAGGGAGAGATAAAACGGGTCAGAGCCCGAAAGTGTGTATGATTAAAAATTAGTTTAGCAAGTATTTAAATTGATACAGGCCAATGAAATAACATATTAGTTCGACACTCTCTTGAGAAATTCTCACCTCTCTTCTAGTGTGCACGCCTATCGTACTAACCTTCCCCAAATGGTTTAACTTAACATATTATCATACTAACCTTCCCAATAATTTAGTTTATCTTAACTTACTCATAGGTTTTAAAAAAACGAACAATGTCAACGTGTAAAAAGGGTACTTTCAAAGTGTAGCACAACTCTCGTTTTAGCTTCATTAATTTATAAAGTTTCCCAGTGTCATATTATACTCTCATAAAAACAAGTATTTCCAATCTGATTCATCAAACATGACTTACTTACCAAATCACAGTAGGTAGTTCCAAGTTTCAGAACTTCATATATATTAAATACTCGTGTAATATATATATTCTAATGGCACCCCACATAAAAAAAATTATGGTGCGGGCATACTCTGCTATCCAATCCCCGTATCAATCGTACTAAGGGAAATACAAGTTCGGAATCACTCTCGAACTGTATCAATACAAACACAAACAATATTGAGGCGAAGTATAGTTTCCAAGTCCAAGAGGTCAGCACATACCCTCGCGTCTCTTAGGACCGTGACTACCGATTCGATAGCCTATACCTAGGATTCCTATCTTCTAGGGTACGAATCAATATCCCCCGTAGCAACACAGGATAAGACCGTCCCAGTGCGGTAACCTCAGGGATAGCAAGTAGCGCGGGTACGTTTTTCACATGTATATAATATATGCACACACAATCATAAACATTTATCCTTAATTTCACATTATTAGTATTACGCATAAGGTTTCGTCTCTAACCTTAACTCGAAGGGCTTTCTCACTAGTTATGGAACACTCATGGGTTCTATGCATCCAAGTAACAAATTCAGTAGGTAGACATCTATTCACTATTGTAGGTATTCGTCGTAATCCCTCACTTGAAATACGTAGTTCGTCATTCCTTAATTAATTATCCCAAAAACACAATAATCATTTCATAATAAAGTTCTCAACACTTAATCATATGTCCTACTGGTCTCTCCTATATCTCAAAACATTTTATTTAATATGCCCAAGGATTATTCCACGATAAATTAATTCAACTAATGAAACATGGGGAAATAAGAGGCTGCGAGGAAGGGTCGATCGATCGACGGTTGGGGCTCGATCGATCGAACCTTCGATCGATCGACGCTCTAGGCTCGATCGATCGATCAAGCAGGTCTGCGAAGATTTCTGCAGAATTGCAGTTGCGGGTTTCACCAAAATTCTTCATTCAAATTCATATTTTCCAACCATAATTCTCCCAAAACTTATACCACAAACATAATAACATATTACCAGATGTTTCTAACGTTAAGCATGCATATAACCATTATTAAACATGATTAAACAACCTAAAATCTCATCTAATCATCAAGAACCCTAAGCTTTCTTAACTTCTATTTTAATCAGTTTTTCTCCAGAATTTCTTTCTACATAATCATCAAAATTCGTGGGTTAATCATCTACATCATATAAGACTTCCAAAATATGGTTTTAATCTTTTCTACATGCAAATTCCTATAAAAAAAAATGGGGTTTTCTTCCATAGATTATACTCCTAATCATTCCTAACTAATATGAATATTGTACCAACGAAAATACGCAAGTTAAACACTTGCCTGGGATTTCAGAGGTCTGGTTTCCTGCTGATATTGGTGTGGTTGCGTTCTCCTCCTCGCGATCTACGCGCTGGTGGTGACGGCGGTGAATTCGGTGGTGTTTTGGGCCTTGAATCACCTTGAGAGCTCTCTCCTCTCTTCTCCAATGGCCGTTCTAGGGTTCTGAATGTTCTAACCCTAAAAGGCTGACTTAAATGGCTGCTAAGGATGGCTGAAATTCGTGGGTTTAATTACCCTATTTTGTAAAATGACCAAAATGCCCTCCCGGGTCACTAATTAAGCCTAAAAACATCCCGAGACCCAAACTAAACCCCCGGGTACACTTTTCTGACTATCTCGACCCTTCCAGACGCGTTGGCACACTCAAAACGACCATACGAACAACTTATAAAATATTCACTTTTATATATTAATAATTAATCCCGACGCGACACGGGCGCGTCCCGGCTAAAATTCCCAAAACTGCCATATCATTCACTCGTGACATTTACTATAATCAATATCATATATTACTATGCTCATAAGTAATATTCAACAATTTCATATAATTACTAACTCACGTCACGTCAATAATTATAACATAATTAATTTCCGGATTTTTATTAAATAAATCATCACATTAAATTTAATAAATTCCCAAATCAAATATAGTATAAAAGTACGGGGTATTACACTGTAGCTGTTTGTGGAAGCTACAGGGATTTGCTTGTAGACGCTTCTATCATTTGGATTCCAGAGTCATTATTTATCAGTTGTAGGTCATGTTGCCCATTTCTATTAGAGACATCTTTCCATTTCAGTTTTCAGACTTTGGCATGTATGGATTTAGTATTCAGTTTACTTACTTCAGTTGTGGGTTTGTAGTGAGGAGTTTTTCCTCCAGACTTTATTTACATTATGTGATGGTTATTCTATTTATTTCAGTATGGTTAATGGTGTTATTATTCTTCATTACACTTGTTGCATGTTAATCAGACTTAAATTAAAATTTTGCAACTTACTTTTTAAATACTAGGTGGTTAGTAATCATTAAAATGTTTTCGACAGTGATGCTATTAACTGGACCAACTTGACATTTTGAATTAATTTAATAAAGGAGTAGCTACCCGGTATTTAATTAGTCGGGGTGTCTCAGGTGGTATCTGAGCATCAGGTTCTAGTGTCCTTTAGGATCTGACAGCTTATTATGTTTTCGCTAAGTTTTTTTGATATAGAGCCCTATATTTTAAGACTGTTGTACTCTTTTTGTGTATGCTTCGTTCTTCAGCTATTTTAAGTTTATAAACAGTGAACTTATAAACTTTGTTCTTATTTCAGATGCCTCCACGACGTGCACGACGAGTTCCCAGGGATGCAACGCCCGAACCCCAGCCCGCTCCAGTTCAGGGCATGATGAACGCCGCTGAGGTTGCAGCTATAGTAGCCCAAGCGGTAAATGCCGCAATTGCCGTTGTTCAGCAGGCACCACCTCAGGCGCCGGTTGCCGCGCCAGTACAGGTGAATGCATTCCCATCTGCTTGGGAGCGTGTACGTGACACTTTTCAGAAAGCGCATCCGCCAGAGTTTGCAGGTAGCTCAGATGTGGTAGTCTCGAGCCAATGGAGGAAGGATATGCAGAGGCACTTGAGGATGTATGAGTGCACGGATGTTCAGAAGAAGGTGCTAGCTACTTTCAAGCTAGTTGGATCTGCACTGCAGTGGTGGGAGTCTATTACCACCATGGAGGAGAGGGATACTCTCACTATTCAGGACTTCTGGGTGCGGTTTGACCGCAAGTATTTTCCGTCAGCTGTTCATACAGAAATGAGGAGGAAACTGATGAATCTGAGGCAAGAGGGTAAGACTGTGGCCGAGTGTGAGGCCGAGTTCACAAATCTGTTGAATATCGTTCCGGATGAGATACCTACAGAGAAGAAGAAGATTGAGAAATTCAGCGACGGGTTGACTTGGAGGATCCGTCATCATCTGTTAGGGAACCTTTCGTTGGCCACGTATTCTGATGTGGTTAACGCTGCTTTGTTACACTGCCAGGACCACCGCTTTCATATGGCTGAGGGCAAGAGGTCGGGAGAGTCTAGCCATCAGGGCAGGACTGGAGGACATGGTGCCAGTGGGGCACAATCTGTTCATGGGCAGAGAGAGGGTGAGCAGGGTTCGCAGCAGGGGGATCAAAATAGGTTCCGATCAGGGAACTACAGACTGGGACAGGGAGGTTTCCGTCAAGGCCATCAAGGTCCAAACGGCCATTAGGGCCAACAGGGGCAAAACGGGCAGCAGTTTCATCAGGGCCAGCAGGGCCAAGGGAGGAACGGTAACGGCCACCAGGGCCGGGGACAGCAGGGACAGAGAGGAGGGAACTTCCCAGGGAAGTGTTTTGTTTGTGGGAAGACTGGCCATAAGCGACAGGATTGTCCTGATAGGGGCAGGGCCCCACAGCAGCAGCAGCAGGGTGCTCGCCAGGAGCAACAGAGGCCTATGTTTCCCGTCGCTCTCCCCGCACCGCCACAGATGGAAGCATTGCCATCCATTCCAGCAGTCCCAGTTCAGCAGGGGAAGCTACAGTATGGACGTGTCTACAACGTCCACCAGGCTGCAGTTCCACAGGCATCGCCCGCGATTGAGGGTACGTTTCCTATCCATGGCACTATGGGTCGGGTATTGTTTGATACGGGTGCTACACATTGTTTTATAGCTACACACTTTGCGAAAGCTTTAGGATTGTTAGCCATGGCAGAGAGCATAGTGACGTGTGTCGACTCACCATTGGGGAGTGGGTCACTTATCTTTTTTATATGTCGGGGAGTGGGAGTAGGGATTGGTAGTCTGGTATTACCTGCAGATATGTTGGTATTAGATATGCATGTTCACGATGTGATTATCGGTATGGATTGGCTCGTAGCTTATAGGGCCATGATTGATTGCTTCATCGAGAGCATTATTTTTGCCATTCCGGGGCAAGAGATGTTCGTAGTGGCGATGCCTCGCCCAGAGGGAGGCTCGACCACTCATTTGTATTACCTAGAGGAGGATACCTCTAAGGAGGTTGTGATTCCTGTAGATTCTATCCCAGTTATCAGGGAGTATTCGGATGTGTTTCAGGAGATACCAGGCTTACCACCCAGTAGAGAGATAGACTTTGTTATAGACCTATTGCCAGGTACGAGACCTATAGCACGCGCACCGTATCGTATGGCTCCGGCAGAGATGCGAGAGCTACGAGATTAGATAGAGCAGTTGTTAGGTCAGGGATTTATTCGCAAGAGTACCTCACCTTGGGGCGCTCCAGTTTTGTTTGTGAAGAAGAGGGATGGTTCACTAAGATTGTGTGTGGACTACCGGGAGTTGAATAAGGTCACGATACGGAATAAGTATCCGTTGCCTCGAATCGATGACCTATTTGACCAGTTGAGGGGAGCTTCTTTCTTCTCGAAGATTGATTTGAGATCGGGATACCATCAGTTGCGTATCAAGGAGGAGGATGTCTCGAAGACCGCGTTCTTGTCGAGATATGGTTCTTACGAGTTTCGGGTTATGCCTTTTGGTTTGACCAACGCTCCAGCAGTGTTTATGGACTTGATGAACAGAGTGTTCAGGGATTTCCTAGATCAGTTTGTCATTGTCTTCATCGATGATATTCCGATTTACTCCCAGACAGAGGAGGAGCACGCCGAGCATTTGAGGCAGGTTTTGCAAACACTTCGTCAGAACGAGTTGTATGCAAAATATGAGAAGTGCGGGTTTTGGCTGAAGGAGGTCCAGTTTTTGGGACATATTATTTTCGACCGGGGAATATCTGTTGATCCGGGGAAAGTATCCGCGGTGAGGGAGTGGGGACAGCCCACGACACCGACGGAGATTCGTAGTTTCTTGGGTCTAGCAGGATACTACAGGAGGTTTATTCGGGGTTTCTCGGAGATATCAGGTCCTTTGACACATCTGACTCATAAGGGTGTACCCTACATCTGGAGTGATGCCTGTCAATTGGCATTAGATGAATTAAAGGACAAATTGACCTCGGCACCTGCATTAGCATTGCCAAGACCAGGAGTTGAGTATTTGGTTTACACCGACGCGTCTTTGCAAGGACTTGGAGGAGTATTGCAGCAGGAGAGACAGGCCATAGCTTATGCTTACCGTAAGCTTAAGACTCATGAGAAGAATTACCCCACGCATGAGTTGGAGTTGGCAGCAGTAATATTTGCCCTACGGATTTGGAGGCACTATCTTTTGGGGGAGAAGTTCCAACTGTTCACGGATCACAAGTCCCTACAGTACCTGTTCACGCAGAAGGAGTTGAATATGCGACAGCGTAGGTGGCTTGAGTTTGTGAAAGACTACCAGTTTGATATCAAGTATCACCCATGTAAGGCTAACGTGGTAGCAGACACGTTGAGCCGTAGGCCAGCAGATGAGGTGGCAGAGGTGTGGAAGGCAAAGTGGAAGGAATTGGGACATCAGGACGCAGTGGCCCGATCTTTCATATCTGTGATGACTGTCACACCGCAGATTATCATGAAGGTAGTACGGGCACAGGCTAATGACTCGTTCTGTCAGGAGCAGATAGTTCGATTACTAGCAGAGGGAGCCGAGTCCTATACCGTCAGCTCAGACGGGGGATTACGCTTCAATGGGAGATTGGTAGTTCCGGAAGGGGAGAAATTGCGACACGAGGTGATGGCAGAGTCGCACGGCTCACGGTTCGCGGTACATCCCGGAGGGGACAAAATGTACCAAGACATGAGACGCCAGTATTGGTGGAGCGGTATGAAGAGAGATATTGCTGAGTTTGTTTCGAAATGCACCACTTGTCAGCTTGTAAAAGTGGATCATCAGAGACCGGCAGGATTGCTACAGCCGTTGGAGGTCCCGGTGTGGATGTGGGAGAGCATATCCATGGACTTTATCACGGGGTTACCTACGTCGCAGAGGGGTCACGACTCTGTTTGGGTAATTGTGGACAGGTTGTCCAAAGTCGCTCACTTTTTACCCGTAAGGACTGACTACACTACGGGACAGTATGCCCAGCTCTTCATTTCAGAGGTTGTGAGACTTCACGGTGTGCCCCTAAATATCGTGTCTGACAGAGACAAGATATTTTTTTCACGGTTTTGGGAGAGTTTCCAGGAGGCCATGGGCACGGAATTGCGGTTGAGTACGGCTTATCATCCGCAGACTGATGGGCAGACCGAGCGCACAAATCAGATGTTGGAGGACATGCTACGCATGTGCATTATTGACTTTGGAGGTGGATGGGAGCAATACCTTCCACTGGTAGAGTTTGCTTATAATAACTCCTACCAGTTTACTATTGGCATGGCTCCGTTTGAGGCATTGTATGGTAGGCCTTGTCGTTCCCCAGCATGTTGGTTAGAGGTGGGGGACAACAAACTACTTGGGCCGGAAGTGATTCAGGATACTTCGGTAAGGATTGAGTTGATTCGGACTCGCATTAGGGTAGCTCAAGACAGGCAGAAGAGTTATGCTGATGCGAAGAGGTTTTTCAGAGAGTTCCAAGTGGGGGACCAGGTTTTGCTCAGAGTATCTCCTATGAAGGGGATTATGCGTTTCGGGAAGAAGGGGAAGTTGGCACCAAGGTATGTGGGGCCTTTTCCTATTATTGAGCGGATCGGACCGGTTGCGTATAGACTTGGGTTACCGGAGCATTTGCATCGGATCCACGATGTGTTACATATTTCCTCGCTGAGGAAATACCTTAGAGATAATTTGGCTCATTCTCACATTGTTGTGGAGGACATCGATCTCCAGCCGGATAGCTCCTACGAGGAGGGGCCGATTGCTATTTTGGACCGAAGCGAGAGGAAACTACGGTCAAAGATAGTCCCGTTAGTGCGTGTTCAGTGGCGACATCACAATGTCGAGGAGTCCACATGGGAGCGCGAGGATGAGATGCGCGAACGTTATCCAGAGTTATTTTTAGCAGGTACTTTCTAGTTTCAAATTTCGGGACGAAATTCAGTTATTAGGGGGGAAGTATGTAATACACCGTACTTTTGGCTATATTTATTTTGGGATTAATTAATCAAATGTGAATGATTTGGAAATTAATCCGGGTAAAATACTAGCGAGTTGTGAGTTGGTATTTGACTATATTGAGTATATATGATGTTATATGAATATTGAATTATGAAAAATTTGTCGTGAGATTTATATACGACATTTTGGAATTTTGTTGAGACGCGTGCGACCGCCGCGTCATAGTGTATTATCTTATTTATAAAGTGAATTTAAATTCTATAAACCGTATGGTCGTTTTGAGTGCACCAATGCGTCCGGAAGGGTCGAGATAGTCAGAAAACACTAGCCGGGAGTGTAGTTTGGGTTCCGGGGTATTTTTAGGCCATACCGGCAATATAAAGGGTATTTTGGTAATTTCGTATTTTTAGGAATTAAAAATGACGAAAATTGGAGGAGTAAATCTGATTGGGAATAGACCCACTAAACCCACTAACCAACCCATATTAACCCATTAAGCTACGGAGGTTATCATTTAGGTTTCCAACTTTCCTAAAGAAAACCCTAGCCACCATAGCCACCTTTGGAGAAGAAAGCTTGGAGAGGGAGAGAAAGAGAAGGAATTCTGCAGAAATCTTTACAGAAATCAACACCAAATTCAGAGACAATAAAGGCAAGTGATTTAATGACATTTAAATTCAGAGAATGTCCTTTCCATGTTAGAAAATTGAAGAATTCCAATTCTTCTTGAAAGATGAATGAAAACCATGTTAATTGGATTTAGAACTTGAATATTGAGGATAATTTGCATGTAGAACCATATAGAGATGATTATTCTGGTATTAGTATACGTGGGATGTAACAAAAACGGATCTAGAATGGACTAATTGATGATTACAAATTTTAGGGTTTGTGTTCTTGAAAAATTTGGGGAAAGTGATGAGAATTGTTGATTTAATGATGATTGGGATGAATTAACTCAGTAAAATACGTTAGTTTATAACCTTGTTATGTTTAGGAATGATTAGAGACCGTTAAACATTTTTGGGACTAAGTTTAGAGGAGATTTGAGGAGTAAAAATGGTGAAAAACGAGATTAAGACAAATCTGGGACGAAATTGGTAGGTCGTTAGAAGCCCCTCCCCAGGTCGTTCGAACGAACTCGTTCGAACGAGCTTCTAACGAATTGACCAGTCGCTTCTAACGAAAGGGAACTTCGTTCGATAACTTCGTTCGAACGAGATCTTGTTAGAAGGTAGAGTTCGTTCGAACGAACTGGATCTCGTTCGAACAGCCTCGTTCGAACGAGACTTCTAACGAGCTGGCAATTTGGGCCTTTTTGGCCTGTTTTGATTTTTGGAGTCCCGTAAACTTGTTCGAGGGTAGAGTTAACATTCCTTTGATGATGTATTGATAGATTTGGGACTTTTGGGTTATTATGAGGAGTAAATTGTATACGAGTGATTTAAATCAATGAACCGTTTGGGTTGAGACGTGAGTGTCTACTACGACGTGAGAATAAATTATGACGCGTGTAATTATGGACCGGGATTATATAAGTTGTATATATATTATATATTGGTACTAGAATGAGAATAGTACTACAATTAAACTACGAGATAACTAAGACGTGTGTTTACTTAGTATTGGTATATGAATTGTGTGTATGACATACCTACCATACTTGCTATCACGGGAGGTTTGCGTTCGCTTAGGGCCCTCTAATCCTTGTGTTGCCAGTATTTAGACTGGTTACCTTGATGAACATAGGTCATAGAAAGACTTATTGGGATATTAATAAGTCCGCTGATCGTGGGAGCGTAGGTATGTGCGTGACCCATGTGATGTGACTGTGTTCGCCTCCATTATTTGTGATGTTGTTATCTGTGAACTATTCCTGAGAGATTCAGAATATGTGATCCTTATGTACGTGATGTTCCGGGATGGATAGCAGAGTATGTGTGCACCGCAGCTTAGTTCTCGGGGTGCTTGTATTGTATATTTATGATGTGAATAATATACACTTAATTAATGAGAACCTTCATGTTAATGTTGTGATATAATTATGGTATTGATTCGAGAAACATAACGAGTTAGCTGATAGTGTATTATATTGCATATTGAGCATCTGAGTTTACGATAAACCCCTATTTAATTACGAGCGTTATAATGTTAATAGAACCGAGTAATAAGGGTAGGACCTCTGACAGTCTAGCTAGATATGATGTCACTTAGCTAGTGGTTTGTGTCGTTGTAGATGGGTATTTACGTTAGGAGTGCACAGTTAGACGAGAGGTGAGAATATCATGTGAGTGCACGTCCTAACATGTACTTTGCATTTAATGTTTTAAATGTTTTTAAAGCACTTGCAGGTTTTTAAAATATCTCCACATTCGGGCTCTGACCCGTTTTCTTTCAAATCTATTTTTCTTGTAAAAATCATTTTAGGTGCCCAGCCACAAGGACACCATGCCTAGGATATTCATTCAGGTGACGAGCTGTAGCTGTTTGTGGAAGCTACAGGGATTTGCTTGTAGACGCTTCTATCATTTGGATTCCAGAGTCATTATCTATCAGTTGTAGGGCATGTTGCCCATTTCTATTAGAGACATCTTTCCATTTCAGTTTTCAGACTTTGGCATGTATGGATTTAGTATTCAGTTTACGTATTTCAGTTGTGGGTTTGTAGTGAGGAGTTTTTCCTCCAGACTTTATTTACATTATGTGATGGTTATTCTATTTATTGCAGTATGGTGAATGGTGTTATTATTCTTCATTACACTTGTTGCATGTTAATCAGACTTAAATTAAAATTTGGCAACTTACTTTTTAAATACTAGGTGGTTAGTAATCATTAAAATGTTTTCGACAGTGATGCTATTAACTGGACCAACTTGACATTTTGAATTAATTTAATAAAGGAGTAGCTACCCGGTATTTAATTAGTCGGGGTGTCTCATTACTGAACTCTCATGGCACCCTCGATTAATGCCAAGGAACCTTCACAAGTACTGGTTACAGGTTGCGGCTATAATTCGCATGGCTCATGTTCACTGGCCGCGACCCTTTTTACCTTGAAATGGATGAAATGGAAGCCCTATAATCAAAGCCGCGGTAGGCCTCATCAACCTTTGGTCTCTTTAATAGTTGCACTGCATCGTAAATTGCCACAAGTTCACTTCATATAGGTCGCGGCACGTTCAAATCACCCTGCTTCTTGTACTAACGATTGGAAGTGTTGTTACTTGAATAAGGCTGTGACAGTTTGATAATGTCTGCCACGGGGGGTAACACAACCATCATGGGAAATATAGAGAAGGTTAAGGCTTTTCCCGTAGTGCTTCAATTGTCTTTCGCAAACTATGGCCTTCATCTTCCTTAGCGTCACCCTTCTGTATGTAAGTGGGATATTATCAAGCCTCCCCAAGCTGGGTTATGTTATTAAGCCACCCACAGCTGACATATAGGATACTTTCAAGCCTCCTCAGGCTGGGTTATGTAATTAAGCCACCCACAGCTAACATATAGGATATTTTCAAGCCTCTCCAGGCTGGGTTATGTTATTAAGACACCCACATCTTATGGATGTATATATAAAGTCGTCCCTGGCTAGATATTATAACTCTCTCGACTAAATGACGCATCTCGAAAGCCAAAAGCAGGCGTTGGAAGCCCTTATGAGTGATGTTGCTGTCCAACTAGTATAATTGCTTCCAATAATTGCTCTCGCCACTTTCAACTATCATAAACTTTCGGACAATCAGGCGTCTTTTCGGGCATTGTTTCCCATTCAGATATTATCATTCCTGATATAACATATTGCCTCGGATCGGGATCTGTTTAAGACGAAAATGGTCTTTATAAGATAACATTTCATGAAAATGAGATTCAAAATATGGCACTATAAAAGTGAACTTGATTTTATAAATATTCATATATATGACTTTGTAAGGATAACACAAAGTTTAGTTTAAAACAAAATAAGAGGAGTTGTCACTATAAAGTAGAGAGAGATTGGATATAGGGTATAAGCATGAAAAATGAGCATGTGGCAGGTGAGATAAGGCTGCATCCCCTAAACATCTTTGAGGAACCTCCATAGAATCCCTTACCCAATAATCCTTTCAACCTCATCCTTCAGAGCATAGCATTGCTCAGTGTTATGGCCATGGTCCTGATGGAATTTGCACCATGTAGATTTGTTCCTCTTGTGGAGTGGAGCTCTCAGCTTTTTTGGCCACCTCAACAACTTGTCTTCTTTGATGAACTCAAAGATTTCTTCAATCAGGCAGGCCAACAAAGTGTAGGCCCCAGATTTCTTCTCTGCCCTCTCCACTCTCCTTTTTTGACACCTGCTGACTGATTCCGCGGCTGGATCCTCTTGCGCTGCCGCGTTATCAAAAGTAGTTAGATCTATCTTCTTGGGCACTGCGCCCACGCTGGGTGAGGTCGTGGCCTCTAGCATTAGTACCCTTTGAGTCAAATAGTTAACCTGGGTCTGGAGTGAATCATAACTGTCGTAGAGGTGGTTGAGGTGACTGCACAGCTGCACAATCCCATCTTTGATTTTTGGGCTCTAGCTAGACTTTCCTTCCATTTTCTACTTTTGTTAGTCTTTACAAAGTATATGTATAATCTGGGACAAAACTAGAAGAAGTGAGTAATCACATAAACATTGGAGTAACTAAATAGGAAATGGGGATGTAGCGTTGTACTGCTGCACTGTTGAAAGGTGCCGCGGCTAGTATAGCACATAGGTGCACTGCCGTGGCCTTTGTATGACATTCATCAAGGTTGATCTTGACACCCGCCAAGCCCATTCCTTGATGTTTTGAAGGTTCAGTAACATAACCACACTAGCACAAGCCACGATATGAAGGTATTTTAACTACCTGCCACATCCCTTGCTAGGTAGGGAGGGAAAGTAATCCCAAAATCGAAACCCAAAAACTGAGTTTTTCTCCCAAAACACGGGGAG
This sequence comes from Sambucus nigra, assembly GCA_949130495.1. Lineage (NCBI taxonomy): Eukaryota > Viridiplantae > Streptophyta > Magnoliopsida > Dipsacales > Adoxaceae > Sambucus > Sambucus nigra. The sequence goes on along the minus strand of OX422207.1, from coordinate 387,639,412 downwards.
AGCATGCCTACTAGGGTCTATCCATGAGAGAATAACCTCTCCGTGCACACAATGGCATAATTCTAATGATAAACCCTAGATCATAGGCAAATAAAAACAAAAAGGGCGTAAACATGACTCTTCCCTAACCATTCATCTTTTCGAGGGTAAAGCCCATCATGCTTTTCAGCACTATCTAGATGAAATGATATCACATGGGCATGTAAGATAGATCCAAGGTCATAAAAGAGAGACCAGAACAGATCTGAATATACAAATGACCCATTTAAGGGTGTGAATATAAAATAGAACTCAATAACCAGAATCTACCAGTGAGACAATGATCCAAAGGATCCCCACGAATAAAATAAGGTGTTGAAGAACTCAAAATATAGAGGAACAAGATTAAAATATCTCGTTCCCACAGACGGCGCCAGATTGATGATACGAAAAATTGTCCACTTGTCGTTCTCGTATCAGCAAGTCAGGAGTAAAGTGTGTAATAAGTAAATAAAGCAAGTAAATAGGGAGAAGCCAAGATATAGAGTGGTTCAACCCCTAAAATAGGCCTATGTCCATTGTGTTGCACCGTTCTCATTATATGTGTTATATTGTACAATATAATCATGACTAAAGAGGCATACAAGTATGAGAATAAAGGGGAGTACATGATGATTGATGATTCTGGTGTGTCGGAGTGATAGTTACGAGGCGGATGAATAACCCTCAAGTTGTATGCTGAGGTTGTGTGGAGGGAATAGGTACTGTAGATCCTTTCTCGGGTGTGTCTGTCATCCCCCATCCATCTCCCGAGGTGTGGTCCTCTATTTATAGGAGACATGCTCACGTGCAATGTGCACGTGACGCACAAAGTCTGGAGTTATGATGGAGAGGGATGCTGCTTGTAAGGCAAACATCCTAAGCATCGCATCCTGAACTGGCAAAAGACAAAGGTGCCGCGCCCTAAACTGGGTGGGTTCGCGGAAAGTTAATGGTGGTCACGCCCCTTAATGAGGGGTCGCACCCTGTAGAGGTAGGGCCGCACTCTAAGTTCAAAAGCGGTCGCGAACATTACTGATAGAGGCCGCGGCATGTAATCATGTGCAGAATAACATACCATTCGTGGCAGGGTGCTATATTCGTACTATCACCCCAAGTTGTATGTTGAGGTTGTGTGGAGGGAATAGGTACTGTAGATCCTTCCCCGGGTGTGTCTAGAATCACCCCTTCATTTCTCGAGGTGTGGTACGCTATTTATAAGAGACATGCTCACGTGCAATGTGCACGTGATGCACAAAGTCTGGAGTTATGATGGAGAGAGATGCGGCTTGTAAGGCAAACATCCTAAGCGCCGCATCCTGAAACTGGCAAAAGACAAAGGTGCCACGCCCTAAACTGGGTGGGTTCGTGGCAAGTTAATGGTGACCGCCCCCCTTGATGAGGGGTCACGCCCTGTATGAGGTAGGGCCGCACTTCGAGTTCAAAATCGGTCGCGCACATTGCTAATAGAGTCCATGACATATAATCATGTGCAAAATAACATACCATTCATGGAAGGGTGCTATATTCGTACTATCAACACTTGGTCCTAAGTCAAGTAAGGCTTTTTTAATTTTATTTTCTCCAATGATGCAAGAAATGGTGGGTGCACCGGGATCTTTGAATTTTGGCGGGAGATCATTAAGTAGAATGGAGCCCACGTTCTGTGCTAGAAATACATTTTTCTTTACCTTCATCCTCCTCTTCACTATTAACAAGTACTTGATGACTTTTGCATTAGCTGAAATTTGCTTAATGGCATCGAGGAAAGGTAAATTTAACTTTACTTGCTTTGGCACGTCTAGTACTTCATCACGGGGATTTTCTTTGTGGGAAGGAACTAGCAGTTGAGGAAACGGTGCTGCGAAGAGTCGTTTCACTACTACCTCAGGCTCACTAGTGTCTTCTTTATCACTATCTTCGAAGGGGACATCTTCGGCCGCTTTTGTGACGGGCAAAATCTCCTTGCCTTTGGTTGCATCTTGTGGAGGAGGTGATAAATCAACAACTCACCCACTACGAAGAGTGGTCACATCTTGACAATGCTCCTGATGTTCTGTAGAGGTGGAGCTAACACTAGTTTGACCTTGGGGAGGTCTTTGGCACTGGGCAGGAAACTTTCCCTTCTCTTGGATACTCAACTATGATTGTATCTTTAAAATAGTCGCATTTATGTCATTGATTATGCGCTCATGTTTAGCAGTGGTTACATTCTGGGCAGTAATAAATTGGTTTATCGTATCCTCGAGATTTCTCCGCAGTGGAGTGATATATGGCCCTGGAGGTGGTGGTGCTTGCACATGTCCCTGCATGTGAGGTGCTTGTTAAAAGTGTGATGGTGGGGGAGGGGAAACATGTGAATTAGGATTTATCGCAACATTTTGTTGCCCATAGCTAAAACCAAGATGGTTTTTCCATGAAGGGTTGTAAGAACACCGAAATTACCCTTAAATCCTTCTACACCACTCACTTGCTGTTGAAGCATAACTTTGTAGGCGGGTATCATCGGGCATTCCTCTACTGAATGTCCCACCTCACAAATAGTACACACCTTCTCAATGGGATTCGAGATGGAGCCAGTTGGTCCTCTTGCACATATCTCAAGTACTTCTCGCATTCATTTCTCAAGGAGATCGAGTCGATTGGCCTTCATAGTATCTTTTTCTACGTGAAATAGGTCGGCCACCGATGGAGTTGTGGTCGTTTGGCTCATTCGATTATGAGCACTAGGGTCAGATGTATCCCATGCTTGGGTAGTCTCGACGACATACGTCAGGTCAAGCTCGGCATCGTTGGCATCTAGGTCGACAAAGGGACCATCACAAATGATTTCAACGAGTTGTTTGGAATTTATATCCAGCACATTATGGAAGAAGGAAATGATTTGCAATTTATCAAATCCATGATGAGGGGACGAAGTGATTAACTCATTAAAACGCTCGTAACATCGATCAAACGACTCATTTTCTGATTGAGGGAAGGTTTAAATTTGAGCCTTGATGGAGTTCGTTCGATGTAGGGGAAAGAATTTCTTGAGGAATTTAGATTGCAAGTCGTTCCATGATGTAATCGAGTTAGGAGGTAAAAACCATAGTCAGGTCTTAGCCTTGTCCTTTAGCGAGAATGGGATGAGTTTGAGGCGTATCACATCTTTTGTGCAAGTTTGATCACTGAGGGTCTCGCACGCCTCCTCAAATTTTTGGATGTGGAGATATGGCTTTTCTGATTCCATTCCATGGTAGTTGGGAAGTATCTGTATCATCCCATTCCTAAAGCGAAATTTCCCTGCATTATACGGGAGTAAAATGCATCCCGGAGTGATAGTTCGCGCGGGATATAAGATATCTCTCAAAGGGCGGTATGGGACCTCTTCCTCACCTGCGGTTACACTACCGTCTTGTGACATGGCTCTATCACTTGATGACTTTATATCCATACTTGGTATGCTCGGAGCGTGCTCTGTAGTGTGTCCTGAGAGGGATGTCGGAGTGTTTTGCAATTGAGTGTGGAGGTGGAACCCAAAATTGTGAAACGTTTGGAGTGTGAGGGCTATGGGGGTCGTACTCAACTATCGGGTTTTCGTGAATGCTGGTTGGTGTATTTTGGGGAGTTAGAGTGAGTTCAGGATTTTGTATTAACAAGATTTTGAGAGATGAAGTATCTTTTTGTGCTTTTTGAATTTTTTTTATTTTTTATTTTTTGGCCGAAGTTTTAGATTAACGTAATCTAACCTACGTCTACATAAATCCCCGACAACGGCGCCAGAAACTTGACACGACTAAGAATGTGTCTCTAAAGTGCGTTCTCTCTAGGCTCAAGTGCAAGCCTGTCACGTTAGTAATAAACCCGGCAAGTCAGGATCGTCTCCATAGGGAAATTGGACGAGAAAATCGTGACGACAAAAGGACAACCGGCCAACCTAAATTCAACTCTAAGAAAAACAAAAAAATAATTTTCTTGCAATTAATCCTACTAGTAAAAGGAAACTAGATTAAGACTATGGAACTAATTAATTAAGCAAGAAGTAATAACTAAAAATGAAGTAATAAGTATGAAGAGAAAACAGGCTGGGAATACAATCCCTTAACCCTAGTGTATTGCTAGTATAAAACTAATCGTAAATTTAAGTGATTAATCAGACCCAGACTTTAGTACTCCCAAGCATTACATATAAGAGGTTCAAGCCCTCACCATACGTAATTAGGGGATGAGTAAAGAGGTAACGCGATTGCTACACTGGCATTGCATTTTAAAGAATCCCGATTACTCTGAAGCAAACGAGATCCAAATATCTACAATGGTTGTGTTCGCTACGCAATACGGTTTAATAAACCGTTAAGTTTAGAGAATTAATTTCATATACATGCCACTCCCATATAGGGTTGAGTTCATGCATCCCAGCCCTAAAAAATCTAGCTAAACATATTGAACCTAAAAGAAAATATGTTTTGAATGAAGAAATTTTTTTTACTAGTTATGGAAGATGAAGAATAAGGAAATTACTACTAAAGAATTAACTACTTCAATTATTAAAGAAAGACATGGAGTGAATTTACTTGAATTGCAATCTGGAATCAAACTAGGGTTTTGTTATTTGTTCTCTAAGCTAATTACAAAGCTTCTCTAAAAAAATGAATTAGAAGCCTCCTCCTTTTCTGGGAGGAGTTAGAAATTTATATCCTCTGTAATTTACAAGAGTTGGATTGATGCAAAACTCTAAGAAGAAGAAGATAAAATCAAATCTCGAGCACCAGATCGATCCGATTAAGACATTTCGGACTGGTCCGGTTGTAACACCCCGCCCGCCCGGACAGAGCGAACGGAATGCTAATGAGATAAAATAAATCCAAATCCACAAGTGACAAGGTATAGAGCATCTAAATAAATCCACAATAATATAAATCCACTAATCTCAATCTCTTCAATTACAACAAGTCTCTCGAATTAAAATTACAACTATTTAACTCAAATAAAAATACAAATCTCTAAAACTCTATACATCAAAATAATACAAATATTTCCCAAACAATCCTCGCTAAAATCAATCTCCATAGCGCCCCAAAATCCGCGCTAACCTGCCACTAAAAGAAAATATGGGAAAGTACACAATACGACAAGAAAGATGCTCAATAAATATATGTTAGCGATGAATAAAACGTAACAACACGAGTACGAATATTCAAATCAAAATGCAAATCTCAAAGAATTTATCAATATAATTTTTCAACAACACATCAATGGGTAACCAGGCCTCACTACATTCGCATATGCTTTATCAAGCCATAGCCCGGGAATAGGTATTTTGGCGAGTACTCAACATTCGTGCAATATTAAAATCTCATGACAACGTGCTCAATAACAATATAATGATACCACATGAATCAAAATAATTTCAACAATTATTTTCCAGATTTCAATGAATTTATCAATTCAAATATGAGTTCAATTAAACAAGAATTAAAAGAGAATGACACTCGTGAGATTTAAGGAGCATATTGTGTAAAACCCCATACCTCAAACCATGATGAGACACCAATGATCACATCCTCAAGATCAACACAAAAGATCTACAAAAGCTCCTCCAAGAACCTCCAACAAAATATCCCCAAGAACACCTCTAATATAAGGTTGGAACTCACAAATCTCAAGGGTCAATGTGTATATAAAAAGAAGAGGAATATAAAATATATTTTTTGCCAAAAGTAGGTTAAAAAAATTTCCCACGACTTCCTTTTATAATGCAAAGAAATGAAGAGTTGAAATCCAAAAGACTCCTTTAAATAAGGCAAAGAAATGAAGAGTTGGAAGTCAAAACAACTCCAAGAGTTAAAAACATTTAAAAATAATTTTAAAATCTGTTTTAAATCCGTTTTCGAAACCGTTTGAAATTATCTCCTTTAAAAATAATAACCAACATATTTGTGCAATAAAAAATAATTTTATCAAAAACTTTATTTTCCTCCATTTTCCGGAAATTAATTAAAATAGCCCAAAATTACGCGGGTTGTTACACTTCCCCACTAACAATGGAATTTCGCCCTCGAAATTCGTCAAATGTCTAACTCTAAAAAATTAGGCTAAGAATCTCCAAAAATTATTTCGTCTCCAAAAATAATTCCTCACCTCTAATCTCGAAACTTATCACGAATATCACCAAAAAATTGCTATCTCCAAAAATTACTAACCACGCAATGAACCCAAAACCCAAGCCCCGAGGGTTGCCGTATACCTAAGCTCTGATACCATTTGTAACACCCCGCCCACTCGGAGAGAGAGAACGGAGCGCTAATGCAATAAAATGTAATACCCCGTATTTTTATGCTATATTAATTTGGGGATTTATTAAATTTAATGTGAATTAATTATTTAATAAAAATTCGAAAATTAATTATGTTATAATTATTAACGTGATGAGAGTTAGTTATTACGGGAAAATTTGTTGAATATTACTAATGAGCAAAGTAATATATAATATTGGTCATATTAAGTGTCACAAGTGAATAAAATAACAATTTTAGAAATTTGAGTCGGAACGCGCTCGTGTCGCGTCGGGACTAAATATTGATAAATAAAAGTAAATATTTTATAAGTTGTCTGTATGGTCATTTTGAGTGCGCCAACGTATCCGGAAGGGTCGAGATAGTCTGAAAAGTATACCCGGGGGTTTGATTTGGGCGTCGGGGCGTTTTTAGGCCTAATTAGTACCCCGGGAAGGCATTTTAGTCATTTTGTATTTTTGGGTAATTAAACCCACGAAAATTAAAGGGGTTATATCAGATGTTTAGGTTATCTCCTAGGGTTAGATAACTCAAAACACTAGAATGGCCATTGGAGAGGAGAGGAGAGGAGAGAACTCTCAAGGCATTCCAAGGCTCAAAACTCAACCGTTTGCACCGCCGCCAACGCGTAGATCGCGAGACGGGGAACACAACCACGCCAAATTCAACACCAAACCAGATTTCTAAAAATCCCAAGCAAGTGTTTATCTTGCTTATTTCGTTGATGCATCTTTCATATTGGTTTAGGAATGATTAGGATGAATTGTACGGAAGAAAAACCCAATTTGAGATAGGAAATTGCATGTAGTGATGACTTAAATGATATTCTGGAAACCTTTTGTGATGTAGAGGATTAAACCATGAAATTTTGATGTTGTATAAGAAGGAAACCTTAGATCCAATCATAATAATGGAGGCAAATTCACGCATCAGGCCCCCCGAACCGGTTCGCATGTACCCCGAACCGGTTCTCCCCCCAAACCGGTTCGCCCCTGGGTTCGCGAATGTTTGCTGGTCTGGGGTGCTTTTTCTTCCATTCAACACTTAGAATTTTTTTTGTTTTCTTTCCTTTCTTCCTTGGATTTTTCTTCAACTTCAACGGGTCATAACTCATCAACCGTAGCTCGGATTTGGGTGCCGTTTCTTCCAGTGTTCTCGTTGTTCCGAGCTCTTCAACTTTCCAGTTGACTCCTCCTTCGGGATCTGGATGCAAAATTACCAACATGCCCTTGAACTTGCCTTCTTAGCTTTTCGTTCATTGTCTCGCTTTCTCTTTTGCGCTGCTTGCATAATTAACCTGTAAAACCAATAAGAGAAGCACGAAACACGAAATAATTTCCAACGAAGATTAGTATCATAAATGTGCATCAAATCCATATAGGTTACATCACTCGGGTTCACAAATGAACTGAAATTAGGGGAATAAATATACAATATTAATGTCCAATCACGTAGTAAGTTGGAAAAACCCTTCGAATTAAAGTTAGAAACGAACCATTATACTTGATATATAATAATGGGAAAATAAGGATAAATGTTGTGAATGTGGGTTATGGGATAAACCTAAATTGATATAATAAAAGTGGTATATTTATATGATTGTGTATGCATAAATTATATACTTGTGAAAATCATGCCCGCGCTACTTGCTATCCCTGAGGTTACCGCGCTGGGATAGTCTTTTCTCGATGGGACCTTTATGGGGGATATTGACTTGTACCCTAGAAGATAGATATCCTTGGTATAGGCTATCGAATCGATAGTTCAGACAGTCCTAAGAGGCGTGAGGGTATGTACTGACCTCTTAGAGACTTGGAATCTATGCTTCGCCTCAATATTGTTTGTGTATGTGTTAATACAATTCGAGAGTGATTCCGAATTTGTATTCCCCTTAATACGAGTAATACGGGGATTGGATAGTAGAGTATGCATGCACCATAGTTTTTATGTGGCGTGCTGTTATGATATATATATTATACGAGTAGTTAATATATATATGAAATTCTGAAATCTGGAACTGCCTACTGTGATTTGATATGTAGGACATGGTTGATGACTCAAATTATAAATACTTGTTTCGAGAAAGTATAATATGACAATGGAAAACTTTATTGATTAATAAAGTTAAAAGGAGAACTTTGGTTACAAATTGAAATCTTACGTTTTAAATACTTGTGTTGTTCAGTTGTAAATCTTGAGAATAACCTAAGGTAAGTTAAATCATTGGGGAAATATAGTGTGGTATATGACGAGATAGACCATTGGGAAGGTTAGTGCGATAGGTGTGCAAATTAGAAGAGAGGTGAGAATTTCTCAAGAGAGTGTCGCACTAATATGTTGTTGCATTAGCCTGTAATATATTTAAATACTTGCTAAACGAATTTTTAAATCATACACTATCGGGCTCTGACCCGTTTCTATTTCTCTTTCTTTCTTGTATATATATATATATATATATATATATATATATATATATATATATTACAGGTGCCCAGCCACAGGGGTGTCTTGGTTAGGATCCATTGGAAGGAACGTGCTGCAGCTTAGGTGGGAGTTGCAGGCCACTTGCTTAGACGATTTCATTTACTTGATTCCACTTCTATCATTCTCAGTTATTGGGCATGTGTCGCCCTTTCCACTATTTATATGTTTTATTGGGACATTTGTATTTCAGTTATTTCTAGTACTGTTACTTTGGGATTTATTCAGCATGTATGTTTTACTTTAAGTTTTAAATGTTGGGATTTTGAATGTTGAATGTTTAAATTAATTGGATTATGTTTCCAAGATATTTATGGTATGATTCTTACTTATTGAAAATGTTGTTAATAAATAAATAAATAATTTTCCTTTAAAAAAAATAAAATAAAATAAAATTTGGAAGGAATGTTAAAAATGGTTTTGACACTTAGCTTAATTAATTAGGGTGTTTAAATTGGAAATTTATTTTCACGACAGTGATGCTAAGAATGATCCGACTGTTCACCTTGATTTTAATTTAATAAAGGAGTGATCGCCCGGTATTTAAGTAGGCGGGGTGTCACAGGTGGTATCAGAGCATCAGGTTCTTGTGTCCTTTAGGATCTGTGCAGCTTATTATGCTTTCAGCGTTCCTTTCTTTAATATAGAGCCCTATTTTTAGGATTGTTGTATTTCTACTTTTACGTTACGTCTTCAGATATTAGATATTTGATAATGACTGTAGACTAATAAACTTCTTCATGTTTCAGATGCCTCCGAGATGTGCACCGAAGGATAGGCGTGCCCAGGCCGAGCAGCCAGCAGCTCCGGCACAAGGCACTATGAATGCTAATGAAGCAGCCACCATTGTTGCTCAGGCGGTGAATGCCGCGCTAGCGGTGGTTCAGCAGGCTCCACCCCAGATTCAGGCAGTGGCGCCAGTAACAGCACAGCTTCCATTTGCATGGGAGAGGGTTAGGGTTGCCTTTTAGAAGGCGCATCCCCCTGAGTCCTCTGGTAGCTCAGATATCGTCACAGTCAGCCAATGGAAGAAAGACATCCAACGGCATCTTCGTATGTATGAGTGCACCGATGTGCAAAGGAAGTTATTGGCTTCCTTTAAGCTGGTGGGGGTCGCTTTGCAGTGGTGGGAGTCCACTACTACCTTGGAGGAGAGGGACACGATCCCTATTCAGTCGTTCTAGGAGCGGTTTGACCACAAGTACTTTTCACCCGCCGTACAGGCTGAGATGAGGTAGAAATTACTGAATTTGAAACAGGAGAACTCTACCGTTGCTGATTATGAGGAGGAGTTCACGAGACTTCTCACCATAGTGCCAGATGAGGCACCTACTAAGAGTAAGAAAATAAAGTTATTTGTGGACGGGTTAGCTTAGAGGATCCGTCAGCATCTTATAGGGAATCTATCTCTGAGTACTTTCACTGATGTACTCAATGTTGTGTTACTACATTGTCAGGATCACCGCTTCCATCTGCAGGGAAGCAGGGGAGCAGGAAAGTCTAGCCAGCAGGGCAGGACCGGGGGTAGTAGTGCTAGTGGGGCACCATCTCATGGACAGACTCGTCAGCACGAGCAGAGTTCCCATCAGGGGGACCCTGCTAAGCGATTCCATTCAGGTGATTTCAGGCAGGGATTTGGGGTTTATAGGCAGGGTCAGCAGGGATAGCCTAATCAACAGGGCCAGCAAGGCCAACACCGACAGCAGGGTCAGCAGCAGGGCCAACATCATGCTCATCAGGGCCAATAGGGCCACTGGCATAGTGGTAACGGCCAATAGGGTCATGGTCAGCAGGGTCAGAGAGAGGCAACTTCAAAGGCCGATGATTTGGGTGTGGTAAGCACGGCCATAGGCGCCAAGATTGTCCGGAGGGAGATAGGGCCCCACAGCAGCAGGGTGCCCGTAATGAGCCACAGAGACCACTTTTTCCACCTGCCCTCTCAGCTCCAGCCCAGGTGCCAGCCATACTAGCCATTCCAGCAGCTCCAGTGCAGCAGGGGCAGTTACAGTACGGACGTGTCTATAACGTCCACCAGGAAGCAGCTCCACAGGCACCACCCGCGATTAAGGGTATGTTTCCTATCCATGGTACTATGGGTCGGGTTTTATTTGATACTGGGGCGACGCATTATTTTATAGCTATGCATTTTACAAAGGCCTTAGGGTTGTTAGCCACAGCAGAGAGCACAGTGACGTGTGTAGACTCACCACTGGGGAATGGGTCGCTTATCTTCTTTATATGCCGGGGAGTGGGGGTAGAGATTGGTAGTTTGGTATTACCTGCAGACATGGTAGTCTTAGATATGCATGAGCAAAATCTTATTATCGGTATGGATTGGCTCACAGCTTATAGAGCCATGATTGATTACTTCGGTGGGAGCATTGTTTTTGCCATTCCGGGGCAAGAGATGTTTGTAGTGGTGATGCCTCACCCAAAGGGATGCTCGACCGTTCATTTGTATTATATAGAGGAGGATACCTCTAAGGAGGTTGTAATTCCTTTATACTCGATTCCAGTTGTTCGTGAGTATTCCGATGTGTTTCAGGAGATACCAGGCCTACCCCCCAGTCGAGAGATAGACTTTGTCATAGACTTATTACCGAATACTAGACCGATAGCACGCGCTCCATACCGTATGGCTCCAGCGGAGATGGAAGAGTTACGAGATCAGATAGAGCAGTTGTTAGGTCAGGGCTTCATTCGCAGGAGTACCTCACCTTGGGGCGCTCCAGTCTTATTTGTGAAGAAGAGAGATGGTTCACTGAGGTTATGTGTGGACTACCGGGAGTTGAACAAGGTCACAATACGGAATAAGTATTCGTTGCCTCGAATCTATGATCTGTTTGACCAGCTGAGGGGAGCAACTTTCTTTTCGAAGATAGATCTAAGGTCAGGGTACCATCAGCTACATATTAGAGAGAAGGATGTTTCAAAGACTGCCTTCTTGACGAGATATGGGTCTTACGAGTTCAGAGTGATTCCATTTGGTCTCACAAATGCTCCAGTCGTATTCATGGACTTGATGAACCGAGTATTCAGAGAGTTCTTGGATCAGTTTGTCATCGTCTTCATAGATGACATTTTGATATATTCACACTCCAAGGAGGAGCATGCCGAGCACTTGAGGCAGGTTCTTCAGACTTTATAAGAGCATCAGTTTTATGCTAAGTACGAGAAGTGTGGATTCTGGTTGTGAGAGGTACAGTTCTTGGGGCATGTTGTTTCTGAACGGGGGATAGCAGTTGACCCGAGTAAAGTGTTAGCAGTGAGGGAGTGGGGACAGCCCATGACACCGACGAAAGTGCGTAGTTTCTTGGGGTTAGACGGATACTACAGGAGATTTATTCGGGGATTCTCCAAAATAGCGGGTCCATTGACGAACCTGACTCGCAAAGGGGTACCATATATTTGGGATGATGCTTGTCAATTGTCTTTCGACGAGCTGAAAGACAAGCTTACTTCAGCACCAGTCCTTGCTTTACTGAAGCCGGGTGTGGAGTACCTGGTTTACACCGATGCCTCTTACGGGGACTTGGGGGAGTACTTCAGCAGGAAGAGAAGGCTATAGCTTTTGCCTCCCGCAAGCTTAAGCCGCATGAGAAGAATTACCCCACCCACGACTTAGAGTTAGCAGCGGTCGTCTTTGCATTGAGGATATAGAGACACTATTTATTGGGGGAGAAGTTCCGTTTGTTCACAGACCACAAATCACTGCAGTACCTGTTCACTTAGCGAGAGCTGAATATGCGTCAGCGCAGATGGTTAGAGTTTGTGAAGGACTATCAGTTCGACATATAGTATCATCGGGGGAAGGCCAACATAGTTGTTGATGCATTAAGCTGTAGACCAGTAAATGAGGTAGCGGACGTCTAGAAATCGAAGTGGAAAGAGTTGGGTCACCAGGACACAGTAGCCCGTTCTTTCATATCTGTTATTACAGTCACACCCGAGATTGTTACGAGGGTAATACAGGCCCAAACCACAGACCCGCTTTGCCAGGAGCAGATTGTAAGACTTTTAGCTGAGGGTGCTGAGTCCTATTCTGTTAGTTCTGATGGTGGTTTGAGGTTTAATGGGGGGTTAGTGGTTCCAAAAGGGGCAGAATTGCATCATGCAGTAATGACCCAATCTCACGGATCACAATTTGCGGTACATCCTGGAGGAGATAAGATGTACCAGGATATAAGGAGGCAATACTGGTGGAGTGGGATGAAGAAGGACATTACTGAGTTCGTGTCCAAGTGTTCTACCTGCCAACTAGTGAAGGTGGACCATCAGAAACCGTCAGGATTGCTTCAGCCATTAGAAGTACCCGCGTGGAAGTGGGAGAGTATTTCCATGGATTTTATTATAGGGTTGCCTACATCACAATGGGGCCACGACTCTATGTGGGTGATTGTAGACCGTTTGACTAAGGTGGCTCATTTTCTATCGGTGCGGACAGATTATACCATGGGTCAGTATGCTCAGTTGTTCATTTCTGAATTTGTCAGATTACATGGGGTGCCCCTGAATATTGTGTCAGATAGAGACAAGATTTTCGTGTCACGTTTATAGAATAGCTTTCAGGAGGCTATGGGTACTGAGTTGAGGTTGAGTTCAGCTTATCATCCATAGACAGATGGACAGGCAGAGCGTACTAATCAAATGTTAGAGGATATGCTACGCATGTGTGTTCTTGATTTTGGAGGAGGTTGGGAACCACGTCTTCCACTGGTAGATTTTGCTTACAATAACTCTTATCAGTTTACGATTGGTATGGATCCATTTGAGGCTTTGTATGGCAGGCCTTGTCGTTCTCCAACTTGTTGGCTCGAGGTGGGGGATAACAAGTTGCTAGGACCATAGGTAATTCAGGAAACCTTCGCGAGGATTGAGATGATTAGGAGTCGCATTCGAGTAGCCCAGGACAGGCAGAAGAGTTACGCCGATGCGAAACGGTTCTTTCGGGTGTTTAATGTGGGGGACCAAGTGTTACTGCGTTTATCTCCTATGAAAGGAGTGATGAGGTTCAGGAAGAAAGGGAAATTAGCCCCGAGGTATGTGGGACCATTTCCCATTATCGAGAGGATTGGGCTGGTAGCATACAGATTGGGACTACCAGAGCATTTACATCGCATTCACGATGTATTCCACATCTCGTCGTTGAGACGGTATCTTCGGGATGATATGGCCCATACTCACATCGCGATAGATGAGATAGACTTACAGCCTGACAACTCTTACGAGGAGAGACCGGTGGCTATCCTAGACTATAGTAAGAGGAGATTGAGGTCGAAGATAGTTCCACTTGTACGGGTCCAGTGGGAGCATCATAACGTGGAGGAATCCACTTGGGAGCGCGAGGCCGATATGCGCGAGAGATATCCAGATTTGTTCTTACCAGGTATGCCTTATTTTCCGAATTTCGGGACGAAATTCCGTTATTAGGGGGGAAGTATGTAATACCCCGTATTTTTATGCTATATTAATTTGGGGATTTATTAAATTTAATGTGAATTGATTATTTAATAAAAATCCGAAAATTAATTATGTTATAATTATTAACGTGATGAGAGTTAGTAATTATGGGAAAATTTGTTGAATATTACTAATGAGCAAAGTAATATATAATAATGGTCATATTAAATGTCACGAGTGAATAAAATGACAATTTTAGAAATTTGAGTCGGGACGCGCCCGTGTCGCGTCGGGACTAAATATTGATAAATAAAAGTAAATAGTTTATAAGTTATCCGTATGGTCATTTTGAGTGCGCCAACGCGTCCAGAAGGGTCGAGATAGTCAGAAAAGTATACCCGGGGGTTTGATTTGGGTCTCGGGGTATTTTTAGGCCTAATTAGTACCCCGGGAGGGCATTTTAGTCATTTTGTATTTTTGGGTAATTAAACCCACGAAAATTAAAGGGGTTATATCATATGTTTAGGTTATCTCCTAGGGTTAGATAACTCAAAACACTAGAACGGCCATTGGAGAGGAGAGGAGAGAGCTCTCAAGGCATTCCAAGGCTCAAAACTCAACCGTTTGCACCGCCGCCACCGCCAACGCGTAGATCGCGAGATGGGGAACGTAACCACACCAAATTCAACACCAAACTAGATTTCTGAAAATCCCAGGCAAGTGTTTATCTTGCTTATTTCTTTGATGCATCTTTCATATTGGTTTAGGAATGATTAGGATGAATTGTACGGAAGAAAAACCCAATTTGAGATAGGAAATTGCATGCAGTGATGACTTAAATGATATTCTCGAAACCTTTTGTGATGTAGAGGATTAAACCACGAAATTTTGATGTTGTATAATAAGGAAACCTTAGAGCCAATCAGAATAAAGGAGGCAAATTCACGCATCAGCCCCCCCAAACCAGTTCGTATGTACCCCGAACCGGTTCGCCCCCCAAACCGGTTCGCCCCTGGGTTCGCGAATGTTTGCTGGTCTGGGGTGCTTTTTCTTCCATTCAACACTTAGAATTTTTTTTGTTTTCTTTCCTTTCTTCCTTGGATTTTTCTTCAACTTCAACGGGTCATAACTCATCAACCGTAGCTCGGATTTGGGTGCCGTTTCTTCCAGTGTTCTCGTTGTTCCGAGCTCTTCAACTTTCCAGTTGACTCCTCCTTTGGGATCTAGATGAAGAATTGCCAAAATGCCCTTGAACTTGACTTCTTAGCTTTTCTTTCATTGTCTCGCTTTCTCTTTTGCGCTGCTTGCATAATTAACATGTAAAACCAATAAGAGAAGCACGAAACACGAAATACTTGCCAACGAAGATTAGTAGCATAAATGTGCATCAAATACATATAGGTTACATCACTCCGGTTCACAAATGCACTGAAATTAGGGGAATAAATATACAATATTTATGTCCAATCACGTAGTAAGTTGGAAAAACCCTTCGAATTAAAGTTAGAAACGAACCATTATACTTGATATATTATAATGGGAAAATAAGGATAAATGTTGTGAATGTGGGTTATGGGATAAACCTAAATTGATATAATAAAAGTGGTATATTTATATGATTGTGTATGCATATATTATATACTTGTGAAAATCATACCCGCGCTACTTGCTATCCCGGAGGTTACCGCGCTGGGACAGTCTTATCTCAATGGGACCTTTATGGGGGATATTGACTTGTACCCTAGAAGATAGATATCCTTGGTACAGGCTATCGAATCGATAGTTCAGACGGTCCTAAGAGGCGTGAGGGTATGTACTGACCTCTTAGAGACTTGGAATCTATGCTTCGCCTCAATATTGTTTGTGTATATGTTAATACAATTCGAGAGTGATTCCGAATTTGTATTCCCCTTAATACGAGTGATACGGGGATTGGATAGTAGAGTATGACCGCACCATAGTTTTTATCTGGGGTGCTGTTATGATATATATATATATATATATTATACGAGTAGTTAATATATATATGAAATTTTGAAATCTGGAACTGCCTACTGTGATTTGATATGTAGGACATGGTTGATGACTCAAATTATAAATACTTGTTTTGAGAAAGTATAATATGACACTGGAAAACTTTATTGATTAATAAAGTTAAAAGGAGAACTTTGGTTACAAATTGAAATCTTACGTTTTAAATACTTGTGCTGTTCAGTTGTAAATCCTGCGAATAACCTAATGTAAGTTAAATCATTGGGGAAAGATAGTGTGGTATATGACGAGATAGACCATTGGGAAGGTTAGTGCGATATGTGTGCACATTAGAAGAGAGGTGAGAATTTCTCAAGAGAGTGTCGCACTAATATGTTGTTGCATTAGCCTGTAATCAATTTAAATACTTGCTAAACGAATTTTTAAATCATACACTATCGGGCTCTGACCCGTTTCTATTTCTCTTCCTTTCTTGTATATATATATATATATATATATATATATGTATATATTACAGGTGCCCAGCCACATGGGAGTCTTGCTTAGGATCCCTTGGAAGGAACGTGCTGCAGCTTAGGTGGGAGTTGCAGGCCACTTGCTTAAGACGATTTCATTTACTTGATTCCACTTCTATCATTCTCAGTTATTGGGCATGTGTCGCCCTTTCCACTATTTATATGTTTTATTGGGACATTTGTATTTCAGTTATTTCTAGTACTGTTACTTTGGGATTGATTTAGCATGTATGTTTTACTTTAAGTTTTAAATGTTGGGATTTTGAATGTTGAATGTTTAAATTAATTGGATTATGTTTCCAGGATATTTGTGGTATGATTCTTACTTATTGAAAATGTTGTTAATAAATAAATAAATAATTTTTCTTTAAAAAAAATAAAATAAAATAAAATTTGGAAGGAATGTTAAAAATGGTTTTGACACTTAGCTTAATTAATTAGGGTGTTTAAATTGGAAATTTATTTTCACGACAGTGATGCTAAGAATGATCCAACTGTTCACCTTGATTTTAATTTAATAAAGGAGTGATCACCCGGTATTTAATTAGGCGGGGTGTCACGTAAAATAAATCCAAATCCACAAGTGACAAGTGACAAGGTATAGAGCATCTAAATAAATCCACAATAATATAAATCCACTAATCTCAATCTCTTCAATTACAACAAGTCTCTCGAATTAAAATTATAACTATTTAACTCGAATAAAAATCCAAATCTCCAAAGCTCTATACATCAAAATAATACAAATATTTCCCAAACAATCCTCGCTAAAATCAATCTCCATAGCGCCCCAAAATCCGCGCTAACCTGCCACTAAAAGAAAATATGGGAAAGTACACAATACGACAAGAAAGATGCTCAATAAATATATGTTAGCGATGAATAAAACGTAACAACACGAGTACGAATATTCAAATCAAAATGCAAATCTCAAAGAATTTATCAATATAATTTCTCAACAACACATCAATGGGTAACCAGGCCTCACTACATTCGCATATGCTTTATCAAGCCATAGCTCGGGAATAGGTATTTTGGCGGGTACTCAACATTCGTGCCATATTAAAATCTCATGACAACGTGCTCAATAACAATATAATGATACCACATGAATCAAAATAATTTCAACAATTATTTTCCAGATTTCAATAAATTTATCAATTCAAATATGTGTTCAGTTAAACAAGAATTCAAAGAGAAGGACACTCGTGAGATTTAAGGAGCATATTGTGTAAAACTCCATACCTCAAACCATGATAAGAAATCAATGATCACATCCTCAAGATCAACACAAAAGATCTACAAAATTTCCTCCAAGAACCTCCAATAAAATAGCCCCAAGAACACCTCTAATCTAACGTTGGAACTCACAAATCTCAAGGGCCAATGTGTATATAAAAAGAAGAGGAATATAAAATATATTTGCTGTCAAAATTTGTGCCAAAAGTAGGCTAAAAGGGTTGCCCACGACTTCCTTTTATAATGCAAAGAAATGAAGAGTTAGAATCCAAAAGACTCCTTTAAATAAGGCAAAGAAATGAAGAGTTGGAAGTCAAAACCACTCCAAGAGTTACAAATATTTAAAAATGATTTTAAAATCCGTTTTAACTCCGTTTTCGAAACCGTTTGAAATTCTCGCCTTTAAAAATAATAACCAACATATTTGAGCAATAAAAAATAATTTTATCAAAAACTTTATTTTCCACCATTTTCCAGAAATTAATTAAAATAGCCCAAAATTACGCGGGTTGTTACACTTCCCCACTAACAATGGAATTTCGCCCTCGAAAGTCGCCGAATGTCTAACTCTCAAAAATCAGGCTAACAATCTCCAAAAATTATTTCGTCTCCAAAAGTAATTCCTCACCTCTAATCTCGAAACTTAATTTGCTATCTCTAAAAATTGCTAACCACGCAATGAACCCAAAACACAAGCCCCGAGAGTTTCCGTATACCTAAGCTCTGATACCATTTGTAACACCCCGCCCGCCCAGAGAGAGCGAACGGAGCGCTAATACGATAAAATCAATCCAAATCCACAAGTGACAAGGTATACAGCATCTAAATAAATCCACAATAATATAAATCCACTAATCTCAATCTCTTCAATTACAACAAGTCTCTCGAATTAAAATTAGAACTATTTAACTCGAATAAAAATACAAATCTCCAAAGCTCTATACATCAAAATAATACGAATATTTCCCAAACAATCCTCGCTAAAATCAATCTCCATAGCGCCCCAAAACCCGCGCTAACCTGCCACTAAAAGAAAATATGGGAAAGTACACAATACGATAAGAAAGATGCTGAACAAATATATGTTAGCGATGGATAAAATGTAACAACACGAGTACGAATATTCAAATCAAAATGTAAATCTCAAAGCATTTATCAATATAATTTCTCAACAACACATCAATGGGTAACCAGGCCTCACCCCATTCGCATATGCTTTATCAAGCCATAACCCGAGAATAGGTATTTTGGTGGGTACTCAACATCCGTGCCATATTAAAATCTCATGACAACGTGATCAATAACAATATAATGATACCACATGAATCAAAATAATTTCAACAATTATTTTCCAGATTTCAATGAATTTATCAATTCAAATATGAGTTCAATTAAACAAGAATTCAAAGAGAATGACACTCGCGAGATTTATGGAGCATATTGTGTAAAACCCCATACCTCAAACCATGATGAGAAACCAATTATCACATCCTCAAGATCAACACAAAAGATCTTCAAAAGCTCCTCCAAGAACCTCTAACAAAATAGCCCCAAGAACACTTCTAATCTAAGGTTGGAACTCACAAATCTCAAGGGCCAATGTGTATATAAAAAGAAGAGGAATATAAAATATATTTGCTGCCAAAATTTGTGCCAAAAGTAGGTTAAAAGGGTTGCCCACGACTTCCTTTTATAATGCAAAGAAATGAAGAGTTGGAATCCAAAAGACTCCTTTAAATAAGGCAAAGAAATGAAGAGTTGGAAGTCAAAACAATTCCAAGAGTTAAAAACATTTAAAAATCATTTTAAAATCCGTTTTCGAAACCGTTTGAAATTCTCGCCTTTAAAAATAATAACCAACATATTTGTGCAATAAAAAATAATTTTATCAAAAACTTTATTTTCCTCCATTTTCCAAAAATTAATTAAAATAGCCCAAAATTACGCGGGTTGTTACACCGGTCAGCAACCGGACTGATACATTTTCCTAACAAATTGGATTGGTCCGCTTAATGAGTTTTTATGCAGTGATTTTAAGGGCCGGACCAATCCGTTTTTTAGGATACCGGATTGGTCCACTTTACGTCCATCTTTACAATGATTTGGGACCCCGAACTGATCCGTTTTTCTATTAAACTGGATTGGTCCGGGTTGTCTTCTCAGCTTCTTTTCAATTTATCTTCAATATCTCGTGATTTTCACACATCTTCGGGTCTTCATAACTTCTAATACAAAATTCAGATTGGAACGTCATTTCTTCCTACATGTTCACAAATGCGAGATCTTCGACTTTTATTTTGGGTCCTCAATCGGATTCCTGGTAGAAATTACGCTTTTACCCTTTTGATTTGTCTTTTCTTTTCTCTTGCTTCTTCCGATTTCTTTCTTTCTTCCATGTAATAAATACCTGTGAAATTAATAAGAAATACACGAAACTCGGGGTACTTGTGAGGCGAAATCGTTAGCCAAGATATGAGATAAACTAATTCGTTTTATGTTGCCCGAGGTAATAAAAGCCTCTAAATTAAAGGGGAAATTCGAAAGAATTTATGACTAATCAATAACCCAAATAACCTCCTCGATTATCTCTTAGGTTTTCGCACCATCATGATGTTAAACCATCGTTTTGGGTACATCATTTTTGTTATGAATATGTCACAGAGGAGTTTGTTAACCTCACATTCGATGATTGTATAGCGATTTAGGGCGAAAGAGAAATGTTCTTGATTGACCTCCTGGGTTTTGGGTTAACATTTAACTTGTGACAGATCATGACTAGATTAATGTCTGAGATATCCTTGTTGCCGTAGGCAAATACATTGCGCCTCTACCTAATGAACTCTATAAGCTCCTTTTTTAGGGTCGACTTCGAAAATGTTTCAATCTACATTTTTTCCTCTTGGACTCTCTTTGTCCAAGATGACGGGCTCAACCTTCGTTTCACCATTCTTAAGCTTCTCTTCAACCTTGGGATCCACGGTGTCCATATGGTATGTCTTATAACAATCTATATCCACGAGAGACAATCTAGAGAATTGGCATGTTTTGTAGTCAAACTTAACCTTATAAACCCTTTTATTAAAGCGTGCTTAATGGATCAACTCATTAACAATTATTGAGTTATTGTAAATGAATTTCACTTTTGTTTGATAGATTTTAGTTAGGATACAATTAATAAAATTTCCAATTACAAAGTTTGTATCATTCCTTTATAAAGATTTATATCTTATGTAGTTGTCACACAAAATAAAAGAAAATATTTTTTAAATTAAAGTTGACTTTAAGTCGTGTGATTGATATATTTATTAACATTATATCTAAACAATCAATTAATTATAAGGTTAATTACTATCTAGTCAATAAAAAATAGTTCATTTAATGTTTGATTAAACTGCCACATAAGTATTTTTAATGATTTTCTAACGAGGTCGACAAAAAATGGTGACGTGATAGTACCACATTAGTACCAATGTTGACGTGATAGTGTTAGGTCAACAATTTTAGGTGTTCAACTAATGACATTATTCTTTTAACTAATGTGACTAGAAGAACTAAAAATTAATTTTAAATATATTAGACTAAAACTTAAAAAATGATAAATTTTAGCTTTTATTAAAGGGAACTTGGCAAATAAGTCCTATTTATACAAGACATTTTTTAATAGGTTCTATCATAATATTTTTTATCAATAGGTTTTATCTATAAATACAGTGAATATTTATTATATGTTTACAGAAATGACCCATTGAATCAAAAATCTTTTTTCATGAAATCTGTTAAAGCGAAAAAAAAACTATTAAATTACGTACTTAATAAACGAAACAAATCGATAAAATCGTTTATTAAATCGCCATAATTTGTAAGTCAAATACATGCTTTATATTCCTGTTCAAGCTATGATAAATGTAATCGTTGTGTTTTACGGGGCAATAAATTGTCCTTTAATAAATTAATTTATTAATAACATGAATCGTATTATGATTGGTGGCTTTAATTAAAGCCTTACATTGACGTCTCTTTTTGAACTAGTTAACCCGAAACGCACTCTTGTTATTCATAATTATTGTGTTAATCATAAGTATGGATCACTTCGCTATTATAACAAATATTATATAAATCTCTCATCTCTTTCCAGCTATTACATTCATTTTCTTCTCTTGTTTTAACGTTTGCACTCATTATCCATAAGAGGAGCGGGTGTAATAATTTGAAAGAAGAGCAAAAATAAAATAATGTTTCAAACAAAGCATAATGATACATATAATTACAGACCTAACAAAAGAGGGGGATCACGTAATTTACCTTCAATATACAAGAGTTTCCTAATAATTATAAGACAATACACAACTATAACCTATGATGATATTGGAGGAATCGAAAATTATACATATAAATACATGGCATTTACTAGTTGCGGAGGAACAGGTAACATGACATGAGGCATTCCGAAAACACCGGATAATCTTCTCAGTGGTAGAGGAGATAGTATACTGTTTTATTCTTGGTGCCGTTACATCAACTGCTACTATTTTACTTGTAAAGTTGGGGTTAATGTTACTACAGTTCTACTGTTATAATCTTTTTTTTTTGTAACAATGTTTCGGAATGGCGAGTGAGCAATATAATAAGAAAAAGACTCAGAAAAACGTGGAGTGTGTGATGGAGGGTGGGTCTTGCATCTCCATTAGGCATCAGCTGTGGCTGACAATATTAAAAACTGAACAGTTAGGATTTATTTATACGACGTCATACATACAGGACGTCATACATCTTGAAAGTGCAACTTTTATTATACTATATGTCTATACGATAATAACGGGACGGATTTAAGGCGTGTTTTTAAAATTTTTAATTCGTTTTATTTAATAAATAATTTTTTTTGGTTAGAATTTTATTTATAAAGATGTATTTAGTTTTCAATCTCACGTGTTTTTAGAATTATAAAAAGTTATATAAAAATTTAAAATCGTCGGTAACTTTCTTGTAATTATCTATCATTCTTTTTAGAGAGAATGACACTTATTTCATTTAGGACCAACAACTAAAAAAAAAATATGGAAGTGATGACAAATAAATTTTTATTAATAGGATTAAATACTTAAGATCCCATTAATAAACGGGGCACAACGGGGTGATTTTTTTTTAAATTAACTCATAACCCACCCCATTTAATAAACGGGGTGGGACGTGGCTCCTACAAGTCAGGTTAATTTTAAAATAATAAAATTAAAAGTAGGTGCATATACCAAATAGTCTCTCGAACATTTTTTAATACACGTTTAGTCTAAGCGTTTTTATTTTGCTCCAAAAAGTCCTTTACCATGCTGATAGCGCAAACCTTTAAAAACAAGAAAATATTAGTTAAACGGGTGTTTGAGGGACTTTTTGATACAAAATAAAAGGCTTCGCCTAAATGTGTATTAAACAAATGTTTGAGGAACTTTTTGGTATTTGATCCTTAAAAATATTACATTATAGTCTTAGAGCGCTATAATGGTTTGTATTCTAATATGTGAGATAGTCTCCCAATTGTTATTTCATATTTTCATATAGATCTTTTACAAAATTAACATATATATAAATGGTTTTTTAGTGTGTGTGTGTGGCGGGGTGGGGGGAGGGAGGATTTAATTGTCATTAACATACATATATCTAGTATTTATGTACACATAAGTTAAACACGAGGGCACAAGGCGGAAGATTTTATTTAAATGAATTTCTAATTCGTCCCATTTAATAAATAATTTTTTTTTTAAATTCATGCCTGCTTCAAATTCATTAATCGAATTTTAAAACTCATCGCATTAAAATCGGAACGAAACAAAACTCCTACAATTCAAATTAAATTGTCCTCCCTAGTTGTATATAATAGGAGGATGAAATAAAAGGTTATAGTGGTCAATTGTTCTGTGACGGAGAAATGCCCAGTTAACGTTTCTCCACTTTTGCTTTATTTTCCTCGGTCGATCCACCGACCATCCCGGGACAAAAGGACAAGCACACGTCTAATAAGCATATGCTTCATTACCTTTAACCTTTGCTTTTCAGTTTTCATTCCTTTCCGTTTTGGCTGGACAACCATATTAATACGAATCGAACACTTCCTTCATTCAAAAGACAATATACTCCGGGGGTATGTTGTAAATTGGATACTTAAGTTCCAAGTTATTTTTAGTATATATTGCTCACTCAATTCCATCTCTCAAATGCAATTGATGATGGAAATGTCAACTTTGTGGCAAGCCATCTTAAAGGAGGGCCTCTACAGTTTTCATAGAACTGTACAGTATAAAGTATTGTTGATCTAGTCCGTTCTTTTAAATAAAGGGTTTAAAGTTGACCACATCACCATCCACTTAATATATACTGCATAAACCGTCATAAACTTTATCTAGGTCCTCAACGAGAGATTAGTAAATTTTTCTTTTATGCTCCGTAAATTTTGAGGAATCATAGTTATTTAGTTCCACTTTCAAATATTTATGTTTATTCACTTTTATATTTTTATATTTTTAATCTTTAGTTCTATTATAAGAACTGTATGACACGTTTCATTCTCTGGAGATAGAAAGAGATACGGTTTCAAAGCGGTTGAGGGTGGTTTAGAGTAATTATTGAACTAAATACAATTTAAAAAATACATGGGAGGAGAATGCAAAAAAAATTTGAACACGGGACTAAACCCCAAAAAACTGAAATTTCTATCATGCCTTTAGATTTGGGGGGGGTTTTGGAGAAAATGTTCAATCTAACTCAAAATGTATAAAAATTGGACATTTCACATAATTTTATAAATTTAGTCCTTGTTCTAAATGACCAATATGTCATTTGACAACTCATACAAAAAAACCATCAAATTTTTAAAAGTTCATAACTTCAACTCTATAAAATAAAAAATTCACAAAATTTATATATTTGAAATCTACTCGTCGAGTTTTATCCAACACCCATATTTGATATTTTTTAACAAAAAAATCGAAACCGATAAATTTATTATTTCACTAAAACTTCCATTTTTTTTTGTCGAAAACTCCAGTTTTTCCGGCAAATACTATATTTTTTTCGGCGAAAAGGCTTCTTCTCCGGCGCTGGCAATTGTGCCGCTACCGCGGATCAAAAAAATGAAAGAAATAGATAAAGGGAGAGTGAAATAAGGAGAGGGAAAAAATCCGGCGAGAATTCCGGCGTTCTCCGACGAGGATTTCGACGTTCCAACGAGAATTCCGGTGGGTGGGTGGGGTGGGGTGTTTATTTTTAAAATAAGTTTTAAATGAGTATGACTAAGGGTATAAATATAAATAACTCTTTAACTAAAACAAATAAAATTACCTGTTTTGTGGACTCCTAACTCTAAAGGGACTACGCAAATAAATGTTATTATACTACAGAGACTAGATTTATAAACCTGAAAATCGTTGTCCTAAAAATTCAAATATTGAAGGAAACATGACATTACCTTAATTCTCTATTAGATTTTATTAAATATGTCTCTTAGAATCACTAATATTAAAAAGTATTAATTATAATTGTCAGAACTATATAACTATGTATATATAATATCTTACTTTGAAGTTCACGTATGACTATTTTTTTAATTCATATATAATTTTGTAAATACATCAAGATATATATATATATATATATATATATATATATATATATATATATATATATATATGGTAAAAAAATAAAATTTTATGTTGTCGTATTAAGCAAAAAATATTGGTTTCGTGTCGTGTCGTGGTTTAATTGGGTGTCGTTAGGAAAATAAAATAAAATTTCATGTCGTGCCACATTTTTAGGTCATTTTCGTGTCACGACACAACCCCTAATGCTAATATTTTCTTCTCATCTAATACAAAAATGAACTAAAAAATATGACACGACATGAAATCTTAATTTTTACTTAATAATACCCAATTAAACCACAACACGATATGGAATCAAACCACTTAATATATGTTGCATAATCCGGCCTTCATCTAGAAGGTTGTTTATGAGCTCAAAGAGAGTATAATATCTTTCTTTTACGAATGATATTAGGTATATCATTTTCTATGGTCTTTTTGTGTTACTCAACTGATGCGTCCAACACACATTAACTACTGTTTGTGATAGGGCCATGTGAGTTACAAACACCAGCGAATTACAAATACTAGTCAATGTGAATTAAACACATCAACCGAGTAACAAAAAGAGTGACAAAAAAATATATGTAGTATTATTTTTCTTTTATACCCCATGAATTTCTATCATGCCTTTGGAGCTTTTTTTTTTATATATCTCCTAAAGAATTACAAATGTTAAAAAGCATTAAATATAATTGTTAGAATTATATAACTATATCCATATAATATCTTACTTTCATATTTTATGCACTACTATTTATTTTAATTAATAAGTAATGTTATAAATACGAATATATATATTAACATTCATATATTAGGTAAAAAAATATTATTTCATAACGTGTCGCATTTTAATACTGTCATTTTTGTGTTTACCAAAAAAAGGAACCGATTCGTGTCGTGTTGCCAAACATGAAAATGACACGATTAAACCTTAACACGATATGAAATCCATTTTTTTTTACCAAATATGAAAATTAAAAAAATTAAAAATGCGTCACGATATGAAATTGTGTTTTGTTTTTACCTAGTTATATGCAAGTAAGATATTATATAGACATAGGTATATAATTCAACAATTATATTTAATGCCTTTTAACATTTCTTTAGGAGATATATATAGAAAAATCTCCAAAGGCATGATAGAAATTAAAGGGTAATAAAAGAAAATATGATAATCTCTCTTTGAGCTCCTAGGTGAAGGTCGTGATTAGGGGTGTTCGCGGTACGATAAAATCCCGTACCGTACCGTTATATATAAAAAATTAGTTGTAATTGATAGTACATATATAGTACCTCTTCGCGGAACATTTACAATGGCAAGTACAGAAGTTTATAGGCCACAGACCCAATCACCACAAGGTGCGGCACTTATATGTCATCTTTCATACACGGTATGTGGCACCTATATCCATAGCCACACTAACAAGCCGCAGCCTACTACAGCATAGGGTGCGGCACCCACAGCTTTGACCTCACAAGTACCTTGTGCAACATACGCCACTGGACCACTGCCGCAACCCTTCAGTCACGGGATGCGGCCCCCTTTACATATTACAGGGTACGGCCCTATTTTGTTCACTAACAGGCTGCAACCCCAATCCATTAAAGTAATAGCACAGTACATGATCCTCCTATAAATAGAGGTCCACACCTCGAGATAGGGAATTCCTGGGAGCCCAGTTCAGATTCCACAATACCTGGCGAAGCCTCGTCGAATTCTCTCGAGATAACCTCAACATACGGCTTTGGGGGCTATTCACCTACATCGTAGTCATACCTCTAGCACTCCCGAAACTGCTACAGTCACGTATTCTTCTCTCTAATCTATCTTGTATGCCCATTCTAGCATTTTAAAATTGTACATCAACGATATGAATATAATGAGAGGGAGGCACCAAAGTAGACGTAGGCTCTTTTATTGATGAACCACTCTATATTTTGTGTTCATGTCTCTTTACTTGTTTTATTTCTATTCTTTACTTGACTTGCTAATATAAGAATGACTTATGGGCGATTTCTCGTATCATTAGTTTGGCGCCATCTGTGGGAACTGAGATATTTCAATCTTGTTTCTTTATGTTTTGAGCTCTTAAACACCTTATTTTATCCATGGGGATCCTTTGGATTATCATCTCATGATTAAATTTTTGTTGTTGAGCTCTATTTTATATTTACACCCTTAAATGGGTATTAATTATGTTCAGATTTACCCTTGGGTTTCCATTTTATAACCTTAGATCTATTTTACATACCCCCATGATATCATCTCATCTAGGTAGTGCTAAAAAGCATGATGGGCTTTAGCCCCGAAAAGGTGAATGGTTAGGGAAGAATTGTATTTACTCTCATTTTTACTGTTCTCGACCTATGATCTAGGATTTATCATTGAAATTGTGCCTTTTAGTGCACCATGATGGTTTTCTCTCGTTAATAGACCCTAGTAGGTATCATCTTCACGTGTTTTGGGAGAGAAACTCTGTTTCTGGGTTTCAATTTTGGGATTGCTCCCTTCGCTGCCTAGAAAGGGATGCGACCTAGAAGTTTAAAGGCCTTTATGGCCGCGGCTTCTACTATTGCGGATGCATTATAGAAGCTTCAAAACATCAAGTAACGGACTTAGATGGTCTCCAGCTCAACCTTGGTGAATATCATATAAAGGCCACGATAGTACACATGTGTGCCTTACTGGCTGCGACCTCAACAGAATATCATGCAGCAGCTCAAATGCTGCATCCCCATTTCCTACTTAGTTACTCCAATATTTTTTAGATTACTCACTTCTGCTAGTTTTGTCTCAGATTATATATTTTGTAAAGACTAACAAAGCAGAAAATGGAAGGAGAATCCAGTTAGAGCACAAAAGTCAAAGATGATATTGTGCAGCTGTATAATCACCTCAACCATCTCTACGATAGCTATGCCTCACTCCAAACCCAGGTTAACTATTTGACTCAGAGGGTCCTCATGCTAGAGGTTGTGGCCTCATCCTGTGTGGGTGCGGCACCAAAGATCATTGTTGTAGCTCCTATCACTACCACGGTTGTTACATCAGAACGAGGAAGCATCCCAGTTAAAAGCACTAGACGTAGAAGGCAAGGTCGCGGCCAGGGCCCTAAAAAGGAGAATGGAGAAGGCAGAGAGATCTGAGGCCTACACTTCCTTGGCATTACCGATTTAAGACATCTTTGATTTTATCAAAGAGGACAAGCTGTTAAGGTGGACAGAAAAGCTGAGGGCTCCACCCCACAAGAGGAACAAAGCTACTTGGTGCAGATTCCATCAGGACCATGGCCATGACACTGAGCAATGCTATGCTCAGAAGGATGAAATTGAAAGGCTGATTGGGCAAAGAATTCTTCAGAGGTTCCTCAGAGATGATTAGGGGATGCAACCTAGCCTAATGGGCCATACTTCCCTTATCTTTATGATTTAGTTTATATCCCCTTTTGTTTACATTCACAGTGAACATTATCTTTTATTTTATTCTGACTTTTTATGTCTATGCTTATGAGAATTAATGAATATAATACTTTAATTTCTCGATTCCATTAAATGTTATCTGGTGAAAGACTTCTTGTCTTAAACAATCATATCCTATATGGAGATATCAAATTGTATTGGGAATAATTATATTCAAATAGGCTCACAACGCCTGATTATATGAAGTCAAATGATAGTTGAAAATAATGAAAGCGACTATTGGGATCAACTATCTAAATTGGTCTGCAATACCACTCATAAAGACTACGTCCCAACATATGATGACTACATTCTCGAAAGTAGTTATCAGAAAGCGGTATTAGCTACGAGGGCTTCCAATGCCCGTTCTTAGATTTCGGGATGCATAATTAGCCCGGGGAGGTTACTCCCCCGGCAAACATCATTAGCTTGGTGGATATGAGACTAAACATCACTGACTGGGTGATCTCATATTATCTTGGGGAAGCTTCATAATACCTAGCACAGGAAGGCCTGAAAATAACCCACAGGGGCCGGAGACTTAATTGCCTATGGATAATCCTATATCTGAAGGGACCAAAGACTTAATTGTCTGCGGATAACTCTATTATAGACTGGTAAGGCTTTATATATATCCAAGTAAGCTTGGGGAAGCTTTATAATACCTAGCCCAGGGGGGGCTGATAATTGTAACACCTCGTAATTTTGAGGATTAAATATTTAATTATTTTGGGAGTTATAAAAATATTTAAATTGGAGAAATTTAAATTTATGATTTGGAGAATTTATTTGAGTGGGAAGAATTATTTATAATTGACCACTTTAAGTTTAATTGTCCGAATTAATGTGTGTCGCATTTTGAGGTCGAAATTTGGAAATGATAAAAAGTATTTTGTATGACAATTTCGAGTGCACGGTTGCATCCGAATGGGTCGAGATAGTCAGTAAAGAGTGCCCGGGGGTAGTAATTGGGTCTTAGGGTATTTGTGGGCATAGTCGGGCCCATACGGAGTGATTCAGGCCATTTTAATTAGGCCCATATGGCCAAAAACGGGATAAAGTGTTTTGACCTAATTTGGGAAGTCTTAAACGGCAGTAAACACAAATTCTAAGCCTAGGTCTTGAGAGGAAAATTGGGGGAAAGAAAACCAAGAGCAATTGAGAGTCTTTTGGAGCCAAATTAAGGGATTAATTTGGGGTGTTCTTCATCAACCAATCTCTACACCAACGGAATCAGACCCTACGAACAATCCAGGCAAGTGGTTAGCTGTTGTGATTTCGAAATTGATGATAATCAATTCATATCATAGTGATGTGTAAATAAAAATCCGTTTTGGGGATAAATGGGTACAAAATGGGGTTTTTTGTTCATACAACTATTCAATGAGATTCAAAGTAAGAATTAGTTGTGTTGTATATCTCTGAGGATAGATATCTGATATAAATGAGAAACCGGAAGGTAGACTCGGAAAGCAGAGTCAGAAGTTATTAAATTAATGTATGTGTTGACTAATGAAAGTAGAGTCGGAAGGTAGACTCAGAAAGGTATTAAATTAATTGATGTTGTAATTAATTAATTTAGAGTCGGATTGTAGACTCGGGAAGGGTATGGATTAATTAATGTGTAAATTAATTAAATGAGAGTCGTATCACAGACTCAGATTGGTATAAATTAATTAATGTGCAAATTAATTAAATGTGAGTCGGATCACAGACTCGAATTGGTATAAATTAATTAATGTGTAAATTAATTAAATGAGAGTTGTACCACAGACCCGGTTTAGTACAAATTAATTAATGTGTAAATTAATCAACTGGGAGTCGGACCACAGACTCGGATCGGTATTAAATTAATAGGTGTGTTAATTAATTTAATTAGAGTCGGACGATAGACTCGGGAAGGTATTAAATTAATAGGTGCGTTAACTAATTTAATTAGAGTCGGACGATAGACTCGGGAAGGAATTAAATTAATAGGTGTGTTGATTAATTTAATTAGAGTCGGACCATAGACTCGGGGAAAATAGTATATGAATTGAGGTGTGAATTAATTATATTAGAGTCGGACCACAGACTCGAATTTGTGTTAATTAATTAAGGTGTAGATTAATTAAATGAGAGTCGGACCGCAGACTCGGAGTTGTGTTAATTAATTAATGTGTAAATTAATTAAATAAGGGTCGAATCATAGACTCGGGAAAATTTCATATAAATTATTGTGTAGAGTATTATTATTTAGAGTCGGACCACAGACTCAGGAAGATGGAAATTATTAAGTGAGAAAATTAATTAAGTTGAGTCGGGACAGAGACTCAGGAAATTACAGGCTAGTGTTACGGGTTTTTGAGTACATGGTAAAGCCGGGGTTTATACTATATATATACGGTGTAGTGATAGTATATATATAGATGTGTGTATATATTGTGTGTGCTATTAAATATCAGTGATTAGATATTTGCTTAATTTATATACTCTAGTGCTATCAAGGGAGGTTGCGCGATGTGGGTGAATTCCCTAGCTTAAGGAGTAGGGCGAGTATATCCTCAGGTCATAGCCTCCGGTATATGGGTGAGGGGATTATCTCACTTTCAGGGAAGGAATATGACCGCCTCCACTTCATTTATGTTTTGGGCCAGGTTGGTGAGCGATTCCAACTTGGGTAACTAGGTTATGTGAGCACACCTAGTGAGATAGCACTTTAAAGGGAATCATCCGGCGAGGGTATACTCGGAGGGATGGATATACGTATGTTATATGTGTGGATGTTCTAGTAAAGGTGCGTATATAATGGCATTCAATATTATATGCGGGTAATAATATAGTGTGTGATGTATTTACTTTATATAACTTGTGACATGGTTATATGCTGCTATTTAAGAAGGAATTAATTAAGTTAATTGTGAGATAACTTATAATTCAAGAATCATTGTACTCGAGTTAGAGTAGTATGGCAAGGGGGAGGTTATAACAGGACTAGTTGGACGGGGTAGTACCAACTAGGTGGGGGTCAAGGTAACTGATAGGTGTGCACAATAGTGGAGGGGTGAGAATGTCCACAAAGGAGTGCGACACTAACTTAAATATGAAGTGCATTCATGCATTTTAAATTACTGTAGTTAATTCACTTGCTAAATGTTTTGGGTTCTAACCCTTGGTATAAAACAATTTTCAAAACCTTTTAGGTGTCCAGCCACAGGAACGCCAGGATTGATATTCTATTCCAGGGACACAGAGCTGCGGTATATGTGGATGCTAACAGGAGTTTGGATTAGACGCATCGTTCATTTATTCCTAGAGTAGGAATCATGTATCAACTTCAGTTTTATTTAGGGCTTGTCGCCCAGACTTCTCAGTACAGTTTTCAGATGTATTTTTTTAGGTGTTGAATATTTGTATTGGATTTCATTTTTGGTGGCCGGTGGTTTATTCGGCAAATTGTTTAATTAATTATTCCGTTGAGTTTTATTCAGTTGTGTGAATAGTTCATATATATTTCCGGATGTACTTTTTTGTTTAATTTAAAAGTTAAAATTGGCACCGACTTTTGGAATACTAGGTGGTTAGTAAGATTTAAAAAGTTTTCGACAGTGATGATAAGGATGAACCAACTGGGATTCCTATTTTAATTTAGTATAGGACTGATCACCCGATATTGTATTAGGCGGGGTGTCACAGATGGTATCAGAGCATCAAGTTCTAGTGTCCTTAGGATCTTTGCGGCTTTTCATGTTTCGACTTCGCAATCTTTGATATAGAGAACTATCATAGGATTGTTGTATTCTTATACGTATGCACATTTACATTTTTCTGCCAAATTTATATTTGAGGGTGAACTCACACGATTCGATTCTCATTCTAGATGCCTCCCAGGAGAGGGAGCAGCTAGGGCAGTAGGGGGAGATGAGACTGGGGAGGCTCATCAGGAGCAAGAGTTACCGCAGCAACGACCAGAGATGATTTTGGCAGCACGGGTAACTGAACTAGTGGCACAGGCAGTTGAAGCGATGGTGGTCGCAATGGTAGGGTACTTTTCACGAAATCATCCATAGTGTTAATAGTGCCAGATGTTCAGGCTCGCGCGAGGTTGTCGGGTGGTAGCGAGTATGAGAGATTTTTTTCAAGAGTGGGCATCCACTAGAGTTATGAGGGGGTTCAGGTGTTGTGATAGCATGTGAAGGAAGAGAGATATCCAGCGTAACCTACGCATAGTAGATTGTGATGAGGTGCGGAAGCAAATTCTAGCCACTTTTAGTTTAGTGGGCGCAACGCTATAGTGGTGGGAGTCGATCACCACAATTGAGGAAAGGAATACACTAGCTACTACAGAGTTTTGGGTGTGGTTCGACCGCAAGTATTTTCCTCCAGCGGTTGAGACCGAAATGAGGAGAAAATTTAGAGAGGTGAGTTGGGAAGACCATTCAGTGGTCGATTACGAGGAAGAATTTACTCGATTGGCAAAGTTGGTACCGAATGAGGTAAGCAATGAAGAGAGAAAGAAATCAAGGTTTATAGATGGGTTAGTCTGGAGAATCAGATAACATTTAATTGGTAATTACGCATTAGTAGCTTATACTGATGTCGTTAACGCAGCACTCCTGCACGGTCAGGAAGATCGCTTCCACGTGAAAGGAAGCAAGAGGGGAGTGGAAACCAGCCAGTCGGATAAAGATGGAGGGAACAATACCAGTGGGGTATCCCAGCAGCAGATAGGGGAAGATTAAGGGTAGGATTCCGACGGGAAAATCATGCGAAACGATTTAGAACTGGAGGCTATCGACAGGATGGCCAGAAATTCCAACAAGGTCAGCTTGGCAGGGACCAGTGGCAGGGTGGATTTATTAGAAGGTGTTTCGTTTGTGGGGGAAGCGAGATGCATGAAGAGGAATTTTCTTAAGCAAGGAAGGGGTCAACTACAGGACGAGGTCCTGGATGTACAACCACTAAAGCTAATCATGGGCGCATTCGGGCAGGGAGAAGATGCTCCGGAACTCGAGAATCAGACGTTGCAGCTGGAGTATGGCGGTAATTATTTTACCCTATGGGAGTGGGGTATATTTTTGAGTGACAAAGAGGATGTCATAATATAAGACTTATTTTTTCACTAGAGTTCGTAGGTGAGTCCAATTTAGTGGGTGCGTTGGCTATAACAGCCATAGTATGTGGATAAACTTTTCGCGGGGTAACGGAGTTTCTTTGGTGTTATTCACGAGAGAGTGGAGGTGTACACTGGGTGAAGGTCTGAATTATGCGAGGAGTTACTACTTTCGAGAATTATGGGAATAGGGTTGATAATATTTTCTAAATATCGGCTGGATAGCGATGGAATTTAACTATTGTGGATAGTGGTGTTAAGTTTTGGTGTTCACGACACCAGGATATGTTTGGTACTGGGTATCACCTGAGAGGACGTATAACCTATATATATGTGTGTATATATGTTGTATTGCATGGTGCGATAGGCACATAGGGAAGTCTTGTGTTCTCACATTTTATCCCGGTAAGTGCGGGTGTTTACTGAAGTGAATCAAGGTGGTTAGATTTATGTTTGAGCAAAGAGAGATAGCTCGGGATTTACTTTGCGCAAGGACTAGTGATGGTATGGGCGCGGTACTTTATGTTGTCTTTGGTAACATGAGAGTAAGCGTATATACTTTTGTGTTGAGAGACAAGTATTTTGTGGGGAGATGTTTGGACGTTAGTACATGGGTTGGGTACCCCGGACAGTATATATATATATATATATATATATATATATATATATATATATATATATATATATATATATGTGTGTGTGTGTGTGTGATATGACTATGGGTTCGAAGTTATATTACGGGTTACGACTAGCATAGTCGGATAACTTTCATGCGGTAAAGCACGGGAATAGGGTGTATGGGCACTCGGGTTAATTGAGGCCAATTTTGTGCGGTTAAGTACGGGTATAGGGTGTATGAGCGCCCTAGTTAATTTAAATGCATACTTGTGTAACTTATGCTTAGAAGCGGATGGGATAGATATAGCGGGCTTAGTGTCACATGTCTAGAGAGTGATATACGAAGCTTCGAACATTACGCTCATCTAAATTTCGATGACGAAATTCCTTTGTAAGGGGAGGAGTATGTAACACCTCGTAATTTTGAGGATTAAATATTTAATTATTTTGGGAGTTATAAAAATATTTAAATTGGAGAAACTTAAATTTATGATTTAGAGAATTTATTTGAGTGGGAAGAATTATTTATAATTGGCGACTTTAAGTTTAATAGTCCGAATTAATGTGTGTCGCATTTTGAGGTCGAAATTTGGAAATGACAAAAAGTATTTCGGATGACAATTCCAAGTGCGCGGTTGCATCCAGATGGGTCGAGATAGTAAGAAAAGAGTACCCGGGGGTAGTAATTGGGTCTCGGGGTATTTTTGGGCATAGACGGACCCACATGGAGTGATTCAGGCCATTTTAATTAGGCCCATATGGCCAAAAACGAGATAAAGGGTTTTAACCTAATTTGGAAAGTCTTAAACGACAGTAAACACAAATTCTAAACCTAGGGCTTGAGAGGAAAATTGGGGAAAGAAAACCAAGAGCATTTGGGAGTCTTTTGGAGCCAAATTAAGGGATTAATTTGGGGTATTCTTCATCAACCAATCTTTACACCAACGGAATCAGACCCTACGAACAATCCAGGCAGGTGGTTAACTGTTGTGATTTCTAAATTGATGATAATCAATTCATATCATAGTGATGTATAAATCAAAATCCGTTTTGGGGATAAATGTGTACAAAATGGGGTTTTTGTTCATGCAAGTATTGAATGAGATTCAAAGTAAGAATTAGTTGTGTTGTATATCTATGAGAATAGATATCTGATTTAAATGAGAAACCAGAATATAAAATGGTGGAATTTGAATCTTAAAGTTAGAATTGTAGAACAAAGTTAATGGAGATTTATGGAAAAACCCATTTTGAGAATTGTGATATAATTTGAGAAATTCATATAATAGAAAGTGTATATGATGTATAAGATCAAAGTCCAATATGCTTATGTGGTGGGATGACTTGATTAGAGGTTGAAATTAAGGTTTACAAACCTTGAATTTTCGTTAATGGTGGAATTCAGTGGGGAAGAAGAACTGCCAAGAAAGGATCGATCGATCGATCGGGGGCCATTGATCGATCGATCGACGATGGGAAAAACTTGGCAGGTCGGGCAGTTGATGCTTTGCCTTGTTTTCTTTTTATCTTGGGTATAATATTAATTGGTGAAAAACTATAGAGAAGTCAATATCTAGGGGCTCAAAAGATAGCTATTGGGAATGTGCAATTTAAGTTAAGAGTTGGGACTTAAAGTTAGAATTTTGGGTGAAACATATTTAATTTAACTATGGACCAAGTGGGCGAGTCCAGGTATGTTGGATATTATAGGTAACTATAATTGGAGAATTTATGGAGATGAATGTGTGATATATTGTGGGCAAAAATGTGGGAATGAAATTATGAGATGTAAAAATGGACCAAGTGAACGAGTCCGGGCATGTGGGTTAAGTGACACCAAAGTATTAAATTAATTATCGAGAGAGTAAATTAATTTGGAGTCGGAACATAGACCCGAGAAATATTAATTTATGGGCCAAATGAGCGAGTCCTGGGATAATGGTTGGGTGACACCAAGTTATTAAATTAATGGATGTGTTGACTAATGAAAGTAGAGTTGGAGGGTAGACTCAGAAAGCTATTAAATTAATTGATGTTGTAATTAATTAATTTAGAGTCGGATTGTAGACTCGGGAAGGGTATGGATTAATTAATGTGTAAATTAATTAAATGCGAGTCGTATCACAGACTCGGATTGGTATAAATTAATTAATGTGTAAATTAATTAAATGAGAGTTGTACCACATACTCGGTTTAGTATAAATTAATTAATGTGTAAATTAATCAACTGGAGTCGGACCACAGACTCGGATCGGTATTAAATTAATAGGTGTGTTAATTAATTTAATTAGAGTCGGACGATAGACTCGGGAAGGTATTAAATTAATAGGTGTGTTAACTAATTTAATTAGAGTTGGACGATAGACTCGGGAAGGAATTAAATTAATAGGTGTGTTAATTAATTTAATTAGATTCGGACCATAGACTCGGGGAAAATAGTATATGAATTGAGATGTGAATTAATTATATTAGAGTCGGACCACTGACTCGGATTTGTGTTAATTAATTAAGGTGTAGATTAATTAAATGAGAGTCGGACCACAGAATCGAAGTTGTGTTAATTAATTAATGTGTAAATTAATTAAATAAGAGTCGAATCATAGACTCGGGCAAATTTCATATAAATTATTGTGTAGAGTATTATTATTTAGAGTCGGACCACAGACTCGGGAAGATGGAAATTATTAAGTGAGAAAATTAATTAAGTTGAGTTGGGCCAGAGACTCGGGAAATTACAGGCTAGTGTTACGGGTTTTTAACTACACGGTAAAGTCGGGGTTTATACTATATATATACGGTGTAGTGATAGTATATATATATAGATGTGTGTATATATTCTTTGCACTATTAAATATCAGTGTTTAGATATTTACTTAATTTGTATACTCTAGTGCTATCAAATGAGGTTGCGCGATGTGGGTGAATCCCCTAGCTTGAGGAGTAGGGCGAGTATATCCCCAGGTCATAGCGTCCGGTATATGGGTGAGGGGATTATCTCACTTTCAGGGAAGGAATATGACTGCCTCCACTTCGTTTATGTTTTGGTCCAGGTTGGTGAGCGATTCCAACTTGGATAACTAGGTTATGTGAGCACACCTAGTGAGATAACACTTTAGAGGGAATCATCCGGCGAGGGTATACTCGGAGGGATGGATATACGTATGTTATATGTGTGGATGTTCTAGTAAAGGTGCGTATATAATGGTATTCAATATTATATGCGGGTAATAATACAGTGTGTGATGTATTTACTTTATATAACTTGTGACACGGTTATGTGCTTCTATTTAAGAAGCAATTATTTAAGTTAATTGTGAGATAACTTATAATTCAAGAACCATTGTAATCAAGTTAGAGTAGTATGGAAAGGGGGAGGTTATACCAGGACTAGTTGGACGGGGTAGTACAACTAGGTGGGGGTCAAGGTAACCGATAGGTGTGCACAATAGTGGAGGGGTGAGAATGTCCACAAGGGAGTGCGACACTAACTTAAATATGAAGCGCATTCATGCATTTTAAATTACTGCAGTTAATTCACTTGCTAAATATTTTCAAAATGTTTTGGGTTCTAACCCTTGCTATAAAACTATTTTCAAAACCTTTTAGGTGTCCGGCCACAGGAACGCCAGGATTGATATTCTATTCCAGGGACACGGAGCTGTGGCATATGTGTATGCTAGCAGGAGTTTGGATTAGACGCATTGTTCATTTATTCCTAGAGTAGGAATCATGTATCAGCTTCAGTGTTATTTAGGGATTGTCGCCTAGACTTCTCAGTACAGTTTTCAAATGTATTTGTTCAGGTGTTGAATATTTGTATTGGATTTCATTTTTGGTGGCCGATGGTTTATTCGGCAAATTGTTTAATTAATTATTCAGTTGAGTTTTATTCATTTGTGTGAATGGTTGATATATATTTCCGCATGAACTGTTTCGTTTAATTTAAAAGTTAAAATTGGCACTAGCTTTTGGAATACTTGGTGGTTAGTAAGTTTTAAAAAGTTTTCGACAGTGATGCTAAGGATGAACCAACTGGGATTCTTGTTTTAATTTGGTATAGGATTGATCATCCGGTATTTTATTAGGCGGAGTGTCACAATAATAACCCAATCGAAGTGACTAAAGGAAAGTCATAAGGGAAGTCAAAGCGACTAAAGGGGTCTAGAAAGGTGCCACAACCTTATCAGTACGGTTGCGGCCGTTAAGTGAATTCAGTCAGAAGACGCGATAGAAAAATTTAGGTAGGATTTTTAACCTTCCGCAACCTTGTTCAAGAAAAGTGACATTTGGATTAGGATAATATTATAAAGATACTACAGACTAGATCCAAACACTTAAAGGTGCCGCGACCCTATCCAAAAAGAGACTGTGGCATATTCATGCGGCAACAATCTATAAGAATTCAAGTGGAAGGGCTAAGGTGAAGGGAACAGGCTGCAGCCTATGTGAAGAAACCATTTAGCCCCCTTATCAAGCTCATTCAATCAAGAAAGCAATTTTAAATGTAAAAGCATCAGTTCAAGCATCAAGGCATTAAAGGAATAAAGCATGCAAATAATATACATAAACCATTGATTTTTAAAGGTGGTCGCAGCCTTGATAGTAAAAGAAGCTAAGAATCTTGGCAAAGATCAGTGTTAAGTTTACAGGCCACAGCCTTGCCCATTATTGGGATCCCATACTAGTTATTGGATGATCACAAATGTATTTTTTGAAAAATCAATTGTATGGTTCAAGCAATCAAAGATGTACAGAGGGAGCATTCATTCAAGTATTGAAGAAAGCAAAGCAGGAAAAAGAAAAAGCTACTAGAAAAGGAAGGAGGTCAACATTAAAAGTGGTCGCAGCCTTAATAGTAAAGTTATATTAATGTTAAGATTACAGACAAATGGCCATAACCGTTTAAAGAGACAATAAAAAGATAAAGAGGGACGCAACCCTAAGATTCAGTGTCGTCAATTCCATCTCCCTCTTCTCCCTCAACAGCCATCATGGTCTCTTCATCAGTTGCCGCTGCCTCAGCCTCTGCCCTTAGCCTGGATCTTTCCTCTATCACGGCCTTGATCTCAGCCACGCATTACTGATGCTCAGCATCACCAAGACCCCAGGCAAGAATCGTCTCTTTGGAGTCAGGAAAGTTTTTTATGACCCTATGCCTGAGCTCTTAGTAGCCGTGGAGGTAGGCCTTATTATTGATAAAATAGAAGTCCTTGGATCCCTTGAATGACTCCACGGTACTGTCAATGGTCAATTTAAGGGGTTTGGCATGGTCTCCCTCTATTTTATTAATTATCGGGACATGGGCTTCAGCATCGTGGGCAGCCTTGGTTTCCATCTCCTCGTATCTCTTTTGAACAAGTCCAAGCTTGATATTGGAAAATTTCACAGCTTGTGCAGATTTCGTAGACGGAGATTGGGAGACCTTGAGGGATTACGCAGCCTGCTTAAAATTTCCCTCAGCTTCCTCCTTCGCGTTGACGGCAGCTTCAAGGTTCATCTGAGCTGCCTAAAGAGCCACAACAGCAGACTTTTTGCCAGCTTCAAATGAAGAATACCTTGCACTCTCCAAGTCAGTAACATGCACCCTCTCCGCAGCCTCTTTTATTTTGTATAAGGCCTCGTACTTCCTCTTTTGAGAAATTATGACGTCCACGGCCTGCAAAGAGATAAGTTATGAGCAAGATACAGACTGTAAAAATAGAGATGAGAAGGTACTTGCACTTACCCTCAAAACACCGTGGAGACCATAATCCTCCAAGTCGTCGTGGACTTCATCCATGAGTCTGTCAAGGTCCGCGGTGTCTGGGACCCTCTTCATCCTCCGAGAAGCCCTCGCGGTCATGTCCCAAGAAGACTTAGGGTTGGGATGCCTAAGTTGTGTTCGCGAACGTCCATCAAAACCAATGCTGGTACGACATTGAGGAGGCACCAAGTTGGCATGTATTGCGATAATTAGTGGTGGGGGAGAGTTTGAATGGATTGGACCATCGGGGGTTGACATTAGCCCTGCTGCCGCCAAATTGCCCCCAATATCATCATCAAAAGTACCCTCAGGCCTCTCATGAGGGTCCAACTCCCCAACTTGGAGTTGGGGTGTGGCAGGGGTAGTTGATTCCACAATAGGTGGATTTTAGTCACTAGAAGGAACTACGGTTGAAGCCTTGGTCTTGGACCTCTTCCTCTTCCTGTGCCTAGCAGTGTTATTGAGGACAGTTACGTCCTCATCCATCTCTGCCAGTTGGGCAGCCAAAATCTTCCTGTTAACCTCCTCACTTAAAAGAATAAATGCAATAGTAAATATCTGAAGTTTAGAAAATAATTACTGCGAAACAAAATCGGTGATAGATTTAGTACCTTCTGCGACCATCTCTTTTGGTATAGATTTGCTTGGGAAGTAGTCTGGTTCAAATACAAAGGTAGAAGTTACAAGTATGCTGAATTTCTTCTCGTAAGAAGGAGCTTTCGCGGCCTTGGCAACTCTTTTCTTTTGCCGCTTCCTCAATTGAAAATTGTCAAGAACTGCAGAAAAAATACAAAGGTTAGTACAAAAGCAAAGTGGAGAATAATAGGCAAAATTATAAATAGGGGACACAACTATAATTGAGAAAATACCTAGCTTGGAGGGACACCCCCATTTTTGCGGCATCCTAAACGATCTCTCCCTCTCACTCTCCTTAGGGTGAATCTCCCACCCTTCTACAAATATGTAGAAGTATTTCCCCTTCTAGTTCTTTACACTGGTAGGCCTCCCAGAATAAAGGGTCTCATTCCTACTGCGGATGGAGAAGTAATAATACCCAGTAAATTTTACAGAGTTTTCCTTCGAGCGGTAGAAGTGGAAAAACTCCATGGGAGTAATATCTCTCTTGAATTGATTCTCCCATAGCACGATGACTGCAAGAATGGCTCTCCAGCCATTGGGATCTAATTGGGCTGGGGCTAACCTCATTGTTTGAAAAATTCTTCTGATGGGAACAGGGACGGGCAGTAACAGATCGTAAATAAAAGTGTGAAGGGGTAAGCAGACCCCATCGTCAGCAAGTGCCGTGCACAGCCTTTTCTCCACAGTAGGTGCTGAGCACATCAAGCCCTCAGGAAACTCGAAGGCCTAAGCTACTTGATTAACCCATTATTGTGTCATAAAGTTATGGATGTGAAGTGAAGCAGGAGGCCTCTCAGCCCTCCCAAATGGGCCAGCTAGTTCATCCCTAACATTAGTTGCACCCCTAACGCGTCTTTATCTTCTACCTCCATTGGTTGGTTACTAGAATTGGCCTCTTCCTCCATAACCGCAGAATCTGAGTCTGAGTCTAGTACTATGAAGTTGGGGCAATCCTTCATTTGGCAAGGCCCTATGGACTTCAAAGGAGGCACTAAAGGAAGTTCAAGAAGAGAGGCTCCAAAATGTTTTTCTCGAAAGCCTCTAAAAAATTCATCTAGGTCAAAGTTCATACGGATGTAGAAGTACCTGAAAAGAACAATCCGGAATTAGGTGCCGCAGCCAATATGGTATTAAGGCCTCTTAGAGGCTGCGACAGGTGCAATGATATATCAAGTTGAGGACGAACAAGAAATATTAGGCCAAATGGGATAAGTACACTAAGTGTTGGGTTCTAAGGCCATAAAAGAGAATTATCGCCACGACATATTGATTTAATGGAAGGTATTATTTTCTTACATGTTGTAGTTACTATGGGCTAAAACACTGCTGACTCTAATCTGAGAACCTAAGGAGAATATTGTCAAAACTAGTTTCAAAAGACCATAGTTATCAAACTACGGGATAAAATTCCACGGGGTCTAAATCTAAGAACCTCGGATTACCCTATCAAAAAGAGGCTACAAGCCATGTCCATCACTTATCACATGCCACAGCTAGGGCTTAAACCAATGTTGGAATGTTGCATGTATTAAGGGCAACCCTAGATTACTAAAGGGGTATTTTATCATACCGCAACCACTCACTCAAACAATTTAGTATCTAGTGTTAATTCATTCAAAGATTGAAGACCCAGAATGTGAAGGGTTTATTTAAGAACATCAAGAACAGTTATATGATTTCAATGCGATTTAACACAAATACATGCCAAAAAAATCTAATTTAAGTTCAGACTTAGAAAACATGATTCAAGTTCAGATATAGCAGATATAATCTAGAAAAATCTAATATAAGTTCAGATATAGAAAACATGATTCAAGTTCAATTCAAGGCTATTGAAGAAATTCAGTTAAAGGTAAATGCTGAAATTCAGAAGTTAAGATGATGAGTTGTGAATTGTGAACTGAAAAGGCTATTGAAGAGGTTGGTAGTTGAGAAAATTACCTGGAAAGGAAGAAATAGACAACGCTCAGCCTCAAACCACCTCGAAACACCTTAGAACCACCACACACAGCTTTCGAAAGTCACCGAAAAAAGCAAGGGGAAGAAATGGACAGAGTTCAACTTTTGATTTGATCTCAAGGTTTTTAGAAACGTAATGAAGTCCACGACCGGAATAATTTATATAAGAGGGTGCGGGAAGATTAAGCGTCACCCTGGAGGTACCGCGGCACCTTTAGAAGATGACTACTCAGGCATAACCTCAATCGAAATCTCTTGGCACTGCGACTTGGGGGCTTATTTATAGTACATATATAGTACCTCTCCGCAAAACGTGTGCAATGGCAAGTAAAGAAGTTTATAGGCCACGGACCCAATCACCACAGGGTGCGGAACTTATAGGTCATCCTTCATACACGGTGTGCGGCACCTATATCCAGAGCCGCACTAACAGGCCGTAGCCTACTACAACATATGGTGCGACACCCACAACTCTGACCTCACAAGTACCTTGTGCAACATATGCCACTGGACCACTATCGCAACCCTTCAGTTACGGGATGCGGCCCCCTTTTACATATTACAGGGTGCATACCTATTCTATTCACTAACAGGCTGCATCCCCAATCCATTATAGTAATTACACAGTACATGAACCTCCTATAAATAAAGGTCCACTCCTCGAGATAGTAGATTCCTTGGAGCCCAGTTCAGGTTCCACAATACCGACGAAGCCTCGCCAAATTCTCTCAAGACAACCTTAACATACGGCTTTGGGGGATATTCACCTACATCGTATTCATACCTCCGGCTCTCCCGGAACCGCTACAGTCATGTATTCTTCTCTCTCATCTATCTTGTACGCCCATTCTAGCATTATAAACTTATACATTAACGATATGAATATAATGAGAGGGAGGCACCAAAATGGATGTAGGCTCTTT
The DNA here is from genome assembly GCA_949130495.1 of Sambucus nigra. Lineage (NCBI taxonomy): Eukaryota > Viridiplantae > Streptophyta > Magnoliopsida > Dipsacales > Adoxaceae > Sambucus > Sambucus nigra. The sequence continues at coordinate 387,595,425 of OX422207.1, read as the reverse complement.
TATAGCCGAACCACTCTATATTTTGTGTTCATGTATCTTTACTTGTTTTATTTCTATTCTTTACTTGACTTGCTGATATGAGAACGACTTATGGGCGATTTCTCGTATCATCGGTAATGATTTACATTTTTTACTTACCGAAACTAAAATTATCGAATTTTTTGTGGTTGGTTTTGGTTTAAACATTTAAAAAATTGATTTACTGACTGTACCATACCGAAACAAAATACCAAAATTAATGTACTGAAAATAGGGTTAATGTTATGACTCTCATTTCACAAAACAACCCGTTCCTTTCTCCTCCCTCACAGGGTTAGTGTTAAATGTCCGTGGTCCTTTGATCATAAGAACAGTTAGTCTGATCATAATGTTGTGGTTGTGTGAGGCAGATTGTATTCATGGAATGTAAGGTATGCATATCCATAGATGAAGAAGTGGGAAGTGAAAGAAACAAAGAATGTGAAGCGTTTTTATTTTGGTTTGTTATTTAATATGACGATCCGTATTGATATATATTCGAGTTATTTGGACAATAGTGTAACTTGAATTACAATTTGTGATATTTATTTTGGATTTTAATGTTTATATATAGTTATTGAGACAACATAATTATGTAGGTTATTTTATGTTATTTTTAAAGATGCATATAAATTTTTTTTGGTAAGTGGTACAAAAAATTACCATTATGTACCGAGTAGTACTAAATTTACCGTGAAGAGAAATTTACTGAAATCTATTGTATTTTTCGAAAAACTACTAAACGGGTTGGTTTTGATTTATGGGCTGGTGTACTAGCTAGTAAAAGTGGTAATTTTGGTTTGATGATTTCAAAGTTGGTATGGTATTGGTATGCTCCATTTACTGACCAAACCGATCGAAAACCAACCCAAGTCATGACACTGTATGAAACCTATATTAACTTGATGGTGATGTGACCAATTTTGAGCCCTTTATTTTAAACGAATGGCATAGATAAACAAAAATTTACATGGTAAGGTTATAATAAATCATATTTTCATGATTTTTATTTATTAATTAAAGACTATATTGATAAATGGAATGAATTATTACTTGCATGATTTGGTAATAATAAAATACATTATTTATATGGTAATTAAATTTGGCATGTGATGTGATTTTTGTGTCACGTGTTATAAATAATTAATTGGTAGCATTAATTATATGACGTTGAAATTTGTGTCATATGTATAATAATTACGTGAGTATTTTATTTATGTCGTGAGGTACTGACGCGACTAAAAATATGTCTCAGAAATGCGTTCACTCTAGGCTCAAGTGCAAGCCTGTCGCTCAAGTAATAATCCGACAAGTCGGGTATCGATCCTCAGGGAAATAAGACAACGAAGTTGTGACGACGGGAAAAGATGAAGGAATCCTAACCTTGACTCTAAAAATAAAGGGAAAATGTTTTGGTTTTGGGATGACTACAACTAAGTGCAATTATGAAATTATGAAAAAGATGAAATTATACTAAATTACCTAAAATATAATTGAAAGATGATTTGAAAGTTTTGAACTAAGTGATGAGAAAAACAGGACGGGAATACAATCCCCCAACCCTAGTGTATTGCAGTTATAATACTAATCGTAAATTTAACTAATTAATTTGACCCAAAATTTATTACTCCCAAGCATTACATATACGAGGTTCAAGCCCGTGTCATACTTAATCTGAGGACGAGTAAATCGGTATCGCGGTAGTGACACTCGAATTGCATTCAAAATCATCCCGGTTATCCAGGGGCAAACGAGATATAAAGATATACAATTGTTATGTTCCTACGCAATACAGTCATAATCATTCACTAAATTCAGAGGACTAATTTTATACACATGCAACTAACACATCAGGCTGGGTTCATGTATCCCGGCCTTAGAAAATCTAGCCTAGCATGCTGAAAGTAATGGAAACAATGTTTGATTTGTAGAAAAAAATGATTAACTATGGAAAATTGGCAGAATGATGTAAAACAAAATTAAACAGACGAAATTACTTACTAATATTACCAAAGCACTCAAAGTATTAACTGGAATTACTCGTAATTACTGAAATCTGATCAAAGCTTCAATCTTGGGATTAAAAGACCAAACTGTATCTAAACTAGGGTTTCTGGAAAAGTAAGTGAAATTACACTAATTCTCTGTCCTTATAATAATAATAAAAATGGGTTTTCATACCCTACAATAATTCAAGAGTTTCAGCTGGACAAGGATTCTTTTTCGGAGAAGATAAGATTTGGAAATCTCGATAGTCGGACCGGTCTGCCTCCAAGGCGGATCGATTCTTTTTATTTCCAGGAGGACCGGTCCGGGCGTGGACCGATTCTTTTATTTTTCACCTTCTTCGATTTGCTTTCGATCCGAGGTCTACTGGAGTTTTGCAACACGGACCGGCCCGGGGCAGGGGCGGACCGGTCTGCCTGTTTGACGTTTTGCTTATATTTTGTTTCGGGATTCCTATTGAGGTGCCGTTTCTTCCTATGTGCTCATGAATGTGATATCTTCAACTTCTCTTTAGGTACCTCATTCGAATTCCGGGTGGAAATTACACTTTTGCCCTTTTGACTTTCCTTCTTGTCTTTCTTGATTCTTTCGGTTTCCTTCTTCCGTTTCTTGACATCAAATACTTGTAAAATCGCTACGAAATACCAGAAACTCGGTGTACTCGTTAGGATTAGTCAATAGCAAGATTATAAGATAAAGTCAAATCGATTACTTTGTTCGAGGTGATAAAAATACCTAAATTAAGGGATAAATTAGGAAGAATTTATGCCTAATCAGGTACTACCGCATGGTGTGAGGTATTACTCTTTGGATTGGGCTATGGATATGTGTTTTTAGTACTTTCTATTGAGTGTATGAGGTAGGTATACCTTGGAGTGGAAATTTTAGAAATGATACGACAATACGAAACGAATCGACATGTAATTGATCCAAAATTGACATGATATTTCATATTCGTGTCGAGTTTTTTTTACATGAAGTCGTTTCGTGTTCGTGTCAAAATTATGAGTCGTGTAAGTCGTGTTAATCCTGTTTTAGTCGGGTTTTCTTAGCTATTTATATTTAATTTAGTGTAAAATTTATGAAATCATGTTAGTCATGTCGTGTTCATGTTAGATAAAAAACAATACGAAGTCGTGTCGTGTCATGTTCGGGTCAAAAATACAAATTGTCAACCCTAGGTATACCTATGGGATAAGTTTTGGACTACTTTGGGTAGTATTTTGAAGTTATTTGGGGGTCCAAAATTACGCCTATTAGTGACCCGCGGGTGTAAGTAATTTGAAAGGGTATTAACCCTCATTAGTTGAACACTTTACACTGTAAGGGCATGATTTTATAAATGTCCGTTATCAATTGAGTATGTTATATACTGTTACAACCGTCGAAGAATTATTCAAGTACATTTAAGCATAAAGACGGATTCGAATATCAAGCTTCTTCAACATTCAAGCCTCTACAAGGTTAATTTTGGTGAGAAAATATTTAAGTCCTTTTATGGTTCATCTAAAAGTGTTTGGGATTTTTAACTGTTTTTAATTTTTTTTTATTCATATCAGACACCTTTCCGTAGAAAAATCATAACTAATTCATAAAAAATCAGAAAAGGACGAAACTGGCGCCCATATGTTCGTATCGAAATTATCTACAATTAGGGACTTGTTTAATATTTCGTTCAAATGAGATTGGATCTCATTCGATTGAGAGAAGGATCTCGTTCAAACGACATCGTATGTCGTTCGAACGAGAAGAGTTATTTTCTGACATGTCACCGCCTTGCTTTTTAGTATTTAAAGGGTGTAAGACTACTGGATTTTGTGTGGAGAAACACTGGTTTCAAATAAAATACAATTTTGAGTGTTTTACTTTATTCTCCATCCTTTTGAGAGTTCAATCTCTTGTTTTACAATTCACAATATCCCAAGTACTTTTGTGTGAGTTGTTTTGGAACCCAATATACAAGCTTGTTGAAGTTTACTCTTTGTAGAGAGGATAAACCTACATCGAACTAAGATCAAATTATGGAGTGTCGTGGCATTCCTGGGCTGAAGAGTAGGACTGCAGTTCTTGTGGGATAAGTTGCGTGTGAACCAATGCTAACGTTTACGACCGACACCTGTGGGTATTCGTAAGTCAAGTGTATTTTTGATGTAATCCGATTGTAACCTTTACTTTACAAATTATAGTGGAAAGAAAAGGTTTTCGCCCTGCGGTGATTTTTTCCTTAACTTGGTGTTTCCAACCTTTGCATGCTTCTTGCTTTATGATTCCATATCACTTAGATGCATGTTCTAGGATTTAATTAAAACTTGGGTTTTATTAAATATGATTTTATTGATACACAATTAAAATTGGTTTATTTGAGAAGTCTCATTAATTCCGCTGTAGCGGCTCTTTCAAATTGGTATCAGAGCGGGTAGAGCTAATTTATCGCGTTTGATCCTGTTTTCTGAATATTTTGTTAAAAAATCATTTTTTGATCTTGTTTTTCCTAAATATGTCTTTTGGAGGATTTGACAACTTTAGATGTCACTTGTCTGACGGAATTATTTGGAAATCTCGTTTGAAATCTTCTTTCAAAACTCTCATTAAAAAGAAAGAATCTGAGAAATGTCTTTGTTGTGAGGGGATGGGCCATAGCACGGATGAATGCCCCACCAAAGTTAAGGGTGAGTTTTAGTAATCCAGTTACCCATGTTTCGACCCTTAGCGAGAGTGACCCGAGTGAAGAAAATTTCTATGCAAGTAAGCGTGCCCTTCCAAACTGTGTGTTTATTTTTGAGAATGATGATGATACTTCTTCACATGACTCAACCACTGTTAGTGAATCCCATAAAAGTGAGGGTGATGGGAGTATAGATGAGCATGACTTGCAAGTGGCTTTCAATGAACTTTATACTGAATCTTTAAAAATAAATAAAGAAAATTTAAAATTGAAAGATCAATTGAAAGAGCGTGCTTTAAAAAATAATGATGTGTTAGTTGAAGATCTTAGGGATCGTGAAAAAGTTATGAGAGAGAAGCTTGAGTACTTCGAGGGAGAGAGAGAGATAGTCTTCGAGGGGTGATGGAGGCTATGAAAAAAGAGCTTCTTGAGTTTGAGGATTCTAGGCATTTGCTCGAGTCAAGGATAGGTGAGCTAGAAGATAAATTAAAATATTCGAGTAAGGTGAAATTTGATTTGGAGACTAGGTCTGAAAAGCTTGATAAGATTTTAGGCACTGTTGAAATAAAAAAGGATAGGGGTGGGATTGGTTTTGAAAAATAGGTTACACCCATTCCCACACGTGTGAGAGGGCCTCCTAGAATTGTTAAGAAAGAGGCACCTAAGTTTCTTAGGAAAGAACCCCATAGGAACATCGTAAGAGAGCCTCTTAGGATCATTAGGAGAGAGCCACCTAGGAATTTGAGGAGAAGGACGCCTTTAGGTAACACTCACCGCTCGATTTACACTTGCACATATTGTTGTAGGAAAGGTCATCTTAGGCATTTCTATTGTAAGCTTTTGAATAGACCTAGGAAACATGAAGAGAGAGTCACACTGGTTCCCCAAACCCCCATACTCCATTACACATCAATTTGGGTTAGAAAATTGGGTTTAGAGGCTTATGGTCTTTTGTGCACGACTCTCGTTTTCTTGCACGTGATGTGAGATCTTTTGGATGATTTTGTTGATGTTTGTTATACGCTAGTTGTGCTTCTTGATATATTCTTACTATTGTTATGACTGACTTTGTTGTAGTTTACATTGATTTTTTATGTATGCTACTGTTTTTATACTCTGTTAGCACCTTCCAAGTATTTTTTTCTAGGATTTTATTCACTAGGCAAACACTACATGACTTTCTCGAAAAACTGAAAAATTTGTAATCTCGTTCGAACGAGATGTTGTCTCGTGCGAAGAAGCTGTCGTTCGAACGACAGGCTATTTCGTTCGAGCAACCCCTAGAGATTTTTTTTCTCTGTTTGCAGTACCCTGTGTTCATCTTCTTAGGTTTATTGGTACTGATGGTTGCTTCTGGAACAATTTATATGCAGTTATTCTTAGTTTTCATGCTTAGTTGCTTATACTGCATTGCCCATTTAATCATACCTATTTTGATTGATTGATCCATTTGTGTGATTTATTTTTGCCAGCATAGGATGTCTGACATGATGATATTATGCCTATTGCTAATTGTAATACTTTTGTCATATACTTTTCGAAAAACCAAAAAGATTTTCATTTTTGAAAATTTTTGAAAAGGACAAATATAGTTTTGTATTTTGTTTTTCACTCTATATGAATGGACATTTAGGATGACCAAGTCACAACTTCATGCCATATCCATGTGACATTTTAATAAGTGTTTTGAGACAACATATGATGTCATCCATGTGCTTTACAATGTTTGGAGTCATTGAGATGTAATTAGTTGTTACTTCATACATGTTTGACTCATTATGTCCTGTATTGCACACGTGCACGAATTTGTTTGATTATTATACTTGTCTATCACATGTTGGTCGAGTGTTTTCATCTCAATCCTGTCCTTAAAACGAACCAAGTTCAATAATACGAGAGTAATATAAGTAGTGCATGTAAAAATTATTGACCTCTAGAAATTTAATTAGGACCTAAAAAAGTGAGGAATTAAAAATTATCCGGGGTCAAATGAGGTTTGAAAAGAGCCCTCACAAAAATTAAGGCAATAAAAAGATGAAATATGCCAAAATTTGGGCCAATTGGTTTTCTCTAAGTTGTGAATTTAGTACCTCATTAAATATAAAAATTGCATTATTTTATATGAGGGAGTTTTGTGGAAAAAGTAATCAATGGGTTTGCAAGTCCTTTGAAAAGTTCTCGAAACGACACTAAATTATTTTGGACGTTATTTGTGTGAAAATCACTTAGGCTTTGATTTATTGATTTAATTTAGTCGATATCATCTAAATTCAGCAACTTTACACCTAAGGATGATTTTGATGTTCATTCGATAGAAGTACACTTATACATCGTGCACATATGCTTGATTGAGTTTTATTACCTATTGAATTTGTTCACACCCATTCATTCCATATCCATGATTTGGTTGTCTTAATGTTATTCATGGTGTGTTTATTTCTGTAAATTATTTTTGTTTGAAAAAATTGAAAAGTAGTTTGTGGATCCTTTGAGTATATTTTCCACATGCGCGTAGTTTAATACATATTTATACTATGTATCGTGACACTCCATATTTAGCTTTGTTTATTCTTTTCCTCGTCTATTTTGGAAAAATAAAAAAGGGGAGAACGTATTATGACCTTATGGGGGAGTTTTTTATGGGGGAGATTTGAGATTTTATATATAATTTCTATTTTATTTATGTTTATCTCATTTCAAACTCGATACGTCACGAATGTATTTTCTTTGTCTCATGTGAATAGGTACGGAGATTGAAGATTATTGATGGCAGACCCTGATGAAAAAAGCTTTGAGATTTGAAGATTTGATGTTGAAGATTTTTGAAGAGAAAGTTCTAGTCCTACGTGTTTAGTACCTTGTCACTTTTGGGTTCATAGTAGGGTATTAGATTTATATCAGCATTTTAGTTTGATAATTTGGATTGTTTTTATTTTTTACCGGCATAGACATAGGGGGATATTTATAAGGACATGATTTTTATAAATGTCCATTATCAATTGAGTATGTCGTATACCGCTACAACTGTCGAATAATTATTCAAGTTCATTCAAGCATTCAGACGGATCCGAATATCAAGCTTCTTTAACATCCAAGCCTCTACAAGGTTAATTTTGGTGAGAAAGTATTTAAGTCCCTTTATAGTTCATCTAAAAGTGTTTCGGATGTTTAAATATTTTTGAATTTTTTTTGAATTCATATCAAACACCTTTTCGTAGAAAAATCATAACTAATTCATAAAATGTCAGAAAAGGATGAAACTGGCGGCCACACGTTCGTTTCGAAATTATATACAATCATGGACTCGTTTGATAGGTCGTTCAAATAATATAGGATCTCGTTTGAATGAGATAAGTATCTCATTCAAACGACATCGTACGTCGTTCAAACGAGAAGAGTTATTTTCTGACATGTCATCGCCTTGATTTTTAGTATTTAAAGGGTGTCAGACTCCTGGATTTCATGTGGAGAAACACTGGTTTTAAATGGAATACGATTTTGAGTGTTTTACTTTATTCTCCAATCTTTTGATTGTTTAATCTCTTGTTTTACAATTCCCAATATCCTAAGTACTTTTGTGTGAGTTGTTTTGGAACCCAAGATACAATCTTGTTGAAGTTTACTTTTTGTAAAGAAGATAATCCTACACCGGACTGAGGTGAAATTAGGGAGTGATTCGGTATTCCTGAGCTGAAGAGTAGGACTTCAGTTCTTTTGGGATAGCTGCATGTGAACCACTGCTGACGACTGCGACCGACACCCGCAGGTATTCGTAAGTCAAGTGTATTTTCGCTGTAATTCGATTGTAACTGTTACTTTACAAATTATAGTGGAAAAAAAAGTTTTTGCCCTGCGGGTATTTTTTCCTTAACTTGGTGTTTCCAACCTTTGCATGCTTCTTACTTTATGATTCCATATCACTTAGATGCATGCTCTAGGATTGAATTAAAACTTGGGTTTTATTAAATCTGATTTTGTTGATACACAATTAAAATTGGTTTATTTGAGAAGTCGCATTAATTCCATTGTAGCGGCTCTTTCATACGCACATAACACAAACCCTAGTCTCCCTATATATTTATGAGGAATTGGTAAGAGTTTGGGAGAGTAAGAACAAGGTATCAAGAGCAAGAATCACTCGTTAGTATGGTTCATATAATAAATCTCTTGCTTTATCACGTATAAAATGCAACTTGTTTATAGTTTCATTGCCATAATTATGTAGTTGGGTTTAAACACATGATTATGTTTCACTTGACATACTGGGAAGTTGTATATTTGTTACTATATGGATTTTATGTAGAGCAACCAAATCTGATGCATTAAGTGGTTATAACTTTGTAAAAAAAATCCTATTTATATGTTTAGAACTTATTTAGTTAAATACGAAATTTATGTGGAATTGATGAATCATTTATTTGAAGAAAATTTGATGACTTATGATGATTTATTGATCAAATTCGGAGTTATATTGAACCTACATGTTATATAGTTGATGTAAGTCATAGATCCATGTTTTAACCTTAATAATGATCATTAAACATAGTAAATCTTGTATGGATTTTTTGTTTGATGTGTATCAGGTTGGGTTAATTTGATGTTTAGGAATGATTTGGGGTGAAAGAAATCGAATCCTAGGGCTTTTGGATGATTTAGGGGATTTCAGCCCGACAGGCTTCAACTGGGCTATGTTCGGCGGTGGTACGGGCGATGACATTATAGTCGTGTTCATGAATGAGGGCAGTTTTCATATGTAACTTCCCGGCTTGGATTTATGGGTTACCTTTAATGCCCCGACCCTAGTCTATGGGTTACACGTAGTTTCAAGATAAACTATGTGTGGTATCCATGGGGAGCATCTTGAAGTCCAAGTATTCAAAACTACTAACGTAAAAGAAAAAAATTACTTATATATATAATGCCCTCAAAATACTAACCTGCTCTCACCTACTGTAACAAAGTGAGGGTGTGAGCCTATACCTCGTGGAAAATATACAAACGAAACATAGAATTGAAGGGCAGAAAGGATTCTCATACACTATAACCATATACATGTGAAAATATGTATGTATCTATATATGTACAACTTTGGAAAATACATGTTCTAATATATTAACCATTTTATCTCCGAAAATCTTATTTATTCATATTAATTTACCTTAATCTTGTGAAAGGACTTCCTTTACTCATTCTTAATAAATCTCACTTCATTTAACACACCCAGCTCAACACTAGAAACCGATACATTTGATTTATCCAAACACAATCATTTATCGGAATCACCTTTTTTATATATTTAAACACACTTTAGTTTTTTCGCTGAAGGTCACCATTTCAGCACATGCATCCACCATGTTAGAAAACACTTATTTGTCATTTGAAAATATTTTCAACACATTCTTCTGTTAATTATGGGTTTATGTTGCTTAATCACCCATTTACTACTCACTTAGTTTACCCCTTTTCCTTATCTGATGAACATTAATAGATTTACGCATTTACTTATCCATTTCAGCTTTATCAGAACATTAATTACATTCATTCAGGTTAGGTTGTACTAACATATTTTTACCACACAACCCATTTATTGACATGTTCTATTTTTCTTTATCTTTTTCTCAGAATCTTTCTATACCGCATACTTCAACGGACTCCACATCGCCGACTATGCGCACCATATGCTCTGACTAGTGTTTATGGATTTTCACCTGAGGGCTTCGAGCCCTTCTTACCTTTCCCAATGTCATTCAAGTTCCTTTTAATGTGTTTAACACTTTACAAATGTCTACATTATTCCACCTTTCCTTTTTCCCCGATCGAAGCCAAAACTCGGGACTTTACCACCCTATTTGTGTTACACTTTGAAAATCAATATTTCATGTCCTTTGCACTTTAACCTTGATTTTTATTCCAAAAATCATATCCATTTAGGACCACTTTGCGTAACACATTTTCAACATTTTTATTTCATAAAAATATTTCACTTTAAGTAAAATTGTCATTTTACCCACTTGTTTTCAAAATCATGTTTTACTGAATTTTCACAAGTGTTAATTTCTCACAAAACAATATTAAGTTACTCATCCTAAATCCTTAAGTGTTTTACACCTTAACACCTTTTTAACCTTGGAGTAATATCGTTCTTATTTGGAAACATATTTATCCCTTTAGTTCATTCCAATTTCATAAGTGTTAATAATTTTCTACCAACTTTCCCATATTTACCCATTAACACTTAATGAGTATTTTTATCAACATTTTTCAAAACACACATTTATTTACTTTTTCAGTCAAGAAGTCTAACTATACCCAAAGATTACTTTTATAAGAAAAACACCATTTTCTTTATCAATATACATAGTCTTATAATCTTATGTTCATCATATCCTTTTGTCCCAATTTCACACACTTGAAGACTAAATTTCTAACTTTCTTATTTCATGTTTAAACCCAATAAAAACCTCCTTTGAACTTGTTTATACATTTCATTCCAAAATGCTCAAAGTTTATATGAATGAGAAGATAGATTTAAAACCCAAAAATCCTACTATATGGTTTAAACATACATTTCATCTTGGAAAATCATTATACTTGTAAAAATATATTTTTAAGGCACAAACGATATTTTTATTTCTTCAACCTCAACAAATGTCTATTTTTCATAAAACCTTCATTTTTGCAAGAACTTTGAAATATTATTATTTCACCAAATATTTACCAAATTAAACCATCATTATCAAATATTTTATTTAATAAAACGTTTAACACCAATATTTCTAGAAAATGCCCATTTTCATAAAAACAGTAACTTTCAATATTCCAAAACCTTAAAATATTTACTTATTCTTTATTTTCAACAAAATATCATTTTTTCAACATTTTTATTTCATAAAAGTTTTCATTATCTTCTATATATTAATTACACCATTTAACTAAATGCAACCTCTTCAAATAGTCTAACTACAACACTATTATAAGCAAATATAATCTTAACATAAGAGTAAGATTTTTCCCACCTCTAATGGAGCTCCAAAATGATAGGCATGGAAGGTCTAAGAAGACGACAACCTCCCACCTCCCAAGGTGGCCTCAAGGAGGTCGTATCACTCCAAAAGTATGCTCCATTAAGCCTCCAAGCAAAAACCCACTTCAACTCCATTAAAACCCACCCTCATCTTCTCAAAAAATTCCCCAAATACTCCTCTAAAATTCATAGCCCTTCTTTATAAATGGTGAAAATGGGTATATTTGGTTTAAATATGGAGGAATACATCATAAAAATTGTGGTTTATGGGTGGTCTATGGTGGAGGAGTGGTGGCTTGGGGGTGGTGGAGGTGGAAGACCACCTACCTTTCTCTATCTCCTTCGTCCATTTTATCCCAACAATAAATAAGACTAAATCACCCAAACAACCCCTAATAAAACACTTCCTAAGGTTATAATTCCCATTTTCCCCTTTTGGGTTGATCTGAGCTCGACAGATCAAAGATCCAATGACCCAAATTGTGATAGCGCACAAGGGAAGCTCTGATTAAAAACTCGACAAATGTCATTCGAACGACTTTCCTATGTCATTCGAACTACTTAGGCTATGTCATTCCATTCTTGGATTTCACGACCTTTCACGCGACTTGCTACTGTAAGTCAGTAGCATGTTGTTAAAAGCCCTGTATCTCGCGACCCTTTTCGCGACTCACCCATGTCGTTCAAACAACGCCCTCTTGTCATTTGAAAAATTCTTTTTCTTATTCATTTATTTTTCTCCAATTTCTCCCACAATTCTTCCATAGTTATAATTAACTCCACCTCATTTATATTTCAAATATAATTTAATGCAATTTTTTAGACAGGGTATTACATTACCCATAGTCAACCCGGTCCGACCCGAGCATTCGGTGGAAATGCAATGAAACAACCTGTATAATTTTTGCTAGTTCAGTTTTAATTTAATTAAAATTTCACTTGTTTAGCATGCGATTCCAGTTCCAAAATAAACTACGCAAGGGACCCATGGGGAGCTCCCCGAAGTCTAAGCAAACAAAGTTACTAACGTAAAATAAAGAAAGTACTTACCTGTATAATGCTCTAAAAATAGGAAATTTCTCCCAAACTGCCGTAACAAAGCGAGGGTGTGAGCTCAGTGAAAAAATATACAAATGCTGTATAGAATCGAACGACATAAATGAGACTCTAACACGTTATGCCTACATACACATGAAACTACCTTGTGTGTGTGTGTGTGTGTGTGTATATATATATATATATTGCAACAAATGGTTTTACTTCTGAAAACCTTATTTATCTAGATTAATTTACCTTCATCTTATAAAAGACAACCTTTTTCTAATTTTAGCATTTCTCTCTTTATTTAACACACTCGGTTCAATACTTGAAACCACTACATTTGATTTAACCAAAACCATTTCTTTACTGAGATCACTTTTATTATTTTATCGAATAGATATTAGTATTTTCGTTGTAACCCACCCTTTCAACACACGCGAAGACTATGTTAGAAAATACTCATTTAATCTTTGAGAACCTTTTACAACACATTCTTATGTTAATTATGGGTTTAGTGTAATACCCCTTATTTATGAGTAATTATTTTTATATTAATTGCCATGTGGGTTAATTATGTAAAATAAAGGAAATTGAAGTAAATATTACTTTAAGTGATTTAAGAGATAATATTTACTAACTTTTGCATATTTACTATTAAGTGAATGTAAATAGTGTAACATTATATTTTGTTGCGTCGTTGTGCTTTAAGCGACGGTTATGACTTATATCCCGATTGGGTTATTATTAAAGAGTTAATATGACATTGGAACATAAAAATAATGTACGATACTCCGAATTCCAGTTTAGAGGGCATGGTGAGTCCGAAAATGGTTAAGATAGTCAAAATGAGTACCAATTGTGTTTTCGGGTTCCGGGGTACTTTTAACTAGTTATAATTTAATTATGATGTTACGAGTCAGTTTAATTGTGTATTATCATTTAAATGCTGGACTTAATGTATTTGAGGTATTTTAATCTTCCAATAGCATTTATTTCTCATTTGTGCATTTCCAAACCTAGAGAGAGTTAGAGAGAGAGAGAGAGAGCTTGGGAGAAAGAGAAGAGAAAATAGAGAGTTAAAGATTTGGGGCTTGGAATCATTGCTACGGGAAGAGAATCCGAGGCTACAATCTTTAGGCAAGTTTCTAACTTGCATATGTATGATTGAGTGTGAATAATTTTTATATATAGTTGTGTTCTTGATATTTAACCATTAATGGGTTTTGATGATTTTGGTGTTTATTAAACTTTGATTTAGATATTATTGAGTTGGACATATTAGTTAGTTGTTGTGTAGGAATGATTTGGTGAAATTATTAATTGAGTATGTTCAGAGAAGTGGAAGAAAATAGGTTTGGGGATTTATGGTTCATATCCATCTCGTAGCCCCATCTGGGGAATCCGACCAGGGCGAATTGATTCACCCTCCTTAGCGAATCGATTGGCTAAACATGGTGGTTACAGGTCTGAGGAACCAAGTCGATTCGGTTTAAGTCCGAATCGATTCGGGCTGAGAGAGAAGGTTGGTTTTCTCATCCGAATCGATTCACTTCTGAGCGAATCGATTCACTATCAGGGGCGAATAGATTCGACCCTAGGCGAATCGATTCAAAAATCCTGCTATTTTATAGGATTTTTCCAACTTAGTTTTTAGCCATTTTCTTTTAGGTTTGAGGCTTAGGAACCTTCTCTTATGAAGTAATAAAGAGTATTAGAGTCTTATATTAGGGGGATTTATAACATAGATTAATAAGGGGGTAATTGGGCTTATCTCGGGGGCTATTTAAAAAAAGTTAGGGTCTTTTTCATCTAGTAAGCTAGCCTACAACTAAGGGAGAGTTGGGTGGTATTGTTTAGGACTTTTAGAGACTAGTTTGAGGAAAATTACACTTGGTAGCATATCGTGTTGTTGTAAACTCTCGGAGGCTAGTATGGGGGAAATTAAACTTTATAGCTAATATCGTTAGGCACATATGGTTCCGGATATAATAAATGTACATATTAAACTGGCATATCTTGTGATTTATGGCTTATATATACATACCTCTCTAAATGCTATCATAATGGAAGTTACGCGAATGAGGTAAATTCCATGGCTAGTGAATGCTGGGAGAATGTAGTCCTCGGCCATAGGACCGGTGGTTACATTGAGGGGTTGTTTTATTCGAAGTGAGGTAATTTCGGGTATGGTTATGACTCACTATCGAAGGTATATGGCCTCTTCCCATGTGATGTGATTTAGGGTTCCCAGGTGGTCTTGATGTTAGGCCCTGAAAGATGATAGCATTTAGGGGCGCATCCAGTCGGGTGACTCCCAGAAGGATGGTCTTAGAATCTTTACATGATGATTGAAACTATTCTTGAGAATGTGGCATTTCATAAATGAGTAATGCATTTATAAATCAACTGTGTGGCATATGATTTCCCAATGTTAGATGGACTTGTGAAGTTATACTTTATGAATTGTCAATTTAGCACGTCAAAAATGGAAATTAGCGATTTGTCTTAAATTGATGAGTAGTCTAACTTAATGAAATGTTATGACGCTAGGATGTGCACTTAGATGAGACGTGAGGATGATTCTGATTATGAAGGGCGAACCTAACCTGTTTATGATGTTTAGTATTCATAACTGTTATGCATTTTATTCACACGTAATACTTGTTGCCCCAGTTGTTATTTATACTTGTTGTAATACTTGATGTGACCTTTTTGTATTAGTCTGTAAACCGACAACTTTTTTGGTTATGTTTTGTATAGTGGTTATTAAACTGTTACTTGTTTTCATTCATATCCGCCTTATGTTATAAATTGTATTGCCTAAATTGTTTTTATTAAACTTGGAAAATTAATTGACATCCATTTTCTGAAATAATTGGTGGTTATCTCCTACTATTATTTATTCGACAATGATGCTAAGAATGGACCATTTATGATTCCCATAATTATTGGAGTAGCGGACTAACCACCTCTTATTTTAATAAGCGGGGTGTCACAGATGGTATCAGAGCATCAGGTTTTTAGAGTCCTTAGGATCTATGCAGACTTATCACGTTCTACCGTAGCGTTCTTTGATATAGAGCCCTATTGTTAGGACTATTTTTTTTCCTGTGTTTATGATTTTACCGTGAGGATAAATTATTTTAGCTGTATCCTGATTCAGTTACTTTTTCATCTTAGATGCTGCCTAAACGAGGTCACCCGACAAGGGTAAATCGAGTTGCAGAGGACGTAGTGCCCCCACCACTGCAAGGCACGATGAATGCGACAGAGGTTGCTAATATTGTTGCCCAAGCAATCAACGCGATAATGACCGCTATGTCACAACATCTTCTACGTGCGCAACAACCGACCGTACTGCTGGTTCAAGCCCATACGGGACCCTCCGCATGGGAAAGCGGTAGAGACTCCTTCCTAAAAGGTCACCCTCAAGAATTTCAGGGTGGCGCTAATGTGATTGTAGCTAATCAGTGGAAGAAAGATATTCAATGCCATCTTCGAATGGTGGAATGCAACGGGGAACAAAAATAGATTCTCGCCACTTTTAAACTCGTAGGAGCATCCCTATAATGGTGGGATTTAGTGATAACTCCAGAACAAACGAATACAATGACTGTCTCAGAATTATGGATTCTGTTTGATCGAAAATATTTTCCTCCAGGAATCCAGAAGGTGATGAGGAGGAAGCTACAGGATGTTGTTCAAGAGGAGCGATTAGTGGCGGAATATGAAGAGGAGTTTACTCGTTTAGCAAACTTTGTGCTGTATAAAGTAATTCCAGAAGAAAGGAGGAAAGGGTTCTAGTGGAGCACTACCACCACCACAACAATCGGGGAATAAACAGAAAGAGCGAGGCCCTCGGTAAGCGGACTCGTCTATGAAATAATGCTTTGGGGTTTTCAACTTTGGCGGAGGTGGTTTTAGGCACGATTAGAGTGTCACAGATGATGTGTTGTGTGTTGAGGGGATAATATATCTCGAAGATCAACATTGTCAAGGAGTAGTGTATCGGGGGGGTCCTTGTTTGGATTTCTCTTGGCGAGACGCCCCACGCACGAAACGTCGCGCAATTTTGGGAGTGGGAAGAAGTTTAGTTCTTAGTACTAGGGTTATGCGTTATGGACATAATTCTTTATAAGGTTAAGCGGTCAAGGGGAATAATGGGGGACAGTTGCCTAGAGGCCCTCAGAATCTGCAGGGACATCCACAACCTCCAGCACCTATTCCAGTCATCCCTCTACAACACGGACAACATATGTATGGGCGTGCGTATAATATTCAGGATGCTTTGTTTCCTCCAGGACTGCCTGCACCGCCAACCATTGGGGGTAAGTGTCCCATTCATGGGTATGTAGGTCGAGTGTTATTTGTTATGGGCGCAACGCACTCATTTATTTCTTGGCATTTTTTCTCATTCGACGGGGTTGAATAAGTATACCAAGAGTACTTTTACTAGTGTGGAGTCTTCCATGGGTGATGGTTCACTTATACTTTTTATTTGTAAAAGGGTAGGAATAGATCTTAGTAGATTTCACTTTGAGGCCAATTTACTCGTCCTAGATATGGTCGGGTATGATGTTATTTTGGGTATGGACTGGTTAGTAAAATACCATGCTATGGTAAATTGCTATGGGAGGAGTATCGTCTTCGTTATTCCTGGGCAAGAAATGTTTTTAGTGACTATGCCTCTTTCGGAGGGAGGTTTGAGCACACACTTGTATTGTATTGAGGATGAGACTTCACGAGAAATAGTTGTTTCCCTAGATTCGATTCCTGTTGTTAGAGAATTTGAGGATGTTTTTTAGGAGATTCTGGGTTTACCTCCAAGCAGTGGGATTGAGTTTGTAATTGATTTAGCGTCGGGAACTCGTCCGATTGCGAGAGCTCCATATTGTATGGATCCTTTGGAAAGGGGACAGTCAAGGGATCAAATTCACCAACTGTTGGGACAAGATTTCATTCGGCATAGTACGTTGCTATAGGGTGCTCCTGTGTTATTTGTGAAGAAGAGAGATGGTTCCCTCCGGTTATGCATCGATTACCGTAAATTAAATAAGGTAAACATCAGGAATAAATACCCGTTACCTCAAATCGAAGATTTGTTTGATCAATTAAAGGGAGCGTCGTACTTATCTAAGGTAGATTTGAGGGATGGGTATCATCAACTTCGAACTCGAGCGCAGGACGTGTCGAAAATTGCATTCTTGACCAGGTATGGGTCTTATGATTTTTTTTATCATGCCTTTTTCGGCTAACCAACGCTCCTGCTGTGTTTATAGACCTCATGAATCGAGTATTTCGAGACTTCCTCGACCAATTTGTTATAGTGTTCATTGACGACATTCTAGTCTATTCTCGGACTGAAGACGATCATGCCAACCACTTGCGATTGGTCCTGCAGACACTACGGGATCATCAACTATATGCCAACTTCGAGAAATGTGTCTTTTGGTTGCAGGAGGTGCAATTTTTGGGGGCACATTATGACGGCTGAGGGTATTTTAGTAGACCCAAGAAAAGTTGCAGCGGTGAGGGAATGGGGTCAGCCTACGATGCCAATTGAGATTCGTAGCTTTCTGGGTTTGGTGGGTTATTATGGCCGCTTCATTAAGGGTTTCTCCAAAATTATGGGCCCTTTTAATGAACTTGACCCCAAAGGGAGTACGAATTGTTTGGGATGATTCCTGTCAACTAGCTTTTGATGAGTTAAAGGACAAGTTAACTTTTACTCCTATACTCGCGTTGCCAAGATTGGGAGTGGACTATTTAGTCTTTACAGACACGTCTCTTCAAGGATTGGGAGGTGTGTTACAACAGGAGCATAG
Organism: Sambucus nigra; assembly: GCA_949130495.1. Lineage (NCBI taxonomy): Eukaryota > Viridiplantae > Streptophyta > Magnoliopsida > Dipsacales > Adoxaceae > Sambucus > Sambucus nigra. The sequence continues at coordinate 387,576,845 of OX422207.1, read as the reverse complement.
GGCCATTTCTTATGTGTCTCACGAGCCAAAGCCCCATGAGAAGAATTATCCCGTGCATGATTTGGAGCTTGCTACGGTAGTGTTTGCCTTAAAGATATGGAGGCATTACCTTCTGGGTGAGAAATTTAATCTTTTCACGGACCACAAGTCGTTATAATATTTGTTCTCTCAGAAGGATCTAAATATGTGACAACATCGGTGGTATCAATTCGATATTCATTATCACCCAGGCAAGGAAAATGTAGTATCGGATGCACTAAGTCAGAAACTGTGGGGGAACTAGCGAAGGTGTGGAAGGTTAAATGGAAATAACTTATCGAGGATGATGTTGTAGCAAGATCATGCATGTTAGTGTTGACCGTCACGACTGCTATTGTGATGCGAGTCGTAAAAGCACAAGAAGGGGATAATGGTTGTTAAGACCGGGTACGCTAATTATTGACCAAGGGAGCGGAGTCCTACTCTATTAGTTCGAAGAGTGGGTTATGTTTCCACGGAAGACTTATAGTCCCGAACAAGGGAGACTGGAGACGTGCGATCATGACAAAATCACCTGGTTCAAGATTTAAAGTACACCCAGGTGTAGACAAAATGTACCAATATATGCACCGTTAGTATTGGTGGGCGGGTATGAAAAGGGAAATTTATAAATTTGTTTCCCAATGCACCACTTGTCAATTGGTGAAGGTGGACCACTAGGGACCGACTCGATTATTGCAACCGTTAGAAATACTGGTGTGGAAATGGGAGAGTATCTCAATTGATTTTGTCACGGGATTGCTGACGTCGCAAAGCGGTCATGATTCTATTTGGGTTATTATCGATCGATTGACCAAATCGGCACACTTCCTACCGATACGAATGAATTACAATACGACACACTATGCCCGACTCTTTATCGCGGAAATTATGAAACTCCATGGGGTGCCTATCAATATAGTGTCAGACCGAGAAAAAAAATTATCCCATTTTTGGCGAAGTTTCCAAGAGGGACCGAATTGCTATTTAGTACATCATACCATCCACAAACTGATGGGAAAACGGAGAGAGTTAACCAAATGTTGGAGGATATGCTTCGAATGTGCGTACTTGACTTTAAAGGAGGATGGGAACAATATCTTCCATTAGTGGAATTTTCATACAATAATTCGTACCAATTCACGATAGGTATGGCACCGCATGAGGCATTGTATGGCCGACCGTGTCAATCACCTGCTTGTTAGTTGGAAGTAGGAGACAATAAACTCCTTGGACCTGAAATGATCCAAGATACCTCTTCCAAGATTGAGCTTATTCGAAACCACATACGAATTGCATAAGATCATCATAAGAGCTATGCCGATGCGAATCAGAGGCATGTGGAATTGGAAGTGGGAGATTAAGTTTTAGTACGGGTATCCCCGATGATGGGTGTAATGCGATTCAGGAAGAAAGTCAAACTTACATCGCGTTATGTAGGCCATTTTCCCGTTATTGCAAAGGTAGGCCCGTAGCATATGAAATTTCTTTGCCGGAACGCCTACCATAAATTCATGACGTGTTCCATGTTTCATCTTTGAAGAAGTATAAAATATGAGAGGGAGCTCATTGGCATATTCCATTGGATGATATCGAGTTACAACCCGATATTTCATATGAGGAACAACCAGTTGCCATTTTAGACCGCGGAGAGCGTAGACTAAGATCAAAAGTGGTACCATTGGTTCGAGTCCAGTGGGGACACCACGATGCTGAGGAATCAACTTGGGAATGAGAGGACGATATTCAACAGAGGTACCCACACCTCTTTTCACAAGGTACGCCTATATTTTGATGGCAAAATTCCCTTGTAAGGGGGGAGGGGGTAGTATGTAATACCCCTTATTTATGAGTAATTATTTTTATATTAATTGCCATGTGGGTTAATTATTTTTAATAAAGGAAATTGAAGTAAATATTACTTTAAGTGATTTAAAAGATAATATTTACTAATTTTTGCATATTTACTGTTAAGTGAATGTAAATAGTGTAACATTGTATTTTGTTGCGTCGTTGTGCTTTAAGCGACGGTTATGACTTATATCCCGATTGTGTTATTATTAAAGAGTTAATATGACGTTGGAAAATGAAATAATATACGATACTCTGGATGCCAGTTTAGAGGGCACAGTGAGTCCGAAAATGGTTAAGATAGTCAGAATGAGTACCAATTGTGTTTTTGAGTTCCTGGGTGATTTTGACTAGTTATAACTTAATTATGATGTTACGAGTCATTTTAATTGTGTAGTAGCATGTAAATGTTGGACTTAATGTATTTGAGGTATTTTAATCTTGCAATAGAATTTATTTATCATTTGTGCATTTCTAATCCTACAGAGAGTGAGAGAGAGAGAGAGATTGGGAGAAAGAGAAGAGAAAATAGAGAGTTAAAGATTTGGGGCTTCGAATCTTTCCTACGGGAAGAGCATCCGAGGCTACAATCTTGAGGCAAGTTTCTAACTTGCATATGTATGATTGAGGGTGAATAATTTGTATATATAGTTGTGTTCTTGAGATTTAACTATTGATGGGTTTTGATGATTTTGGTGTTTAAACCCTTAAACTTTGATTTAGATATGACTGAGTTGGATATATTAGTTAGTTGTTATGTAGAAATAATTTGGTGAAATTATTAATTGATGATGTTGAGAGAAGTGGAACAAAATAGGTTTGGGGATTTAGGGTTCATATCCATACCATAGCCCAAACTGGGCAATTCGACCAGGGTGAATCGATTCGCCCTCCTTAGCGAATCGATTTGCTCAATATGGTGGCTAGTGAATGCCGGGAGAATATAGTCCTCGTCCATAGGACCGGTGGTTACATTGTGTGGTTGTTTTATTCGAATTGAGGTAATTATGGGTATGGTTATGACTCATTATCGAAGGTATATGGCCTCTTCCCACGCGAATCGATTTAGGGTGCCCAGGTGGTCTTGATGTTAGGCCCTAGAAGATGATAGCATTTAGGGGGAAAATTTGATCGAACGGAAAAAGTGTGCGCGTGTAAGTGCACAATCGTTGTGTGTTTCGCCGCCGCGATACAAAAGAACCTAAGTTACAACTACACTTGCGGGGCAAGTAAAGCGGTAAGTCGGGTATCGAGAATCCACAGGGAATTATTAAATTTCAGATGTTAATTGTTTAATTACTTCAGGAATAAAAGTGTAAAAGGTGATAGGTGGTTATGGTGACAAAAGAAAAGAGAAGTTAATGCTAAAATAAAGGAAAGCGAGGATCGGGATCGCATTTTACCAAACGGATCGAAACAACTACTAACTAGAGTTAAGGCTCGAAAGCAATCTAATCGAACATTTACAATTAAGCATAAACATCACGCAAGAAGGAATTTAACCCAAAGTTGCGAGATAAAACATTTAACTGAAAAATGATCACACGCGGATTAAACTCGGATTGTCGCTATAAACTCTAACGTTGCATGGCAAAGAAAGATAAACGCTTAACAATCCAACTTTAATACGCGCGGTTTCAATTAAACGCGATTTTGCACTAGACCTAGTTTTCGGAGCTCGGGGCTCGAAAATGGCGGAAATGAAATCCCGACCCTATTTATCTAAGGGTGCATGGTGAGTTAAACTAAATTATGCTAATTAGACTAAGAAAGCAAGAATTAAAGCATGTAAACTAATTAGAAAGCAAGGAAATAATGAATACAAACTATATTAATGGTAGGGGTAATGAATAATACAACTTACAATCCAAATGGGGTGTCAAACCTAAGAGAATTGAAGCCAAACCAAGCAAAAACCCCAAACCCTAGCTAAGAACTAACCTAACAACGTATGAAACTAATTATATCTGAATATTACAACAAAATTAGCTTATATAGTAAGTTAGAATAAAAGAAAAGAAGAAAGAAAAGAAAAGAAAATATCTGCAGAAAAACAGGGGATCGATCGATCGACCCCTTTGGTCGATCGATCGACAGTATAATTCGTGGCAAAAATAAGAAGAGTCGATCGATCGACCCTTATGGTCGATAGATCGACCAAGCAGGGCAGCCTGCAATCCTCCCTGTTTTGGCATACAATCCAACGTCGCTCCGATCGCCGTAACTTTGTCGTTATGCATCGGAATCGCGCACCGTTTGCGGCCACGCGAAGCTAGCGAGGAGGGATACAACTTTCGTGTAGATGTCGGGCCAGGTGCCCAAGCTGTCAAAAGACTAAAATGCCCTTGCGCGTGCGGTTGTGTACGGAAATCGAGCGAAACGCATCCGGACTTCACACTTAGCATCCAAATACCTACAAAAGCTCAATTAACACCTGCGAAACATGTTATCATAGAAATCCGAGGGTTGTCTGGTTAACGAGCATAAATATAGGGAATAAGATACCCGAGGGGGCTAATAACGCGTAGGTTAACGGGTGAAATACGCAATATTTCCGCCGTATCACACCCCCTAACTTACACATTGCTAGTCCCTAGCAATGAAATATGATGCAACAAGGAGAACAAGTAAACCAACACAGGAGAGCGTACAAAAGTATGGTATAAAAGCAATAGAAAAGATAAAGCCACTTTCGCGGGGGATTCGATTGCATTTAGCGTATGCAATAAGCCGTTAAACCCCTAGGTTACCCTAGTGGACGAGTGTCGTCTCGTGAGGGTTTTCAGGGATGAAACCCACAAACATCATAAAGTTTCCTCAAAATATGCCCAATCAAGTAAGACAAACTCATCAGTGCGAACAAGATTTCAACATGTTATCAGCATAGCAAACGAATTCGCATGAGAAGTCCGTAGTTATTAACATTATCGAATGCACCTCAATGAATTGAAACTCTAACATGTGGGAGGGAAGTGAGCATATGCAAAGTATGATTTGGCAAAAAACTTAAATAATTCGGATACTAAACATCAAAGCATGCATACATTCAATCCTCACGGGCATTACGCTCAAAAAATGAATTCACTATGAAAAGGGAGGTAATACACGGGACATGCGGGCATAAAGAGTAATTGTAAATGGAAACTAGGCCGCACACATGTCACAGAAGAAGAACGCTATATAGGAAATAAAAATTGCAATCTCAGTAAAAGGATACCGCACACTAAAAGAGGCGAAATGTATTTTCACAGATTATCAAAACTATTTAAACTTTTGAATTACATCTACTTAAGATCACATAGGTCTTGTAATAGGGTTGTAATGTATGGCTAGGTTAAGGTACGAAATGAAAGGTATATATACGGATTCAAAGTGTTTGGGGATGAAAATAGGAATAATGTAAAAAGTGGGCAATAACAAAAGTTGGACAAAGATGTCCAAACGAGCATAAATATAGCAATCGAGAGAGTAATCAAAGCTTATTGAAACACTACAAACAATATTCACAACTTTCTCTTTCTTTTTCTTTTCTTCCTTTTTCTCACTTTTTCTTTTGTTTTCTTTGCTTTTTGCTTTCTCTTTTTCACTACTTTCTTTTTTCCTGACACTTCTTACTCCACTCATACTCAAATTGCAACCACACAACAATAATAACATTCAATTCCAAACAACAATCCAAACAAGGGTATGTAAGGTAATATATATGGTATAAAACTCCAATTTGAAGTTGGTCATGGAATTTTGGGTAATGAAACGAAAGGCTAGTATATAGGCTCAAGTGGGTTGACTAGGGAACATATAAAGGTGAGGTCAAGGTCATATGAGTGATATATCAAAGAGGGCCTATGATCATTTCACAAAGTATACGCAATTCGCGAGTCAAAACAACATATGAAAATCATGCTCAAGTAACACATTTCAATGATGAACTCAATTAATGAACGGTCAATGAAAGAATAAAGAGATTACCAACGACTGTAACGTTTTCAATGAGAAAAGAATAGTGTATACACTCACAAATGAAGATAAGTCTCTAATCTCACTCGGTGTAAGTATATACAATGCAGCAAAAGCATACCGAGTTATAAAAATCTTAAGCCAATTCAATATAACAAGAATGGTGCATATGTTCACGGATAAAGTTTAATTCATGAAGTTATTCATAATATTAATGATTTAGGGACTAGAATCTAATAACTTCTAAAATCGAGAACATGCATAGTTGAATTGTCTATTTGATCGGGCAATTATTAAAATTTATCATCGGAAACAAGGCAAAATGCCCAACAAAGGAGAAAAAAGAAAGAAAATATTTTTGAAAATTTTCAAATTTTAACAAAAAACTTGCTTTGTAACTAAATTGTAATCAAATCCAAGGACTAAACAGTAAAATGGATAGACTATCCTACACCCCCTAACTTAAATGTTGCATTGTCCCCAATGCGTCCATTAAAGAACACAACACAAAGCTAGGAAAAGAATGATATTACCCACACGTGGAGCGATCTCCATAAGTATAAGTCCAAATGAAGCTGCAAAACAAGTTAGTACAAAGCATATGAAGAATATGTACCGATGTATCAAGTAAAGAGAATCTATGTCACAAGTCACAATAATATAGAGGGGCTGAAGTGCAAATACTAGATAAATTGATGGTGAACTTTTTGATTTTATAAAATGGAAGGTCACACACATCAAAATCCAATAAACAACCACAAACTACATTTTCATTTCTCATTTCATAAGTTCAATACAAAATAACTTAATACATAACAACTTCTGAAATAAAAGAAATACAAATACAAATACAAATAAAAATAAAAATAAAAAGTACAATACTATCCGGTCCCAAAATACAAAAATGAAACCCAACACAACAACAACCTAGTGGCCAGAACCACTAGGATCGGAGGGGTCCTGAAAATGAGGAGGCACTGGCGCGTCGGAATCACTGCGCTGCAGATAAAGATCTCTCATCATCCGCTGCATCATCCGATACTCCTGTCTACTCTGTGCCCTGGCCTGCCTCTGCACAGACCACTCTTGCCGCTGCTCGGCCTGCAACTGGTCCTGATGAGCCTGCTGCTCAGCCCACTGCTGCCGCTGCTCGGCCTGCAACTGGTCCAGGCGCGACTCCCAAGTCGCCCACCTGAGATGGGTCTCCTCCCAGCGCTGGTCCTGCACTGCCTGGTATGCCGCAAAGCGGGCATCATCCTCTGTGTGTGGCATGCCAGAACCCTCACCAGTCTCCATCTCTCTAATCTCCCCCTCCTCGGCCATATCGTCAGCAACCTCTGCCCTCTGCCTCTTCGTCGCCGGTTGCCCCCACTCGCGCTTCAGCATTCTTGTGATGTTGGCCTGTGTTAGAAGCCCGAGTGGATCGTGTTTGCGGTCGGCGATTAACTCGGGGCAACCGTGAGAAATACAAATCTTAGTGATGAGGGCAGGAAAAGGGAGGGAAAATGTCTTGGCTCTCTCCTTGGCAGTAGCGCACATCATATCCAGAAATATGTTGGGCAAACTGATATTGCCCAAATTATTAATCAGTGCGTAGATAAATGCGGCGTGCTTGTGACGCACCTCAGATCGGTTGCTCGTCACCATAAAGCAGTGGACATTGATGTAGTGAATTAGTCTCGGTAGGTCCTCCATTGCAGCCGAACGAAAAGCCATTCTTTTCCATTCTTCACCCGGTGCAAGGCTCTCTATCAATGTCGTCAAGCCAAAAACATCCCCATCGGTTAAACTGACAGCGTTCTCGGGGTTCGGTACATGCATGAAGGCGGCCAAATCTGATAAGCGGAAAGGTACCCTCACTCCTCGAACCATGGCCTCGAAAGTGGTCGGCCCGTCACCTTTCACCACTACTAATGTCGCATAAAATATTCTGACCAATTCTTCATTAATGCGCCTTTTAGTGGCGAGAAAAGTCTCCCATCCCTGGCGCCTCAGAATAACTCGCGCCTCACTTGGCAAATCCTCAAGCTTCCAGGCATAATTGTAGGCCAACGGCCTCTGAGCAGTCTCGAAATAGGCCTGAAACCATTCCCGTTCCTTCTTGCAACGGAAACCCTCGAAACCCAAGGTTGGCATGCACACCGTGGAGTTATATTTCTTTGATTGTGCCATTTCAACCTACAAAACAAGAATTAAGCAATACAAAAAATATTGTAAGCGCAATTAATGGTTAGTTTAGTGTACGAGTTGAAATGGGGTGCGAGTGCCCAAAACCGAGGTAACAAAGTGCAACATTGCGCTAAAATATGTCGGAATACGACAACGAGTAAAAATCACCCAAGTGTGCGCCAAAAAATGCATTGAAAAATATTTTGGGCATTTTGGCGAACACTTGGCGTGCGCAATGTGCGTCAAGGGTGAGAATACCAAGTTTGAACCAACAAAACGACCCCACTCATGAACAATTAACAATGCAGCAATCAAAACATGTTCATTAGTGGATTTATAACTAGAATCATGCATAAATTCAGTTGGAACAAATCAAAATCAGGGGAAAAACCAACATTCAACCAATGTGTCAACCTAGGGTTTAAACATGCATTTTGTGACACATTTCTACCAAAAACTACAAAATCATGAAAAACAAGTAGAAATATACCTTGGATATGCAGTGATTGGAAGAAAAATGAAGGAATTTGGTGTAGGGAAATGTTAGGGCACAAATCGTTTTAAGTGGAGAGGAGAGAAATAAGAAGAAAGGGGAAAAAATAAGGCAGAACTCGGCTTAAACCTGGTCGATCGATCGATCGACTCCCAAGGGTCGATCGATCGACCAAGCAGGAAAAAGCCTACTGCATTGAAAGTTTAAAGTGGGTGGGGGGGGGGGGAAATGCAATTTGGGGACAATTAAGGGGTCTAAAATCAAAATAACTTTAAATATAGTATATATATATATATACACATAAAAATAGAAAAATAAAAATAAAAAAATAAAATAAAAATAAAATAAACATAGGCCTAAATATACACACCAAAAAGGCCTAGGCTAAAGAAAATAAAAAATATAAAAATGAAAGAAAATAAAAATATGTACACGAGCAACGCACACGCATAATCATGACAACAAATGAAAAATAAAATAAAAGAAAAATAAAAACAAATGCAATTGCATGAGGATGCGTGTGTGAATATCAAAGGGAAAAAAAATGTTTTTGTGATTTTTGATTGTTTTCTTAATAAAAGTGCGTGCCGGGGCGCATATCTCCGCAAATTCAAGTCCGTTGAACCTACAAAAGAGTTAGAACCAAGCATACAAAAAGAAAGAAAAGATATTAGCTAATTACACTAGGCTAAAATCAAGAAAAACAAAAAGAAAGAAGTTAGTATATACAACCTACACTCGGAATGCGCACTTAACTATACACTAAAAGTTTGAACTTTTGAGGGTCCATCCAAAACACGATTTGACTTTGGAGGATCAACGGTGGACCCTCCCGAGCATGCATGCCTCCCGGAAAATAGGAATTCCGTTTGAACAACGGAAGGCATGTGGGCGGTGAAAGAAATGAACCATCGCCAATTTGAAATTCTAGGCGGACGATGGGGGATTTGGATAACAAGGGGGAAAAGTACACTTGAGGTTCAAGAAAAATCGATTCATCCCCCAAAGGTTTTTCAAAGGAAATGGGAGATGGTGCACACATCGGGATAACATCCATCGAAAACAAGTCCGGTAAAGAGTCCTCGTCGGCAAAAAGTGTAGAAATTTTAAAAGTTTCTACCGACTCATAGGAATCAACCGGTGATTCTAATGGTTCGATCACGGAAAACGAATATGGTGATGAAACAAATTCAATCTCAATCGACTCATCGTCGAAAGGAGATTGAATTTCGAGGGAGAGAGATGCACACTCGATGAGAAATTCTTTGAAAAATTGAGGTGAAACACAAGTTTCCACCTCCTCGTTGTTTTGTGGAAAAGAATTCATCTCATCGCAAAGTTCACCAAGTCTCATTCCAGCATCATTTAAGCTTTCCAAACCTTGGGAGTAAAGAAGAAAAGTCTCTTCCAAAGTAGGCTTCCTCGGCTCTAGATCCTCGGATTCCTCATTTGGTTGAAATTCGTCTTCGAAAGTAATGAAATAAGAATCGTCATTGGATTCGAATAATGAATCCAACTCAAGCTCCCAATAACGATTTTCATTTCGATAAATGTTTTCAAGTCTTTCACTTTCAAGAAAATCTTGAAAACTATCCCCAAAGTGTGAATCATTAGAATAACCGTAATTACTATAAAAGAAAGACATGGTTACCTCGTTGTTGAAAGATGGAGAATCCAAGAAAGACAGTGAGCAACCTCGAATAGAAGCTTCTTAGCGCTCAAAGCATGCAAATCCTGCAAGAAAGGTTAAAAGAAAGAATACAAATAGAAAAGGAAAAATACTACGAAATCATAAAACAATTACTATCTAAAACAATAATTCCCCGGCAACGGCGCCAATTTGATCGAGCGGAAAAAGTGTGCGCGTGTAAGTGCACAATCGTTGTGTGTTTCGCCGTCGCGATACAAAAGAACCTAAGTTACAACTACACTTGCGGGGCAAGTAAAGCGGTAAGTCGGGTATCGAGAATCCACAGGGAATTATTAAATTTCAGATGTTAATTGTTTAATTACTTCAGGAATAAAAGTGTAAAAGGTGATAGGTGGTTATGGTGACAAAAGAAAAGAGAAGTTAATGCTAAAATAAAGGAAAGTGAGGATCGGGATCGCATTCTACCAAACGGATCGAAACAACTACTAACTAGAGTTAAGGCTCGAAAGCAATCTAATCGAACATTTACAATTAAGCATAAACATCACGCAAGAAGGAATTTAACCCAAAGTTGAGAGATAAAACATTTAACTGAAAAATGATCACACGCGGATTAAACTCGGATTGTCGCTATAAACTCTAACGTTGCATGGCAAAGAAAGATAAACGCTTAACAATCCAACTTTGATACGCGCGGTTTCAATTAAACGCGATTTTGCACTAGACCTAGTTTTCGGAGCTCGGGGCCCGAAAATGGCGGAAATGAAATCCCGACCCTATTTATCTAAGGGTGCATGGTGAGTTAAACTAAATTATGCTAATTAGACTAAGAAAGCAAGAATTAAAGCATGTAAACTAATTAGAAAGCAAGGAAATAATGAATACAAACTATATTAATGGTAGGGGTAATGAATAATACAACTTACAATCCAAATGGGGTGTCAAACCTAAGAGAATTGAAGCCAAACCAAGCAAAAACCCCAAACCCTAGCTAAGAACTAACCTAACAACGTATGAAACTAATTATATCTGAATATTACAACAAAATTAGCTTATATAGTAAGTTAGAATAAAAGAAAAGAAGAAAGAAAAGAAAAGAAAATATCTGCAGAAAAACAGGGGATCGATCGATCGACCCCTTTGGTCGATCGATCGACAGTATAATTCGTGGAAAAAATAAGAAGAGTCGATCGATCGACCCTTATGGTCGATAGATCGACCAAGCAGGGCAGCCTGCAATCCTCCCTGTTTTGGCATACAATCCAACGTCGCTCCGATCGCCGTAACTTTGTCGTTATGCATCGGAATCGCGCACCGTTTACGGCCACGCGAAGCTAACGAGGAGGGCTACAACTTCCGTGTAGATGTCGGGCCAGGTGCCCAAGCTGTCAAAAGACTAAAATGCCCTTGCGCGTGCGGTTGTGTACGGAAATCGAGCGAAACGCATCCGGACTTCACACTTAGCATCCAAATACCTACAAAAGCTCAATTAACACCTGCGAAACATGTTATCATAGAAATCCGAGGGTTGTCTGGTTAACGAGCATAAATATAGGGAATAAGATACCCGATGGGGCTAATAACGCGTAGGTTAACGGGTGAAATACGCAATATTTCCGCCGTATCAGTGCATCCAGTGGGGTGACTCCCGGAAGGATGGTCTTAGAATTGTTACTTCATGATTGAAACTATTCTTACGAATGTGGAATTTAATAAATGAGTAATGCATTTATACATTAACTGTGTGGCATAAGATTTCCTAATGTTAGATGGACTTGTGAAGTTATACTTTATGAATTAGCAATTTAGCATGTTAAAAATGGAATTTAGCTATTTCTCTTAAATTGATGAGTAGGTTAACTTAATGAAATGGTTTACGCTAGGATGTGCACTTAGATGAGAGGTGAGGATGATTCTTATTATGAAGAGAGAACCTAACCTGTTTATGATGTTTAGCATTCATAAGTGTTATGCATTTTATTCACACATATATCATATCAAACCGGGCCCTTACCCATTTATATTTCTTTTTGTTGCGTGGTTCTTATTTATGCTCAGGTGCTCCATCGCAAGGGCGCCCGCTATGATCTTTCGTTCCCAGTGTCAAGGAGCTATATCATTTTTGCGGATGTTGTAGGACTTTTGTAATAGACGTATCAATCTTTTGGATAATCTAGTTATGATCCATCTGCATATTCGGGCGTGTTGCCCCAGTTCTTATTCATACTTGTTGTAATTCTTGATGTGACCTTTTGTATTAGTCTGTTAACCGACAGCTTATTCGGTTATGTTTTGTAGAGTGGTTATTAAATTGTTACCTCTTGTTGATACCAAAATTAATATGCTGATATGGACGAATAATACGAAGACACGTGTCAATCTACGTGGCACGATAGCAGCGAGGAAGTTCATTTCCCGACCAACCATGCTTCTTTCCGAGCAACGAGGAACTCTAGCGCACCGAGGTACTCTAGTTCTCCGAGGAACTCCTGATCAGCGAACAGCTATGGCGGTCCGAGCTGCACCTCGGTCGTATCATTAATTGCCAGATAATCAACAGTTCAGATATTCATTGAATGCTTATATTCTTGACGCGCACGCTGCATTAAATGTATTACCCTTTCACATGTATATCATTTAATGTATCGAACCTTTCATATACAACCTCAAGGCTATAAATACCTCGTATCAAACCCATTCAAGGGGACCGGAATTTCTTGAGAGAACTTGTAATCAAGAATTCTAAAAACACTCAGCAATAACATAACAGTGGACGTAGGCTTTATTCCTAGCCGAACCACTTTAAAAATCTTTGTCTTATTTATTTATCTGTGATTGAATAATTAGAGCAATCTAGTTTTTTACATCAACAGATTGGCGCCGTCTGTGGGAAGCGACTGTTGCAATCGTTTTTCACCAAAAATCATTTGTTATCAAGGGCAGATAATCCAGAATCCAGTAATCGAAATACTGGAAATGCTGGAAATCCTCCAAATCCATCTGCAACCCCAGATCTGGCTGGAATTATGACAAATCTGGCTCAAGGACAAACCGCCATGCAATAATCTATGAAGCAACTCATTCAAACTCTTCAAGGCGGTGCACCTACCTGTTCAGGACAACGGAGTGATCGTGGGCAATCACAATCCAGACGTACTGCGTCATATCGCAATGGGGAATCTAATGATTCTTCTTATCAACCTGGGCGAACTTCATCGATACGGGCTACGGATACAAATCAACCTATATCTCTCTCTCCGGAGAGAACCAGCGCTTTGGAAAGATTAAGCAGGGCGTCTCCTTTCAGTCGATTAGGACCAAGGAGGAATAAGAGTCCACCTAGAGCTCCATCGAGAAGTTTTCGGCCACCATCAGGTTTGAGAGAAGGATCAGCACAATCACGACCAGCTACTCGTCGAGATAAATCTCAGGAAGCTACGTCAGAACAATCAGTTGCTCGGACTAAGCGGCCTGAGGAAGGAAATGAAGCATGGAAAGGTTCCATTCAGCGGTTGGAGGATAGACTGGGCGAAATGGCTAAGGCAAGAAACCCCTTACAGAGAACTTTTGTTCAAGGGACACCTTTTGTGCAAGCCATTGTGGATTTTCCTACACCATCGAAATTCAAAGCACCTGTGGTGACCCCCAAGTATGATGGAAAGACAGATCCTGTACTTCATATAGAACAATACCAAGCTGCCGCCGACATATATGCCGTCCCCGACGAGATGAGGTGTAGAGCATTCTCGGGAACTCTTACCGGATCTGCACAGATATGGTATAACAATCTTCCTCGGGGTAAGATTTCAAATTTTATTCAATTAGCCGAGTTGTTCATTGGGAATTTTTGTTTTGGGGCGAAGCCGATAAAGCGAGTAGCACATTTGTTAAGTGTTAGACAAAAATCAGGTGAAAGTACTAGAGACTACATAACTCGTTTTAATAACGAGAAGTTGGAAGTCGTAGATTATGAAGAAAAGACAGCAATCACTGCTTTGATGAGTGGTTTGCTGCCTAATAAGCTGTACTACACCTTGGCCAAAGATCCACCTAAAACCATGTCCGAGTTGATGGCGAAAGCAGCCAAAATTATGAATGCCGAGGAGGCTATGGCTGCGAAGAAGAATATGGATAAAGAAGTAAAAGTGGAGGTCGACAAGTCTAAGAAGAAATATCAGAAAGGTAATGGTGATGACAAGCATTACAGGAATAATAGGACAACGTTGGAAGTCCTAAAGAAGTACGATAATTATACCCCATTGAAAATGGGTATTAATCATGTTTTGGAAGAAATCAAGAATAACGAGGAAATCAAGTGGCCAGAGAAACTGAAGACAAATCCCGATTTGAGGAATAAGGCCAAATATTGCGAGTTTCACAAAGATCATGGCCATATGACTAAAAATTGCATAGCCCTTCAGAACGAGATTGAAACACTCATCCGAAGAGGAAAGTTGTCAAAGTATGTAGATCGTAGAGGTGAAAGGAAGAATGATGATAGAACTAGAGAGAGATCTAGATCTCCTCGTCGTGCAGAGGAGAAAAAGAAGAGGGATCATGAAGATGATCCAGATGATGACCCTGATCTTCCCAAGAAGCCAAGGCAGCCTGAACGAGAGGTATTTTCCATTCGTTTTGGGTCATTTGATTGTAATGTTATTACAGGAGGAGATGCAGGAGGAGGAGACCTTACTGCAGAAAGAAAAGCTTACCTCGGAGAGGCTCAAGCTTGTTCATATATTCAGCGAATAAATCTGGCCGAGGATGATCGTCCGAGGAAGGTAAACAAAGAGAAGCTAGTGATTGGTTTTTTAAAAAACGACCTGGCAGGTGTTCTTTACCCTCATGATGATCCTTTGGTGATCAAAATGAGGATGAAGGATGTGGTCATTTCAAGGGTGTTAGTAGACAATGGTAGTTCGGCAGACATCATGTACTATTCATGCTTTGATAGCTTGAATTTAAAATTATCTCAATTCGAACCTTATCACAGACCCCTTCTGGGTTTTGCTGGCGAGAAAGTTTTTCCACTTGGGACGATCAAGTTGGATATACTCATCGGAACTTGGCCTGCTTGTCGAACAGAAAGAATACGCTTCTTTGTGATGGATAAGAATGTGCAGTCAGCCTACAACATCATCATGGGAAGAGTTGGATTGAAGAAGTTCGAGGCAGTTCCATCTACAATACATCAGTGTTTGAAATTCCCAACGAATTTTGGAGTCAGAATTATGAAAGGTGATCAAAAAGTAGCTCGGGAATGCTATTATTCGTCTGCCGAGCAAGAAGAACTTGAAGAGTCAAGGAAAAAGACTACTACTTACCAAGTGGAGGAAGGTACAGAAATTGAAACTCTTGACCCTAGAGATGAATCTCAACTCGTAAAAGGGCAGGTGGTGGAATCTATAGAAAATGTTATTCTGGACGACGAGCATCCTGAATGAGTAACCCAGATAGGATCGTCATTGGATGTTTCAATAAAATAGGAGTTGATAACTTTCTTGAGAAACAGGAAGAATACTTTTGCTTGGAGTCATGAAGACATGCCAGGAATAAATCCAAACTTCTTATGTCATGAACTCAATGTGAATAAGGAGATCAAGCCTGTGAAGCAGAGAAGAAGAGTGTTTAGTCCCGAGAAGAACCAGGCCATACAAGAGGAGGTCGAGAAACTCCAGAAAGCCCAATTCATTGAAGATGTGAAATATCCAGATTGGTTGGAAAATGTGGTGATGGTAAAGAAAAAGAACAACAAATGGAGAATGTGTGTTGATTTCACTGATCTTAACAAGGCATGCCCAAAAGATCATTTTCCATTGCCCAGAATTGATCAACTAGTGGATGCTACCTCGGGACATGAGCTACTCAGCTTTATGGATGCATATTCTGGCTACAATCAGATCAAAATGAAACCTGAAGACAGGGAAAGTACTTCTTTTATTACCCCAAGGGGAACTTATTGTTATAATGTTATGCCTTTTGGTTTAAAAAATGCAGGTGCAACATATCAGCGGCTGATGAACAAGGTTTTTGCCGAACAAATCAGTTGCAATATGGAAGTCTCTGTCGACGACATGCTCACCAAAAGCAAGAGAGCTACTGATCATCTAGTTGACTTAGGCCAGACCTTTGATCAACTAGATAAATACCAAATGAAGCTCAACCTGACGAAGTGTACCTTTGGAGTACGAGAAGGAATCTTTCTCGGATACATCGTCAATCAACGAGGTATTGAGGCAAATCCAGAAAAGATCAAAGCTCTTTTAGGGCTGCGATCCCCAACGACGAGGAAAGAAGTACAGAGTCTTACAGGACGAGTTGCAGCGCTCAACAGATTTGTATCCCGAGCAACTGATAAATGCCTCCCATTCTTCAAAACACTGCGAAAAAGTTTTGAGTGGACTGATGAATGTGAAAAGGATTTTCAAGACTTGAAAAAATATTTGGGAGCACCACCATTGTTGTCTAGGCCAATAACTGGAGAAAAGCTGTACTTATATTTGGCAGTATCAGAAAATGCAGTTAGTTCAACATTGATCAGATTGGAGAATGGAGTCCAGAAACCTATCTATTACACAAGTAAAGCTTTCCGAGGTGCAGAAATCAGATACCCAAAGCTAGAAAAATTGGCATTGGCATTAATTGAAGCAAGTAGAAGAATGAGGCCATACTTCCAGGCCCATACAATCATTGTGTATACCGACATGCCATTAAGACGAGCCCTTCACAAGCCAGAAAAGTCAGGAAGATTGATGTATTGGGCAATAGAACTCGGTGAATATGACATTGTGTATGAACCCAGATCATCCTTAAAAGGGCAAGCTGTAGCAGATTTTATAGCAGAGTTCACATACCCTGATACCCCCGAGGAACAAAAGGTCCTTACTGACCTACCTGTGGACGATACAGGATCAATAGACACAGATCCAGACCAACCAAGGTTGGTAAAAGGACTTGTGGATATAGAAAAATCATCATACACAGATCAACTACGGTTGGTAAAAGGGCATGAACAGCTGACCGACGAGGAATGAAGAATACCCGGGGATGATGAAACAAAACAGCAGATATTTTACCGAGGAACTCTGACGGACAAGAAATTTGAAGACGAGGTACCTACATGGAAATTATATGTAGATGGATCATCGTGCACAGCTGGTTGTGGAGCAGGAATTGTTTTAAACACCCCAGATGATATTGACATGGAGTATGCCTTGAGATTCCAATTCAAAGCCTCCAATAATGAGGCTGAGTATGAGGCTATGATAGCAGGTTTTCATTTGGCGAAAGTTATGGAGGCACGACAAATAATTGTTTTCAGTGATTCTCAATTAATTGTGAATCAAATGATGGGAGTATATGCAGTTAAGGGAGAATTAATGGTGAAGTACCATGCAAAGGCGATGGAGTTATTGGAAGAATTTGATGCTATTCAATTGGTGAGAATACCGAGGATGGAGAATGCTAGAGCAGACGCATTGGCCCGATTAGCGTCAGCTACGCGCACCGAGCTGCGAAGAACGATACCAATTGAAGTATTAGAAAATCGGAGTATAGAGGAAGATCTGATGATAAATATAATTACCCTTTATTTGGGACCATCTTGGATGGATCCTATCAGGGCATACATTGAAGAAGGAGAATTACCGGAGGACAAACTAGCTGCCAAGAAATTGAAGTATAAAGTTGCTCGATATGTGTTAACTAATGGTGTTTTGTATAGACGAGGAATTATGGCAGGTCTACAAAGATGTGTGCATCCATCAGAAGTCAAAGAATTGATTGAAGAAATCCATGAAGGATCTTGTGGAGCTCATGTAGCAGGTCGGACACTTTTGCAAAGGGTAATGACACAGGGATATTACTGGCCGACGATGAGGGCTGATTGTATAGCCTATGCTAAGAAGTGTGACAAGTGCCAACGTTTTTCCTCCATCCGAAGAACTCCACAAGCATTGTTGACACCCATAACTTCACCTTGGCCATTTGCCATGTGGGGGGTTGATCTGGTTGGACCACTGCCGATGACCCGAGGAAGGTTCAAGTATCTCGTCGTGGCAGTAGATTATTTTACTAAGTGGGTGGAAGCTGAACCACTAATTGATATGACGTATGAGAAGGTATATCAGTTCATTTGGAAGAACATCATTTGTCGATATGGTCTCCCCCATGCTTTCATCACAGACCATGGAACACAATTCGATAATGAAGAATTTGCTGCCTATTGTCATCAGTCGAACATTTTGAAGTATCATTCAGCACCAGGCCATCCCCAAAGCAATGGATAGACTGAGGTGACAAACAGAACATTACTAAATGGTTTGAAAAAGAGGTTAAGTGAAGCTAAAGCAAACTGGATCAATGAGCTCCAATCAGTACTATGGGCTTACCGAACAAATCCCCGAGCAACAACTGGAGAATCACCATATATGTTAGCATTTGGAAGTGAAGCTGTGATACCTGCCGAGTTGGGTCTCCCAACTCATAGAGTGCTGAATTTCAACTCCCCGGTCAGCGATTTGATGAGAAGACTGGATTTGGATATGCTCGAGGAGGTTAGAGAAGAGGCAGCCATTAGGAACGCTGCTTACCAACAACGTACAGCTCTGTTCTACAACAAAAAGGTGAAGAAATGTGACTTAAAAGAAGGGGATTATGTGCTAAAGAAAGTCATTCAGAAGCAAAATAAGTTGGAAGCAAACTGGCATGGACCTTACCGAGTTACATAGGTTGTTCGTCCAGGAACTTACAGAATAGCGACTCTCGAAGGAGAAGAATTTAAGAATGCGTGGAATGCTGAACACCTACGCAAGTATTATTAGTAATGTAAAATGTAAAGCTTTTCCTTCAGTATGAATAAAACGAACGATGTTTCACCATTTTCTTTCTGTTGAAAGTTTTTCGGGGAATACTAGTGTAATACACTACCAACACAAAAAGTGCTCTAAGGAGCCAAAAGCTCTAAGGAGCCAAAAAAAGTGCTCTAAGGAGCCAAAAAGTGCTCTAAGGAGCCAAAAAATACTCCTTTGGTTAGGAGGCGCTCTAAGGAGCCAAAAGCTCTAAGGAGCCAAAAAATACTCCTTTGGTTAGGAGGCGCTCTAAGGAGCCAAATGCTCTAAGGAGCCAAAAAATACTCCTTTGGTTAGGAGGCGCTCTAAGGAGCCAAAAAATACTCCTTTGGTTAGGAAAAACAAAATATTCCAAAATACACCAAGTATAGTTGGTCGGGGATAAAGACCCACTAACTGTAGTTGGTCGACGAGGACAAATTATTGACCTTAGTTGGTCGGACACATTTTTATATTTGAAATTGAACCAAGTATGGCTGGTCAGGGATGAAAATCCATCAACTGTAGTTGGTCGACAAACATTATTTATCCACGTTGGTTGGTTGGAAACAGTTTGAACATTTTTATACTCATTACTTTATTATTAAGTGATCGAGAAACGTTACCAATACTTGTAACTTTTTATTAAGTCGCTCAATGAACAATATTATTGTTATCTTTTTAACAGATACATATGCATAAGTGTAAAGTGTTTGATAAACACGAGATAATACCAATACAGATTTACAAACAAAAATGAAGTCTTTCATTAAAAAATTCAAAATAAATTACAAGTTACATGAATGTATTAACTGTTACATTGAAAACCTATTCTATTGGTTTCTTTCCTTTATTTTTTGAAACAGGCTCCTCGCCAGCAGGAGGATCCTCTAGGTAAAGAGGAGAATTAATGAAATTAACATCCCTGAGCATTCTGACGTTCATCACAGAAGGTGTATTCAAGAGATGCTCAGGACGAGACAATTCAACCTGAGAATGAAGGCTATAATCACCAAGGTACTTTGAAATCAAGCTACGAGGAATGGAACGAGCTGGGATCCATGCCATGCCCAATTTGAAAGGCGGTACAGGCAAGTCTAATAATGATGGGGCATGATAATCCCATAAATAATGCCCTTGCTCCAATTTTAACACACCTAGTGCATTCAACCATCCTTGCTTGTAACCTTCATTGTTGGCATGTTCAATACGAGCATCCAGATGAACAAGAGCTTCATTATATCCTGCCATCCAGAATTCCCTGGGCTGCTTGTGAAATTGAAAGGTTAATCTATCCAACTGTTCGAGAAGATTTTTGGCAAAAAGATCCTTGGTATGAAGAGCAAATTTCGTTGCAGTAAGTTGATCTTCCAACGATAGATTTTTCTAGGACATTTCTGACAGAGCACGATCCTTAGCATTCAATTGAAACGCTTGAGTTTCCAACGTGGACTGAGTACGAGCCTCTTCAACATTGCGACTAAGAACTCTTGATCGGCTCCGAGAAGCGACTGGAGAACTTTGCTCCTCGGCAACATTTTGAGCAGCTCTTCCTCGCCCCCGAGAACCTCTTCCTCGTCCACGAGCAGTCCCAGAAACAGCAGATCTTCTTAAATCATCCAGTTCTTGCCTTAATTTGGCATTTTCGACCTCTAAGAAAGAGAAACCTTCGTCAGTAACGGGCACTAGAGCAGCGGAAGATGACGCTGCAGATTCATATTGAGCCAATTTTTTCTGTAAATTATTATTTTCTTATTCCAGGATCTCGGCAATCTGCCTGCAAGCTTCAACTTCACCTTTTAGGGTCCTTTCCCTAATATCATATCCAACAATGATCTTCTTATGGCCTGTTTCAGAAGAAAGTTGTTGGTATCTATTTTCATAATCTTTGTGTAACAAAGCCATTGATTCATTGTGCTGACCTTGGAGATCCTCTATGGAACCATGAAGTTCCTCGATCAATTCGTAGTATGCCACATTATTGGCCACAGATCTATCAAGTAAATCTTTCAGGTACCGGTAAGCCTCAACTGCTTGTTCTGAGGCATCGTGACCAAGAATGTCAACAATCTCTGATACACTTAGGTCTGTATGACCAGCTTTATAATAGCCATTGCATTGTCTCATCAATTCAGTATCAGGAGCAGATATCAATTCCATTCTGGCCAAAAACTAATAAAGAAGAGGAAGCAGGAGTTAATAAATAAGAGCAGACAGAGTATCAACAAAGAAGAGAAACGAAGATGTATTTTATTAGATCATCAAAAAGTTACATTGTTCGATTAGAAGTAAGGAAATATAGAAATGATACCGAACAACTTCACACCTTTTCCTTGTCCCCCAAGACTTTCTCGGGAGGCTGGGACGAGGAGCTCGGTTGCTCGGTGGTAACAACGGTTTGATCAGCAGGAATCTTCTTGACAGGAGGAGGCATGGAAGAAATGTCCTCGTTGACAGAGGGTTGAGAAGCAGAGACTGGGTCACCCGTAGCCATAGAAGATTCATCTGAGACAGGCTCATCTTCTTCTTCTTCCACAATTGCTGGAGGAGGACCAGGGAGGTGTTGTTGGAATAGCTCAGAATCGTCTTGGACCTTCAACTCTTGCAAAGCAGCTACCCAGCCTTCTTGGAAGTATTTCAACTTCCCATATTGGACTTGGGATGTCATTGCAGCAATCCCTTTATCCCATCCTTTCTCCCAACCAGCACTGAAATGTTTCTTGATTGCGACCTTTCTTCTCAACTTCTCCGAGGAGAGCTTCACATCCAATTCCTCTTTTTTGACCTTGATATCTCGCAGGGTAGATAACTCTTCCTCTGCCCTTTTTAGCTGGCCATCATATTCTTGATGTTTAACCTCTAAACCTTTTACTTTCTCCTCCAAATTCTTGGAGGTTTCGGCCATTTTCACCTTCTCAGCTTCAGCCTCAGCTAATTTCTTCTCCCAAATAGCTTTTTCGTCAACATACTGTTGACGAGATTCCTTTAAAGACTGGGTCAAACCCAACAGAGCATCCTCTACACCTGACGAGGAGCTTGAAGCTTTAATAGATTCATCCTTCTTCACAATATTATTAAAACAGTTCACCAACTGAAAGATGAGAAAAATAGTAAAGTCAGTACAAAATGCAAGTATTCAGAGAAAGAAAGAAAAACCAAAAGTATGAGAAATTTACTGAAGCAAGGTGACGAGCAGCTAAGGATGTCAGCATATCCCTAGGAATTCTTTCATCAATACCATGGACCTCGGGTACGACCGAGCTCATTGCAGAACTTGGAAGAATGATGTTTGGAACATCAGTACCACCAGCAGGTAGAGAGGGGGCAGTTTCAGCCGGAGTAACTGAGGATGATTTCATCAATCTCCTCAACGGGAGTTCAGAACTTTCAACCAAAGAAGTCTTGGTCGGAGAGATTGTAATTACATCTACAGGAGCATTTTTCTTGCTCGGAACCACTGGGGGCTTCTCGACATATTTAGAAGACCCAGCATCCACTTTTCTAGTCCCCTCTGGGGCATCAGTTTTACTTTTCTTGGCCCCAGCAACAGAAGTAACATCATCAAAGAGAGCAGGAGGAGCTCTTTTCTTACCCATCCTTTGACTTAAAGGAAGATGAGAATCTGAAGATTAACCTTCTGGAGTTGAAGCTGGTTCAACAGGACGAGCAGTATAAGAGGTTGTGTAACTCTTATACTGTAGCAGATATGAGGCAGACCTGATGTGTTCGTCTGCAATGTTCTTGTGCAAACCCCAGATAAGTTTCAGATGCTTGATATTAACCTCTGATTCTTTTGGAGTTCTTCTTTTGCTATCAACTGCAAATAAATACATAATGAGATATCAGTCATACATTTTGTCAAACATGATGAAAGCATAATTTCATAAGTAAAATAAAATGAAAAATAAACCTATCCCATTGCCATATGGGGGACATCTGGGACCGTTGTATACTTCATTTCCAGCTAAAGGGGCATATTGCCAATTTTTTATAACCAACCCATGTTCAAAATAATCTCTATTTGAGTAAGGGAGGTTAACTACTAGAGCCCTATTCAGAAACCTAGTTTTTAAGTAATAAATATTATCTAGAGTGGCCCACTTATAGCAGTACATAATCTCAAGGATCCCAATACGAGTCCCATGAGTTAGATTTAATTTGTGCACCCCATTAATTATTCTCCATGAATTGGGGGCTATTTTTGCAGGGACAAGATCAAAATATTGACAAAACTCAAGACACAATGGATTTGGTGGAAAGGAAAAACCACATTCAGTAATAAAAAGACTGGGGAACCAATGTCCCTCAGGCAATCGGAAGTAATCTAAAGGCTCAGAAAGAACCTCTAGAGTTACCCATGAAGGAATGGAAAAATCAGAACGAAATTTCTCAATAGACTCCACAATATAAACCATACTGAATAAAAGAGAAGAAAGGAAAAAGATCTTACAGGAAGAAAGGAGGTCTGCTGACAACTAACGAAGGAAATGATGAACGCACAAGAGAAAAGGAGAGAATAAAAAACTTGAAGGCAGAAAATTGGAAAACGTAGAAGACGGTATGATTACCCAAGAAGTTGAAATACTTTGCATTGGGAAGCGGCGAAAGAAATGATTACCAAAAAGAAACTATTGAACTTCCGGCGGCGAAAAGGACAAAAACTGCACGGAGATCGAAGCGCTTATAAAAAAATTCAAAAAAAAGGGTGGAGGCTGCGAAATGAGAAGGAAATTTGAACACAATGTTCCTGAAACCCAGGAAAGTCATTTAATATTGCCATATACCGAGAAAGAATGTTCCATACTCCTCAAAGTTCGAAATATGAAACATTGGGGGCTTCTGTTGATACCAAAATTAATATGCTGATATGGACGAATAATACGAAGACACGTGTCAATCTACGTGGCACGATAGCAGCGAGGAAGTTCATTTCCCGACCAACCATGCTTCTTTCCGAGCAACGAGGAACTCTAGCGCACCGAGGAACTCTAGCGCACCGAGGTACTCTAGTTCTCCGAGGAACTCCTGATCAGCGAACAGCTATGGCGGTCCGAGCTGCACCTCGGTCGTATCATTAATTGCCAGATAATCAACAGTTCAGATATTCATTGAATGCTTATATTCTTGACGCGCACGCTGCATTAAAATACATCTTCGTTTCTCTTCTTTGTTGATACTCTGTTTGCTCTTATTTATTAACTCCTGCTTCCTCTTCTTTATTAGTTTTTGGCCAGAATGGAATTGATATCTGCTCCTGATACTGAATTGATGCGACAATGCAATGGGTATTATAAAGCTGGTCATACAGACCTAAGTGTATCAGAGATTGTTGACATTCTTGGTCACGATGCCTCAGAACAAGCAGTTGAGGCTTACCGGTACCTGAAAGATTTACTCGATAGATCTGTGGCCAATAATGTGGCATACTACGGATTGATCGAGGAACTTCATGGTTCCATAGAGGATCTCCAAGGTCAGCACAATGAATCAATGGCTTTGTTACACAAAGATTATGAAAATAGATACCAACAACTTTCTTCTGAAACAGGCCATAAGAAGATCATTGCTGGATATGATATTAGGGAAAGGACCCTAAAAGGTGAAGTTGAAGCTTGCAGGCAGATTGCTGAGATCCTGGAACAAGAAAATAATAATTTACAGAAAAAATTGGCTCAATATGAATCTGCAGCGTCATCTTCCGCTGCTCTAGTGCCCGTTACTGACGAAGGTTTCTCTTTCTTAGAGGTCGAAAATGCCAAATTAAGGCAAGAACTGGATGATTTAAGAAGATCTGCTGTTTCTGGGACTGCTCGTGGACGAGGAAGAGGTTCTCGGGGGCGAGGAAGAGCTGCTCAAAATGTTGCCGAGGAGCAAAGTTCTCCAGTCGCTTCTCGGAGCCGATCAAGAGTTCTTAGTCGCAATGTTGAAGAGGCTCGTACTCAGTCCACATTGGAAACTCAAGCGTTTCAATTGAATGCTAAGGATCGTGCTCTGTCAGAAATGTCCAAGCTTTTCCTTCAGTATGAATAAAACGAACGATGTTTCACCATTTTCTTTTTCTGTTGAAAGTTTTTCGGGGAATACTAGTGTAATACACTACCAACACAAAAAGTGCTCTAAGGAACCAAAAGCTCTAAGGAGCCAAAAAAAGTGCTCTAAGGAGCCAAAAGCTCTAAGGAGCCAAAAAGTGCTCTAAGGAGCCAAATGCTCTAAGGAGCCAAAAAATACTCCTTTGGTTAGGAGGCGCTCTAAGGAGCCAAAAGCTCTAAGGAGCCAAAAAATAATGCTTTGGTTAGGAGGCGCTCTAAGGAGCCAAATGCTCTAAGGAGCCAAAAAATACTCCTTTGGTTAGGAGGCGCTCTAAGGAGCCAAATGCTCTAAGGAGCCAAAAAATACTCCTTTGGTTAGGAGGCGCTCTAAGGAGCCAAATGCTCTAAGGAGCCAAAAAATACTCCTAGACGAACAACCTCTGTAACTCGGTAAGGCCATCAGAAGTCAAAGAATTGATTGAAGAAATCCATGAAGGATCTTGTGGAGCTCATGTAGCAGGTCGGACACTTTTGCAAAGGGTAATGACACAGGGATATTACTGGCCGACGATGAGGGCTGATTGTATAGCCTATACTAAGAAGTGTGACAAGTGCCAACGTTTTTCCTCCATCCGAAGAACTCCACAAGCATTGTTGACACCCATAACTTCACCTTGGACATTTGCCATGTGGGGGGTTGATCTGGTTGGACCACTGCCGATGACCCGAGGAAGGTTCAAGTATCTCGTCGTGGCAGTAGATTATTTTACTAAGTGGGTGGAAGCTGAACCACTAATTGATATGACGTATGAGAAGGTATATCAGTTCATTTGGAAGAACATCATTTGTCGATATGGTCTCCCCCATGCTTTCATCACAGACCATGGAACACAATTCGATAATGAAGAATTTGCTGCCTATTGTCATCAGTCGAACATTTTGAAGTATCATTCAGCACCAGGCCATCCCCAAAGCAATGGACAGACTGAGGTGACAAATAGAACATTACTAAATGGTTTGAAGAAGAGGTTAAGTGAAGCTAAAGCAAACTGGATCAATGAGCTCCAATCAGTACTATGGGATTACCGAACAAATCCCCGAGCAACAACTGGAGAATCACCATATATGTTAGCATTTGGAAGTGAAGCTGTGATACCTGCCGAGTTGGGTCTCCCAACTCATAGAGTGCTGAATTTCAACTCCCCGGTCAGCGATTTGATGAGAAGACTGGATTTGGATATGCTCGAGGAGGTTAGAGAAGAGGCAGCCATTAGGAACGCTGCTTACCAACAACATACAGCTCTGTTCTACAACAAAAAGGTGAAGAAATGTGACTTAAAAGAAGGGGATTATGTGCTAAAGAAAGTCATTCAGAAGCAAAATAAGTTGGAAGCAAACTGGCATGGACCTTACCGAGTTACAGAGGTTGTTCGTCCAGGAACTTACAGAATAACGACTCTCGAAGGAGAAGAATTTAAGAATGCGTGGAATGCTGAACACCTACGCAAGTATTATCAGTAATGTAAAATGTAAAGCTTTTCCTTCAGTATGAATAAAACGAACGATGTTTCACCATTTTCTTTCTGTTGAAAGTTTTTCGGGGAATACTAGTGTAATACACTACCAACACAAAAAGTGCTCTAAGGAGCCAAAAGCTCTAAGGAGCCAAAAAAAGTGCTCTAAGGAGCCAAAAGCTCTAAGGAGCCAAAAAATGCTCTAAGGAGCTAAAAAATACTCCTTTGGTTAGGAGGCGCTCTAAGGAGCCAAATGCTCTAAGGAGCCAAAAAATACTCCTTTGGTTAGGAGGCGCTCTAAGGAGCCAAATGCTCTAAGGAGCCAAAAAATACTCCTTTGGTTAGGAGGCGCTCTAAAGAGCCAAAAAATACTCCTTTGGTTAGGAAAAACAAAATATTCCAAAATACACCAAGTATAGTTGGTCGGGGATAAAGACCCACTAACTGTAGTTGGTCGACGAGGACAAATTATTGACCTTAGTTGGTCGGACACATTTTTATATTTGAAATTGAACCAAGTATGGCTGGTCAGGGATTAAAATCCATCAACTGTAGTTGGTCGACAAACATTATTTATCCACCTTGGTTGGTTGGAAACAGTTTGAACATTTTTATACTCATTACTTTATTATTAAGTGATCGAGAAACGTTACCAATACTTGTAACTTTTTATTAAGTCGCTCAATGAACAATATTATTGTTATCTTTTTAACAGATACATATGCATAAGTGTAAAGTGTTTGATAAACACGAGATAATACCAATACAGATTTACAAACAAAAATGAAGTCTTTCATTAAAAAATTCAAAATAAATTACAAGTTACATGAATGTATTAACTGTTACATTGAAAACCTATTCTATTGGTTTCTTTCCTTTATTTTTTGAAACAGGCTCCTCGCCAGCAGGAGGATCCTCTAGGCCAAGAGGAGAATTAATGAAATTAACATCCCTGAGCATTCTGACGTTCATCACAGAAGGTGTATCCAAGAGATGCTCAGGACGAGACAATTCAACCTGAGAATGAAGGCTATAATCACCAAGGTACTTTGAAATCAAGCTACGAGGAATGGAACGAGCTGGGATCCATGCCATGTCCAATTTGAAAGGCGGTACAGGCAAGTTTAATAATGATGGGGCATGATAATCCCATAAATAATGCCCTTGCTCCAATTTTAACACACCTAGTGCATTCAACCATCCTTGCTTGTAACCTTCATTGTTGGCATGTTCAATACGAGCATCCAGATGAACAAGAGCTTCATTATATCCTGCCATCCAGAATTCCCTGGGCTGCTTGTGAAATTGAAAGGCTAATCTATCCAACTGTTCGAGAAGATTTTTGGCAAAAAGATCCTTGGTATGAAGAGCAGATTTCGTTGCAGTAAGTTGATCTTCCAACGATAGATTTTTCTTGGACATTTTTGATAGAGCACGATCCTTAGCATTCAATTGAAACTCTTGAGTTTCCAAGGCTGTGAAATGAGAAGGAAATTTGAACACAATGTTCCTGAAACCCAGGAAAGTCATTTAATATTGCCATATACCGAGAAAGAATGTTCCATACTCCTCAAAGTTCGAAATATGAAACATTCGGGGCTTCTGTTGATACCAAAATTAATATGCTGATATGGACGAATAATACGAAGACACGTGTCAATCTACGTGGCACGATAGCAGCGAGGAAGTTCATTTCCCGACCAACCATGCTTCTTTCCGAGCAACGAGGAACTCTAGCGCACCGAGGAACTCTAGCGCACCGAGGTACTCTAGTTCTCCGAGGAACTCCTGATCAGCGAACAACTATGGCGGTCCGAGCTGCACCTCGGTCGTATCATTAATTGCCAGATAATCAACAGTTCAGATATTCATTGAATGCTTATATTCTTGACGCGCACGCTGCATTAAATGTATTACCCTTTCACATGTATATCATTTAATGTATCGAACCTTTCATGTACAGCCTCAAGGCTATAAATACCTCGTATCAAACCCATTCAAGGGGACCGGAATTTCTTGAGAGAACTTGTAATCAAGAATTCTAAAAACACTCAGCAATAACATAACAGTGGACGTAGGCTTTATTCCTAGCCGAACCACTTTAAAAATCTTTGTCTTATTTATTTATCTGTGATTGAATAATTAGAGCAATCTAGTTTTTTACATCAACACCTCTCTTCATTCATATCCACCTTGTGTTATAAATTGGATTGTCTAAATTGTTTTTATTAAACTTGCAAAATTAATTGACATCCGTTTTCTAAAATAATTGGTGGTTATCTCGTACTATTATTTATGCGACAGTGATGCTAAGAATGGACCATTTATGATTCCCGTAATTATTGGAGTAGCGGGCTGGCCACATCTTATTTTAATAAGTGGGGTGTCACATTTAGCTGCTTAGGTTTCTTAATCACCCATTTACCCACTTACTTTAGTTTTTTTCTTACCTTATAGACATTAATCAATTACACATTTAGTTGTCCATTTTAACCTTTACAGGAAAATTTATTAATTAATTCAAGTTAGGATGTATTAACGCATTTCACCGCACAACCCATTTCTTAACATGCTCCTTATTCCTTTAAATTTTCTTGGAATCTTTCAAATACTGCATACTTCAATGGGATCTACACCGCCGGCTATGTGCACCATATACTCTGGTAATTTTTTTGGGTCTTTCACCCTAGGGCTTCGTACCCTCTTTAATATTTTCGGTATCATTTGAGTTTCTTTTTAATGTGTTTTAATATGTTCCAAATGTCCACATTATTTCACGTTTCCTTTGACCCGACCGAAGCCAGAAACCGGGGTTTTATCCCAATTTGTTTTACACTTTGAAATTTACCATTTCAAGTCCTTTACGCTTTAACCTTGATTTTATTCCAAACATTCATGACAAATTTCGTGTAACACCTTTTCAACATTTTTATTTCTTAAAAATGTTCCACTTTAAGTAAAATTACCATTTTATCCATTTGTTTCCAAACTAACCTTTTACTCCATTTACTCAAGTGTTGATTTTTTCAAAACACTACTAAGTTAACCATACAAACTTTTTAAGCGTTATAATACCTTAACACCCTTTTTAACATTGGAGTAATATTTTTCTTAATTGGAATCATTAACACTTGTTCAACCTTTCATTAATCATTTTCAAACTAGTAATTTCTTTACTTTCTTTATTCAAGAAATCTAATTATACTTGAAGACTACTTTTATAAGAAAATATCATATATTTTTATCAACACATGTAGTCTTACAATTTTTGTTCATTATACCTTTAATCATATTTTCACATACTTGAAGACTAGAATTTCCACCTTTTTTCTTGCTTCAATATTTAAACCCAACCAAATCTTCTTTAAACTTGTTTATACATTCATCATCCAAATACTACAAGTTTATAGGTATGAGAAAATGGATTTAAAACCTTAAATCCTATTCAACGGGTTAAATATATTTTTCATTTTGGGCTTTTAGTCATACTTGAAAAATTACACTTTCAAAGCATAAAACTCAACAAATGTCTATTTTTCACAAAATCTTTGTTTTTGTAAGAAACTTTAATTTCACCATTGTTTAACAACATAAATCATTATCTTCAAACATTTTATTCAATAAAATGTTTAACATCAATCTTTCCAGAAAAATACACCATTTTCACAAATTACTAACTTTTAATATTTCCAGACTTTAAAATATTTATTCATTCTTTATTTTCAAAAAATAACATTTTACCAACATTTTTATTCCACAAAATTATTTATTACTTACTAAACATGATTTTCATCATAGAATAAAATGCACCCTATTTGTGTAACTAACAACAAAACTACAAATAATGCAAGGAGAAAACCCCCACTCCCAAAGTGGCCTCAAGCGGTTACCAAATGGACCCTCCAAAAATTTTCCAAATGTTCTCCATTCAAGCTTCCAAGAAAAACCCACTTCAAACTCCATGGAAGTTCCATCTTCATCTTCTCTAAAAACTCCCAATAACAGCCCTTATAAATTCACAATTCTTCTTACAAAATGGTGAAAATTTGTGTATATGGTTCAAATATGGTGGGAAAACACTAATACAATGGTGGTTTATGGTTGATGTTTGGTGGAGGAGTGGTGGAAGAACAACCCAACAATGGTGGAAGACCACCTTTCTTCCCCCCCCCCCTCTCTCTCTCTCTCTCTCTCTCTCTCTCTCTCATTTTTCCCAATAAATGGACCAAACAAGCCTTATAAACACCTCCTTAAAGACCAAAAATCATGTTTTCCCAATCTGGGCTTGACAGCACACCAAAACAAGGGCAAAAAATGTGATAGCTCACACGGACAATGTGATTAAAAATTCTCAAGACACGTCATTCGAAATGACATTCCTATCTCGTTTGAACGACATCTCCACCTCATTTGATTTTTGTCTTCGCGTGACCTTCGCGCAATATGGGACTATGATACAATGGGATCTCATTTGAAGGTTGTTTGAATCTTGCTTCGTACGACATGGAACTTCTCTTCAAATGACCACCCTAGGTCGTTTGGACGACCTCCTATCTTTTTATTCTTTTATTTTTTTCTTCAAGTTTTAACCCACATTTTTTAACTAATTCTCTTCAATCGTCACTCCATTACAATTTATATAAAATTTAATTGAATTACTGTGATAGGGTATTACTAACTTCCCTTATTGGGGAATTTCGTCCCTAAACGTTTTCACTCATTAATCCTTAAGCTTATGGGGTTCGCCAACTTCTATTCCAAGACATAAAAATTCTTCAAGACAAAATCATCGAAATTCTCAACACTAAGGTCACCCTACGTGCTCCCACATGGGGTTAGTCACCAAATACTCAACATACTACATGTTATAATTCTCACCATCTCATTAACCATGATATTACATAATCCACTCTGAGTCTCCACTCGCCTTATGATCAAGCCTAAACCATTTTTAGCACCACCTATGCTAGTACTTAAGGCATACCAATGCTTCCATAGGAAAATCTTTTCTAGCGGCCAACACTCACCAAATGTGAATCGTAATATAACCCACCATCATATTCGTCATCAAAATCAATTCTAGCTTAGGACCGTACATCATGTGTTCCACAAAGTTTCAAGTTATCCCTATTAAACAATTCGTATGAGCTCGCCAATAACCATATCATATTATTCTATCACTCCACGGAGTAATATTCTTATCAAGACATCACCGTGCTATCATCTTACACATTCTACAGTGTCACTTTAATGAACCTAGTACTACCTTACGTGTCTCACCTCTGAATACTTACTAGATCCTATATATAATCCACTCACCTTGACAAAGCAACATCGTATAATAAGTTTCTTTCGATTTCAAATGTTACATAGATCCTCAAGTCATCATCCCTCTCTTTGCCACCTGAGCTACTAACTGTCATGTCGGTCAGTTAAAAGTCCACTGATCCTAAGAAGGATCAATACTATGAGTAAATTGTGTGGCCAACAATACAGCCACCCGTATACAAAACTTTATGCAATATCAAGAATACATCAGATGGGCCAGTTATTGGGATGCATTGACCATACTCGGTCCATCGCACTCTCCCTAGCCCAATTGCATCGTATTATAACATGACACCAATTCGAGTCACCTCATCCCTAATTACCGAAACTTAAAGGAACACACTAGAGTCATAAGTAGCAAGTAACCATCCCAAGAAATTTCATCCATAGGCATTTGACTATGATTTACGAAAGCGAGCCTATGCCACATGCTTGAAGTCACATCACTCATCCCCGACGTTCTCACCGAATACAAATCCTTGTCACATACCCTGGTTTGGGTTACTAGTCATGACAAATCTAGTCCCAAAAGCATTCATTCTCACAACACGAAATCACTTTACAAATCGCTAGTCCTTTAGGAAGTCAATGACCAACTTCCCTCTTTGGGATCAAGGCCCAATCCTTCATGTCCTTGGCATACATGAACCATTCCAATTGGTGGATACCTCATGCCCTTGTCTACATTAACCTTGTCCAATTACCAGTGATGAAGTCACCAACCTACTACACTTAGCTTGTTATCTGTCTTATTATATCATGATCGAAATCCCAAACTCCTATAGGCAGTACTTAGTTTAAGCGAGTCACTCACCTTACCGTGTTCTTTGACTATAAGAAGTTACCACTAAAGGCTTCTACTCATATATAGTTTAAGTGATGATCACACCTATCGCGATTCTCATTCTAAGGGTAGTAAATATCATACAAGGTTATATCTTCTAATCTAAACTGGCATGACAAGACGTGCCAAAGACTGTTTGAGCTCTACAAACCCTTAAATACCCACATCATGATTCATCAATGCTCATAAAGACACTAATCTATGAGATTCTACCTATGGTGCACCTTAACTACTAAACACCTCAAGGCATCATAATGTTCGATATTTATCCTTAATGATGCCACACATAATTTTTTCGATGGTCACCTCAAAGTGCCTGTGAACTACTCTCACATTAGGATTACCTCTCACCTATCCATTACCCTGGAGGCTAAAACGAGTTTCTACACCTAGATAATCATCTCATCTTTCTTCCAAATGATCGTGACTATAAGTCATGTACAAACCATAACCAACGATACTACGAGTTATAGCAGGGTACAAGACATCGCCCACAACATATAATCCTCAAGGTCTACCCTGCCTAAACATCAATAAATGTTCAACTATAAAAACTAAATTGTTTAACTATGCAAACCTCATACCATATGCTAGTCTATTAGTTAACATGGATATATAGATTATGGTAGGATACGGGATGTCGGGTATTGTCTGTAAATATCAAGGCTCACACCATAGATGCCACACGAGATCATATTCCTCAATACCAGATTATGATCAAGATACACTAAACCCATTTTCTCAACAACGAAACTCAATTACTTTCTCACCTCAGGATCGATACTTATGAACGCCATTCGGTCATCAAGCCTCCATACATGAAATACACAACTTTTACGGCTAGGTAGCCAAGAACATGCTCACTTCTTCCACTACCAAGTCTACTCTCATAATCAAAGCTATCACATAACACATCTCACACAAATGATCACGACGTTTCAACTATTAACCTACACAACTTCACATGCTCACCGAACGGCCATCAATTACGATGTCACCCCAAGAATCGAATTTTCCTAATTACATCACTGGTGTTAACTACCTGTAAGCACCACATCTATGGGTTTTATACTTTTAACCCCCAATCATTAATGCCTAGTCGAGACACCCTAACCATCAACCTCTGACATTGACTATATTCAACTCATGCCACTTGCCCAATGGGCGTCATCTCACTCTATCGTCACCTCAAATGATTCTATGTCACTAAGAATTTAACACAAGAACCTCATACTAATAATGAGGAAGTGATTAATAACTATCAACTTAGTTATTAACCCAAGCACCTCATACTAACAACCACGGTGTCGCCACTATTGGTTTGCATGGAAACTCGCAATTTACTAATAATTATAATCAACAACGAGGAAGTGATTAATAACTATCAACTTAGTTGCGTGCCAATTGGCGCTAACTTACTTATCGTGCTAATCTCTTTGACCTTACCGTTGAGGATACGAACAAAATCGGCCAAACTATCATCGATGTCCAAGGATCCAATACCGACCTCACCACGTCATGCCAGAAAGGAACTTTGAACCTAGAGATCTGATACAATTTATAACTCCCCGACCCGGATTTAAGGGTTATCCGTAGTCAACCTGTCCGATCCGAGCATTAGGTGTGAAGTTCAATGAAATAACCTATATAATGTTGCTAGTCTAGTTTTATTTTAATTAATATTTCACTTGTTTAGTATGTGATTCTTGTTTTAAAACAAACTACGCGAGGGAGCCATGGGGATCACCCCGAAGTCCAAGTATACAGAGCTATTAACGTAAAATAAAGAAAGTACTTACCTGTATAACACTCTCAAAATACTAAATTGCTCCCAACCTGCTATAACAAAGCGAGGGTGTGTGCCAATGCTCAGTGGAAAATATACAAATGTAGTATATAATCGAACGACAGAAAAGAGACTTTAACACGTTATGCCTACGTGCGCATGCAACTACCTTGTATATATATATACTTAGTGGATGAAATATTTTACTTTCAAAAACCTTATTTATATCCAGATTAATTTCCCTTAATCTTATAAAAGACTTCCTTGTTCTCATTTTAGCATATCTCTCTTTATTTAACACACACAATTCAATACTTAAAATCACTACATTTGATTTAACCGAAATCATTTATTTATTGAGATCACCCTTTTTATTTTATCCAATACATATTAGTATTTTCTTTGAAACCACCATATCAACACATGCAAACACCGTGTTATAAATACTCATTTAATCTTTGAGAACCTTTTACAACACATTCTTATGTTAATTATGGTTTTAACTACTTAGGTTGCTAAATCACCCATTTACCCACTTACTTTATATTTTTCCTTACCTTACGAACATTAATAAATTAGACTTTTACTTGTCCATTTTAACCTTTACCGAAAAATTTATTAATTTATTCAAGTTAGGTTGTATTAACACATTTCGCCGCACAACCCATTTCTTGACATGTTACTTATTCCTTTATCTTTTCTCGGAATCTTTCATATACCGCATACGTCAACCAGCTCCACACCGCCGGCTAGGAGCATCATATGCTCTGGTCGGTTGTTTTGGGTCTTTTACCCCAGGGCTCCGGGCCCTCCTTAAATTTTTTCATGTCATCCAAGTTCCTTTTTATTATGTTTTAACATTTTACAAATGTCCACAATTTTCCACTTTTTCTTTTACTCGTCCAAAGCCAAAATCCAGAGTTTCACCCCAATTTGTGTTACACTTTGAAATTTACCATTTCATGCCTTTATACTTTAACCTTGATTTGATTCCAAAAATCATATTCATTTAGGACCAATTTTGTGTAACACCTTTTCTAACATTTTTGTTTAACAAAAATGTTCCACTTTTAGTAAAATTAAGATTTTATCCATTTGTTTCCAAATTCACCTTTTACTCCATTTATGCAAGTGTTGATTTTTTCAAAATACTACTAAGTTAACTATCTTAACTTCTTAAGTGTTTTAATACCTTAACACCATTTTTAACCTTGGAGTTATATTTTTCTTAATTGGAATAATATTTATTTCATTTTTTCCTTTTTAATTTCATGAGTGTTAATATTTTACAACATTATTGGGTTACACACCAACTCCAACCAATCAATTTATAACAACCTCCACCTCCACCTCCAAACAATCAATTTATAACATGTGGCATCATATAAAACAAAATTTCATTTAAGGCTAAATGACTACTTTAGCCCCTGTTCGTAAAAAGACAATATCTTCCCACTCGGATGTCCGTTCGATGGACCGTTTGTTGTGTTACAACCCTAACTCATATATATACAAATATCTAGTTTACACCTCAAGTCAATTGTTATGTCATAAAGGTCAAAACTAGTCTTAAACTTGAACATTCCTACCAAAAACTTCAAAATTTCACATTTGTAACTAGTTCGATTCTTCATGTTTTATGAAGGTAGGATTAGACTAAACATAATGAATTAACATTATATATACTAATAACATATTATACATATCACACAAGCTATTCATGATTTAAATATAATTTATCATAATTATATTCGGGTTGTCACAATTCTCCCCCAGTTAAGAAATTTCGTCCCCGAAATTGACATACCTTGGTTCTCTGAATCAAACAAATATGGATAACGCATCTTCATGCTATCCTCACTCTCCCATGTATCTTATTCCATGGAATGCCTTCTCCACACAACTTTCACAAGTGGGATCACTTTTGATCTCAATATTTGTTCTTTCCTATCGACGATTGCAAGTGGTTCTTCCACATAGCTCAAATCTTCCTTCATCTCAATAAGTTGCTCCACCAATACATGTGAAGGGTCCGATACATACTTTATCAACATGGAAACATGGAAAACATCATGTAATCGAGCTAACTCCTCTGGTAATGCTAACTTGTAGGCAACCATCCCGACTTTCTCAAGAATTTCATAAGATCTAATGTAGCGTGGACTTAATTTACCTTTCTTTCCAAACCTCATAACTCCTTTCCATGGAGATATCCGAAGAAACACGTAATCCCCTTTCTAAAATTCTAAATCTTTTCGTTGCTTATCCTCATAACTCTTCTGTCTGCTTTGAGCTGTTCCCATTCTATCTTGAATAATCTTCACTTTTTCAGTGGTGACTTCAATCAATTCTGGACCCTCTATCTTCCTTTCACCAACCTCACCCCAACATATCGGTGTACGACATCGTCTACCATACAATGCTTCATATGGAGCCATACCAATAGTAGACTGAAAACTATTATTATATGCAAATTCTATCAAAGGAAAATATTCATACCAATTTCCTTTAAATCAAGCACACATGATCTAAGCATATCTTCCAAAATCTGTATTGTCCTTTCAGACTGCCCATCTGTTTGAGGATGAAAAGCCGTACTAAACTTCAAGTTAGTACCCATAGCATACTGCAAGCTATCCCAAAATCAAGATGTAAAAGTAGGGTCCCTATCTGAAATAATAGATACCAGTGTTCCATGCAATCGAATAATTTCATTAACATACAATCTAGCATAGCTATCCACTATATACGTTGTCTTGACTGCTAGAAAATGAGCAGACTTCGTCAATCTATCCACCACTACCCAAATCGAATCTGACCCCATCTGAGATTGAGGAAGCCCAACAACAAAATCCATCATTTTGTGATCCCATTTCAATTCCGGCATTGGAAATGGCTGAAGCAGACCAGTAGGTTTCTGATGCTCCACTTTCACTTGCTCGCATATAAGGCACCTCGCAACAAAATCAGCTATTTCCTTCTTCATATTATTCCACCAATAATGCTCCTTTAAATCCCAATACATTTTAGTGCTACCAGGATGCATAGTATAAATGGAATTATGAGCCTCATCTAAAATTTCCTCTTTCAATCCACACACATTAGACACACACAACCGCTGCTTATACAATAAAGTGCCATCATTCACAATACAAAAATCTTCAGACTTACCATCTCGGAGATCTTGTCATTTCTTCTCAAGAAAAGGATCTTGACTTTGCAAATCAAGAATACGGGTAGCTAACAAAGGCCTCACGCTTACATGAGCAAAGAACCTGTCCCCATCGGCTAGCTTCAATTTTACTCCCATCAATCTCAACTCCATGATGTGGGAAACTCTAGCACACCGAATACCAGATAACCTGCCCGAAGCCTTTCTACTCAGAGCATCTGCAACTACATTTGCCTTCCCTGGGTGGTAGTGAATTGTACAATCATAGTCTTTAATTAACTCCATCCATCGCCTCTGCCTCAAATTCAACTCCTTTTGAGTAAATAAATACTTAAGGCTTTGATGGTCAGTAAAAATTTCACATACCTCACCATATAGATAATGACGCCATAATTTTAAAGCAAAGAAAATAGCAACAAGTTCCAAATCGTGTGTAGGATAATTACGTTCATGTGTACGCAACTTCCTAGACGCATAAGCAATAACTTTACCATGTTGCATAAAAAAACAACCCAACCCCTGGTGTGAAGCATCAGTATAAATAACAAAACCATCTCCACCATGTGGAATAGTAAGAACAGGTGTAGTTACCAACCTCTTTTTCAATTCATCAAAACTATTTTCGCAATCCGAATTCCATTCAAACTTAACATCTTTCCGGGTTAATTTAGTCATCGGTAAGGCTATTGAAGAAAATCCCTTAATAAACCTTCTATAATACCCATCTAAACCCAGAAAACTCCTCACCTCAGTCACATTATTGGGCCTCTCCCAATTTACAATAGCTTCCACCTTCTTGGGATCAACACATATACCATCTCCAGAAATAACATGGCCTAAAAATACAACTTTTGATAGCCAAAATTCACATTTGCTAAACTTAGCATACATTTGCTTATCTTTCAACACATTCAAAATCATTCGGAGATGCTTTTCATGTTCAACCATATCATGTGAATAAATCAGAATGTCATCAATAAAAACTATCACAAATGAATCAACAAAAGGTTGCAGTACCCGGTTCATAAGATTCATAAATACAGCTGGAGCATTAGTCACCCCAAAAGGCATCACCAGAAATTCAAAATGACCATACCGAGTACGAAAAGAAGTTTTAGAAATATCACTCTCCTTGACCCTCAACTGATGGTAACCCGATCGTAAGTCTATTTTTGAAAACACTTTAGCACCCTGTAACTGAGAAAACAAATCATCTATACGAGGTAAAGGGTACTTGTTCTTAATAGTAGCTTTATTCAGTTGCCTATAATCAACACACAAACGCATAGTTCCATCTTTCTTTTTCACGAATAAAACCGGCGCCCCCCATGGAGATACACTAGGTTGTATGAACCCCCTATCAAGCAAATCCAGCAACTGAATTTTGAGTTCTTTCAACTCAGCAGGTGCCATTCTATACGGTGCCATAGAAATAGGGGTTGTCCCCGGTGCTAATTCAATACTAAATTCAATTTCTCTTTCTGGAGGTAACCCTGGCAACTCACTAGGAAACACTTTTGGAAAATCCCGTACAATAGGAACATCGACTAATTGTAAAGATCCCTTCCTAGTGTCAAGAACATATGCAATAAAACCCGCACAACCCATACTCAATAATTTCCTCGTTTGTACAGCCGAAATGATGCAACTGGGAACAACTTTCCTTTCCCCCACAAATTTAAATTCAGGCTCACCAGGCATATTAAAAACAACTTCCTTACAGAAACAATCCATAGATGCATGATATTTAGATAACCAATCCATTCCCAGAATTATGTCAAAATAAAAAATATCCAATGGAAGTAGATCTATAACTGTATCTCTATCCCCCACAGTCAAAACACAATCACGAAAAACATATTCAACTACAATCATATCCCCCATAGGCATGGAAATACCCAACCCCACCTCTAAATGAGTGCATGGTCTATTCATATATATGGAAAATGCATATGACACAAAATACTGTGTGGAACCAGGATCAATCAGAACATAAGAACTTCTATCAGTAATAGAAAGTGTACCTGTCACCACATCTGTAGTAAATTTAGCTTCTTTCATTGTAAAAACTCGTCCACTTGGTCTGGAACTACTAGCTTGTCCTCTGCCCATACTTTTCACTGCACTGCCCGGAGATAACATTCTGCTTTCTACTTCACTATGTGCTGCTGGAGTCTCTGCTAATTGCGGAGAATTCTTCTTAATATGCCCCACTTGATGAAAATGGTAGCATTCCAATACCTTAAGCTTAGGACACTCAGATTTAAAATGCCCTTCCTCTTTACAAAAGAAACAAGTAATAACTCTTGTCGGTGCCTCACCCTTTCCTGACCTCCTAACCAGACTAGAAGATTCCCCACCCCTAGTATCTCTGCCAAATCTCCCCAGACCTCTACCACTATCTCCACCACCTCTCTGAAATTTATGAGGTTCCATCTTAACACTTCCACCCTCACCTCCCTTAGAGTGAGATGCGTCGAATCTACTCTTCTTAAAACTCTCTCTACTCGCCACCCATTGGTTTATTTGCCTTTCTGCTATCGTGGCTTTGTTTACCAGAGAAGCATAATCTTCTAACTCATAAGTGGCCACTCTATTTTGAATAGGCCAAATCAGTCCATCTTGAAACTTACTACATTTATCTCCTTCATCCTGCACATACTTAGTAGCAAATCTAGACAAAGCAGTAAATTTAGCATCATACTCCCTTACAGACATTTTCCCTTGGGTCAAATTTATAAACTCCCTCATCTTCACCCTCCTATAAACCTTAGGGAAATACTTAACATACAAAGCTTTTATAAATTCAGCCCAAGTAATAACATCAGTACCTTCCATCTTGGGCACCAAATGGTTGCTGGCTTCCCACCAATATTTTGCCTCCCCTTTGAGTTTAAACACAGCTAGATTCACTTTCTGGTTATCTGGAACCTTCATAACTGCAAAGATAGTTTCTAGATCTCTGATCCACATCTCAGCTTCTGTAGGTTCAACTGACCCTGAATATTCTAGAGGATTCAACTTCAAAAACTTCTCATGCAGGGAATCTTTCATTTCCTTCCTTGCCTCTTTCTCAATCCTGGCCACAGTCTTTGATTATAGATATCTAGACTTTTGTTATTCCATTTGTGCCATATTTCTTTCTTGTTGCTCTGCCATCCTCATCATTTCCTGTGCCATTATTTGCATCTCTGTAGGCTGCTCTTGATCTCTAGCCCTTCCAGCAATACTTTGCTCTACTTCAGTATTCTCTGCACGAGAAGCCACTCCCTCTTCTCTATGTTGTCCATTCCCAGGTTCCATCTGGAATTATCTGTAATACAACAAAGTTCTAATAACCAATATAAACAGTTTATACTACTAATCTATTGATTTGTACATAAACAATTCATAAATATCAAATCAACTCAATACTGCCATCTAATTGTCACACACGTCCATAATTAATAACCACGCTCTGATACCACTAATTGTCACACCCCAAAATCCAATATCCATACTAATCATTTGTTATTGGAATAATTAGATCATAATCTTGAGCCCATTGGAAATATGATTCATTCATCAATATTTTCCTACATAATGTGCATAATGAACATAATATTATTCCTATATCATAAAATTCAATATCAGAGTCATAATTAAGTTAACATACAATACCGTGATTAACTATGATCAACTCAATCCATACTAAATCAATATATACAATGTGTGAGTATATTAAAATCTTCAGTGTGACAACGATAAAATCCCATTTTTAAACCCCAGCTCTCTCCAACGGTGCAACTCTCAAAGCTATCGGTCATATGGTATCCTAGCTGGCAGCGTACGAACCTGAAATTGTTAAAATATAAACCATAAGCATTAATCTTAGTGAGGTACTCCTTCCCTGCAATATAATAACAATTCTATATCGAATATGTAGATATAAAATTCGAACAATCCTGCCCATTGGCAATAACAAATCATAGATCATAAGATCCAAATAATTCTGCCCATTGGCAATAACAAATCCTGGATCATAAGATCCAAACAATTCTGCCCATTGGCAATAACAAATCCTGGAACATTAGTTCCAACAAATCATTGGATCTTTGTTCAATTCCAATCCTGGATCATAAGACCCAAACAAATCCTGGATATTTTAATATCCAAATAAATCCTGAATACCGAAGTATTCAAACCAATCCTGGATCATGAGACCCAAACAAATCCTGGATATTTTAATATCCAAACAAATCCTGAATACCGAAGTATTCAAACAAATCCGCTCTTAGAGCTATATTCATATTTATATATGAAACAAATCATAAGTACACTCACCTTGATAGTTTAACTAGCTTTTCCCTTGCCTTTATCCGGTACTTGTTCAATCAACTCTTCTTCCCTTCCTATCATTGTTACAATATTAGTATCATCAAAATAATATAAATAATCCAAAGAATGATATAAACATAATTCAATCCATAAGCATCACATGATTCCATTCAAATCATTTATCACAAGTAAAGTTCCATCCAAATCCATGTTAATATATTTAACATATCCAAATCATAGACCAAATATAAATTCATTTATTCTTGGAAATTCAATACTTTTCATATTAGTATTCCAATACAAAAGACGGTACATCATTTTAGGTCTCGTAGAGCAAGATATGCTCATTTCTTTACCACATGGCAAAGCTTCCCTATAGGCCCTCTTATCTTTCATTCAACTTCCACGAATTTCCATAATTTTTCTACATCATAAATTTATATGATATTTCACCCAACATCAGTAAACATATTGAAAAATAAAAAATTAAAGCTTCATAATTTTTAAGGTTCGTTTGCTATGTCAAGCAAAACACCGAACACATGGCGGGCATATTTTCACCCTTAGGGCCGATTTCATACCCGAATTCAAACTCTCACCAAAGACTCATTTCTTTGTATTTTCACATGATTTTCGGATATGTCATACATATATGAGTCCAGTTTAATCTCCAATTAGAATCAATCAATTCCAGTAAGTATACAAAAATATATGGTAGTTTAAATAAACAAAGTTTCTAAACAAAGCAATTTTAGGGTTTTGTACATTCAACTTAACTTAAACTTGCATATATCCATACATATGCACCCAAGCATTAAAGGTCAATAAAAAATCAAGGATTTATATCATATAAATCATAATTGAAAGAAAATAGCAAGATTCATGGTTGGAATTACCTTAGGGGCTTTTACGTAATTTTTCTATGAATTTTTTTGAATGTTTCTCCTCACTTTCTTCTTCCTAACCCTCACAATTGTTTTTCCTCAACTTAAAACTCTCCCAAACTGAGTTTGCTGAAGAAAGGAGGATATATCAAGGGTTTAATTCGGCCAAAACAACCTCCACCTCCAACCAATCAATTTATAACATGTGACATCATATAAAACAAAATATCATTTTAGGTTAAATGACTACTTTAGCCCTTGTTCGTAAAAAGGCAATATCTTCCCACTCGGATGTCC
Organism: Sambucus nigra; assembly: GCA_949130495.1. NCBI lineage: Eukaryota > Viridiplantae > Streptophyta > Magnoliopsida > Dipsacales > Adoxaceae > Sambucus > Sambucus nigra. The sequence continues at coordinate 387,533,707 of OX422207.1, read as the reverse complement.
GTTCGATGGAAAGTTTGTTGTGTTACAACCCTAACTCATATATCTACAAATATCTAGTTTACACCTCAAGTCAATTGTTATGTCATAAAGGTCAAAACTAGTCTTAAACTTGAACATTCCTACCAAAAACTTCAAAATTTCACATTTGTAACTAGTTCGATTCTTCATGTTTTATGAAGGTAGGATTAGACTAAACATAATGAATTAACATTATATATACTAATAACATATTATAGATATCACACAAGATAATCATGATTTAAATATAATTTATCATAATTATATTCGGGTTGTCACAATTCTCCCCCAGTTAAGAAATTTTGTCCCCGAAATTGACATACCTTGGTTCTCTGAATCAAACAAATATGGATAACGCATCTTCATGCTATTCTCACTCTCCCATGTTGCTTATTCCATGGAATGCCTTCTCCACGCAACTTTCACAAGTGGGATCACTTTTGATCTCAATATTTGTTATTTCCTATCGACGATTGCAAGTGGTTCTTCCATATAGCTCAAATCTTCCTTCAACTCAATAGGTTGTTCCACCAATACATGTGAAGGGTCCGATACATACTTTCTCAATATGGAAACATGGAAAACATCATGTAATCGAGCTAACTCCTCTGGTAATGCTAACTTATAGGCAACCATCCCGACTTTCTCAAGAATTTCATAAGGTCTAATGTAGCGTGGACTTAATTTACCTTTCTTTGCAAACCTCATAACTCCTTTCCATGGAGATATCCGAAGAAACACGTAATCCCCTTTATTAAATTCTAAATCTTTTCGTCGCCTATCCGCATAACTCTTTTGTCTACTTTGAGCTGTTCTCATTCTATCTTGAATAATCTTCACTTTTTCAGTGGTGACTTCAATCAATTATGGACCTTCTATCTTCCTTTCACCAACCTCACCCCAACATATCGGTATATGACATCGTCTACCGTATAATGCTTCATATGGAGCCATACCAATAGTAGACTGAAAACTATTATTATATGCAAATTCTATCAAAGGCAAATATTCATGCCAATTTCCTTTAAAATCAAGCACACAAGATATAAGCGTATCTTGCAAAATCTGTATTGTCCTTTAAGACTGCCCATCTGTCTGAGGATGAAAAGCCGTACTAAACTTCAAGTTAGTACCCATAGCATACTGCAAGCTATCCCAAAATCAAGATGTAAAAGTAGGGTCCCTATCTGAAACAATAGATACCAGTGCTCCATGCAATCGAATAATTTCATTAACATACAATCTAGCATACCTATCCACTATATACGTTGTCTTGACTGCTAGAAAATGAGCAGACTTCGTCAATCTATCCACCACTACCCAAATCGAATCTGACTCCTTCTGAGATTGAGGAAGCCCAACAATAAAATCCATCATTTTATGATCCCATTTCAATTCCGGCATCGGCAATGGCTAAAGCAGACCAGTAGGTTTCTGATGCTCCACTTTCACTTGCTGACATATAAGGCACCTCGCAACAAAATCAGCTATTTCCTTCTCCATATTATTCCACCAATAATGCCCCTTTAAATCCCTATACATTTTAGTGCTACCAGGATGCATAGTAGAAATGGAATTATGAGCCTCATCTAAAATTTCCTCTTTCAATCCACACACATTAGGCACACATAACCGCTGCTTATACAATAAAGTTCCATCATTCACAATACAAAAATCTTCAGACTTACCATCTCAGAGATCTTGTCATTTCTTCTCAAGAAAAGGATCTTGACTTTGCAAATCACGAATATGGGTAGCTAACAAAGGCCTTACGCTTACATGAGCAAAGAACCTATCCCCATCAGCTAGCTTCAATTCTACTCCCATCAATCTCAACTCCATGATGTGGGAAACTTTAGCACACCGAATACAAGATAACCTTCCCGAAGCTTTTCTACTAAGAGCATCTGCAACTACATTTGCCTTCCCTGGGTGGTAGTGAATTGTACAATAATAGTCTTTAATTAACTCCATCCCTCGCCTCTGCCTCAAATTCAACTCCTTTTGAGTAAATAAATACTTAAGGCTTTGATGGTGAGTAAAAATTTCACATACCTCACCATATAGATAGTGACGCCATAATTTCAAAGCAAAGATAATAGCAGCAAGTTCCAAATCGTGTGTAGGATAATTACGTTCATGTGTACGCAACTTCCTAGAAGCATAAGCAATAACTTTACCATGTTGCATAAAAACACAACCCAACCCCGGGTGTGAAGCATCAGTATAAATAACAAAACCATCTCCACCATGTGGAATAGTAAGAACAGGTGCAGTTACCAACCTCTTTTTCAATTCATCAAAACTATTTTCACAATCCGAATTCCATTCAAACTTAACATCTTTTCGGGTTAATTTAGTCATCGGTAAGGCTATTGAAGAAAATCCCTTAATAAACCTTCTATAATACCCATCTAAACCCAGAAAACTCCTCACCTCAGTCACATTATTGGGCCTCTCCCAATTTACAATAGCTTCCACCTTCTTGGGATCAACACATATACCATCTCCAGAAATAACATGGCCTAAAAATACAACTTTTGATAGCCAAAATTCACATTTGCTAAACTTAGCATACATTTGCTTATCTTTCAACACATTCAAAATCATTCGGAGATGCTTTTCATGTTCAACCATATCATGTGAATAAATCAGAATGTCATCAATAAAAACTATCACAAATGAATCAACAAAAGGTTGTAGTACCCGGTTCATAAGATTCATAAATACAGCTGGAGCATTAGTCACCCCAAAAGGCATCACCAGAAATTCAAAATGACCATATCGAGTACGAAAAGAAGTTTTAGAAATATCACTCTCCTTGACCCTCAACTGATGGTAACCCGATCGTAAGTCTATTTTTGAAAACACTTTAGGACCCTGTAACTGAGAAAACAAATCATCTATACGAGGTAAAGGGTACTTGTTCTTAATAGTAGCTTTATTCAGTTGCCTATAATCAATACACAAACGCATAGTGCCATCTTTCTTTTTCACGAATAAAACCGGCGCCCCCCATGGAGATACACTAGGTTGTATGAACCCCCTATCAAGCAAATCCAGCAACTGAATTTTGAGTTCTTTCAACTCAGCAGGTGCCATTCTATACGGTGCCATAGAAATAGGGGTTGTCCCCGGTGCTAATTCAATACTAAATTCAATTTCTCATTCTGGAGGTAACCCTAGCAACTCACTAGGAAACACTTCTGGAAAATCCCGTACAATAGGAACATCGACTAATTGTAAAGATCCCTTCCTAGTGTCAAGAACATATGCAAGAAAACCCTCACAATCCTTACTCAATAATTTCCTCGTTTGAACAGCAGAAATGATGCAACTGGGAACAATTTTCCTTTCCCCCACAAATTTAAATTCAGGCTCACCAGGCATATTAAAAACAACTTCCTTACAGAAACAATCCATAGATGCATGATATTTAGATAACCAATCCATTCCCAGAATTATGTCAAAATCAAAAATATCCAATGGAAGTAGATCTATAACTGTATCTCTAGCCCCCACAGTCAAAACACAATCACGAAAAACATATTCAACTACAATCATATCCCCCATAGGCATGGAAATACCCAACCCCACCTCTAAATGAGTGCATGGTCTATTCAGATATATGGAAAATGCATATGACACAAAATATTGTGTGGAACCAGGATCAATCAAAACATATGCACTTCTATCAGTAACAGAAAGTGTACCTGTCACCACATCTGTAGTAATCTGAGCTTCTTTCATTATAAAAACTCGTCCACTTGGTCTGGAACTACTAGCTTGTCCTCTGCCCATACTTTTCACTGCACTTCCCGGAGATAACATTCCGCTTTCTACTTCACTATGTGCTGCTGGCGTCTCTGCCAATTGCGAACAATTCTTCTTAATTTGCCCCACTTGATGACAATGTTAGCATTCCAATCCCTTAAGCTTAGGACACTCAGATTTATAATGCCCTTCCTCTTTACAAAAAAAACATGTAACAACTCTTGTCGGTGCCTCACCCTTTCCTGACCTCCTAACCAGACTAGAAGATTCTCCACCCCTAGTATCTCTGCCAAATCTCCCCAGACCTCTACCACTATCTCCACCACCTCTATGAAATTTATGAGGTTCCATTTTAACACTTCCACCCTCACCTCCCTTAGAGTGATATGCGTCAAATCTACTCTTCTTAAAACTCTCTCTACTCGCCACCCATTGGTTCATTTGCCTTTCTGCTATCGTGGCTTTGTTTACTACAGAAGCATAATCTTTTAACTCATAAGTGGCCACTCTATTTTAAATAGGCCAAATCAGTCCATCTTGAAACTTACTACATTTATCTCCTTCATCCTGCACATACTTAGTAGCAAATCTAGACAAAGCAGTAAATTTAGCATCATACTCCCTTACAGACATTTTCCCTTGGGTAAAATTTATAAACTCCCTCATCCTCTCCCTCCAATATACCTTAGGGAAATACTTAATATACAAAGCTTTAATAAATTCAACCCAAGTAATAACATCAGTACCTTCCATCCTGGGCACCAAATGGTTGCTGGCTTCCCACCAATATTTTGCCTCCCCTTTGAGCTTAAACACACCTAGATTCACTTTCTGGTTATCTGGAACCTTCATAACTGCAAAGATAGTTTCTAGATCTCTGATCCACATCTCAGCTTCTGTAGGTTCAACTGACCCTGAATATTCTAGAGGATTCAACTCCAAAAACTTCTCATGCATGGAATCTTTCATTTCCTTCCTTGCCTCTTTCTCAATCCTGGCCACAGTCTTTGATTCTAGATATCTAGCCTGTTGTTCTCCCATTTGTGCCATATTTCTTTCTTGTTTCTCTGCCATCCTCATCATTGCCTGTGCCATTATTTGCATCTCTATAGGCTGCTATTGATGTCTAGCCCTTCCAGCAACACTTTGCTCTACTTCAGTATTCTCTACACGAGAAGCCACTCCCTCTTCTCTATGTTGTCCATTCCCAGGTTCCATATGGAATTATCTGTAATACAACAAAGTTCTAATAACCAATATAAACAGTTTATACTACTAAACTATTGGTTATTACATAAACAATTCATAAATATCAAATCAACTCAATACTGCCATCTAATCGTCACACACGTCCATAATTAATAACCATGCTCTGATACCACTAATTGTCACACCCAAAAACCCAATATCCATACTAATCATTTGTTATTGGAATAATTAGATCATAATCTTGAGCCCATTGGAAATATGATTCATTCATCAATATTTTCCTACATAATGTGCATACTGAACATAATATTATTCTTATATCATAAAATTCAATATCAGAGTCATAATTAAGCGAACATACAATACCGTGATTAACTATGATCAACTCAATCCATACTAAATCAATATATACAATGTGTGAGTATATTAAAATCTTCAGTGTGACAACGATAAAATCCCATTTTTAAACCCCAGCTCTCTCCAACGATGCAACTTTCAAAGCTAGCGGTCATATGGTATCCTAGCTGGCAGCGTACGAACCTGAAATTGTTAAAATATAAATCGTAAGCATTAATCTTAGTCAGGTACTCCTTCCCTAAAATAGAATAAAAATTCTATATCGAATATGTAGATATAAAATCCGAACAATCCTGCCCATTGGCAATAACAAATCATGGATCATAAGATCCAAATAATTCTGCCCATTAGCAATAACAAATCCTAGATCATAAGATCCAAACAATTCTGCCCATTGGTAATAACAAATCCTGGAACATTAGTTCCAACAAATCATTGGATCTTTGTCCAATTCCAATCCTAGATCATAAGACCCAAACAAATCCTGGATATTTTAATATCCAAACAAATCCTGAATACCGAAGTATTCAAACCAATCCTGGATCATGAGACCCAAACAAATCTTGGATATTTTAATATCCAAACAAATCCTGAATACTGAAGTATTCGAAAAAATCCTCTCTTAGAGCTACATTCATATTTATATATGAAACAAATCATAAGTACACTCACCTTGATAGTTTAACTGGATTTTCCCTTGCCTTTATCCGGTACTTGTTCAATCAACTCTTATTACCTTCCTATCATTATTACAATATTAGTATCATCATAAGAATATCAATAATCCAAAGAATGATATAAACATAATTCAATCCATAAGCATCACATGATTCCATTCAAATCATTTATCACAAGTGAAGTTCCATCCAAATCCATGTTAATATATTTAACATATCCAAATCATAGACCAAATATAAATTCATTTATTCTTGGAAATTCAATCCTTGTCATATTAGTATTCCAATACAAAAGATGGTACATCATTTTAGGCCTCGTAGAGCAAGATATGCTCATTTCTTTACCACATGGCAAATCTGCCCTATAGGCCCTCTTATCGTTCATTCAAATTCCACGAGGTATACACTTATCCCAGTCGGGAGTCGGTATAGACTAAATTGGGTGTGAGATAAGGATTTTTATAAATTAATTCGGATGCCAATTCTGAGTGCGCGATTGAGTCCGAATGGGTCGAGGTAGTCAGAAAAGAGTACCCAGGCGTAGTAATTGGGTCTCAGAGTATTTTTGGGCATAGCCGGGCCCACACGGGGTGAGTTGGGCCACTTTAATTAAGCCGATTAGGTGAAAAACGGGATTAAGGGTTTTTAACCTAATGGGGAGATTAAAGAATGGCAGCCAACATAACTCTAAACCTAGGGTTTGAGAGGAGATTTGGGAGAAAGCAAATCAAGAACAAATTGGAGGTTATTGGAGTCAAATTGAGGGACTACGCCAACAGATCAGACACTACGAACACTTACAGGTAAGTGGTTAACTGTTGTGGTTTCTAAAAGTCTGATAATCAATTCATATCATAGTGATGTGTGTATGAAAATTCATTTTGGGTGTGTCACCAAAATTTAAATTGGGTTTTTGTAAATTTATATACTTTAATGAGATTAGGGGGAGATTGATCATGTTTATGATTCTAGAATGTAGAGGACTCAATCAGATGTTAAAACCAGTAAGAGTAGATGGTTAATTGCTGTTAAAATAAATGAAATTCGGATTGGGGATTTGAAACCCGGATAATACCCAAATCGTGAAAAAGTAAGAAATCGTGAGATTTAATTTCAGTTTGATGTTCTATAAGGTACTTTGATCCTATTCTTATGTAGAAATAGGGTTGATTGGGCTTGGGTTAGTCCAGGGGAAAGAATGAAAGTCGAAGGTTTTCGTTAATGGTGGGACTGCTTCTTGGAGAAGACGAAGTCAGGGACGATCGATCGATCGACCCAGGGATTCGATCGATCGATGATTCGGAATTCTGGGCAGTTCGCCCAGTTTGTATATAAGGGGGAAATTAATTAGAAAATTTAATTCCCATACATTAATTAGTGATAAATAAATATGAAACAAATATTCCTAGCAATTATTGGAGAAAGTAATTGGGACTAGGATGAATTTATGTGGGGCATTTAACGGATGAATTTGAGAGATTTTATTCCAAAATAGTGAGGTACGGATCAAGTGAGTGAATCCGGGTATATTGGTCATGCGACCCCAAGGTAGTGAATTAAGTTTAGAGATAAACTAAATAATTTTGAGTCGGGATATAGACTCGGGGAATATTTAATTATGGACCAAGTGGGAGAGTCCGGGTATGTTGGTAATTATAGGTAAATATAATTGGGAAATTATGGAAATAAATGTGTGACACACTGTGGGCGAAAAATGTGGAAAAGAAATTATGAGATATAAAAATGGACCGAGTGAGTGAGTCCGGGTATGTTGTTTATGTGACACCAAAGTATCAAATTTATTTTGAGACAGAGTAATTAATTTGGAGTCAGAACATAGACTCGGAAAATATTAAGTTACGGGCCAAGTATGTGAGTCCGGGGATAATGGTTGGGTGACACCAAGTTATGAAATAAATGATTGCGCTAATTGATTGAATTAGAGTCAGATGGTAGACTCAGGTAAGATTAAATTAATGGGGGTGAGAATTAATTTAATTAGAGTCGGATTGTAGACTCGGGTAGTATTAAATTAATAAGTGTATTAATTAATTTAATTAGAGTCGGATTGTAGACTCGGGTAGTATTAAATTAATAAGTGTATTAATTAATTTAATTAGAGTCGGATTGTGGACTCGAGTAGGATTTAATTAATTAATGTGTAAATTAATTATATTAGAGTCGGACCACAGACTCGGATTTTTGTTGATTAATTAATGGGTAAATTAATTAAATTAGAGTCGGACGATAGACTCGAGGCGGCATTAAATTAATAAGTGTGTTAATTAATTTAATTAGAGTCGGACGATAGACTCGGGGAGGTATTAAATTAATATGTGTGTCAATTAATTTAATTAGAGTCGGGTGATAGACTCAGGAAGGTATTAAATTAATAAGTGTGTCAATTAATTTAATTGGAGTCAGACCATAGACTCGGGGAAAGTATTATATAAATTAAAGAGTGAGTTAAATATATTAGAGTCGGACCATAGACTCGGGAAGACGATAAATTATTAAGTGAGAAAATTAGCTACATTGAGTCGGGCCACAGACTCAGGAAATTTCAGGCAGTGTACGGGACTTGGAGTATACGGTAGAGCCGGGGTTTATATTATATATATATACGGTGTAGTGATAGTATATATATATATATATATATATATATATATACGTGTATATATTGTGTGTGATATTGAATTATAGGCAGTGTACGGGATTTTGAGTACACGGTAAAGCCGAGAATTATATTATATATATACGGTGTCGTGATAGTATATATATATATGTGTATTTATTATGCGTGATACTAAATATCAGTGATTAGATATTTATTAAATTTATATACTCTAATGCTATCAAGGGAGGTTGCGCGATGTGGGTGAATCCCCTAGCTTGAGGAGTAGGGCGAGTATATCCCCAGGTCATAGCGTCCGGTATATATGGGTGAGGGATTTATCTCACTTTCAGGGAAGGAATATGACCGCCTCCACCACGTTTATATTTTTGGCCAAGTTGGTGAGCGATTCCAACTTGGGGAAAACTAGGTTTTGTGAGCACACCTAGTGAGATAGCATTTTAGAGGGAATCATCCGATGAGGGTATACTCGGAAGGATGGATACACGTATAATATATGTGTGGATGTTAGTAATGGTACGTATAATATGGTAGTAAATATTATATGTAGGTGAATAATACAGTGTGTGATGTATTTACCTTATATAACTCGGGTTACAGTTATATGCTGTTAATTAATGAGAAATTAATTAAGTTATTCATTTGTGGGAATAATACAGTGTGTGATGTATTTACTTTATATAACTTGTGAGACGGTTATATGCTACTATTGAAGAGGAATTAATTAAGTTAATTGTGAGATAACTTATAATTCAATAAATTATTATACTCGGGTTAGAGTAATATGGTAAGGGAAGGTTATATCAGGACTAGTTGGACAGGGTAGTACAACTAGGCGGGGTTAAGGTAACCGGTAGGTGTGCACAATAGTGGAGGGGTGAGAATGTCCTCAAGGGAGTGTGACACTAACTTAAATATGAAGCGCATTCATGCATTTTAAATTACTGCAGTTAATTCACTTGCTAAATATTTTCAAAATGTTTTGGGTTCTAACCCTTGCTATAAAAACTATTTCCAAAACTTTTTAGGTGTCCAGCCACAGGAACGCCAGGATTGATATTCTATTCCAGGGACACAGAGCTGCGACATATGTGGATGCTAGCAGGAGTTTGGATTAGACGCATCATTCATTCATTCCTAGAGTAGGAATCCTATATCAGTCTCAGTTTTATTTAGGGCTTCTAGCCCAGACTTCTCGGTACAGTTTTCAGGTGTAATTCATTCAGGTGTTGAATATTTGTATTGGATTATTTATTTGGTGGCCGGTGATTTATTCGGCAAGTTGTGTAATTATTATTCTATTTACTTTCATTCAGTTGTGTGAATTATGTATATTGTAATTCCGCATGTACTATTTTGTTAAATTAGAAAGTTAAAATTGGCACCGGTTTTTGGAATACTAGGTGGTTAGTAAGTTTTAAAAAGTTTTCGACAGTGTTGCTAAGGATGATCCAACTGGGATTCCTATTTTAATTTGGTATAGGACTGATCACCCGGTATTTTATTAGGCGGGGTGTCACAGTCTCGGAGGAAGAGTCAACTGGAAAGTTGAAAACCTCATAACAAAGAGAACACTGGAAGAAATGGCACCCAAATCCGAGCTACGATTGTTGAGTTATGACCAGTTGAAGTTGAAGAAAAATCCAAGGGAGAGAGGAAATAAAAATTGAAAAATTCTAAGTGTTGAGTGAAGCGCGAATTGGTTTGGGGAACATGCGAATCGATTCGGGGGTCCTAAAGCGCGAATTTTTCTCTTTCATTCTGATTGGTTCAAAGAATTCCATTAGGTTAAAACTCCTCCAAAAAACAGGGAGGTACGGAGGTAGTGACCTGGGAACGGCAGTTCTGAAGAGGTTTTTTTTTTTAGTTTTTGGTAGAGAAAAAAAGAGAAGAACATCTAGGAACATAACTTCAATTAATTGCTGCAAGATCAATACAATCCCGGGTTTCTTTTCAAGTTGTAATCCAAGTTTTATTTTAATGACTATTGTTCTTGCATGGTAATTTTCCTGCGTGATTTGAATCAATTTTTGCGTTCATAACACTTGGCTACGTATTTCAATCTAGTGTCATCATGAGTTCTTTCGTATGCAACGTTACTATTTCATGCATCCTTCGGTTTTATATGACCGACTAGGTTTAAAAGGCCGGGATGCATGAACCCAGCCTGATGCGTTAGTGCGTGTATATAAAATTAATCCGATGAATTTAGTGATTGATTATGATCGTATTGCGTAGTTACACAATAATTGTAGATCTTTATATCTCGTTTACCTCTGGGTACTCGTGATGATTTAGAGTGCAATTTGAGTGTCACTACCGCAATACTGATTTACTCATCCTCAGATTAGGTATGACGCGGGCTTGAACCTCGTATACATAATGCTTGGGAGTACAAATTCCGAGTGAGATCAATCAGATTAATTTATGATTAATATTATAAATGCACTACACTAGGGTTGGGGGATTGTATTCCCGTCCTATTTCTCTCATCATTTAAAACAAAAAGTTTCAAATAATCATTCACTCTTAATTTCGGTAGATTAGTATAGTTGCATTTCTTAATAATTTCATTATTGCATTTAGCTGTAATCCATCTCAAAACCAAATCAATTTTTCCTTTTCTTTTTAGAGTCAAAGTTAGGATCCCCCAGTCTCTTCCCGTCGTCACAACTCTGTTGTCCTTTTTCCCTGAGGATCGATACCCGACTTACTGGGATTATTACTTGAGCGACAGGCTTACACTTGAGCCTAGAGTGAATGCATTTCTGAGACACATTTTCATTCACGTCAAGTTTTTGGCGCCGTTGCCAGGGAACTAGGTAGATTTAGGATTAGATCGAGTCAATCCAAAGCTTTGACCAAAATTTCAAAAAAATCCAAAAACATAAAAAAATTCAAAAAGCACAAAAATATTTACCATCATCTCTTATAAACTTTAATGCAAAATTCTGAAACCACTCCCACACCCCATAATACTCCAACTAACGTTCACGAAAATCCAATTGTGGAGTATAATCCCGATAGTCCCCACACTCCAAACGCCCCACAGTTCTGGATCCCACCTCCCACACCGTCGCACATAATCTCCAATAACACTCTGTTTTCCTTCTTAGGACACACTCCGAGCACACCCAGTGAGAGCGCCGAGTAAATAAGTGAGGAAGTGATGTCACAACACGGCAGTGCACCCATTGGTTAGGAAGAGCCCCCATACCGCCCGATGAGAGAATTCTTCTATCCCGAGCGCACTGTCACTCCGGGATGCATTATACTCCCGTATAATGCCGGGAAATTCTGTTTTAAAAATAGGATGATCCAAATGCTCCCGCACTACCACGGTATGGATTCTGAAAAGCCATATCTCCACATTAGGGAATTTGAGGATGTGTGCGATACTCTCAATGATCAAACTTGAACACAAGAGGTGATCCGCCTCAAACTTTTTCCCTTCTCGCTCAAAGATAAAGCTAATACTTGGCTATGGTCTTTACCTCCAAGCTCGATTCCATCTTGGAACGAGTTGCAATCGAGATTCCTCAAGAAATTCTTCCCTCCACATCGAACAATTTCCATAAAGGCTCAAATTCAATCGTTCAGACAATCTGAAAATGAGCCATTTCATCGATGTCATGAGCGTTTCAATGAGTTAGTTACTTCATGCCCCCATCACGGATTTGATGCAGCGCAAATCATCTCTTTTATCTATAATGGGCTGAATCTCAACTCCAAGCAACTTGTTGAAACCATGGGAAGTGGTCCCTTTATCGATTTAGACGCCCAAGATGCAGAGCTTCATTTGAGGTATGTCGCCGAGAGTACCCAATCCTAGGATGCCTCTGACCCTAATGCTCAAAATCGAAATCGTCAAGTGACCACCACTCCGTCAGCGTCCGACCTATATCATGTAGAAAAGAATTCTATAGCGAACAGTCGGATTGATATACTTGAGAAAGAGATGCAAGACCTACGAGGGATATGTGGAAGAGGACTAATTGGATCCATACCGAACCCCGTCAAGAAGGTGTGTGCTATTTGTGAGGCGGGCCATTCAACTGAGGAATGTCCGACGATACCCGCCTATAAAGTAATGCTTCAGGAGCAAGTTAGTGGTATAAGAGGATTTAAGGGTAATTTCGATGCCCCGCACGGGAATTCCTACAACCCTTCATGGAAAAATCATCTCGGTTTTAGTTATGGGCAACAACATGACGCAATGAACCCTCCTTCGCATGTTGTCCCTCCTCCACCATAACATTTTCAACAAGCTCCACACATGCAACGACATGTGCAAGCACCACCACCTCAGGGAAATTATATCCCGCCACAGCAGAGAACTCTCGAGGATACCATGAATCAATTCATCGCAAGCCAGACCGCAACGAATGCCAAATATGATCTTCTGATTGGCGACATAAATGGGAATCTGTTAAAAATGCAATCTTCATTGAGTGTTCAAGAGAAGGGCCAGTTTCCTTCCCAAGGCCAAAGACCTCCCCAAGGTCAAACTAGTGTTAGCTCCACCTCTACTGAACATCAGGAGCAATGATAAGCTGTGACCACTCTTCATAGTGGGAGAGTCGTTGATTTATCACCTCCCCCACACGACATAATGAAAGACAAGGAGATTTCGCCCGGTACAAAAGAGGCCGAAGATGTCCCCTTGAATGAGAGTGACCAAGAAGACGCTAGTGAGCCAGAGGTAGTCGTAAAACCACCCTCCGCGGCACCGTTTCCTCAAAGGTTGATTCCTGCCCAAAAAGGAAATCCACGTGAAGACGTGCTAAAAGTGCTTAAGCAAGTAAAGATGAATTTACCTTTCCTCGATGCCATCAAGCAAATTCCAGCTTATGGCAAAGTCATTAAAGATTTGTTAATGGTAAATAGGAAGATGAAGGTAAAGAAGAATGTTTTTCTAGCCCAGAACGTGAGCTCCATTCTACTAAATGATCTCCCGCCTAAATTCAAAGATCCCGGTGCACCCACCATATCCTGCATCATTGGAGAGAATAAAATCGGAAAAGCCTTACTTGACTTGGGAGCAAGCGTAAATATCCTCCCTTACTCAATCTATAGGCAACTTGACTTGGGAGGCCTCAAGCCCACAAAGGTCACTCTCCAATTAGCGGATCGAACAGTGAAGATTCCACGAGGCATTGTTGAGGACGTGATCGTCCAAGTTGACACTTTCTACTTTCCGGTAGATTTTGTCATTTGGGACACGGAGCCTTCCTTCAACTCGAGCAATCATGTTCCCATCATCCTTGGGCGCCCTTTCTTAGCTACGGCTAACGCAATCATCAATACTAGGAATGGGCAAATGTAACTCACCTTTGGGAACATGACCTTGGAAACCAACATCTTCCACATAGCCCAAAATGCTGGGGAGGAAGATGATCTTCATGCGGTGAGCCTCATAGATGAGAAAGTAGAAGACTACTTTGAGGAGAATTACTGTGGCGACGCTTTAGAATCCTGTTTAGCGGCGAGATACGAGGGTGAGGTGATGTACACCGACTTCGAGAGGGAGGTTGGGAAGTTGAGAGAGCTACTCGATGAGAGTGCGTCGGACGAGGACGTGAGAGAGGTTAATTGGGTTTCTAGATTCGAGGAATTACTTCCAAGGGATACACACATGGTTCCCTCTAGTGAAAAATTTCCAACCCTCGAATTAAAGAAACTCCCCTCCCATATTAAATATGCATACCTAGGAGAGGATGAGACATTTCCTGTTGTTATCTCCTCTAGCCTAGATGAAGGGCAGGAGGGTAAATTATTGAAAATTCTAAGGAAGCACCAAAGTACTTTTGGTTGGTACATTGATAATTTGAAGGGGATAAGTCCTTTGATTTTCACTCATAAGATCCATATCGAAGAGGATGTCAAATCCTCTAGAGAAATGCAAAGAATACTGAATCCCAACATGAAAGAAGTTGTGAGAACCGAAATTATCAAATTGTTGGATGCCGGGATCATCTACCCAATCTTGGATAGCAAGTGGGTAAGCCCTATTCAAGTCATCCCAAAAAAGTTGGGTATGACTGTAATTGATAATGCCAAGGGAGAGCTAGTCCCCCAACGTAACACCACCAGTTGGCGCGTTTGCATTGATTACCGAAAACTCAATGCGGGAACTAGGAAAGACCATTCCCCCTTGCCATTTATTGATCAAATGCTTGAAAGAGTGGAGGGCCACCCTTATTATTGCTTCCTTGATGGTTATTCCGGATATAACCAAATGAGGTAGATGTACTTGACTAGGAGAAGACTACCTTCATTTGCCCTTTTGGTACGTTTGCTTACAAACATATGCCATTTGGCTTGTGTAATGCACCTGCGACCTTTCAAAGGTGCATGTTGAGCTTATTTAGCGACATAGTTGAAAGAGGACTCGAAGTGTTCATGGACAATTTCATCATTTTTGGCACCTCTTTCGATCATTGTTTAGAAAAGATGGAAAAATTACTTACCCGATGTGTGGAAAAAAACTTAGTGTTGAATTGGGAGAAATTCCATTTCATGGTCACCAAGGGAATAGTTCTTGGCCACATAGTATCATCCAAGGGCATAGAGGTTGATAGGGCAAAGATAGATGTCATAGCTGATCTTCCCCCACCCAAATCGCTGAAGGACGTGCGCTCATTCTTGGGCCACACGGGGTTTTATCGAAGGTTCATTAAGGACTTTAGCGCCATCGCTAGGCCCTTAAGCAACCTACTCATGAAGGACGCCCCATTCGAGTAGACGGAAGCATGCCAAAGCTCTTTTAAAAAATTGAAAAACATACTTGTGTCCGCTCCCATCATGCAAGTTTCGGATTGGTCCATGCCATTCTAACTTATGTGTGATGCTAGCGATTATGCAATCAGGGCTGTTTTGGGACAACAAAAAGATAAGCAAGCTCATGTCATCTATTACGCTAGCCGGACCCTTACCGGACCTCAACTCAACTACTCTACCATGGAGAAGGAGTTGCTAGCGGTAGTCTTTGCCCTAGATAAATTCCGATCATATCTCATTGGTTCTCCTATTACTATCTTCACCGACTACGAGGCCTTGAAATACTTAATTGCAAAGAAAGATGCCAAGCCGCGCCTCATAAGGTGGATCCTACTCCTACAAGATTTCAATCTCTCCATCAAAGATAAAAAAGGAGTAGAAAACATCATTGCCAACCGCTTATCACGGCTTTCATCCGACGTACCTAGTGATCCCGTACCCATAGATGAATACTTTCTGGATGAGCAACTTTTTGCTAACTCTTTGTATCCCTGGTTTGCGGACATGGTGAACTATCTTGTCCCGGGAGCCGTCCCTACCGACTGGACACCGCAAGATAAGAAGAGGTTTCTTACTTGTTCGCACATGTTCTTTTATGACGACCCATTCCTTTTTAAATATTGCGCTGACCAAATCATCCAACGATGTGTACCGGATGACGAGATCCCGAAAGTCATCCAGTTTTGTCATTCGGAAGCTTGTGGAGGCCACTTTTCGACGAAAAAGACGGTCGCTAAAATTCTATAATGTGGCCTCTATTGGCCCAAAATCTTCCGGGATGTGAACGATGTTTGCAAATCGTGCAATAGGTGCCAGCGAATGGGAGCCATTACTCGACGAGACATGATGCCTCTTACCCCAATACTCATTATTGAGTTATTCGACTGTTGGGGTATTGAATTCATGGGTCCCTTCCCCCCGTCCTTTGGTTTCCTATACATCCTTGTCGCAGTGGATTACGTTTCTAAATGGGTGGAAGCTATAGCTACCAAGACTAATGACAACAAAGTAGTGATAAAGTTCCTGCAGGAACACATACTTTCCCGCTTCGGTGCACCGAAAGCGATAATTAGTGATAATGGCACGCACATTTGCAATAGGCCATTCGCGAAGCTCATGAGAAAGTATGGTGTCGTTCACAAGGTTGGAACGACATATCACCCACAAACGATTGGGAGGGCCGAATTAGCGAATCGGGAAATCAAGAACATTCTTGAAAACACCGTAAATCCTACCCGGAAAGATTGGTCATTTAGATTGAACGATTCACTATGGGCCTATCGTACCGCATATAAGAATCAATTCGGCATGTCCCCATTCCGCTTTGTGTATGGCAAACCTTGCCATATTCTCGTTGAGCTTGAACACAAGGCGTATTGGGCGATTAAGCAATTGAATTATGCCATGGATAAGGCCGGTGAAGCCCAAAAGCTTCAATTGAATGAGTTAGAAGAACTATGCAATGATGCGTATGAAAATGCCAAAATTTCAAAAGAAAGGATGAAACTCGCTCATGATAGCATCATTCGACGAAAAGAGTTTCTTCCCGGGAAAAAAGTTCTTCTCTACAACTCTCGTCTTCACCTCTTTCCGGGCAAGTTGCGTTCACGATGGTCTGGCCCATTCGTAGTGAAGAATGTTTTCCCCCATGGAGCTGCTGAACTAGACGATTTAAAAGGGGGAAACACGTTCAAAGTGAATGGATAACGCCTAAAGCCATATCTAGAGACTTGTGCGGAAGAAGTCGACACCGTTGGTTGTCGAACCCTGTTTACGAGATCAATAGAGCTGAAAAAATGAGGTCGTCGCACCCCCGACGCGTATGGGGTGAGTTCTTGTGTATAGTAGTTTTGTGTGAATAGGTTAGTTACGAGTCGGGGACATGGGTCACGAGAGATACCAGTTAGCACGCACTGCGAGGGAACTAGAACGCAATATGAGGTTGGGTTTGAGGAATTTTTTAGGGAGCCCGAGGGTCTAGGACGTCTTTAGGGGCATTACGCACAAGATAGAGCATGAGAGCACACTTAGAATTCGAGAGAAGAGAGAACCCAAGAAAACTAACTAGAACAGTTCCCCGAACCCCAGACCGAACCGGTTCGGGGTGCGAACCGATTCGGGGTACCTGGAAGATTCCCCCCCTTATTTCCAAATTCATCCTCTTCCCTTCTTTTCCCCTACATTCATTCCCCTTCGTTTTTCTTCCCTCCAAACTCTCCCTCCCTTCCAATTTCCATCCTAATTCACTCCCTCCATCACTTCCCTCCCACCCATTCATATTTCCCACCAAAACGCACCCCTTCTCCATTTCTCCCACCACAAATTCCCTCTCCCTCTCCTCTACACCATATCCTTTCCCTTTCCCTCTCCCTTTCTCTTTCCATCATCATGCCGCGTCCTCGCCAAGCCAATTTCTGCCCCAAGAAATATGATGATACCACCGTCCTTGATGACGAGGGTAAAGGGGTATTTCAAATCATCCAAGAACGCCATTGGGCCGAGCAATACTTCTCGGCTACGCGCCCAATCCACATTGAACGTTTCGTTAATTGGGACCAACTTCCGGGCGATGTCACCGCCATATTTGATCGCTGAGGGTGGTGCTCTTTCCTCGCTCCAATGAGCACTCACGTGTTTAAACCGACCATTCGCCGATTTTATGCGACCTTGGTTCACAAATCTTCTACGCTTCATGAGGCATACCTTGATGGTATACAGATTCCTTTTTCGGCGGCCATCATAGCGCACAAAATGCGTGCTAAAGGGGTGATCCTCCCTGTGCCATTCCAATACCCCACAAATGGTACCCCCCACACCAAAGACGAACGCATTGCTCGTATGGCACCCGGGGTGGAATGGGTACGAGAGTCTTTTCTCATCGGAGGTTTGGCGGTACGGTGCAATTCACGCACCTCATTGCTTGTGGCGCCATTCACCAAACCACCGATGACTCAGTGGTCCGGTTACGTCACGCCAATTTCCTATACCACTTTTTAGACCCCGAGAGCACCATCAATCTCGCAGAACTTTTCTATGCGTACAACATCAATGCCGCCAACGATGAATGGGGAAAAACTGCACTCCCTTACGCCCGTTTCATTATGGAGCTCTTGGTGGAAGCCGGAGTAGATGACCTGGGGCAGCAAATTCGCCTTCCCCGCCCCATTGGAGACACCTCCACCACTAGGAGCGAAGGACAAATGTGCATAGCTCACCCCGACCGTCCCATTCTCGACGAGGGTACGGGAGATAAGGCTCATGATGCCCCGATGATGGACGTCGATGAGGAGGAGTTTGAGGACGAAGATGAGGATTCCGATTTCGAGCCCCCGGGGGTAAATTTTGAGTGTCGCCATTCGATGGTTGAATCCCGCCTTGACGGTTTCATCCACCAATACAATCAAGATCAAGTATCTTACCGGAGGGACACATGGATGATGTACCAACTCCAAGTCCACCTTCACCAACTCAACTTCGGCGGACCACCACCCCCCATTCTTTTATGACCCGTATGATCCCAATGCACCCGGGTCCTCACATCCACCTCCACCCTGAACCCATGACTGTTTTGATGTATTTGTGTGGATGTTAGTTGTTGTTAGTGGTTTCCAATTGCTCACAGTTGCTCTCCCATCACTTATGTAACACATGCTTCCCCATTGTTATTATCAAATCTTGCATTTTCCATATTTGTTTGTTTTATTTTTCCGCACTTTTTATTCGCTTTGAGTTAGATTTTAGTCCTTTTTTCTTGAGGACAATGCAAAAGTCTAAGTTAGGGGTGGGGGGGGGGGGGGTCACAAGTGTGTATTTCTAAAACTTCACAAATTTTCAAAAATGCCCAAAAATCTCAAAAAAATCATAAATTTTTGAAACATCCAAAAATATTTTTGTTCAAAATAAATAAAAATTGGAATTCAAATTTTTCAAAAATATCATCAAAAGTCGGTTTAAAGTCTCAAGTTGTAAAAAATCAACATACACAAAGCCGAAATTGACTAAAGATGGAAATTGAGCGAAAATTGACGACTTAACGAATAAGTGTGGAGATTAACAAACCCGGTGAGATTCGAGCCTATCACTTTTTGCGAGTTCTTAAATCAATCCGAGTTAATTGTTACCTCAAAGTTCTTTTCAGCGCTTAAAAAGTTGTCGAGGATCTCAATCCTGTCATTTTGATCGGTTTTGAAATATGTGTGTAAAATTGCTTTGAAAAACGTGCCAAAAGTGATCTCTAAACTTAAATTCATCTCGAAACGCATATTGGTAAATTAATAAGTAATTCAGACAATGAAGTAGGCCCTCGTTTGTCACCCAAAAATATTGGCCAGAAAAGTAGCAAAAAATGACCCCCTTTTGTACCCCAATTTGAGCCAGATAAGCTGTCCCTTTCGTTTGATAACCTGAGAAACCCAAATAGCCCGGAATTGCAAAAAATGGAAAAATTCAGAATTTAAGTCCAAAAAGTGCAACAAAAAGGGGCAAGAAAAAAATAGAAGAATGCTCAACAAAAAATAGCAGGAAAAGAAAAGAAATGAAAATTAGAGAAGTTGAGAAAATGAAGAAAAAATGAGCAATAGCCCGGAAAAAGCACAAATGGACATCACTAATAATATTTCCAATTCCGAATTTCCCAACCATTTCCATGTTATACAATTACACCTTTAACCCGAAAAAGTCCTAACCGAGTCCGAATTGCAAAATTGGTTACCATGTGGAGAGCTAATACACCAAAAGATAATAAGGGAGATTAAGTGCGCGAAAAAAGAGGCAATGTTCCCATTTTAAAAAATGTAATCCATTGATGAGATCCTTTCACCATGAAATTTCCGTCTTTCTACTTGTATGCGTGATTTTGCTTCCATTACATTTACTCTTTATATCGCGCATACTGAGAGAATAGCCACAATTCGAGAGATTCGTTTGTGAGAGCATTCCGTGAGAAATTGAAATCAAAACGAATTTTCGAATGAGTAATGTAATGATCAATTGATGAAAATTGGCGGTTATATTTTCGGCCTCGCACACACGCACTATGGTTTGAGACTTGTAAATATGACTTCATGATGACTATTTTCTGGAAAAGTTTGAATTGCACAGTTTTTGCGTATTTTGAATTTTCTTTGAGTCGAATTTTGTGGGTATATTCTCTCCAAACCCTCACGAGACACGACTCGTTCTACTAGGGTGACCTAGGGATTTAAAGGCTTGTTGCATACGCTAAATGCAATCGTTTGCCCGCGAAAAAGGTATTCTATCCCAATAAAATGTGATTTTCAAGAGTTAAGCCTTGCTAGGATTCTTTTACATTGCTCGGGACGCGCAAAGTTCTAAGTTAGGGGGCTTTGATTGGGCATAAATATTGTATATTTATTCCCCTAATTTCGGTACATTTGTGAACCCGGGGGTGCAACCGATATGGATTTAAGGCACATTTATGCTACTAACCTTAGTTTGAATGTATTTTGGGTTTTGTGTTTCTCCTATTTGTTTTACAGGTTAATTATGCAAGCGGTACAAAAGAGAAAGCGAAACGATGAAAGAAAGGCTAAGAAGGAAAGTTCAAGGGCATTTTGGTAATTGTACAGCCATATCCCAGAGGAGGAGTCAACTGGAAAGTGGAAAACCTCAGAATAATGAGAACACTGGAAGAAACGGCACCCAAATCCGAGCTACGGCTGTTGAGTTATGACCAGTTGAAGTTGAAGAAAAATCCAAGGGAGAAAGGAAATAAAACAAGAAAAATTCTAAGTGTTGAGTGAAAGAAAAAGAACCCCAAGACAACAAAAATTCTCGAACCCAGTCGCGAACCGGTTTGGGGGGCGAATCGGTTCGGGGAAAATCCGAACCGGTTCGAGGGTCTTGAAGCGCGAATTTTTCTCTTTCATTCTGATTGGTTCAAAGAATTCCATTAGGTTAAAACTCCTCTAAAAACAGGGAGGGACGGAGGTAGTGACCTAGGAACGGCAGTTCTGAAGAGTTTTTTTTAGTTTTTGGTAGAGAAAAAAAGAGAAGAACATCTAGGAACATAACTTTAATTAATTGTTGTAAGATCAACACAATCCCGGGTTTGTTTTCAAGTTGTAATCCAAGTTTTATTTTTATGACTATTGTTCTTGCATGGTAATTTTCCTGCGTGATTTGAATCAATTTTTGCGTTCATAACACTTAGCTACGTATTTCAATCTAGTGTCATCATGAGTTCTTTCACATGCAACGTTACTATTTCATGCATCCTTCAGTTTAATATGTCCGGCTAGGTTTAAAAGGCCGGGATGCATGAAGCCAGCCTGATGCGTTAGTACATGTGTATAAAATTAATCCGATGAATTTAGTGATTGATTATGATCGTATTGCGTAGTTACACAATAATTGTAGATCTTTATATATCGTTTACCTCTGGGTACTCGTGATGATTTATAGTGCAATTTGAGTGTCACTACCGTAATACTGATTTACTCATCCTCAGATTAGGTATGACGCGGGCTTGAACCTCGTATACATAATGCTTGGGAGTACTAAATTCTGGATCAGATCAATCAGATAAATTTATGATTAATATTATAACTGCACTACACTAGGGTTGGGGGATTGTATTCCCGTCCTATTTCTCTCATCCTTTAATCATCGTTCATTCTTAATTTCGATAGATTAGTATAGTTGAATTTCTGCATAATTTCATTATTGCATTTAGCTGTAATCCATCTCAAAACCAAATCAATTTTTCCTTTTCTTTTTAGAGTCAAAGTTAGGATCCCTCAGTCTCTTCCCGTCATCACAACTCTGTTGTCCTTTTTCCCTGAGGATCGATACCCAACTTACTGGGATTATTACTTGAGCGACATGCTTACACTTGAGCCTAAAGTGAACGCATTTCTGAGACACATTTTCAGTCGCGTCACCCTGTGGTCATCACTGAAACCCAGCCTACCGTTGACTATATGACCTTCTTCCTCATGTCCATATATTTCCTATAAACCAACAATTGCAATCTGTACCTCTATATAGTCACATAATTTGTTCTCTCCAAAGAGCCAGTACTCATTCCCCCTTCTCAGCAGAGACCGATCACTTGGATGAATGGGAGGACATGTACTATAAAGCCCTCCAGGAAGTAATTAACATAACTTTTGTGGTACCTATTTAGTCCATCGGGTGGGAAGGACCCACTTAAGAGGTGCACCTATTCACCCTCTAAGATTCAGAAACCAACAACAATACCAACCTTCCCCTCACACCTGGATCACCCTCATTTCACTCTTCAAAAAATAGAAATAGTACTACAGATGGAAACCTACAGATAAAAAAAACGTGATTTGTCTAACATGATATTTGAGTACTCCATTATATATGAGTGAGAGAGACTTACATCTCCATGGCAATGACCATGTCACCTGGACTTACCAATCTTATCACCAATTTCTATTTGACAAAGAAGAAGGCTGGAGATCCCACTTTATCTAAAGAGACATCGCTTGGGAAACCAAGCTAAGGGCCAATCCAGAATCTAACAAAAATACACCCCACCCGAGTCTCTCGAAAGAAAGGTGAAACCGACCCCACAAGAACAAAAGGATCGTAGTCACAGAAGTTTTATTTTTGTCAGAGTATGACCTACAATATGGAGTACTCATCTAAGCCCCTCCCTAAGAACTCGAGGCATAAATATACCCCTTGAGCACTATTTACATGATGTAGACAAACACCAGAATTGATATTGACCCCTCGTCTCTAAATCAATGATCTCTCTATCTATAAGAAATACCATCTTCCTCCGACTAGAACATACTCTAATATCTCCAACATCCATTCTTATCCATGTGTTCTATACTAACATACTTGAATAAGGGATTATCGATTGCTTTGACCATATCCTCATCACCAAAGGAAACACATCCCCAGGTCCCATAGATGAATTAACCCTTAACCCTTAGGTTGGGGAAATGATGACACAATGGGACTAATTTCAAGGAAAATGTCTCAAGTTACATGAGCAAGGGCCCATGTCCTTTGAATCCCCTAGTATTCGAGACTACAAATTTGGGATTAAGTACAGAGCCACTACAAAGCAACTTGATCAATGTGAGAAACATGAACACTGGATTTGTCCTATAAAGAAGCGAGGTTATAATGCATACAGTATACAACCTAACCTCTCATATGCAGGGCCAACCTTCCAATTATTTAAAAAAAAGGAGAACTCTAAAATACTACTATCAATATTTATCATAATATCCAAGCTATTGGATGGGATGATTTACCCATAGAAACATTAGATCCCATGTGTAACTCCATGACAATAAATAAAAATTGTGACATACCTTTACTTGAGTAAGACCCCATCAATATCAATAGTAAACTAGATCTACTCGCCTCACATTTGGCTTATGAACTCTTTGTCCTTGGAATATCTCTATGGTCCCACCATTACACTGACACGAGATAAAATTATGGGAATGCATACCTAGAAGCAACCCACATAGTTGGTATTATTGAATTGAAAGATGTGATCACCCACTACGGCCGTCACCCACCAGAAGGTCCCTCCTCACGGAGGTATTGGTACACCGCTGAAATGTAACTAGTCCACCCCAATCCCTATGACCATACTCAGGGAAAATTTGATAGCCTGCAATATGTGGAATCTGCACTAACTATTGCTAGGTTTGTCAATGAAATCTTGCCCCCGGGGCCAAAATATGCCTAGTATTGATACTACTATGTGGACATGTTTTGTGAAGCCACCAACATCGTGAAATAAATGGATCCAAGGGAACCATAGACCCTTCCTACAACAGAGAGCACTAAGAAATTATCTCAGAAATACCACCATCTGATGATGAAGAATACTAAGAAAATACCTCAAATGATGACATCTGATTGGGATCCTCAATGTCCACTGAGTACTCACCCCGGACACCAAACAATAAAGATGACTAATTACTGACCAGGGTGGAAGAAGTTTCCACCCTTAATCTAAACTTAGACATGTATGTATGATGGATAGAAAAATCAATGTCTCGAGCCCTCTCAAAGACCCAGAATGAAGCTACCAAAAACACAAGAAAATTTCATACTCACCCTAGACAAAGAGGTTACCTTCCTCATCAAATTAGGTTGACAATCAGCTCCTCCAAACCATACTAATAAAGAGTGAGGTTCCCTCGCAGTAACCACCATTTCCCCTCCTCTAGAGAAAAATAAAATCCAAGAATAACTCCATATAGCCTCGGCTAACATCACCATCTAAAAGTTTCTATCTATATCCCAGGAACACCGACCCTCTCGTGCCCTTCATTATCCTAAGATTTTGTGCCCACGAATATAACCCTAACCAATATGTCAACCACCATAGATTCCATAATCGTGAAATAAGATATCAACTTCTTTAATGAATACCTTCCTATTAAATTCCACAACCACCGATTTGCATTACACATTACTATTGAGGCTTGGAGAGATATTATACCCCTGGTACTAGGAGCAATGGTTACACCATCAACGTATTCCCCATCTGGACTACTATTGATCCGGAATAAACTGCCTCAAAATTTACACCATATTCCATAGCCATTTGATCCTATGATAACATCCATCAAGAGAACATCGGGAACATCCCTCGCACTCTCACAATATGCCCTATCAAATGCAATTTTGAATTTCAAGTACTCGAAGTTCCATCCAGTTTCATCTCTTACTTAGGAGGGACTTAATATACCCCATAAGGCATTACCCTAATCACTTCACATGAAGTTTAGGTTCTAGTCTCACACCGAGGTTATCACTATCTAAGGAGACTACGGTTTGGACACTATAGCCAATACTAGGACTGACCCTCGCTTAGATACCCATCATAACAATAACGATATCTCCCTAAGAGGATTATGAGTCATCTCAATCGCTCATATGATAGAGGAGGAGACAATTATTCATAATGTTACCTCTCAAATCATCTAAAAGATGGTATACATTCTTAGGTTCGGACTTATAAAGAACCAACAAGTATCCCTCAAATCTATCACCACTACAAAACATAAGGGAATAGTTGATCTAGGGTACACCCCCAGTGGAAATCCATAACCATTAACCTCAAGGACCCATGGGGTCAAGGGTTGAATGGACAATTTAGTCTCCAAGAAGATATCACGAGATCCTTGAGTTATTATGGGATAAAAATAAGAGATACCTATACCCTAAAAGGGAAATTGTCTACAAATAAGGGTTATACGTGGACTATGGGAAGGTACACAAACTCAACCACAGTGAACTCAATATATCTAGGGTCATTTCAGAAGATAGAGGGAACTCCAGGCCAGAGCCCAAATAGGGATTACTCTCACTATTTTCCGATGAGACCGCTCTAATACCCATTTTGAGATCCACTGACTTAACCCCTACTGAACTCTTCTACGATTGGTACATCACCTCAGCCAATTAAGGCACCACTATAGAGAAATGATAACCAGTCAGAATCCATAAGATTAACCTATACCTCTGTGTGATGAACTTTACAAGCCTCCCATCTAAAACATTGCCTTTTGTCGAGCCTTAAGAACTGACAATCAAATTGAAATCCCTCTTCGAGGCATGCCTTTATAGTGACCCTGTTAGAGGACTGGCTAGAAATCCAAAGTCCACGCCTAAAGGAAAGGGTTATCATCTCAAGAAACATTATCTGCCCCAATCTGCAGTCAGTACTAAAGTTACAAAGTGCCCAAAGGTCATTACCCACATCAATGGAAACTACAGTACTTAAAAACTGGACCTCTACTGAATGCATCCCAACACTTGTCACACAAAGGCCCTTTGAATATTTCTTGTTAGCTAAAGATCCTCATTATCCCCTCTTCTAATGTATCCCTCTATAAAGCTGACTTTTATGTTATTATCAATGTTGTCGTTCCTCACTTTGATGGCATAATAAATAGTGATTTTGAGTATTTTCTTGTGTGTGTTACATTTCATGATAATGAATATAGTGATGGATTAGAACTAACACTTAATAATCATATCCTTGCACACCTAAAATAATTAAAACACTTATAAAAACTTGACCAAAGTCAAAATAAGCGTATATCTCCCAATGTGGATAACACAATAATCATAACATTGGGCACTCCTCAAAATCCAAAATAGTTACAAATAGGGTCCTCCCTAGATTAGAATAAACAGGAAAAGCAAGTCGAGATCCTCACCAGCTTGTTAGACATATTCGGTTAGTCCTATGCCGACATGCCAAGCATAAACCCCACTATCTTCATGCATGAGATACCAATTCTCCATGATGCTAAGCCCATAAAATAGCTCCACAAGATCATTCCCCAATTTTACTTAAAAGTAAAGGAGGAAGTGGAAGAATAACTCAACATCGGTTTCATCCGAGGGATGGATTACCCCACTTGTCTAACCAACATCGTATTAGTACGCAAAGCCATTGATTAAGTTCGGATGTGGATCGATTATAGGGATTTCAATCGGGCCTACACCAAGGATGATTTCTCTTTGCCACACATTAACTTATTGGTAGATAGTATAACTAATAACGCACTTAAGTCCTTTATATATGGATTTTCCATCAACAACAAAATCAAAATGCGCCCTGACCATCAGGAAAAAATCAAGTTCTTTACCCCCTAGGGACATACTGTTATACAAGTATACCTTTCGATCTAAAAAATGCTAGTGCAATTATTAGAGAGGATCCACGTCCATCCTACATGACCTTATACGAATGAAAGTGTAGTTATACGAAGATGATATGTTAATCAAGTCCAAAGATCGCGAAGGTCATGTTCTAGAAGTCTTAAAATTCTTCTATAGACTACGCCTCTTCAAAAGGAGGCTAAACCCGTAGAAATGAATATTCGGATTTACTAAAGGGAAAAGTTCTCAGATTCATCGGTAGCAATGATGGAATCGAGGTAGACCCAACAAAGTCAAAGTCATATGAAAAATTCCCCCACTTAGAACAAAAAGTATGTCTAACGATTCCTAGTCTAAGTACAATTCATAGGTTGGTTTATCAATTAGGTTACTACCACTTGTGAACACATCTTCTAAATACTCAAGAAAGACGCACTAAAAGAGTTGAATGCTCAATGCCTAGAAGCATTTGAGAAAATAAAAGAGCATATCACTCACCCACATGTGCTAGTACCTCCCCTACCATGAAAACCTCTCCAACTCTACATGTCCATAACTGACACTGTTGTCGAAGCCAAGGTGGCACAATTCAAGGAGAGTTACCGAAATGAATGAGCCATCTACAATGTTATAAAAAATATGGTATCCTATGAGCTCAAATACACCACATTGGAAAAGACTTGTGTATCCCTCCTATGGATTGCTAGTAAAATGCACCATTACATGATGTCTTCCAACATAAAACTCATCTCGATAATGGACCCCCTAAAATCTCCTTCTCCAGTGGATGGAGAAATGGTTATTGATGCCATTCAAGTTTGAGATCACGTACGTCACATAAAAGTACACTAAAGGATGAGCCACTCTGACCTCCTCCCATGACATTCCCTATCAGATGAAGAACAGTACGAGGAAGAATTCCCAGACGAGGATCTCTTCGCCTTAAACAATAGATAATCTTTCGAACTATACTTCGACGGGGCATCCAATAGAAGGGAATTTGGCATAGGAATGCACCTTATATCCCCTGAGTCATGATGACTCCCTACCGCTATCAAAATTACATATTATTAAATCGAAAACATGGATGAGTTCGATGCTTGCATCTTGGCACTAAAAATTTCTCAGGAAATGGGAACCACCAACATCGAGGCCTACAGAGATTCCAGACTAGTCATTAGTGAAATACTAGGAAACTGTAGGATTCGAGATGATAAGCTCCAACCATACTACGCCTACTTAGAATAGGTAGTCGTTCGATTCAAACACCTTGAATTCAACTTCCTCCCAAGGGCTAAAAACAACTTCGTAGATGTACTTGCCACTCTAGCCTCTATGATAGGCATGCCAAAGGGCATTACATAAATAAACTTCATTGTAACTAACCAAAATAACCCTTCATATTTCTTGAAGATCAATATGCTCGAAGAAATAACTGTAAGACCTTTAGTCAGTTACTAAGACATAAAGAGACCTTTTTGATAGAAACCATTACCCAGCAAATGCCTCTTCCAATGACCAACTTACTATGCAATGATTGTCAACCCAATTCATCGTTTGTGGAGGACAACTCTATAAAAGTGGGTTCGAAGAAATACACTTATGATGCATCACAGAGGATGAGAATTTAAAAATTATGGATAAAATCCTTATTAAAAATGTGGCCCGCAAATGAGTGGACATACCCTCTATACAAAATACTCCGGCAGTTGTACTACTAGACCACCATATAAGATGACTATACCGACTACATAAAGAGGTGCCTCAAATGCCAACTCTATGCATCTTGACAACATATTACTGCTCGAGATATCTATTGCATAACCTCATCTTAGCCTTTATCCACCTGGGGGATGGAAATTAGAGGGAAGGTAACCCATAAGGCCTCCACTGGGCACTAATTTATCCTAGTCTCTATTGACTACTACACCAAATGGGTTGAGGTCAAATCTTACGCAGTTCTGAATTATAACAAAAGTGGCAAAATCCATGCAATTAAATATCATTTGCCTCTTTGGCACACCTCACAAGTTAGTTTCTAACAACGACTCTCACTTTGAGAATGAGATCTTAAACTTACTACATGAGTATGGTATCATTCGCAACAAATCATGTCCCTCATTGACTTCAAACTAATGGATGGAGAGGTCAAAGATGTTAACAAACTTCTCAAAAAAATTATTAGTATGATGATTGATACCAACAACAACTGGTTAGACAAACTCCCACATGCCCTCTGGGCTACAATATGATAAAGCTAAATTCCATCAGGGCCACTCCCTACTCACTAGTTTATGGCATGGAAGTAGCCCTACCTATCGAGCTAAAGGTACTTGTTGATACCAAATTTAGTCTGCTGACATGGCTCAATTGGGTGAAGACACGTGGCAATCTACGTGGCAACAACAAACACTTCCGAGGAACTCAGACACTCCGAGGAACCATGCCCCAACGAGGAACACTGCTTCCCCGACCAACTCAGACGCTACGACTTACAAGAACTCTCCGAGTAACTTTAGAGTACCGAGGAACTTAGGCGGTCCGAGCTGCACCTCAAACAAAGCATTAATAACAGGATAACCAACAGTTTGACTATTCATTAAATGCTTATCATTCAGATGTATACACTTAAAGGGCATTTAATACATTACCCTTTCACATGTACAACATTTAATGTATTATCCTTCCACATTACAGCCTCAGGGCTATAAATACATTATATTACCCTCATTGTAAGGGGACTGGAATTTATGGAGAAAACTTGTAATCGAGAATTCCCAAACAGTCAGCAATAACATAAATAGTGGACGTAGGCTATTCTTATAAGGATGAACCACTTTAAAAGTTCTTTGTCTCATTTTATTTATCTGTGATTAAATAATTAGATATAATCTAATTTTTTACATCAACAGATTGACGCCGTCTGTGGGAAACGATTGGTAATATCATTTTTCATTAAAAATAACTCATCACAAATGGATGATATCCCAGAACCCAGCCATCGAAATGCTGGAAGCCATCCACATCCATCTGCTCCGCCTAATATTCCAGATCTAGCTGTAATAATGACAAATCTAGCCCAGGGCCAGGCAGTCATGCAAGAAACGATGCGACAACTCCTACAAACCCTCCATGGCGGTGCACCAACCCATTCAGGACTGCGAAGTATTCAAAGAAATACCCGTTTAC
Organism: Sambucus nigra; assembly: GCA_949130495.1. NCBI lineage: Eukaryota > Viridiplantae > Streptophyta > Magnoliopsida > Dipsacales > Adoxaceae > Sambucus > Sambucus nigra. The sequence continues at coordinate 387,503,425 of OX422207.1, read as the reverse complement.
CTTCTTCACATTCTAGGCGTACTGATTCATATCGTACTGAGGAATCTAAAGATTTTTCTTATCAACCTGGACGAAGTTCGACAGTGCGGGCCACAGATACTGAACAACGTATCACTCTCTCTCTAGAAAGGACTAGTGCGCTAGAGAGGTTAAGCAGGGTATCACCTTTGGATAGATTAGGACCTAGAAGGAGTAGAAGTCCTCCTAAAGTCACATCGAGGAGTTTTCAACGACCATCAGATTTAAGGAAAGGATCTGCCCAGTCACGACCAGTTGCTCGTTAAGATAGATCCCAGAAAGCCACATCAACGTGATCAGTTGCTCGAACCAACAGGCCCGAGGAAGGAAATGATGCATGGAAAGGCTCTATTCAGAGGCTGGAGGATAGATTAGGAGAACTGGCTAAAGCCAAGAACCCTCTACAATGAACTTTTGTTCGAGGAACACCTTTTGTCCAGGCCATTGTAGATTTTCCAACACCATCAATTTTTAAAGCACCTGTTGTGACCCCCAAATATGATTGAAAGACCGACCCTGTCCTTCATATAGAACAATACTAAGCTGCAGCCGATATCTATGATGTTCCAGATGAAATGAGATGCAGAGCATTCTCGGGAACTCTTACATGATCGGCTCAAATGTGGTATACTAATCTTCCTCGGGGTAAGATCTCAACTTTCTTTCAACTGGCCGAGTTATTCATTGGGAATTTCTATTTTGGGGCAAAGACAGTTAAACGAGTAGCACATTTGTTAAGTGTTAGACAAAAGGCTGGTGAGAGTACCAGAGATTATATAACTCGTTTTAATAACGAGAAGCTAGAAGTCATTGACTATGAGGAAAAGACAGCGATTACCGCCTTGATGAGTGGATTACTGCCTAACAAGTTGTACTACACTTTGGCTAAAGATTCGCCTAGAACCATGTCAGATCTGATGGGAAAGGCAACCAAGATTATGAATGTCGAGGAGGCTATGGCTGCGAATAAGAATATGGATGCCAAAGAAACCAAGGTGGAAGGTGATAAAGCTAAGAAAAAAGAGCATAAGAATAATGGTAATGACAAACACTCAAAAAATAGGTCGGCATGGGAAGTAATGAAGAGATTCGATAATTATACTCCTTTGAAGAAGGACATCAACCATGTTTTAGAAGAAATTAAGAACAAGGAGGAATTAAATTGGCCAGAGAAAATAAGGCAGACCCCGAAAGGAGAAATAAGGCAAAGTATTGCGAGTTTCATAAAGATCATGGCCATATGACCAAAAATTGCATAGCTCTTCAAAATGAGATTGAAACACTCATCAGACGAGGAAAACTGGCAAAGTATGTTGATCATGGAAGCGAAAGAAGAAACAACGGCTGAATAAGAGAGAGGTCTAGATCTCCTCGTCGAGCAGAGGAGAACAAGAAGAGAGACCATGAAGTTGATCCAGAAGACGACCCCGATCTTCCAAAGAGACCAAGGCAGCCAGAACGTGAGGTATTTTCAATACGTTTTGGGTCATTTAATTGTAATGTTATTACAGGTGGACATGAAGGAGGAGGAGACCTTACTGCCGAGAGAAAAGCTTATCTATGTGAGGCTCAAGCTTGCTCATACATTCAATAAATAAATCTAGCTGATGAGTATCGCCCGAGAAAGGTGAACAAAGAGAAATTGGTCATTGGCTTCTCAAAGAATGACCTCGCAGGTGTTCTATATCCTCATGATGACCCATTGGTGATCAAAATGAGGATGAAGGAGGTAATGATTTCAAGAGTACTGGTAGACAATGGTATCTCGGCAGACATCATGTTCTACTCGTGCTTTGACAATTTAAATTTTAAAGCTATCTCAACTGGAGCCTTATCATAGACCCCTCCTCGGTTTCGCTGGCGAGAAAGTATTTCCACTTGGGATGATCAAATTGGACATATTCATTGGTACGTGGCCTGCTTGTCGAACAGAAAGAATACGCTTCTTCGTGATGGATAAGAGTGTTCAATCATTATATAATATCGTCATGGGAAGAGTAGGATTGAAGAAGTTCGAGGCTGTACCATCTACGGTACATCAATGCCTAAAATTTCCAATAAATTTTGGAGTAGGAGTTGTGAAAGGTGATCAGAAAGTAGCTCAAGAATTCTATTATTCATCCGCCGAGCAAGAGGAACTGGAGGAATCAAGAAAAAACACTACTACTTATCAAGTGGATGAAGGGGCAGAAATTAAAACATTGGATCCTAGAAATGAGTCGCAACTCATGAAGGGTCAAGTGGTGAAAGCTACTGAAAACATCATTCTGGACGACGAGCACCCTGAACGAACTACTCAAGTAGGTTCGTCGTTGGAAGCCTCACTAAAACAGGAATTGATAACTTTCCTTAGAAGCAGAAAGCAAACTTTTGCGTGGAGTCGTGAGGATATGCCTGGGATAGACCCAAATTTCTTATGTCACGAACTCAATGTGAATAAGGAGATAAAGCCTGTGAAGCAGAGAAGAAGAGTATTCAGGCCCGAGAAGAATCAAGCTATACAGGAGGAAGTTGAGAAGCTCCAAAAAGCCTGCTTTATTGAAGATGTTAAATATCCTGACTGGTTAGCAAATGTGGTGATGGTGAAAAAGAAGAACAACAAATGGAGGATGTATGTAGATTTCACTGACCTCAACAAAGCATGCCCAAATGATCATTTTCCGCTGCCCCGAATTGATCAACTAGTGGATGCTACCTCGGGACACGAGCTGCTGAGCTTCATGGATGCTTATTCTGGTTACAATCTGATTAAAATGAAACTTGAAGACAGGGAGAGTACTTCTTTCATTACCCCTAGGGGAACTTATTGTTATAATGTTATGCCTTTTGGTTTGAAAAATGCAGGTGCAACATATCAGCGGCTGATGAACAAAGTGTTTGCAGAACAAATCAGTTGCAACATGGAAGTCTATGTTGACGATATGCTGACAAAGAGCAAGAAAGCTGCTGATCATCTAGTTGACTTAAGCCAAACTTTTGATCAACTAGATAAATATCAAATGAAGTTGAACCCGATGAAGTGCATATTTGGAGTACGAGAAGATATGTTTCTCGGATACATTGTCAATCATCGAGGCATTGAAGCTAACCCTAAAAAGATCTAAGCTCTGCTAGGGCTACTATCCCCAATGACGAAGAAAGAGGTGTAAAGTCTTACAGGACGAGTAGCAGCACTCAACATATTTGTATCGCGAGCAACTGATCGATGTCTCCCATTCTTCAAGACACTACGAAAGACCTTTGAGTGGAATGATGAATGTGAGAAGGATTTTAAAGACTTGAAGAAATACTTGGGAGAACCTCCAATGTTATCCAGGCCAGTGATGGGAGAAAAATTATACTTGTATCTGGCAGTGTCCGAGAATGCAGTCAGTTCGGTATTGATAAGAGTGGAGAATGGAGTACAAAAACCGATCTACTACACAAGTAAGGCCTTCCGAGTAGTAGAGATCAGATATCCAAAGCTGGAAAAATTAGCACTAGCATTGATCGAGGCAAGTAGAATAATGAAGCCATACTTTCAAGCTCATACCATAGTAGTATATACTGATATGCCATTAAGGCAAGCCCTTCACAAACTCGAAAAGTCAGGAAGATTGATGTGCTGGGCAATATAACTTGGTGAATATGATATAGTTTGTGAACCCAGATCATCGCTAAAAGGGCCAGCTGTATCAGATTTTATAGCAGAGTTCACCTATCCTGATACCCCCGAGGAGCAAAAGTTGCTCGCTGATCAACCTGTGGATGTTACAGGATCATCAAACATAAGCTCAGACCAACTTAGGTTGGTAAAAGGGCAAGTGGATGGTACAGGATCATCAAATTCGAGCCCAGACCAACTTAGGTTGGTAAAAGGGCAAGAAAATATGATCGACGAAGAGCAAGAAATATCAGGGGAGGATGAAAGGAAGCAACAAAATTTTCACCGAGGAACTCTGTCAGATCAGAAATTTGAAGACGAGTTACCTATATGGAGTCTGTATGTGGATGGTTCATCTTGCACTACAGGATGTGGCACAGGGATAGTTTTGAGCAGTCTGGACGAGGTCGACATGGAATACGCCCTACGTCTCCAATTCAAAGATTCCAATAATGAGGCTGAGTATGAGGCCATGATTACAGGTCTTAATTTGGCAAAAATTATAGAGGCGCAGTAGGTTATTGTCTTCAGTGATTCTCAATTGATCGTAAATTAAATGTTGGGAATATATGCACCCAAATGAGAATTAATGATCAAGTATCATGCAAAAGTGATGGAGTTGGTATCAGAATTTGCTGCTATTCAGCTGGTCAGAATACCAAGAATGGAGAATACGAGAGCAGATGCCCTAGCTCGATTAGCATCAGCTACTCTTACCGAGCTACGAAGAACAATCCCAATTGAAGTTTTAGCTGGTCGGAGTATAGATGAAGATCTAACGATGAACTTTATTACCCTCGATTTAGGATCATCATGGATGGATCCCATCAGGGCATATATTGAGAAAGAGGAATTACCAACTGACAAACTTACAGCCAAGAAATTGAAGTTTAGGGCTTCTCGTTATGTACTTACCAACGGTATTTTATACATACGAGGAGTTATAGTAGGTTTGCAGAGATGTGTGCATCCCACCGAGGTGAAAGATTTAATTGAAGAGGTCCATGAAGGGTCTTGTGGAGCCCATGTATCAGGTCGAATGATTTTGCAAAGGGTAATGACGCAAGGATACTACTGGCCGACGATGAGGGATGATTGTATAGCCTATGCCAAGAAATGTGACAAGTGCCAGCGCTTCTCCTCCATCCGAAGAACTCCCCAAGCGTTATTAACACCCATTACTTCCCCTTGGCCATTTGCCATATGGGGAATAGATTTGGTTAGGCCACTGCCGATGACTAGGGGAAGATTGAAGTATCTCGTGGTCGCTGTGGATTATTTTACTAAGTGGGTAGAAGTTGAGCCTCTCATTGATATGACGTACGACTGAGTGTACCAATTTATTTGGAAGAACATCATTGGTCGATATTGTCTTCCTCATGCCTTCATCACAGACCATGGAACACAATTTGACAACGAGGAGTTCGCTACCTATTGCCATCAGTCCAATATCTTTAAGATCCACTCGGCACCAGGACATCCCCAAAGCAATGGACAGACTGAAGTGACGAACAAAACACTGCTAAATGGCTTGAAGAAAAGACTAAGTGACGCAAAAGCAAACTGGATCAACGAGTTACAGTCAGTACTGTGGGCTTATCATACTACTCCCCGAGCAGCAACTGAAGAATCACCATATATGCTGGCGTTTGGAAGTGAAGTTGTTATACCTGCCGAGTTGGGCCTCCCAACACACAGGCAACTGGATTTCAATTCCCCTGTCAACGACTTAATGAGAAGATTGGATTTAGACATACTCGAGGAAGTTAGAGAAGAAGCAGCCATCAGGATTACTGCATACCAACAACGAACAACTTTGTTCTACAATAATAGGGTGAAGAAGTGTGACCTGAAAGAAGGAGGCTATGTGCTAAATAAAGTGATTCAAAAGCACAACAAATTGGAGGCAAACTGGCATGGACCATACCGAGTTACAGAATTTGTTCGACCAGGAACCTACCGAATAGAAACTTTAGAGGGGGAGGAGTTTAAGAATGCATGGAACACTGAGCACCTGCGCAAGTATTATCAGTGATGTATGTTCTCATGTAACGCAGTTCCGTAAGTATGAATAAAATGAAGATATTCTGCCAAATTCTCTCCTTTTATTGAAAGTTTTTCGGAGAATACTAGTGTTACACACTACTCGACAAAACTCGGATTACTCAAATTTCTTCTCGAAAATGCCAACTAAGGTTGGTCGAGAAACAAATGTATTCCTAAAAATGACAACTTATGTTGGTTAGGAAATAAATGTATTCCTCCGGGAAGTAAAACTATATATTCCTCCGGGAAGTAAAACTATGTATTCCTCTGGGAAGTAAAACTATGTATTCCTAAAAATGCCAACTTATGTTGGTTAGGAAGTAAATGTATTCCTCCGGGAAGTAAAACTATGTATTCCTCCGGGAAGTAAAACTATGTATTCCTACGGGAAGTAAAACTATGTATTCCTAAAAATGCCAACTAATGTTGGTTAGGAAGTAAATGTATTCCTCCGGGAAGTAAAACTATGTATTCCTCCGTGAAGTAAAACTATGTATTCCTACGGGAAGTAAAACTATGTATTCCTAAAAATGCCAACTTATGTTGGTTAATAAGTAAATGTATTCCTACGAGAAGTAAAACTATGTATTCCTACAGGAAGTAAAACTATGTATTCCTAAAAATGCCAACTTATGTTGGTTAGGAAGTAAATGTATTCCAACGGGAAGTAAAACTATGTATTCCTACGGGAAGTAAAACTATGTATTCCTACGGGAAGTAAAACTATGTATTCCTAAAAATGCCAACTTATGTTGGTTAGGAAGTAAATGTATTCCTACGGGAAGTATAACTATGTATTCCCGCGGGAAGTAAAACTATGTATTCCTAAAAAAGCCAACTTATGTTGGCTAGGAAGTAAATGTATTCCTCGGGAAGTAAAAGTATTCCTTAAATTGCCAACTAAGGTTGGTCGGGAGGTACAATTATTCCAGGAAGTGCCAAAGCTCCTCGTAGAGGAAAAATACACTAATTGTAGTTAGTCGAAAAGGAAATTTACCGACCTTGGTTGGTCAAAAACATGTTATGAATACGAGAAAGTGATCGAGAAAAATTTTTTATACTCTTAACTTTTTAAAATTATTACTAAGTTGGTCGAGAAACAAAACATCATTTTTGCCAAATGACTACCACGAATTCAAACTACTCGACAATAAGTTGGTCGACAAATAACACAATATTGTTATCTTTTTAACAGATACACATGCACAAATGTAAAGTGTTACAAAACAATTGTAGTCAAGATTTGCAAATAAAATTATTTCATTAAATGTAGAACAAAATACATCAGGAATGAAATACAAATTTATTACATCAATACTCCTATTCTATTGGTTTCTTTCCCTCTGCTTTTGAAACAGGTTCCTCCCTAGTAGGTGGATCATTTAAAGTGAGAGGAGAATTTATGAAGTTAAGATATTTTAGCATCCTGATATTCATCACGAACGGTCGATCTAGGAGGTGCTCGGGATGAGATATCTCGACATTTGAATGGAGATTGTAATCACCGAGGTATTTGGAAATAAGACAACGAGGAATGGCCCGAGCCGGGATCCAACTCATATCAAGATTGAATGGTGACACGGGTAGGTCGAGCAGCCCAGGATTATGGTAATCCCACAGGTAATGACCCTGTTTGAGTTGCAGCACACCTAAGGCATTCAGCCATCCCTGTTTGTAGCCCTTATTATTTGCATTCTGGATACGGTCGTCCAAGTGGTAGAGAGCCTCATTGTAGCCAGCCATCCAGAACTCCCTGGGATGCTTGTGAAATTGATATGTCAGTCTTTCCAGCTGCTCGTGGAGATTTTTGATGAAGATTTTTTTATTCTCCAAGATAGATTTTTGCACAGAAAGTTGCTCTTCCAGGTCCCTGATTTTCTTAGACATCTCAGACAATGCATGGTTCTTCACCATCAGTTGGAAGGCTTGGTTCTCTAAAGAAGATTGAGTCCTCTGTTCCTCGACAGGAATCTGAGCAGCTCTTGCTCGTCTACGAGAAGATGTAGAAGGGCCATCTCTTTTCAAGGTTTCCAACTCATCCCTCAGGTTGGCGTTCTCGACCTCCAAGAACGAGAATCCCTCATCAGTCACTGGGATCAAAGAATTTGAGGTGAAAGCAACATATTTTAATTGAGATATTTCTCTTTGCAAGTTGTTATTTTCTTACTCCAACAACTCGGCTATTTTCCTGTGCTCTTTGACCTCGGCTTTCAAAGTTCTTTCCCTCACATCGTATGCAGCAAAACGCTTCTTGTATCCCTTATCGGCAATGATTTGTTGATACTTCTTCTCGTACCCCTCGTGCAAGAGGGCAGTGGATTCCTTATATTATTGCTGAAGTTCTTCAAGAGTGCCTTGGAGATCTTCAATCATATCATAATAAGCTACATTATTAGCCACCGCACGATCAAGCAGACACTTCAAATATTGGTAAGCTTCAATTGCCTGTTCCGAAGCATCTTGGCCGAGGATGTCGACGATTTGTGCTGCACTCAGATCTGTGTGACCAGCCTTAAAATATTCATTGCATTGCTATAACAACTTTGTATCATGAGAAGACAATAATTCCATCCTGGCCAGAAACTAGTAGAGGAAGAAAAAGCAATAATCAATAAGAGTACCAACAGAGGATGAAGAGGAGAAACAACAGTATGCATAAACAAAAGATCAAATTTTATTATATCATAAAGTTCATAGTTACATGTTCAGGGTTACATTTGACAAAGAGAAATAAAATAGAAAGAAACCCGAACAACTCTACACCTTTTCCTTGTCTCCTAAAACTTTCTCGGGAGGCTAGGACGAGGAGGTAGGTTGGTCGGAGGGAACAGAGAGTTTCTCGGGGAGCGCTGGCAGTTGCTCGGATGAAGTAACGAGTTGTTGAAGTTCCTTGTTAGTAGTCTAGATGGCTGGGGGATGACAAACATGATCTCCCATCACCATGGAAGACTCTTCAGAGGCAGCTTCGTCCTCTTCTTCGTCTTCAGGAGTTGGAGGGGGACCATGGATCTGTCGCTGGAAGAGTTCAGAAGTTTCATCAACCTTCATCTCCTGAAGAGCTGCGACCCACCCATCTCTAAAGTATTTTAGGCTGCCATATTCGACTTGCGACATCATGGTAGCCAAGCCTTTGTTCCACCCCTTATCCCAGCCAACGCTGAAAGATTTCTTCATAGCCAATTTACTCTTTAACTTCTCCGAGGAAAGCTTCTCGGACAGAAGATTTTCAGCAGCCTTCAGTTTATTCTCAACCTCCTCCTTCTGCCAACCTACTTCCTGAAGTTGACGCAACTTTTCCTCAGTAACCTTGAGCTTATTTTCAAGCTCCCCAGTATTTTTGAGCTTCCCTTAGAGCTCTTTATTCTTTTTCGCCAAATCATTTAATTTTTTCCCCAACCCCTTGGAGACTTCAACAACTTGAGCCTTTTCCTTCTCGGTTGAGGTAACTTTCTTCTCCCAAGCAGCCTTATCAGCATCATGCTTCTGACGAGAATCTTCCAAAGACCGCGTCAGACTCATCAAAGCTTCCTCTACATCAGACGAGGAGCTTAAAGCTTTAATAACTTCATATTTCTTCAAAATTGTGTTAAAACAGCTCACCGACTGTGAAAAGAAAATGAAAGCAAGTCAGAGACAGATATAACAAGGGAAAGATGAAAAGTTCAAAACAATAAGACTTACAGAAGCAATATGGCGAGCAGCCAATGAGGTAACCATGTCAATACCTTGGATCTAGGGAATGATCCAAGTCTTCACCGAGCTCATAGCAGAGCTCGGGGGAACAAAATTTGGAACTCCACTAGTCGGGGGCTGAGAGACGGTGTCAGCCAAATTGACCGAGGAACTCCTCTTCAGCCTCCTCAGAGGAACATGAATAGTTTCGACCAAGGAAGAAATCTTGGTCGGTGATATGACAATCACCTCACCTAGAGCAGCAACCTTGCTCGTGGCCACTGGGGGCTTCTCGACAACCTTTACAGGGGCAGCCAAGGGAGGTGCATCAATTTTCTTTGTCCCTTCTGGGACATCATGTTTACTTCTTTTTGCCTCTCTAGCAGCAGAGGCAGGTTTCTCGAAGAGAGTAGGAGGTCTTCTTTTCTTCATCCTTTCACTTAAAGGAACGTGTGACTCAGGCGAAGAACTGGTAGAAGCTGGTACTGGTTCTGCATCGCTTATCACCGGACGAGCAGTAAAAGAAGTTGTGTAACTCTTGTACTGAAGCAGATATGAAGCTGACCTAATATGCTCGTCGGTTACAGTCTGATGCAAACTCCAGATAAGTTTTAAGTGCCTTATATTAACGTCTGAGTCTTTTGGACACTTTCTTTTGTTGTCAACTGCAAATAAATTAAAATTTAAAATATCAGTGGCACATTTTATCAAACATAAAGGAAGCATAATCTCAAAATAAATAAAATGAAATAAAAATAACCTATCCCATTGCCATAGGGAGGGCATCTGGGACCCTGATACACTTTATCTCCAGATAAAGGAGCATGTTGCCAATTTTTTATAACAACCCCGTGCTCAAAATAGTCCATATTGGCATCCGGGAGATTGACCACTAAAGCCCTATTTAAAAATCTAATTTTTAAATAAAAAGTATTATCACCAACAACCCATCTATAACAAAACATGATTTTTGGAATTCCTATGCGAGTTCCATGAATTTGATTTAGTCTATGAACCCCATTAACTATTCTCCATGTATTGGGAGCTATTCTTGCAGGAACCACGTCAAAGTATTGATAGAATTCCAGACATAGAGGGTTTAGGGGAAAAGAAAATCCACACTCAGTAACAAAGAGACTGGGGAACCAATGTCCCTCAGCCAAACGGAAATAATCAGAAGGTTCAGAAAGTTCCTCCAGAACAACCCATAAATGAATAGAAAATTAGAACGAAATTTATCAAGAGATTCAACAGGGTAAACCATGATGAATAAAGGAAATGAATAAGATCTTACAGAAAAAAAATGTATTTGTTGACAACAAACGATGGAAGGGATGAATGCACAGGAGAGAAAGAGACGATGAAAAACTCGAAGATACAAATTTGAAAAAGTAGAAGACGATGGGATTTTCTGCAAAATTTAAATACTTTGCCTTGGGAAATGGTAAAGTTAATGCTTACAAAAAGAAACGATTACTCTACCGGCGGCTAGAAGGACAAAAAGTGCACGGAGATCGAGGTGGTTATAAAAATTCAAAAAAGCCTGATTCTACAAATTTGAAAGGAAAAATAAATACAAAGGAAACACTCCTAAATTTCAGGATAACAATTTAAAACCGCCATATATCGAGAAAGAATGTTTCATACTCCTCAAATTTCGAACTATGAAACATTGGGGGCTTCTGTCGATACCAAATTTAGTCTGCTGACATGGCTCAATTGGGTGAAGACACGTGGCAATCTACGTGGCAACAACAAACATTTTTTAGGAACTCAGACACTCCGAGGAACCATGCCACAACGAGGAACACTGCTTCCCCGACCAACTCAGACGCTACGACTTACAAGAACTCTCCGAGGAACTTTAGAGTACCGAGGAACTTAGGCGGTTCGAGCTGCACCTCGACAAAGCATGAATAGAAGGATAACCAACAGTTTGACTGTTCATTAAATGCTTATCATTCAGATGTATACACTTAAGGGGCATTTAATACATTACCATTTCACATTTACAACATTTAATGTATTACCCTTCCACATTACAGCCTCAGGGCTATAAATACATTGTATTACCCTCATTGTAAGGGGACCAGAATTTCTGGAGAAAACTTGTAACCGAGAATTCCCAAACAGTCAGCAATAACAGAAACAGTGGACGTAGGCCATTCTTATAAGGCTGAACCACTTTAAAAGTTCTTTGTATTCTTTTATTTATCTGTGATTAAATAATTAAATATAATCTAATTTTTTACATCAACAGTACCCTCCCTAAGGGTAATGCTAAAAAGCCAAGTAACTGAAAGTGACTCAGTTCGTGCCCTTTATAACGAACTAGATCTCTTAATGAAAGGAAGCTAAAAGTCACTTACCATAACCACGACTACCAACAACATATTGCTTGGGCATTCAATAAATAAGTTAATAAGAGAAATATTCAAGATGATAATTTTGTCCTAAAAGAAAATCTCAAATCGTCTCCGGCTCCGATAGTTAAATTTGCACCCAACTAGGGATGACCTTACCTAGTCACCAAAATTTGACCTAACATAGATGATCTCCAAGGAGTTACATTTTCGTAACCCCTCAATCTCGACCGATTGAAGAAATTATTTTCTTGAACCCGCATAGGGTAAAAAAGGACAAGGGCCAAATAATCAATCGTTGGGGGGGGGGGGGGTAAAGGAAGACCATGAAAGCCTATACACATTCCATACCACATTAAAAAGCCCAATTAATCCACCAACATTTCTCTTGAAGTTATCTAAAACACTTTAAGCCCCCAAACTTTTCTTATTCCGAGAGAACTACGTAGACCAGATTATCTGCTGTATTTTTATCGCAAACATTCATATACAGACACCCAGCTGTCTTTAAATCGGAGATCCATAGGCAACTCGAGATATCACTTCGAGTCTAGTCTAAATTAACTCCAAAAAAAACCATATTATGGGAAAACCCCATCTATGGTCATTATTCCCTCACTCCCAAAAAGTTGGTGCAATTTAAATTGACTAAACGTCAAGTAACAAAACAATGCTCTAAGGCATTTTAAAGACTCCACAAGATCATCGTTATTTAAGCTACACACAAAGGCTAATATAAAAAAAAATAAGGAACCCTTCAAATGGATAATACACTAACCCTATATACTTATCCCCAGAAAAAGAAATAACAAAACACTCAATTCCCCCCAATCACCCCACATCCCGAGACAGAGATCATCAATCGGCAAACTCACTAGGGCTCCTTGAAAAATGATAGCCTATTTTTTTTGGTAGAATGACAACACTCCAATTCTTTAAATACATTAGAAGGACCTTGCCCCATAATAAAAAAAATCAAAAGAAAAATAAAACTCCTTTTCGTACTCAGGCACTCATTCAAACTGATATCTCCCCATGACAGATAACGTTATCTCTATTTTATAAAAGAGTCTAAAACGATGGGGCACCTTTGTTTCTATATCTATATTTTCTTTATTTTTTCACCTTTTTATCTTTAAGTTTATTATCGTGGCACAAAAATGTGTATGTAAGTGCGTTGTCCACTATTCTAAAAAAGATCTTAGGCTCGCTCCATTTCCCCACAGGGTATTATGTTATAAATTTTTTATTACACACCATTTTCATAAAAGAGAATCGACTCAATTCTATCCACATTTACATCATTCATGCATAGAACAAAGAAAATCCAAAAACAATATATACTAAAACAAACCTTGGAAAGAGTGGGTATCCTTATTTATATAGAAGATACATAGAAAGAGAATCCCCATATAAAGACAAAAATGTATTGAGGATTCCTTGTGTTCCTTCTAGAGCAACATACTGCCTATATACCCTAGTATGCCCCCAAAAAACAAAAGGCATATTTTGGGGAGGTAACATCAAATCCAACTGAAAATACCCACCAAAAAACATTATCCCACTAAACTATCATATTTGGGGCCTCTTCCCTGGATGACCACCAGCATAACTTCCACCCTCAGACCTCGGGTGCAGCACCCTAAAACCTGACTCTGGAGGGTAGGCACTAACTATGGGACCAAAGACGTTCATATAGTGAGAAAGTCCTGTAGACAATCATAAATCATTGTTCACCACATCTCGTGAGACCTCGTAATTTTGTTATCATAATTCAAGATAAGCGAATGACCAGTGAACCAAGATTTCCATAAGTAGGTCATCTTCAACAAAAACTACTGAAAAATTGATAAAACACAAAAATTCAGTCAAACATGGACAATCAAGGGATGATGAAAAACACATAACACACAGAAAAGGAAAATTCACATCATTGAGAAGGAGGGCGGGATCCAAAATCGATTCCAACATTCCAAAAGTCATGTCCCATTGGGGAATATGGACAAACTTGTCCTCACCGTGAGAATCCATCGTAAATGTCGATATAAAGGCTAGAAGTGTACACCAACCCACCCTAGGACGAGAGTCGACAACATGATCCAATGGGAGTGATATCTTATCCTTCATGATAGTTGGAGTGAGCGGCACATAAGAAGAAGGTCATATGCCTATGGGAAGACTCCAAGACGATGATAAAAGAAAAGGGACACCTCGAATCCTAAAGTTAGAACCACTCCCACATTCCATGATCTCGCAAGGAGAAAGTAATAAGGAGAGGAATCATGAGTACGAAGTAACGAAAAATAATGACGATGCAATAATTGCTGTTGCTAAAAAGCGTAGAGGATAACTTTTTCGAAATGGAAACCTCAAAATGCATTTAATAGGTTTGGTCTTCCTGAGTGCTTAACCGATCAGTTAACCATACGCCCACAGTTAATCGATCGGTTAACTTTTCACATCCCACCTTTAACCGATTGGTTAAACCCTTGGCTCTTGTCAAAACTGCCACTTTTCTCCCCAAAACGTTCATGTTATCATCCATATACCCCATATCTCTTCCAAAATAGGAAAAAATATTTATTGACTACTTTCTGATTTTGATGAAGAATATCTGTACACAAAAACTCTTAGTCAATCACATTTGTGGACTCTTGGATCCATAATCTAAGTTTGAGAATGCCTCTTCCTAGCATAAATAATCCCCAAACACAAACCCCGATAGAACCCATGGAAAATAACAACTTTCAAAACCTACAATTAAAGTTCAGGGGTCAAAATTGCCAAGAGCTAAAGTATATAAGGCCAAAGTGCAAATAATTAAAAAACAAATAATCTAATGGATACCAAATAAACAAGCCCTCTCGGACTTTTAATCGATCAATTAAAGTCCCCCCAAATAGTTTACCAATCGGTTAATTTTTTCCCCACACATAACTAATCAGTTATCCATCCCAAAAAATCATCATTACAAGATCCTTGAAGATATATTCTCAATCGTACACATGTCGACTGCCAAAGATTGATGCCCTCAAATCGTTAACAACGGAGTTAATCGAGTGGCATAGAACCTTGTATATAAAGGTACCCATAAACCATATCGAAGGATCCCAAAATGCGACCTCGATTCGATTTCTTCAAAAAAAAAATTCTAAGCATCCGAGATTGTCAAGCTCATTCTAAAAGTCTCGAAGAAGCTCATAGTTCAAAAAAGTCATTTCCCCTCATGGAAAGCTTGTACTTTTGTGAAGTCTCTTCTGAGTCCCCAAAAGAAGTTCATACTTTTAAAAAGTCGCCTAAACCAAGTCAAATCTCTGTACAAAATTTGAAAAATTCAACACTTCTAAACGAAACGGTGGATGACTAAAAACACCTCAAAATGGGGACATGCACCATTAAAAAAAGTCAGCTTTTACTGCAAAGGTAAAAACTTTATGCATAAATTTTGAGGCAATACCCCACATATATATACTTGATGAACTGTACATACATGTTTATCTTCTTTATCCTGAACCCCGTTTAGGTGACCAGGTATGCAATTTACAACATTTACATTTCAAAAGACATGTTTATAATCCATCACCTTTATTTGTGTATTGTATCGACAGGCTCGTATCTTAAACAAATTATAATCAAATGCCATGATTAAAATACATCAACATGAAAACATACTTTTCAAAATCATTTTCAAGAAAGTTCCATTTAGTTGGTCTAGCCCAAAACTTTATAGGACGAATTCCAAAATTTAGCTACTTTCACCACTACTCTGAGCGAACTAAGCCCGTCCAGGTGATGGCACCCCAAATTTGTGTTTTCATACAAATACTTTTCAGACATCAACATTTGATCAACGTCTTTTTTAACATATAAATATATCAATCCAACATTACACAAATGCTATATTACGGACTAGGCTCCATAAATATCGTAATTATGTACCTTATATAAATGATGCCCCGTTGCCTTTCCCCATAAATATACCCCGTTTGTTGTAACTACTTTGACTTTGATTCGAAGTCTCCCTGGGTATGTAGGCACTATACCGATATAAACTCGGGAAGCTCAATCTTCATAATACGTCTCTTGGTGTATTATTTCTTAGGGGTGCCTCTATTTCTAATACAAACACCCCTATATAAATAATCCAACCCTATTTTTTGGAACTATGTTGGCTTTGATCCCATGTCCCCTTCGGTAGGTTGGCGCTATACAGAGATAAAGTTGTGAAGCCAAATTCTTATAATATCTCTTTTGATGTATTATGTATACTAGGAATGTATCAATCACCAGTCCAAACTCCCCTACTTATACCTCTACCTCCCTACCGTCGGATGTTTAAAACATGACATTCTTAGCACTAAACTTCCAAACTAGTCTCGAGGAGGATACCTTCCGGCTAGCGATCACCGACGATTATAATATGATAGGAAAGTGTCAATAATCTTAGGATGAACTCCCATTCCGACCCTCCATACTATAATACTCAGGAGTTTAATATATATTTAATTGGACATTTAAATTATGCGAGTGACACATAATTTAATTAAATCAAGAAATAGTGAGAAAGTCATCAAGTATTAATTTAAGGTGAAATTAATTAATATTTATGTGATAATATATTTACTAGTGCGATAAAGTAAATAAAATTTGGATGTTAATTAATATTATTTCGTGAGTAAACGCGACAAAATTTAATAATATCTCAATCAGGACAGGTTTAGTTAAATTGTTGTAGGTTAAGATGCGAAATATTGTTAAGTGACTCGGGTGACAATTTTGAGTGCACGATTGATCCAAAATGGGTCAAAATAGTTGGAATTGAGTACTCGGAGATTCTGTTTGGGTCTCAGAGGCTTTTTAGATTAATCGAGACTAATTTAGGTGACTTTTGTACTCCTTAATGGCATGTGAATAGCCAAAAACGTGATTGGACTTATAAAATGAAAGGTTTGGATATAGGGAAGAGTCATTTCATAAAAACCAAAGGTTAGTAGAGTTATACAAAGGGTTATAGAGAAAGCGAAGAGGATTTGGAAGGAAAATTCGAGAGCCTAATGGAATAATTGAAGAATTTTTCAAGAATACTCTAGGATTGAAGAAGTGGATGGAGATTCTTGGAGGATTAGCAAACTCTTTATAAAAAATCAGATTCTACAAACCTTAAGGCAAGTAATTAACTTGCTATTTAATTTTTATTCAACTTTAGTCATATCATAATTGAAAAATGATATTTTGGAATATTTTCACATAAAAATGATTAGATTTTGGAAAAAAAATTATAATTTGGAAATAGTTATAATTGGAAAAAGTTGTAAATTATTTATTTTTGGAGAATTAACGTTGATTGAGAATTCTGAATTTCCAAGAGTTGATGTTGATAGGAAGAATTGAGGAAAAAAATGATTTAGTGTGATATTATGAGAATTTTATGTTAATTGGAGATTAAGCCTAAATTTCATATAATCATCTTGTGTAGCTGATTTCTATATAAAATTGGAAGTTTTATAAATGGAATTTATGTGAATTTTATATATTGGTTGCGATATGAATTGGGATTGAGGTGGTTGAAATTAAATGAAGAAAAATCGATTTTGGAGAGTTTAGGTCTTCTTTTTGAGTGCTTTCGGAAGATATTTGAGAAAAACTCAAAACACATGGCCGACTCAATTTTTCATTTGGAATTCAAATCTCAAATTGAATTGGTGATTCAAAAAATATTTAGATATTATTTTCTGCAACTTTTAAAAATATATAAAATTAGAATATTTTGGGGTAGAATTTAGAGTATTTGAGGTGAATCGCACTCCGAAATTTATTAATGAATTGTGATGAAAATTCAGGGCGTGGGATATGGGCTGAATGATTTATTTGCATGTCCAAAAATTATATTTTGGATATAAATTAATTAATTAAGTGAATAATTAATTAATTGAGTATATAATGATACATTGGGTGATAATGCATTTTGTGCCGATTGTAATAGGCATAATTAAATAAATTATCGTGGAATATAAATATGGGTGAAAATTATATGTGTGTATAAATATATACCCCTCTAAGGGCTATCATTGGAGGTTGCGCGAGTAAGTGGTCTTCCCTGGCTAGAAAATGCAGGGTATGTATTAGCCATAGGTTATAGTCACCACACATGTGCCTGTTAAGGTTGATTTTGAGGTGAGGTAATTATGGGTTTGGTTATTGCTCACTATCGAGGAACTTATGACCGATTCCAACGTCATTGTTTTCTTTCTATCGTTGTTCGGTGTGAGATCCCAACGCAGTAGCCATGATGATGTGATTATTACCTGAATTATGATAGCATTAGAGAACCAGATCCGGTAAATTATTATTGTTATTATGTATGGAAGTTATACACATATAGTGAGTGATATATATGTATGCATGATGTGATAATAAAATATGTATATATATATATATATATATATATATATATACATACATACATACATACATACATACGAGCATATTGAATTAAAATGTGAAAATTAGTAACTAGAAAAAGTTATTGGAAATGGTTCAATAAATTATAATTGAGAATTATAGTGATTAGAGAATGTGAAAGCTAAAAAATAAATTATTCAGGATGGGATATCATATAGAATTTAAGGATACTTGGGAACTAGTAAGGTGGGTAGCATAACTAAGAGATTAAAATGCATACGTTAGGTGCACACTTTAGATGAGAGGTGAGTATTATCTCATGAGAGAGTGCGATTCCAGTTTAAATATGAGTAAATGGATATGCATTTATTTATGAATTTTAATTACGTGCAAAATATTTTCAAATGGGTTTATTATCTGACCCGTGTCAAAATATATTTTCAAAACCTTTTAGGTGTCCAACCATAGGGACGCCAATCGTGATTATTCTTCTGTAACACCCCGCGCAAAACACGAGGCGCTACTACGATGAAAACTAAACTAAATTCTCAACAATTAGTATAGAGAATCTATATTCCACAAAATAAATATAATGAATCCAAAATTTACACTACCAAAATAATTACAATTAAATTTCACTCGAAAATAATACTAAGCTCTCCAAATAAATTACACTGTCAAGCTATACAAAAATAAAATCTTCTAAGTGACATGCTAAAAAATATGCAAAAATCCATAGCGTCCAAATCCATGCTAACCTGCCACTAAAAGAAACATATGGGGAAGTACACCATATGACAAGAATAGATGATCAAAACAATAGCGGTAAATAAATGCAACAATACGTATCATAATTCAAGTTCAATGTGACATCCGAGTATTATACAATTTTAATTTGTTAATAACACATCAATAGGTCACCGGGTCTCACCTCACCTAACCTAAGCTTCATAAAACCTCATCTTGTTTATTGGAATTTTGGACTCTTGATGGATGACCATTCTCGGTGCCATATACAAATTTCATGACACCATGGCCGTCAAGAAATACAATATCTCAAATTGAATCAATATTTTAGATTCCAATAAACATCATGATATAAACAATATGAGTACAAATAAATGAGGAACAAAAAGACTACTCTCATGAGATTCACGGAGCATATTGCGTAAACCCCGTACCTTAAAAATCATCACAAGAAAATCATAAGATTCTGCCTCAAAATTCTGCCATCACACCAATGCATTCCTCGCTTGAAAACAATAAAAACTCGTTTTAGCCCAAACTTGAGAAAATACCAAATAAGCCTTCCAATCATGGGTTGAATCTTGGTTTAAATGGGGCTAGAATTTTGTAGATGTAAGAAGACGAAAATAGAGCAGGCCATTGATTTTTGAGAAGGCTAAAATGTATTTTAAAAGTCCTAAACTCGTCAATTTATTTTTATATACCCAAAAGAATTTGAGACCTAATCAAACACAAACACAAAAAAATCCGGACGATCGGACCTTGGAATTGGCTGAAATTTGGATGCAGAGTAGCTGAGGGCGAGAGAAAGTAGTACCCTGGATAACCCTCCTGCTGGTATGGAGAGAATGCAACAAGAGAGAGTGCCACAAACCTCTTCTGATATGACCAAAGAATAAGGAAAACGTTTAGTAAAATATGCACACTTAGGATTGAAAACGTGTTATGACTGTGTCAAAACCCCGAATGCCCCCAAATGGCCTTACAAGGGAAAAAATGATTTCAGTCTAGAGGGGTGCCCAAAAATAATCTGCCTAAACTTGAGATTGGTCATGAAAGTGGAGATAAACATATATTTACTTTTTAAAAGTAAGTAAGAGATTTATTGATGAACCTTATTTTTATATGTAAAACCTAACAATTTTTTCATACCAAAATGAAATAGATTACAAAAATTATTTTTTCCAAAATTCGAGTTAATTTAATTAAAATTGGTTTAAAAATCACGTGTTGTTACATGCTACCCCACTAGCACAAGAATTCCGTCCTAGAAATTTGACGAAGCTTAACGCTCAAGATAAAATACGGTGCACAAATGCCTACCCATAAAAACCACGATTAGGCACCCGTACACCCAATCCTACCCGTATGTTTTTACACGCTCTCTCTCACGGATCACTACTCGATTCTATCTCTAAATAATTATCACTACACTAAAGTCCTCAAATCAATTCTAAACATTCTCACATCAATATTACTAATCCTAACCTCGATGCCTACCATGTCCTCAACAGAAACTCCGTACCTTCAACTAAACACATCTAACCCTCATGCTAGACCCAAACCCAAACACCCGAGGGTTGTCTCATACCTAAGTTTTGATACCATTTGTAACACCCCGCTCAAAACACGAGGAGCTACTACGATTGAAACTATAACAAATCGTCAACAATAGTATAAATCATCTATATTCCACAAAATAAATATAATGAATCCAAAATTTACACTTCCAAAATAATTACAATTAAATTTCACTCGAAACTACAAATAAATTACACTGTCAAGCTATAAAAAAATAAAACCCTCCATACCTCGTGCTCTAAAATCCTCTAAAAATTCATAGTATCCAAATTCATACTAACCTGTCTCTAAAAGAAACATACGGAAAAGTGCAAAATATGACAAGAATATATGCTTCAAATAATAACGGTGAATAAATTCAACAATGCAAATATAAATTTAAGTCCAGCGCGACATCAGATCATTATACTAATTTAATTTCTCAATAACTCATCAATAGGTCATCGAGACTCACCTCACGTCACCTAAGCTTCGTAAAGCCTCATCCTGGCTATTGAACTTTTGTACTATTGGCAGGTGACCATTCTCCATGCCATATAAAAATTTCATGACACCATCCCATCAAGAAATACAATAGCTGAAATCGAATAAATATTTTAGATTCCAACAAATGTCAAGATATCAACAATATGCGTATAAATAAATGAGGAACAAAATAATTAATCTTGAGAGATTCAAGGAACATATTTCATAAATCCCGTACCTTAAAATCATCACAAGAAACTCATAAGATTTTGCCTCAAAATTCTGATCACACCATTGTGTTCCTCGCGCGAAAATAATAAAAACACATTCTAGCCCAAACTCAGGAAAACATCAAATTGTACCTCAAATCATGGGTTGAATCTTTGCTTAAATGGGGCTAGGGTTTTGTAGATGTAAGAAGATGAAAATAGAGGAGGCTACTAATTTTTGAGAAGGCTAAAATGTGCTTTTAAGATCCTAAACTCGTCACTTTGTGTTTATTTACTAAAAAGAACTTGAGTCCTAATCAAGGACAAATACTAAAAAAAATATTCCCAACGATCGGACCTTAGATTTGGCTGAAATTTGGAGGCATAGTATCTGAATGTGAGAGGAAGCTGCACAAAAAATTTTAGGTCGATCGGATGGTAATTTTTTTTTCTCCGTAGTTCGGGTCCTCCCTCGATTTTTATACAAAAAGTTATAATTTTCAGATTTAAATTCCTCTTAAAAGCTTATTTTTACATCTAAAAACCAGTTTTTTTCATACCCAAATGAAATAGATTCCAAAAATCAAAATTTCCAAAATTCGGGTTAATTTAATTAAAAACGGTTTAAAAATCGTGGGTTGCTTCATACTTCCCCACTAGCACAGGAATTTTGTCCTCGAAATTCGATGAAGCCTAACGCTCATGATAAAATATGGTTAAAAAATGACTACCCATAAAAACCACGATTAGGCGCGCATACACCAAATCCTAACCGCATGTTTGTCCATGCACTCTCTCACGAATCACTACTTGATTATATCTCTCAAGAATTATCACAACACTAAATTCCTCAAATCAATTCTAAACATCCTCACATCAAGATTACTAATCCTAACCTCTATGCCTACTATGTCCTTAACAAACAATTCCTACCTCGAACAAAACACATCGAACCTATAAGTTAGATCCAAACCTAAAGACATGAGGGTTTTCGTATACCTAAGATCTGAAACCATCTGTAACACTCCGCGCAAAATATAAGGCGCTACTATGATTAAAACTAAACTAAATCCTCAACAATTAGTATAGAGCATATATATTCCACAAAATAAATATAATGAATTCAAAATTAACACTTCCAAAATAATTACAATTAGATTTCACTCAAAAACAGTACTAAGCTCTCAAAATAAATTACACTGTCAAGCTATATAAAAATAAAATCCTCCAAATGTCATGCTTTAAAATCCTCCAAAAATCCGTAGCATCCAAATCGACGCAAACTCGCCTCTAAAAGAAACATTCGGGGAATAGATGCTCAAAATAATAACGGTGAATAAATTCAATAATACAAATCTGAATTCAAGTCCAATGCGACATCCGAGCATTATACCGATTTAATTTCTCAATATGTCATTGGGCCTCACCTCACCTAAGCTTCGTATAGCCTCATTCTGGCCATTGGACTTTTGGATTATTGGCGGGTGACCATTCTTCGTGCCACATAAAAATTTCATGACAACATGCCCATCAAGAAATACAATATCTCAAATCGAATCAATATTTTAGATTCCAATAAACGTCATGATATCAACAATATGGGTATAAATAAATGAGGAAGAAAACGACTACTCTCGAGAGATTCAAGGAGTATATTGCGTAAACCCCGTACCTTAAAATCATCACAAGAAACTTATAAGATTCTTCCTCAAAATTTTGATCACACCACTGCGTTCCTCGCACAAAAATAATAAAAACTCTTTCTAGCCCAAACTTGAGAAAACACCAAATAATCCTGCAAATCATGGGTTGAATCTTAATTTAAATGGGATTAGGTTTTTTTAGATGGAAGAAGATGAATATAGAGGAGGCTATTGATTTTTAAGAAGGCAAAAACGTGTTTTAAAAGTCCTAAATTCTTCACTTTTTGTTTATATTCCAAAAAGAATTTGAGTCCTAATCAAACACAACCACTAAAAAAAACATTTCGGATGACCGGACCTTGGAATTGGGAAAAATTTGGAGGCGTAGTAGCTGAAGGAAAGAGGAAGCTGCACAAAACATTTCAACTCGATCAGACGGTCGAATATTATTTTTTTACTCCTTTGGTCGGATCCTCCCCTAATTTTAACACAAAAAGTTATAATATCCAAATTTTAATCCCGACTTAAATTCCTTTTAAAACTTTATTTTTATATCTAAAAACCAATATTTTTTTTATACAAAATGAAATAGATTCTAAATATTATTTTTTCCAAAATTGGCGTTAATTAAAACCGGTTTAAAAATCACGGGTTGTTAGGTACTGGAGTTGCGATAACTCTGGGATATTGTAAAGTTTTGTTTTTCCATTTATTTTCTCATATTCTACACTTTTTCATATTCGGGCATGTTGACCATTCCAATAAGATTTATTTTATTTTATTTCATTATTGTGATTTATTGTATGAAGGTTATACCAATAGCTTATTTAATTAAGTTGCATGTAATGGGTTTATATTTTAGACTTAATGTGTAATTTTGGACTTTTGTTATTGTCTGAATAAATTATGGTTTGATTATAGTGTTGTTGTGTCACGTTAATAAATTTCAAAATTGACACATGGCTTAATTTAATAGTAGGTGGTTAGTAATTAATTGGTTTCGACAGTGATGATAAGAATGATCCAATGAGATTTTTGTTTTATTTTAGTTGACGGTTGGCCACCCGTTATTTTAATAAGCAGAGTGCCACACATACACAACCCCTACTTTCTCCGAATAAAGTCTTAAACTTACACATAAATTATGTTAGAACATGTGTACGACCGAACTATTTAAGCTTTGATCCCAAATCTTCTTGGTTACATAGGTGTAATACCGAATCTTTATTGTGAGCTCGAGCCTTGACAATATGGCTCTTCATATATTATCTCCACTGAGATGCACCCATTTCTCGACTTGCATCCATTAAACCTAAGTAACTAAAATAATATATCAAAATATCTCATAGCGAGGCCTCCCAAAAATATCCCTACATACAGGCGTGGTAACACATATACACCAACTATACAACCCAAATACATAGTCTTTGATCCCAAGTCCCCATGGGTAAGTAGGTCTAATACCGGGTCTTTCTCATGAGCTCGAGCCTCGATAATATGTCTCTTGATGTATTGTCCCATAGAGATGCTCCCATATCCTATCCCTTTTTATAACTCTCAAATACGAATGGGATATGAAACTATCACAAAGCTAAGCTTTTTTGCACATCCGTTATGTGAACACAGGCATGGAGTCGTGCACAAGAAATCCAGCATTGATGAAAGTGACGTTCTTATACCTCTCACCAATATTGTTTCCCAACCCAAGCACCTATCTATATTTTAAGGGACCCTCACTCTAAGATCTCTAAACAAATTCTATAATTACTAAAAAGTCATCAATTAATGTAAAGAGCAATAATAAGAATAGAATTAAAGAAGTATACAAAAAAGGTGGGGTTCCTAACACATTCCTCACTCATAACCCGATTCTTGAACCCTCATAATAAAATATTATTACCAACCGTACACTTTAAAAGAAGCCTAAGAAATAGCTTAAAAGAGCTAAACCAAACCTTTTTATTTGTTTTTATATAAAACAAACTAGTGACTCTAAATAACCTATTAAACCCCCTTTTTCGCATGAAAAAAACACTTAACAGGGGAAATCACCGACACAAATGTCGAATTGATAACTCAACCTCCGGGGGATGTGGGGGATGGGAGACAAGAACTCATGCATCCTCCATCATGCATTAGAGAGCTCCCCCGAGGCACAATGCTAAGATCGCTCGGGGCCCACAACACCACAGATATTTATGGGAATGACTTACATTTGTTTATAAATATATTGTATACGTCGTGTAATTATACTTAGTTGAAATTCTGTTGAGTTGGGTTTATTTTGATCACATAATATCATAATTCATGTTCTAGTTCTAGTTGGATTGAAAAGCTCACAACATAGATAGGGAGTTGAGATCTTATAAGTAAAGCTAAATGTATAGTCTTAGTGACTATGGAAAATAGTGTGATGGTTCCAGCACTTGTATGATAATTCAAGGAAGGTTACATCGGTACATTAGGAATGTTCAAACCAAGGGTGAGATTTAAGTCTAGGTGCTAATTAGATTAGACTGCCATAATCTTATAGATTGCAAATATTGCATAAATTATTTATCCCTAGGTATTTAAGGATTATACTATTCATAAAATTATTTCTTTTATTTTGTAAGTTTGAAATTCAATTTATTAAGTCAATTATCTCTGTAAGTTAGGCAACCATTTTGTGAATATGTTTGAGATCATATTCCAAAGGAATATGTGTTTAGGAGACATTCTAGATTTTTAATACTCCCTTAATAAGCTTATTAACTTTGATTATACTAATAAACTTGGTCAGTGGAGTTTTTTAGATCTAGTAGAGTATTAAATAAGTTAAGTTTGAAATCAAATAATAAATAAGATGGTTAAAATCGATTTGCAGAAATTTTAATTTCACTAAGCGGGTATTGAATATTTAAAGTGGGGAATCATATTATGTACTATATAACTTTGTAAATGAGGTCTCTCTATTCGAGTAATTTTGAGAAAATTAAATTGGAGTGCAGTTGTAATTATTTAGTGGAATTAATCGCAACTAGTGAGAAAAGAAAAAAAATTACAGGGGGAATTTTGGGATTTTGACACATCTATTTGGAAGCCAATTTAATTATTTTCCTTGGATCCCAATATAGTTCTAATTACCGAAGCAAACCTTAATTTTCTCATATTTCCTAAAAGGATTTAGCAACATGATCCTATATAAAGGAGCATGATGAGTAATCTCCCTCATAACTAATACACACATTTGTAGGAAGCCAAAAGAGTATGAATGATGGGCGGTTAGGTTTTTATTGGAGGTAAGAAAATTTTGAAATGGAGAAGGAAAGAAGAATACTTAGATGAGACTATGAAGGTTCTTCAAGATCCATCTAAAGATCCATTTTCACACGCCATTTTTTATTTGTAGGATAATATACTAAAAGATTTATGGTGGTTTACTCATCCTCTACAACAAATATATATCTTATATTGGGTCACTTATAATATCCACTAAGGTATTGTCCCTTTCTCTTTGTAATAAGCTCTTGAAACCCAAATATGTATGAATCTAAGATCTATCTTGTTTTAATCTTTTTTTGTTGTTGAAAAAAGTTTTTTAATCTATAACTATCAACTGTATAAGATCATTAACGTTATCGAGACATATTTATGTTCTATGTTGATCAAAACCTAACCTTTAACCTAGTTATGAATGAACATAACATGGTTTTGTAGGAGTTCTAATCCTTGTATTGTGGTCATATGAATGTACAATCACATTTACATAGATCCTACAATGGTTTATTTATATTTACTTTTCCTAGATTCAATTTAATTGTAATCATTTTGATTTTTATTATTTCCATAATCGATGTATTTGGAGAACTAAGAGGACGGTGCAATAATGGTTATTGGCAGTGTTTGATGACGGATAACTTTATTAGGATAAACCATGATAGTTTTGGGGAGATTTGAATCGAGCATGTTAACCTTTTCAAAATTCCAAAAACCTAGAAAAATGCTTGCCTCCGTGCGCATTACGAACTTTTGGCCTAGTGCGCACAACATTATTTTGTATATATAAATTGCCTATAGATTGTGCGTGTGATGGTTATCAGGTCGTATGCACGGTATTGGATTTTGACCATGTGCATGACCCATACCATAATTACCTTGTACATGTAAACGGATCTTTCTAGGCGATGATCTTTAGGGATTTCGAAGTGAGAGGCTATTTGAAATTTTGGGGGAAAGAGTTTTAATTAGATAGTGATGTATTGGAGTATTCTAATAGGACAATTACACATTCAGATAAGGCCATAATGGATGGAACTTTTATTTTCATTATAAATATTATTGATGCATGCTTGTGAATGTCCTTATCTATCTATATGTCTTTAATTTTTTTGTTTCAGTATTTTTTGGTTAATTACTTTATTTAATTAACGGTCATAATTATTATGGACAACATGGATATATTATAGAATGGCCTTAGTAATTATGTTTTTTGAAAAAAGGAAAATTGGTACTTTTTTAGATTAATTAAATGGAGGAATTATTTAAAAGGTTAGATTAAATTTCAAGATTTTTTAATTTTAATAAATTGTATTATTTTGGGAAAAAATAGAAATTTGGAGAAATTATTTCAAAATTAAATTTCATTTAATTAGAAAAATAAAATTTTCGAAACTGAACCTCACGTTCAAAATTTTAAGTGGGAGAGGGGTTTAAATATAAACCTGTGAGCTCCATCATTATTTCAAATGGTGATTTGATTAATTCCTCGTGTCATCTAGACATTTCTCCCCAAGAGAGGAAATTAATTACGGTATCAATGGATTTTAAAATTGTGAAGTGACAGTTCTCTGAAATTAAATCTGAGAGGGTGGTAAATTTCTATGCGAGTGAATATAATATTAAATGGCAAACTGATGGTATACACAATTAATGATATCCTCCCCAATGGACTCACTGTCATTAATTATTGGACAAGGATTTCTTGGATTGAAATCTACAATTAATGATATCCTACACAATTGAAATATGCACCGTATACCTAATTTAAGTGAATGGTTTAAGTTCCCAATGATAACTTTAATTTCACAAGGGAAATAGGATGCACAACGAGATTAATTATAATTAATAATAAAGGAAAGACAATTTAAAGTTTAATTCATGCATATTTAATTGAATATACTTTTCAATGATGGTTTTAATATTTGTAAATGGGCTCAACATTCAAACCACTTCTTTTTGTCTTAAAAGTAAAAGTTCAATTAGAATAAATTTGAAGGACTAAAAATGATGCTATAAATTATTTTAATTATAGAGGACAATAAGTTTTTTTTTACCCATGGTTCCCAACGGTATTTTAAGTGGTGATGCACTTAATTCCTTGTATTAAATTGACTCTCCTCCTTTATTAGTCTCATAATTTGTATACATTTCTCCTATTTTCTATACATTTTATCATTTTCAAGACCTTAAATCCCTGTACTTATGCTATTTTACTATATAAACTATACTTTAATAATTAATCTCTTGTACATGATATATTTTAATTTGACGCTGCGAAAGCATTACATATTTTCAAACTCTTAGTATCAAAATTTATATTAGATGTTACACTCTCACTATTAAAGTTTTCATATTTCCTATAAGGTTTTTACCTTATATGTTTGATACTTTGCCTAAATTAGTGTGTAACCATTGACTTTAAATTTGTTAGCCTTGATTCAACTATTTTAGAGGTTCGAAAGGTGATCCACAACTTCATTCCCTCTTAAATAAATAGTAAAATCAAGTTAAAACCAAAATGCAAAAAAACACCCGCACACATGATTTGAAGTTTTAAATAAATTATATTCTAACATGTGTTCCCTATGGATTCGGTACCCTATTAGCTGCTATATTTTGTGAAAGTGTAGTAGTAAGTATAGGTTTTTGGTATGCATTAAACCCTCTACACACTAGTTTAATAACTAACGCGACCACAAATGTGTCTAGTGTACGTGCTATGTAGGCTGAAGTGCAAGCCTGTCGCTCAAGTAATAATTTGATAAGTTGGGTATCGATCCTTACGAAAAAAAGGACAAACGGAGTCATGACGACGTTGGAAAGATGGAAGCAAATCTAGTTTTGAATCTAAAAGAAATGAAAAGATGATTTAAGAGATGAAATAACTACTACTAGATGCAAATTTGAGAATGATTAACTAATGAAACTAAGAATGAACAAAATGCAACTACGCTAATTAAACAAAAAATTGATGACAAATGGTTTTACAAATTAACTCTGAAATGAGAACAATAGGTTGGAGTATAATCCCCCACACCCTAGCAATTCACTTTGTAGGATACTAGACTCGGAATTAGAATTTTAAACGAGCCCAGTCTTTACTACTCCCAAGCATTAAATATATGAAGGATCGTAGCCCACATAGTATGTAATCAAAGGACGAGTAAAGAGGTATTGGATTAACTAATATGCACGTCGCATTCTTAATCATCCCGGATACCTAGGGTAAATGATATCAAAAGTCCTATGATGGTTGCATCAGTTTTGCGACATGGCTCATCTAAGCTTTTAATTCAAACCTCTATTTCCCATTATCGTGAATTACATCGAGTGGGGTTCATGCGCCCCAACCCTTAGAAAATTAGCTAGACATGATTAAATTAAAAGAAAACATGGATCGAAAAGAAGAAAACATCATTACTAATAGGAACTTAGAATTGAAGAGATGCAGGATTGATAGTTAACAAACCAAGGCAATTATGAACGAAGGAATGGAAAGAAATTACTTGAATTGCAGAATCAAACTTGAAATCCTTACAACTACATTTTTATTGAAATCTAGGGTTTTTTTACCAGGTGAGAGAGTTTTTTTCTCTGCCTAAAAACTAAACTAAAACTTCTTCCAAATTGAACCCCCTTTGGCTAACAATAACTAGAAGTTAGATACATCAATAAAAATTCGGAGTTGTAGATGAATCAAACTCTAAAATCAGAACAAGAAAATCAAGTTTATCCTCGGCGGACCAGTCCGGACTTCAGTGGAGAATCGGTCCTCATTCAAATCTGGATTGATCCTTTTTTGGGGGAAATAGGATCGATCTACATTGTCAAATTTTCCAGCGAGTGATAAGGATCCGGATCGATCCTTTTTTTTCTATAAATAGGATCGGTTCGCTATTGGTCTTTAAGTTCTCTTCAATTTCGCGCATCTCTAGAACCCCGTAACTTCTTCCCTGGAACTCAGAATTGGACGCAGTTTCATCTTATGCACTCATTAAATTGAGATCTTCAACTTTCATGTTGGATCTTCTTCCGAATTTTGAATGGAAATTACGCTTTTGCCTTTTTAACTTTTATTCTTCGACTTATTCTTTAGCTTTGACTTTCTCCTTTCTGTCCTTAGGAATAAATACCTAAAAATGACCTAGAAAAAACATAAAACTCGCAATACTATATAGAGCTGTCAGTAGCATGGAAACGAGATAATTAAAGAGAAATTACATTATCCGGGATGCTAAAAGATACTAAATTAGGGATTAATTTTGGAAGAATTACTGCTTAATCAAACCCCCCTAACTTTGCACTTTGCGCGTCCCGAGCAATGTAAAAGGATTCAACTAAAACTCACTCGTGATTATCAAATTATTAGGATAGAGTACCACTTTTGCAGGTAAGTGATTGCATTTAGCGTATACAACAAGCCTTTAGAACCCTAGGTCACCCTAGTAGGATGAGTTATGTCTCGTGAGGATTTGCAGTGAATAGACCCACAAAATTTGACTTAAAGAAAGCTCTAAATAAGCAACAATTGTATAATTCAACTTTTCCAGAAAATGCTCATCATCAATTCAATTTAAGCATCTCAAATCATAATGTGTGTGTGTGTGTGCGAAGCAAAAAATTTAATCGAGAATTTCCACCTATTGACCATTACGTTACTTATTTGCAAATTTGTTTTCATTCAAATTCTCACTGGGTGCTCTCTCAAACGAATCACTCGGAAATGTGGCCATTTTCTCTCCGTATGCGTGATATACAGAGTAAATATAATGGAACACAAATTCACGCATACTAAATTCAAAAGACGAAAATTTATGGGGTAAAAAGATCTCATCATTAGAATAAGGCTACAAGGAAACGGGAAACATCGCCTATCCTTTACACCTTTAATCTTTTTTGTTATCTTTTGTGCCTGAGCTCTCCATTCGGTAAGCAAATTTGCAATTTGGACTCGGTTAGGACTTTTCGGGTTTTTCAGCTGCATTGGGTAAAATGGGAATGGTTGGAAAATTCGAAATTGGAAAATTTACTTAGGATGTCCATTAGTGCATTTTTGGGCGTTTTCTCATTTTTCTCTTCTTTTCATATATTTGTTTTTTCTATTTTTCACACTTTTATTTTCTTGCTATTTTTATTGAGCATTTTTGTACTATATTTTTTTCTTGCCCCTTTTTATGCACTTTTCAAACTTAATTTCTGGGATTTTCAACTTTCACAATTCCTGGCTATTTGGGTTATCAAACGAAAAGGAAAAAAGTTATTAGGCTCAAATTGGGTTGCAAAAAGGTTAATTTCACGACTTTTTCAGGTCAATCTTGTTGGGTAACAAACGATGGCCTACTTCATTGTCCGAATGTGAGTTGGTTTACCATATGCGTCTCGAGATTAATTAGGTTTAGAGATGTTTTAGCGCGTACTTAAGACAACATCTCATATGTTTTCCTCAACTGATAAAAACAATGGTATTGAGATCACAATGACTTATTAAACGCTAAATAGAACTTTGAGTTAACCATTAACTCACATTGATTTAAAAACTCGCAAAAAGTGATAGCCTCGAAATCTCACCGGGATGGTTAATCTCCACACTTATTCGTTAAGTCGTCCATGTTCGCTCGATTTCCATCACTGGTCAATTTTGGCTTAGTGCTCTTGAGTTTTTTACGATTTAAGACTTCAAAACGAATTTTAAAGATATTTTTTAAAAAATTAAATTCCAATTTTTATTTATTTTGAAGAAAAATATTTTTGGTTTTTTTACGAGTTCTTCAAAAAAAAAATTGTGTGCATTTGGACTTTGTGAAATGTAAGCACGCGTGCGTACCCCCCCCCCCTCCCACCCCTCCCCCCCCCCCCCCAACGTAGGTTTTTGCATCGGCCCGAGGCAAAAAGGACTAAAAACCGAATTAAGGAGAGTGTAACAAGCAATGAACAAAGTACACAAATGCAGAAATTTAAAAATAAGCACAAGACACACAAGATAAGCAGTCCAATTTCCATTAAAATATGATAAAAGTTGCAGAACTATGGAAAATGGAAAGAAAATAGGGCTAAAACATCCGGACAACAAGGAAACTAAAGTGGGGGCCGGTTGAAGGATCTGGGGGCATTGGGGCCATAGGGATCATCAAAGTAAGGAGGGGGGAGGGGCATTAAAAGACATTTCGAACATTTGATCCTAAAGGCGGTGCATCATGCTCGTATCGCACTGATATGCATGTTGGTCCTCCTCCCTATTAGCATCGTAGCGCACTATGAACCTCGAAAGTTATGTTTCAAGCACAGAGATGAGCGCATAAATGTTTCTTCCCGGAGGCTCATAGTCGAGATATTCCTCTTCCACATATTCAGGCTCCTCGCCCTCAGCCATGCTCACGTCATCCGTTGCCACCTCATCATCCGAGGACTCATCGGCGGACTCCTCCTCCTCACTATCGTCACTAGCAGCGGTGGCCTGTCTAGCTTGGTGTATGTCCTTTTGCGATACGCTTTTCATGCGGGTTAGTTATCCAAAAGGATTTGGTAGATGCGGAAATCCGATGGGTGATTGAATGCCCGCATCGGCGAGAAGAGATGATATGAGCCTGGCATAGGGGAGCGGGGCAACTCCTTTTTCATCTGTGGCGGCATGGAAAAGATCTAAGTATATTGTGTAGGCCAAGTGGATAGTGGAGTTTGGGTCATAGAGGTGGTAGACAAGGGTGGCTTGACAAGGCGTACGATGGAATTGTTTGAAATTTGTAAAATGTTGGCGCAAATGATTTGGAAGGTGATGCGCACTTTGTCATCCAGTTGGCCGACGGGGAAAGGGCCTCGGAGCCACTGTTGGCCAGGGATGATACGGGCAATGCAGAAATCTTTTTCTAGGGTTGGGCTATTGTTGGGGTATTGGAATGGGGATGGGTGAGGGACATCCTTATTCGTCATCTTGCAAATGAGGATGTCGAGTGAGAACGGGACGGGGGTTTGATCAAAATATGCCTCAGCTTGAAAATTGTCGGTGCGCACGAGGGATCCATAGAAGGAAAGCACCTAGTTCGCCCAGATGGCATCGAATGACTCATTCAGAAAATGACACCCCCCTTTGCGATGAAGAGGGTAGTGACGTTGGTGGGCAACTCCTCCCACATAACCTGTCTCTCAATGTGCAGCTTTCAAGCGTGACTAAAGAAGCTGCGAAACCAATACTGCTCCTCATTGGAACGGAATAGGAGCGGCCTATTTTTGGCAATGACCATGGAGTTGTATTTTTCTGGGGGTGGTTGGTTGGCCATGAAGGGTGATTTTGTTGGAAATAGAGGGTGGAATAGAGAGGGAGAGAGTGTGGGTAAATGAAAGGTGTGGGGAGATAGGGTGGAAGATTTAGTAGGTGGGGAAAGGGTAAGGGTTAGGATTTTGTAGGTAATGGTTTGGGAGGGAAAGGGGAGGGTTTATGGGAGGGAGATCGAGTTGGCAAGAGGGAAGAGATGAAATGAAGGGCGATGAATGGATTTGGGGAATGAATCTAGGGAGTTGTAGAGTTGCAGGAACTAGACCGATCTGCGTGACCAGGGCTGGATCGGTCCATGTCCTAATTTTTTATTTTTTAATTACTCCCATGCGAACCGGTTTGCATGCCGAGGGGTTGATCGGTTCGTCTTCCCTGAATTTCCAGAATCCTCTAACTGCATGAATGCTCTTCATAATTGGTGCTTAGTGCTTACCCTTAATTCTCAAAATGAAAAACTAAGACTCTAACGAACGTAACTTAATCACATCTATGATACACAAGATTTCACCCCATACACGTTGGGGGTGCGACGACCTCTCAAATTCAGCTCACTCTACCCTATAAACGAGGTCCAACAACCAAATGGTGTCTATATCTTTTATGAATGTCTCTACATATGGCTTTAGGAATTGTCCATTGGCTTTGAACGTGTTCCCCCCTTTTGGATTATCCAACTCCACAGATCTGTGGGGAAACATGGTCTTAATAACGATGGGCCAGTCCAACGAGACCGTAGTTTAACCAGAAATAGATGAAGTCGGGAGTTAGAGAGGAGTACCTTTTATCCGTCGAATAATCTTATCATGCACGAGTTTCATCCTTTCTTTTGAAATCTTGGCATTCTCATATGCATCATTGCGTATCTCCTCCAACTCATTCAGTTGAAGCTTGCAAGCTTCACCGGCTTTATCCGTATCATAATTTAACCTCTTGATGGCCTAGTACACCTTGTGCTCCAACTCAATAGGAATATGACAAGGTTTTCCATACACAAAGAGGAACGGGGACATTCTGAGTGGGTTCTTGTATGCAGTGTGGTAGGCCCATAGGGAATCGTTCAAAAGAAGGGACCAATCTTTTCGGTTAGGATCGATAATTTTCTCAAGGATGTTTTTGATCTCATGATTCCACCAACTCGCCTTGCCCATTCGTTTGTGGGTGATATGTCGTTCGGACCTTGTGAATGACACTATAGGTTTTCGTAAGTTTCTCAAATGGCTTATTGCAAAAGTGCGTGCCGTTATCACTGATTATCGCTTTAGGTGCACCGAAGCGAGAAAGTATGTGTTCCTGCAGGAACTTTATCACCACTTTATTGTCATTAGTCTTGGTTGCTATATCTTACACCCAATTAGAAACATAGTGTACCGCAACTAGGATGTATAGGTATCCAAAGGACAGGGGAAAAGGGCCCATGAAGTCAATACCCCAACAATCGAAAACCTCAATAACGAGAATCGGGGTTAATGGCATCATGTCTCGTTGGGTAATCACCCCCATCTGTTGACACCTGTCGCAAGATTTGCAATAATTGTTTACATCCCGAAACATTGTGGGCCAGTACAAACCACTTTGGAGAATTTTAGCAACTGCCTTTTTCATCAAAAATTGGCCTCCACATGCTTTCGAATGACATAATTGGATGACTTTCGGAATTTCATCAACCGGTACACATCGTCGGATGATTTGGTTTGCGCATTATTTAAAAAGGAGGGGATCATCATAGAAAAACATATGCAACCAATTGATAAACCTCTTATTATCATGCGGTGTCCACTCGGGAGGGATGACTCCCCTGATAAGATAGCTCATTATAGGGCAAAGAAGAGGTGGCAAAGGGCTGCTCATTCGGTAAGTAATCATCTATGGGTATAGGATCACTAGGTATGTCGGACGAGAGCCGTGATAGGTGATCAGCTACGATGTTTTCTACTCCTTTTTGTCTCTAATTGAGATATTGAACTCTTGTAAGAGTAGGATCCACCTTATGAGGTGCGGCTTTGCGTCTTTCTTTACAAGGAGATATTTTAAAGCTACGTGGTCGGTGAAACAAGTGATGGGGGAACCGATACCATAGGACTGAAACTTGTCAAGATCAAAGATTATCGCTAGAAATTCCTTCTTCGTGGTGGAGTAGTTGAGCTGTGGTCCGGTAAAAGTCCGTCTAGCGTAGTAGATGACATGATGTCGCGTCCCGACTTAATTTTTGTTAAACTCATCCTTTTAATTAGAGATAAACTCGCTTAAATAATGCTTTAATTTAAATCTCTAAGGAAAAATAGCATAAGATTTTTTTTCCCAAAGGTATGAGTAGATTAAAATATAACTGCCTTTACTTATAACTAATAAGTACTACATAACTTTACATAACCAAGATCCTTAGTTTCATAATTACACAAAAGAAATCCTGATATTCAAACCATACTAAATATCCGTCACTCCCCCGTTTTAAGGTCCTAACTTGACAGTGGACTCCAAATTATAAGCATACCTGAAACAAAACATTACAGTAGTGTAAGCTATAAAGGCTTAGTGAATGAACACATACCACACATATAACCAATTTGAATAACCATTTTTATTTTGTTCTAATGCTATAACCCAACATGAATTATGAAACTCTCGCAAGCCTGGACCCGCCACAGTCCAATTAACCCACCACAGTTATTAGGGACCACCACATCCCTTTATTAGGCCCGAGTACACAAACATTTAAGTTGGATTAACAGGGCCACCACATCCCGTAGGACCCACCACAGTCCTTAATATTAGATAAAGGACTCACTAGTCCATATCATTATATAACATCTCTTAACATTTTTAATCATATGCATATGTTTCATAATTACAACATCACTCCCATTAACATTTTAACACATGTGTTTAACTACACATTTCCGTATGAAATTATAAGCATTTATATTTCATAAGGAAGGTCACTCACCTTGGATTTAGTGCTAAGATTAATACCAACTACTTCCTTGGTATGGTAGTATTAGCTTCTTCCCCACCTAACAAGTCAATGTCGTTAGTATTTGAATACACCGATTAACATCAAACCCAGTAATACATCACATCATTTGGTCAATCAGAAATAACTAAGGAGGAATTAAATATGACACTTCACATTTCTATAACACCCAATTAATTAGGGTTCTAACACAATTTACAAAATTTAATTACGAATTTTCTAGACAAAGTTATGCACATTTTATTACAGCCTTTTCCAAATCATTTCTCAACAAAAACAACAACACAACTTCAACTTCATGAAATTCTCATAATTTTTTTACAACATAACTTTCCATGATATTCCACCCAATATCAGTAAACACATTGAATAATACAAATTTAATGTTTCATAATTTTTAGGGCTCATTTTCTATGTCGAGCAAAACGTCAAACACCTGGTATGCATTCTTGCTCCTTTAGGGCAGATTTTAAACCAAAACTTCAAACTATCACCATGGGTTCATTCCTTGGTATTTTTATATACTTTTCGGATATGTTATACATGTATGAGTATATTTTCTCTCCAACTTGAATCACTCAATTCCAATAATTATTCCATGATTTATACCATTTTTAGCACAACTAGGTCAAAATACAACATTAAGGCATAACTTAACATTTTTAAGCATACATAACCTTGACCTTGAGTATAATTCATGGAAACATATAATAAACATGTTTTAGCAGAAATATACATCATAATCATGAATTTTCTAAATCAAAATACTTTACGAAAAGATGATGTAAATTTAGGACTTTAAAGTATGCATTTACGATCCTAGCTCCAACTTTAACTTGTGTTCTTAACCCATCCTTGTTCCAACACAATTCATAAATATAGGTATCACTAAAATATATATCCAAATCAAAAATAAAAACATGATAAGTATAGAACTCATCCATGTGACCAACTTTAATAAAGATGTAATTACCTAACGAGGATTCCTTGATTTATGGAAAATTTCCAAAGATTTATTCCTTAACTTTCTTCTCTTTCTCTCTCTTTAGGCAAAACTCTTGTTCATGGATGCATTTGCTGAACAAAGGAGTTGTTTTATACATTTTAAGTCGTACAAACCATCACCCACCCTTTAACCAATCAAAAAATAGCACATGGTGTGCTAATAAGACAATTGTCACTTAATGGATGGACATATTTGCCCTTGTTTCGTACTTTTGGTATAAATTCTTGTACGAGCCTCCGTTTAACCCACCGTTTGTTGTGTTATAATATTAATTCATATATATAAAACTTTCATAATTTATGTTTTCCCAAAGTCATAAACTAATACGCCTAATTTGGGCATCGAACAGGAAAGTAGCAATTTACCGAAAATCTCAAAACTTTCACATTTGGCGACAAAACATTGCCAATTTCGTATCAACACCCTCATTTACTTTTATAAACATAATCATGCATTAAAAACATAATTTATTATGCATTTAACCACATAACTAATCATATGTTCTAAACATGGTATCCCCGATCATAAGCTCAATTAGCACCTAATGTAAACAACACATATATCACATGAGCATGCATCCCCTAAACATGATAATTAACATGTTTAACACACATAACGAATTTATAACTTATAACTCCTAAGTTATAATTAATCATGTAATTAACCTTCCTAATCATGTTTTAGGGCCTTACACATGAGCTTTTTTATCTTTCCTTCGGCCCAAAACAGCCCCTGTCGCATAAATGTTAGCATCACACATAAGCTCGAAAGGTAAGGACCAATCCAGAGCTTGCATGATGGGAGCGGACACAAGAATGCTTTTCAATTTTTCAAAAGCACTTTAGCGTGCTCCAGTCCACTCGAATGGGGTGTCCTTCATAAGAAGGTTGCTTAAGGGTCTAGCAATGGCGTTAAAGTCCTTAATGAGCCTTCTATAAAACCCAGCGTGGCCCAAGTAAGAGCGCACATTCTTAAGAGATTTTGGAGGGGGGAGGTTAGCTATGACATCAATCTTCGCTCGATCAACTTCTATACCTTTGGATGAAACGATGTGGCCAAGAACTATACCCTCAGTTACCATGAAATGTCATTTCTCCCAATTCAGTACTAAGTTCTTTTCCATGTAGCGGGTTAGTACTTTTTCCAGATTGGCTAGACATAGATCAAAAGAGGTGCCAAAGACACTAAAGTCCTCCATGAACACCTCTAGTCCTCTCTCAACCATGTCACTGAATAAGCTCAACATGCACCTTTGAAAGGTCACCGGTGCATTACACAAGCCGAATGGCATACGTTTGTAGGCAAATGTTCCAAAGGGTCAAGTGAAGGTCATCTTCTCCTGATCAAGTACATCTGCCTCAATCTGGTTATATTCGAAATAATAATCTAGGAAGCAATAGTAAGGGTGTCCCGCTACTCTTTCAAGCGTTTGATCGATAAATGGCAAGGAGAAATGGTCTTTCCTAGTTCCTGCATTGAGTTTTTGGTAATCAATGCAAATGCACCACCCAGTGGTGGTACATTGGGGAACTAGCTCTCCCTTGCCATTTTCAATCACAGTCATACCCGACTTATTCGGAACGACTTGAATGGGGCTCACCCACTTACTATCCGAGATTCGATATATAATCCCAGCATCCAATAACTTTATGATTTCACTCCTCACCAAATCTTTCATTGTGGGGTTTAGCCTTCTTTGCATTTCTCTTGAGGGCTTAACATTCTCCTCGAGGTGAAGCTTGTGAGTGAAAATTAGAGGGCTTATCCCCTTTAGATCAGCTATACACCAACCAAAAGAACTTTAGTGATTACTCAAAATCTTTAATAGCTTACCCTCCTGCTCTTCATCTAAGTTAGAGGAGACAATAAGAGGAAATGTCTCACCCTCTCCTAAGAAAGCATATTTAACGTTGGAGGGTAGTTTCTTCAACTCTAGAGTCGAGAATGTATTACTAAGTGGAACCATGCGTGTCCCTCTCAATCGTAACTATTCGAATCGACAAACCCAACTAACATCTCTCGCGTCCTCGTCCGACACTCTATCATCGAGTAAGTTTCTCAACTCCTCAATATCTCTCTCGAACTTGGT
Organism: Sambucus nigra; assembly: GCA_949130495.1. Lineage (NCBI taxonomy): Eukaryota > Viridiplantae > Streptophyta > Magnoliopsida > Dipsacales > Adoxaceae > Sambucus > Sambucus nigra. The sequence continues at coordinate 387,464,039 of OX422207.1, read as the reverse complement.
GTAATCTCCCTTGCTCTCATGACTAGACATTAGGCAAGCTTCTAAGGTGTCTCGAGCATAATTTTCCTCAATGTGCTCTTCTAAGATCTCGTCAATTAAGCTCACCGCGTGAAGATCATCTTCTTCCCCCACTTGTTGGGCTATGTTACAGATGTTTGTTTCTAAAGTCATATTCCCATTAGTGAGTTGCATATGCCCATTTTGAGTATTGATCAGTGCGTTAGCCGTAGATAATAATGGGCACCCAAGAATGATGGGAACATGATTTTTTGAGGCGAAGGATGGCTCCGTGTCCCAAATGAAAAAATCTATCGGGAAGTAGAATGTGTCCACTTGGACTATCATGTCCTCAACTATACCCCTTGGTATCTTCATGGTTCAATCCACTAATTGGAGAGTGATCCTTGTGGGCTTAAGGTCACTCTGATTAAGCTGCCTATAAATGGAATAGGGGAGGATATTAACACTCGCCCCCAAGTTAAGTAAGGCTCTTTCAATTTTATTCTCTCCAATGGTGCAGGCAATGGTGGGTGCACTAGGATTTTTATATTTAGGTGGGAGATGGTTAAGAAGGACGGAGCTCACGTTCTGTGTGCTAGAAACACATTTTTCTTTACCTTCATCCTCCTCTTTACAATCAATAAATATTTAATGACTTTGCATAAGCCGGGATTTAATTTATTGCATCGAGGAAAGGCAAGTTCAATTTCACGTTCTTAAGTACTTCTAGCATTTCATCACTTATGGTCCCTTTATAGGAAGGAACAAATCTTTGAGGAAATGGCATAGCGGAGGGTGGCTTTACAACGAACTCGGGCTCACCAGTGTCTATTTCTTCACTCTCATTCAGGGAGATATCTTCGGCCTCTTTTGTGACGAGAAAATTCTCCTTGTCTTTTGATGCGTCGCGTGGGGGAGGTGATAAATCAACAACTCTCCCACTATGAAGAGTGGCTATTTCGTGACATTTATCCCAATGTTCAGTAGATTGGAGTTAACACTAGTTTGAACTTGGGGAGGTCTTTGTACCTAGGTAGAAAACTTGCCCTTCTCTTGGATACTCAACGAGGATTGCAACTTGGAGATGTTCGCATTCATGTCGGCGAACATGCGACCGTATCTAGAATTTGTTGCAGTTTGAGAGTTAATAAACTAATTTATGGTATCTTCGAGATTCATCCGTGGTGGAGTAATATAAGTGGCTAGAGGAAGTGGTGTCTACTAAAATTGAGGAGGCAGTGGAGGTGGACCAACCTGTGAATTTGGGGTTATCACAGTTTATAGTTGTCCATAATTAAAACTAGGATGGTTTCTCCATGAAGGGTTGTACGAGTTCCCATGCGGGGCATTAAAATTTCCCTTGAATCCTCCTATAACATCCACTTGCTCGATGTCCATGGCCTTATAGGCGAAAATCATCCGGTAAGACCTTATGAAATGGTCCGCCTCACAAATAGCACACACCTTCTCTTTCAAAACACCACTGGATCCGGAGATATCTCTCAAACGGCCATCAAGCTAATCTTTCATATCTCCCTGAAACTAATCGAATCGATGGTCTATTAAGGTATTACTATCCAAATGGTATAGACCGGATGCAGTCGTCATGATAGATTCTTGTCTAGGTCGGCCTTGGGTATTAGGATTAAATGTGTCCCATGCTTGAGTAGTCTCAATGACATACTTAAGATGGGCCTCAGTGTCGCTGGAGTCTAAATCCTAAAATGGTCTTTCACACATTGTTTGGACAAGCTATTTGGAAGCCACTGTCAACCCATTATGGAAGAAAGAGATCAGAAGAAATTTTCAAAGTCATAATGGGGGATGTGCTGACCAACTCTAGGAAACATTCCCAACACTTGTCAAAAGGCTCATTATCATGTTGTCGAAAACTTTGGATTTGAGTCTTGGTAGAGTTGGTCTTATGCTGTGGGTAGAATTTTGAGATAAACTTGGATTGCATATCCCTCCAGGAAATCCTGAAATTCGGGGGTAAAGACCATAGACAGGTCTTGGCTTTAACCGTTAAAGACAAAGGAAAAAGGAAAAAGCTTTAGGCGAACGACATTCTGCATGCAAGCTTGGTCACAAAATGTGTCGCACGCCTCCTCGAACTCGTGGATATGCAGGCATGGTTTCTCTGAATCCATGTCGTGAAACGTAGGGAGAATATGGATTATCCCATTGTGAAAGTGGAACTTATCCTCATTATACGAAATTAAAATGCAACCAGGGTTGACAGTCCGCTCAGGAAAGAGTAAATCTTTCATGGGTCAATAGGGTAGATTTATCTCTTCAGTGTCAAAACTCGTTGCGTCAAACATTGCGCTCACATTCTCTTCAAATGACTCGAAATACTCACTCGGTGTCCTAGATGTGTGACTCAAAGGCTGACTCAGGGTGTAACTAACGATAGAGTGCTCAGGGGTAGGAGGTCGAACCCAAAATTGTGGATCGCGAGGTGTGTGAGGGCTTTCAGAGTTATACTCAACAATAGGATTTTCATGGATTCTGGTTGGACTATTTTGAGGAGTTTGAGTACGTTCAGGATTTTGCATTAAAGTCTTGTGAGAGACGAATTTTTTTTTTATATTTTTTTTGAATTTTTGGTCAAAGTTCTAGATTGACTCGATCTAACCTAAGTCTACCTAGATCCCCGACAATGGTGCCAAAAACTTGATGCGACCATAAATGTGTCTAGTGTGCATGTTATGTAGGCTCAAGTGCAAGCCTACCACTCAAGTAATAATCCGATAAGTCGGGTATCGATCCTGAGGGAAAAAGGACAAACGGAGTCGTGATGATGTTGGAAAGATGGAAGCAAACCTAGGTTTGAATCTAAAAGAAACAAAAAGATCATTTAAGAGATGAAACAACTACTACTAGATGCAAATTTGAGAATGATTAACTAATGAAAGTAAGAATGAACAAAATGAAACTACGCTAATTAAACGAAAATTTGATGTAAAATGGTTTTACGAATTGACTATGAAATGAGAACAATAGGTTGTAGTATAATCCCCCACACCCTAGAAATTCAATTCGTAGGATACTAGACTCGGAATTAGAATTTTAAACGAGCCCAGGCTTTAGGACTCCCAAGCATTACATATATGAGGGATCATAGCCCGCATAGTATGTAATCAAAGGATGAGTAAAGCGGTATTGCATTAAATAATATGCGCGTTGCATTCTTAAGCATCCCGATTACCTAGGTCAAACAAGATCAAAAGTCCTACGATGGTTGCATCAGCTGTACGACATGGTTCATCTAAGATTTTAATTCAAAACTCTATTTCCCATTATCGTGTATTACATCGAGTGGGGTTTATGTGCCCCAACTGATTCGTATCGAATATTGTATATTTCCGCCCGTTATCTTTATGCATTCTAGCACTTTTACGGTCCTAAATGCCTATAATTATGCTCATTAACCAGAAAACCTTGGATTTGGATATATACATGCTTTGCGGGGGTTATTTGTGCTTTTGTAGGTATTGGAACGCTAAAAGTGAGGATCCGTTGCATTTCAGAGAAGTTTCGTCGCTGGACGCTACTTCAAGGGCATTTTAGTCAATTCACATTTCTTATTCGGCTCTTGTAAATTCTACTGATGCGTAGTTCATTGAGTTAGCATCGTGTGGCCGCAAACGGTGCGTCGTTTGGAGTTCGGACGAAGAAGCTAGGCTCGTTTCCGTAATGGATTTTTTTCCCCCTCATCATGGACCAAATGCAGCCTGAAAACAGAGTACCGGTCGACCGCGTACAAGGGACCGGTCGACCGCGGTTTCAACTTTTGCCGTGGGAAGGAGACAGTATGCTTTGGCTTAAGGGACCGGTCGACCGTGCCCCTGCGACCGGTCGACCGGTAGTGCCAGATATTTTAGGCTCTTTCCTCTTTCTTTCCTTTTTCCCTTACTTTTTCCCACTCACTATATAAACCCATTTTTGGTTTTAATATGAAATATACACGATTTTAGGTAATTTTAGCTTAGGGTTTGGGGTTTTTGCTTGGTTCTTCTTCATTTCTCTTTCGTTTGACACCCCATTTGGATTGTAAGTTGACTATTCATCTCCCTTACCATTTTAATATAGTTTGTATTTCTTCATTTCTTGCTTTCTAGTTAATTTACAAGCTTTCTAATTTAGGTTTTCTTGCTTTATTTACATGCTTTGATTTACACGCTTTCTAGTATAGATTTACTGCGTTTATTTATCGCTTTCCATTTATCGCGTTTTTAACATGCTTTCTAGGTAATTTAAATTAGGTTGTGTTTGAATTGAACTCACTCGGGTTGACGCGTTGCTTTGCTTTGGTGATGGAGTTTACGGGTCTATTTCGGGTGCGTTGTCCTAGTTATTACGCCTAGGAGATTTGACGGGGCATATCATGTATGTCCCGTGCTTACGACCTTTCGCGCGTAATTTCTGGGATATTTGTTGATGCCAAAATCTTATTAGGCTTTTATGACGATTTAGGGCGTAACAACCCTTGATTTAATTAACTGTCGAAACGAGATGCATTTGTAATAACTCGTCGACCCATGTGACCATTTTATACTAATTAACTCGGGTGAGGGATATTCGACGCAACCTATAGTTTTACTCGCTTTCATAATCTAGTTTAAGTTTCCTCGCCTAGATTAATCTTTCCCTTTCATGCAACTTTTCTTTTAGTTTGTAATTCACCTTTTCCACTTTTATTTCGGAATATTAAACCTTATAAATTCTAACAACTTGTCCCTGTGGATTCTCGATACCCGACTTACCGCTCTACTTGCCCCGCAAGTGTAGTTGTAACTTAGGTTTTTGTATCGAGTTGGCGAAACGAAAACAACGACTAGCGTCTTTACACGCGCTACCATTTTAATATGTTCTTATGGGGATCGCTCCACTTTTGGGTAATATCGCTCTTTTCCTCTCTTTGACTTGGTTCTTAATTTACATTGAGGACAATGTCAAGTTTTAAGTTAGGGGGTGTGGGATATTCTATCCAATTTCTTATTTTAGTCCATTTTTTTTCTCACATGTTAGTTACTTAGTATGCTTTTCTTAGAAAAATTGAAAATTTTCAAAAATATTCTCTTTCTTTTTTCTCTTTTTTGGGCATTTTACCTTTGTTTCCGATGATATTTTTCAATTATTGCCCGATCCAATTGACAACCCAATGATGCATGTTCTCGATTTTAGAAGTTATTAGACTTTAGTCTCGATTATTGATATTGTGAATAACTTCATGAATTAAACTTTAATCCCATGAGCACATGCACTTTTATTGTTATATTGATTTGGTTTAAGATTTTTATAACTCGGTAATCTTTTGCTGCATTGTATATACTTACACCGAGTAAGCTTTGTACCTTTCGTCGTTTGTGAGTGTATAAACTATTCTTTTCTCATTGAAAACGTTGAATTCGTTGTTAATCTCACTATTCTTTCATTTGACCGTTCATTAATTGAGTTCATACTTGAAATGTGTTACTTGATCATGATTTTCATATATTGTTTTGATTCGAGAATTGCGTAAACTTTGTGAAATGATCATAGGCCCTCTTTGTTATATCACCCATATGAGCCGTGACCTCACCCTTATATGTTTACCCTCGTTAACCCTTTTGAGCCTAAATATAGCCTTTCATTTCATACCCCATTCCCATAACCAACTCTACATTTGAGTTTTAGCCCATACATACACTTTCCATACCTTTGTTTGGAATGTTACTTGGTATTGAATGACGTTGTTATGATGGCGGTTGCAATTTAGGCATATGAGAGTTTGATAAGTAAAGAAAAGAAAGTAGTGAAAAAAGTGAAGAAAAAGAGAAAGCAAAAAGCAAAAGAAAACAAAAGAGAAAATGAGAAAAAGAAGAAAAGAAAAGGAAAGAGAAGTTTGTATTTGTTGTATATAGTTCAATAATCTTTGATTACTCTCCCCGATGATATATCTAATGCCGTTTTGGAACTTGTTTTCCAATTTTGATATTGCCCGCATTTTCCCATTATCCCGAGTTTTCATCCCGAACACTTTGAATCCGTACATACATTCCTTTCATTTCATACCTAAGCCTAGCCTACATTATAGCCCTATTAAAGTCCTATGTGATCTTAGCTTTATGTAATTTAAAAGTCATAATAGTTGTGATAATCTGTGAAAATGCATTTCGCCTCTTTTAGTGAGTGGTATCCTTTCATTGAGATTACAGTTTTTCAGTTTATATATAAAGTTCTTCATCTGTGACATGTGTGCGGCCTAGTTTCCATTTACATTTACTCTTTAGCCCGCATGTCCCGTGTGTTACCTCCCTATTTCGAGTGAATTCGCTTGATGAGCGTAATGCCCGTGAGGATTGAATATATGCTTGCTTTAATGTTTATCCAGTTTATTTAAGTTTTTCGCTAAATCACACTTTGCATGTGCTCGCTCCCCTCCCACATTTGAAGGTTTCAATTCTATGAGGTGCATTCGATAATGTTAATGATTTAGACTTTTGTTTGAATTCATTCAATGTGCTAATAATGTGTATGAAATCCTTTTCGCCATTGTTGGGCTTGTCGCATGTTGGGTTGGGCATATTTTGAGGAAACCATGTGATGTTTGTGGGTATCATCCCTGAAAACCCTCACGAGACGACACTCGTCCACTAGGGTAACCTAGGGGTATAACAGCTTATTGCATATGCTAAATGCAATCGTGTTCCCTACGAAAGTGGCAATTATATTTCGATGCATATATACATTTTGTACCGCCCTCTGTGGTCTGGTTTTCTTTGTTTCATTACTAGGGACTAGCAATGTGTAAGTTATGGGGTATGATTCGTATCGAATATTGTATATTTCCGCCCGTTATCTTTATGCATTCTAGCACTTTTACGGTCCTAAATGCCTATAATTATGCTCATTAACCATAAAACCTTGGATTTGGATATATACATGCTTTGCGGGGGTTATTTGTGCTTTTGTAGGTATTGGAACGCTAAAAGTGAGGATCCGTTGCATTTCAGAGAAGTTTCATCGCTGGACGCTACTTCAAGGGCATTTTAGTCAATTCACATTTCTTATTCGGCTCTTGTAAATTCTACTGATGCGTAGTTCATTGAGTTAGCATCGTGTGGCCGCAAACGGTGCGTCGTTTGGAGTTCGGACGAAGAAGCTAGGCTCGTTTCCGTAATGGATTTTTTTCCCCCTCATCATGGACCAAATGCAGCCTGAAAACAGAGTACCGGTCGACCGCGTACAAGGGACCGGTCGACCGCGGTTTCAACTTTTGCCGTGGGAAGGAGACAGTATGCTTTGGCTTAAGGGACCGGTCGACCGCGCCCCTGCGACCGGTCGACCGGTAGTGCCAGATATTTTAGGCTCTTTCCTCTTTCTTTCCTTTTTCCCTTACTTTTTCCCACTCACTATATAAACCCATTTTTGGTTTTAATATGAAATATACACGATTTTAGGTAATTTTAGCTTAGGGTTTGGGGTTTTTGCTTGGTTCTTCTTCATTTCTCTTTGGTTTGACACTCCATTTGGATTGTAAGTTGACTATTCATCTCCCTTACCATTTTAATATAGTTTGTATTTCTTCATTTCTTGCTTTCTAGTTAATTTACAAGCTTTCTAATTTAGGTTTTCTTGCTTTATTTACATGCTTTGATTTACACGCTTTCTAGTATAGATTTACTGCGTTTATTTACCGCTTTCCATTTATCGCGTTTTTAACATGCTTTCTAGGTAATTTAAATTAGGTTGTGTTTGAATTGAACTCACTCGGGTTGACGCGTTGCTTTGCTTTGGTGATGGAGTTTACGGGTCTATTTCGGGTGCGTTGTCCTAGTTATTACGCCTAGGAGATTTGACGGGGCATATCATGTATGTCCCGTGCTTACGACCTTTCGCGCGTAATTTCTGGGATATTTGTTGATGCCAAAATCTTATTAGGCTTTTATGACGATTTAGGGCGTAACAACCCTTGATTTAATTAACTGTCGAAACGAGATGCATTTGTAATAACTCGTCGACCCATGTGACCATTTTATACTAATTAACTCGGGTGAGGGATATTCGACGCAACCTATAGTTTTACTCGCTTTCATAATCTAGTTTAAGTTTCCTCGCCTAGATTAATCTTTCCCTTTCATGCAACTTTTCTTTTAGTTTGTAATTCACCTTTTCCACTTTTATTTCGGAATATTAAACCTTATAAATTCTAACAACTTGTCCCTGTGGATTCTCGATACCCGACTTACCGCTCTACTTGCCCCGCAAGTGTAGTTGTAACTTAGGTTTTTGTATTGAGTTGGCGAAACGAAAACAACGACTAGCGTCTTTACACGCGCTACCATTTTAATATGTTCTTATGGGGATCGCTCCACTTTTGGGTAATATCGCTCTTTTCCTCTCTTTGACTTGGTTCTTAATTTACATTGAGGACAATGTCAAGTTTTAAGTTAGGGGGTGTGGGATATTCTATCCAATTTCTTATTTTAGTCCATTTTTTTTCTCACATGTTAGTTACTTAGTATGCTTTTCTTAGAAAAATTGAAAATTTTCAAAAATATTCTCTTTCTTTTTTCTCTTTTTTGGGCATTTTGCCTTTGTTTCCGATGATAAATTTCAATAATTGCCCGATCCAATTGACAACCCAATGATGCATGTTCTCGATTTTAGAAGTTATTAGACTTTAGTCTCGATTATTGATATTGTGAATAACTTCATGAATTAAACTTTAATCCCATGAGCACATGCACTTTTATTGTTATATTGATTTGGTTTAAGATTTTTATAACTCGGTAATCTTTTGCTGCATTGTATATACTTACACCGAGTAAGCTTTGTACCTTTCGTCGTTTGTGAGTGTATAAACTATTCTTTTCTCATTGAAAACGTTGAATTCGTTGTTAATCTCACTATTCTTTCATTTGACCGTTCATTAATTGAGTTCATACTTGAAATGTGTTACTTGATCATGATTTTCATATATTGTTTTGATTCGAGAATTGCGTAAACTTTGTGAAATGATCATAGGCCCTCTTTGTTATATCACCCATATGAGCCGTGACCTCACCCTTATATGTTTACCCTCGTTAACCCTTTTGAGCCTAAATATAGCCTTTCATTTCATACCCCATTCCCATAACCAACTCTACATTTGAGTTTTAGCCCATACATACACTTTCCATACCTTTGTTTGGAATGTTACTTGGTATTGAATGACGTTGTTATGATGGCGGTTGCAATTTAGGCATATGAGAGTTTGATAAGTAAAGAAAAGAAAGTAGTGAAAAAAGTGAAGAAAAAGAGAAAGCAAAAAGCAAAAGAAAACAAAAGAGAAAATGAGAAAAAGAAGAAAAGAAAAGGAAAGAGAAGTTTGTATTTGTTGTATATAGTTCAATAATATTTGATTACTCTCCCCGATGATATATCTAATGCCGTTTTGGAACTTGTTTTCCAATTTTGATATTGCCCGCATTTTCCCATTATCCCGAGTTTTCATCCCGAACACTTTGAATCCGTACATACATTCCTTTCATTTCATACCTAAGCCTAGCCTACATTATAGCCCTATTAAAGTCCTATGTGATCTTAGATTTATGTAATTTAAAAGTCATAATAGTTGTGATAATCTGTGAAAATGCATTTCGCCTCTTTTAGTGAGTGGTATCCTTTCATTGAGATTACAGTTTTTCAGTTTATATATAAAGTTCTTCATCTGTGACATGTGTGCGGCCTAGTTTCCATTTACATTTACTCTTTAGCCCGCATGTCCCGTGTGTTACCTCCCTATTTCGAGTGAATTCGCTTGATGAGCGTAATGCCCGTGAGGATTGAATATATGCTTGCTTTAATGTTTATCCGGTTTATTTAAGTTTTTCGCTAAATCACACTTTGCATGTGCTCGCTCCCCTCCCACATTTTAAGGTTTCAATTCTATGAGGTGCATTCGATAATGTTAATGATTTAGACTTTTGTTCGAATTCATTCAATGTGCTAATAATGTGTATGAAATCCTTTTCGCCATTGTTGGGCTTGTCGCATGTTGGGTTGGGCATATTTTGAGGAAACCATGTGATGTTTGTGGGTATCATCCCTGAAAACCCTCACGAGACGACACTCGTCCACTAGGGTAACCTAGGGGTTTAACAGCTTATTGCATATGCTAAATGCAATCGTGTTCCCTACGAAAGTGGCAATTATATTTCGATGCATATATACATTTTGTACCGCCCTCTGTGGTCTGGTTTTCTTTGTTTCATTACTAGGGACTAGCAATGTGTAAGTTAGGGGGTGTGATTCGTATCGAATATTGTATATTTCCGCCCGTTATCTTTATGCATTCTAGCACTTTTACGGTCCTAAATGCCTATAATTATGCTCATTAACCAGACAACCTTGGATTTGGATATATACATGCTTTGCGGGGGTTATTTGTGCTTTTGTAGGTATTGGAACGCTAAAAGTGAGGATCCGTTGCATTTCGGAGAAGTTTCGTCGCTGGACGCTACTTCAAGGGCATTTTAGTCAATTCACATTTCTTATTCGTCTCTTGGAAATTCTACGGATGCGTAGTTCATTGAGTTAGCGTCGTGTGGCCGCAAACGGTGCGTCGTTTGGAGTTCGGACGAAGAAGCTAGGCTCGTTTCCGTAATGGATTTTTTTCCCCCTCATCATGGACCAAATGCAGCCTGAAAATAGAGTACCGGTCGACCGCGTACAAGGGACCGGTCGACCGCGGTTTCAACTTTTGCCGTGGGAAGGAGACAATATGCTTTGGCTTAAGGGACCGGTCGACCGCGCCCCTGCGACCGGTCGACCGGTAGTGCCAGATATTTTAGGCTCTTTCCTCTTTCTTTCCTTTTTCCCTTACTTTTTCCCACTCACTATATAAACCCATTTTTGGTTTTAATATGAAATATACACGATTTTAGGTTAGTTTAGCTTAGGGTTTGGGGTTTTTGCTTGGTTCTTCTTCATTTCTCTTTGGTTTGACACCCCATTTGGATTGTAAGTTGACTATTCATCTCCCCTACCATTTTAATATAGTTTGTATTTCTTCATTTCTTGCTTTCTAGTTAATTTACAAGCTTTATAATTTAGGTTTTCTTGCTTTATTTACATGCTTTGATTTACACGCTTTCTAGTATAGATTTACTGCGTTTATTTACCGCTTTCCATTTATCGCGTTTTTAACATGATTTCTAGGTAATTTAAATTAGGTTGTGTTTGAATTGAACTCACTCGGGTTGACGCGTTGCTTTGCTTTGGTGATGGAGTTTACGGGTCTATTTCGGGTGCGTTGTCCTAGTTATTACGCCTAGGAGATTTGACGGGGCATATCATGTATGTCCCGTGCTTACGACCTTTCGCGCGTAATTTCCGGGATATTTGTTGACGCCAAAATCTTATTAGGCTTTTATGACGATTTAGGGCGTAACAACCCTTGATTTAATTAACTGTCGAAACGAGATGCATTTGTAATAACTCGTCGACCCATGTGACCATTTTATACTAATTAACTCGGGTGAGGGATATTCGACGCAACCTATAGTTTTACTCGCTTTCATAATCTAGTTTAAGTTTCCTCGCCTAGATTAATCTTTCCCTTTCATGCAACTTTTCTTTTAGTTTGTAATTCACCTTTTCCACTTTTATTTCAGAATATTAAACCTTATAAATTCTAACAACTTGTCCCTGTGGATTCTCGATACCCGACTTACCGCTCTACTTGCCCCGCAAGTGTAGTTGTAACTTAGGTTTTTGTATTGAGTTGGCGAAACGAAAACAACGACTAGCGTCTTTACACGCGCTACTTTTCGCACTCGATCACCAACCCTTAGAAAATTAGCTAAACATGATTAAATTAAAAGAAAACATCATTACTAATAAGAACTTAGAATTAAAGAGATGCTGGATTGATAATTAACAAACCAAGGAAATTATGAACGAAGGAATGGAAAGAAATTACTTGAATTGCATAATCAAACTTGAAATCCTTACAGCTAAATTTTTATTGAAATCTAGGGGTTTTTTACCAGGCGAGAGAGATTTTTCTCTCTCTAAAAACTAAACTAAAACTTCTTCCAAATATAACCCCCTTTGGCTAACAATAACTAGAAGTTAAATACATCACGAAAAATTCGGAGTTGTAGCTAAATCAAACTCTAAAACTGGAACAAAAAAATCAAGTTTATCCTTGGCGGACCGGTCGTGGCCTACAGTGGAGGATCGGTCATCATTCAAATTCGGATCGATCCTTTTTTGGGGAAATAGGATCGGTCCGCATTCTCAAATTTTCCAGTGAGTGATGAGGATCCGGATTGGTCCTCTATGTGATTTTTTCCAGTAGGTTTTCAGGGTCCGGATCGGTCCTATTATTTTGGAAAACGGATCGTTCTGCTATTGGTCTTTAAGTTCTCTTCAATTTATCGCATCTTTAGAACCCCGTAACTTCTTCCCTGGAACTCCAAATTGGACGTCGTTTCTTCTTATGCACTCATTGAATTGAGATCTTTAACTTTCATGCTGGGTCTTCTTCCTGATTTCGGATGGAAATTACACTTTTTCCCTTCTTAATTTTCTTCTTTGACTTATTCTTTTTCTTTGACTTTCTCATTTCTTTTCTTAGCAATAAATACCTGTACATGACATGGAAAAACACAACACTCGTAATACTATGTAGAGGGGTCAGTAGCATGGAAACGAGATAATTCAAGAGCAATTACATTATTCGGGATGCTAAAAGATACTAAATTAGGGAGTAATGTTGGAAGAATTACTACCTAGTCAATTACACAATACTTGGTTTGCACTCGATCACTCCCCATCAGAGGGAATTAATCAAAACATCATGGGATTTTAAAATTCTTAAGTAATATTTCTCAAAAATTAAATTCGAGTATGGTCAATCACCCGATGAGGAATTTCTATATGAAGAGATTTAGATTTAAATAATGTATATATGGGAGTTAGTAACCAAAAATGTTTTTTGATGACAATCCGATTATGAATCTTTTTTGTAACATGGTTTCTTTTTGGGATAAACAAGGAACCATTGGATCAAAAATTTACGAGGAAACTCGGATCAATTTGTTGACCCAGCCATTACCCAAATCTTATAAGAAATTCTTCTTGAATTATACTATTATATTATTGGACTAATTTAATGGCACAAGTGATTAAAAAGCTTCAAGTAGCAAAAAGCATCGTCGAAAGCCAAGACACGGTGTTACAACTTCATTCCCTAAAGGGAGGAAGAATAAGAAGGATAAGTCTAGGTTGTAACGGGATACGAGTAAGAAAATTTATAATCCTCAAGGAACAAGGAAAAATATGAAAGGCATGTGTTTTCACTGCAAATGGTTAGAACATTGATAGAAATAATTTCGAATCCTTCCTTGGATGATAAGAAAAAGGGCAAGGTAATATTTTCTTTCCCTTTCAAAGCAGAAGAATGATTTGTGTCTCATTATTCAAGAACCCGATGTGTATATTTAAGAGGCAAAATTCAGGTCTACAATTCATTATAGAGTTCTGGGAAATCGAGGAACTACTTAAAGGAAAAGCGCTCATAATAATGGGCAATCGAAATAAGGAAGCAATTTTAGCAGTTGGTAATATAGTTTTAGATGGAAAATTATTTTATGTTCATGGTTTTAGAAGAAATGTTGTTTTCGTCTCTAAATTGGTTCTAAATAGATATACAATTATTTTAATGAAATCGATTTATCAAAATTAGAAAATATTTTATTTCGTCTATTACATTGAAAAAAAATGTATACACCATAAGGACTATCTCACTATTACTACATGTTAATGTGAAAATTTAAATTCCACGCGCAACACAATGAATTTATAAGTTACAAATTCCAATCAAGTGAAAGATATGAGAAGAGAATGAAATGCTCGATCTATATGGTTTGGTCGGGCTCGACCTACGTCGACAGGGTGAAGGGATGAGGAGTCATTTGATTAATTTTAGAAGAATTACAGAGTTACAGAGCTTATTAGCCCCACCTCAATCCAAAGCAATAAAGGCTTTATATACTCAACTTTTATAAGGTCTTTCCTAAATTATAGCATGCACATTGGGAGAGTTTGAATTTAAAGAAGACACGTGTTCATATTTAGATTACCCATATACTCCCATGTTTCCCGTTCGTTGATTTTCCTGACCGCATTACTAGGGAACATGTTGGCCATTTGAACTAATGGCATATTGACAAAGTCCTTAGGGTTTAAATGGTTCGATTTCCAATCGTCTGGCACATGTGAGCACCTTACTGATCAAGGTAGGATGTTTATCTTTACATAGCCATCATCTCCACATACCAAAATTGTGCGTTTGGTCATCCATTCTATAATTAATTCATAGTTATTTTGCTCACATACTGATCTTTTCCTGTTCACTAGGTGTTCGTGATGTCATTCAACGATGTCCCCCATTCAACTACGAACTGGTATAAAATAACCCTCATTACTAATAGATACTTAAATGAATAATTATAATGGACCATCATTAAAGGGGAAGTTTCTTTCTCATTTGAACTAAATTTGTTTTATCACTTACAATTGAGTCATTTTAATTTAAAAGAATTGACATACTATTATAAAATGGACAACTCATTTGACTGGATGTGGAGGCACTTCCAGTTTATGAATTTTACTTAGAAAGGAAAATGATAAAGAGTCTCTTGACTGACAAGGTTATAGAGCAAAAAATATGTTTAAATTATTTCATTTTGATCTATGTGATCCCATGATGACTTGAGAAATAAATGGTTATTGGTACTTCATCACTTTTATTTGTAATTAGTCAAGGTGTGGATGTATTACCTTATGTATCAAAAATTCAAATCCTTTGTCTAGTTCCAAGTGTGTGCAACTAAGGTGGAGCGTAGGCATGGGAAACCAATACAAACCCTAAAATTTGATTATAAGAGTTAATACCTCTTAGTAGATTTTATGAATTATTTATTGGGATAAGAGGGCCGTTTTGAGAGAGGAACCTTAAGGAGGATCTAGGGTCCTTTTTTAATTCATCTTTTCGCATTGATTTTACGTATAAACTTTTAAGACTTGATCGTGAATGGATTCCAAGAACCATGATAAAAATGACTCTCATATCTCATGGGAGTTTTTGGATCCAACTAGTTTCTTTTTCAATTCCCATGATTGTGTTAGGGTTACCATACAAAGTCAAGAAGATTAAAGTTATAATAAAGAAGATCGTACACTACAGACTCCAGCATTTTATGCCAATGTGTAAAAGAATGATCCCCAACCAAATATCAACACGCATGATTGGTCCGATCCCCAATTATGTGTAAACCTCATGGTGATTGAGAACAGTGATGATGATTGCCAAGAATAAATGAAGGATAGTGAGCGATATCTCACTGGAAAGTACATGTTCAATAAAGATCAGAAACCTTTTTTAAGTAGGGTTTTGCAAGATAAACTTCATGTATTATGCAATATATTCCTGACTTTGTTTGTGTTGATAAATCAATGTTACCTTTTAATTTATCATTTAATAGACATTTTCTCTCTTGTGGTATGAAGTTCTTATCCTTGACTGATAGACACGGACTTCTCCCTAATTTGTGGATTTTCTTATTTTATTTTGATAGAGTATTTTTTTCTAGCATCATTCAATTTTTTTCTTGATAAGGGACTTTATGTGATACTTTAAATGGGCTCGTTTCCTCATTTACTATCATATATGCCTCCACTAATTATATAATTGGTAGAAAACTTTGGGACGAATTTGAATTCTTCCAAAATCATATTTTGGGCTCTTAGATGATCATTGGTGATTACAAATCTATTTTCGGTTCCCACAAATGTAAGGTGATAAAATTACTTATGCAGTCCTTGCCAATGACTTCACTAACATGATAGATTCATGTAATTTTGTTCGTATTGATACTAAAGACATTTTTAGAATTGGAAGAAAATTCGTACATCTAATGTTGAGAAAAGATTAGATAGATCTGTATCCAATGTTGATTAGATGGATACATGGAATAATATCTCTTATATTGGCCTCCCAAAGAGTAGTTCTGATCATCATCCTCTATTTTTATAATCCAGTGCTTTCATTTGCAATAATCAAATGCCTTTTAGAGTAATGAATTCTTGGCTTGATCCCTCTTCTTTTATGCAACTTCTTAAAGATTAATGGAAAAATACATTAGTTGCTAGTTGCCCCATGCTTGTTCTAAAGGAGAAGTTGAAACACTTTAAATTAATTCTCAAGATTTATAATGCACAAGTTTTTTAAAATATTCATGATAATCTTTTCAAAGCCAAAGATTACACTCTTAAGATTCAAGTTGAGATTGAAGAAGAGGGTTACTCCATTGCTAGAGATGCCATTGAACTTAAGGCCTAAAATTCCCTCTATAATGCTTTTGAAATTTGAAGATAATTACTGGAAGGATAAAAAAGGGATAAAATGGATATCTGACAGGGGATATATATATTGTAACACCCCACTTAAAATAATAACGGGTGGCCAGCCCTATACTACATTAAATCAGGAATTTCAGATGGTCCAGTCTCAACATCAACTGTCGGTACTACATAATATAGGACTAACTACCCGATATCATATAAGCGAGATGTTAAAATTAAATAAAATATGCAACAAACAACAGATCAACACTATAACACTACTAATAAAGGAAAGAAAGATGCATAAAAGAACCATGATAAATGAAATGCTAGAATAAAATGAAATAAATAACTACAACTGAATATACTACAAAGAAGTAAACCCGAATAAGCTGTCGGGTTATAGCCAATACAATGACTGAAATGAAATAAATATACACATCTATAACTATTCCTTGGGTATAAACCTGATATACAAATGAATCCTACCTAGATTTTTTTAAAGAAGTGGGAAGCGACTACAAGATACATCCCACAACAGTCCGCACATGTCACGGCTCCCAAGACTCTGGATATAAGGTCATCCGACATCCATGCGGTAGGACACCTGTAGTAATATATATATATACAGGGAGGAGAGAAAAGTAAACGGGTCAAAGCCCGAGTGTGAAAAATATTTAGCAAGTGTGTTAACCGTGCATAATAAATATCGGTGCACTGATTTCATAATTAAAGTGGAATCGCACTCTCGTGAAGCCCCAACTCACCTCTCATCTAACAGCGCGCGCCTATTCGCGTCCTAAGATTTTAGTTAAATTACCCCCATTATAAGGACCATCTAACTTAACATAGGCTCCGCCTATTCCCACGAGATTTTCCTTCCTATCTTAACCCAAGAATCCACCCCCCCCCCTTTTTTTCATACTTGGTTATGTTTACAAACAAATATGCCATAATAGTCTTAATGGATTCTGGTTTATAATTTAATTAATTATAATTCTTAATACATTACCCATTTATATTTGGGTTATCATGTAATTTAATTAATAAATAACATGCATACAAATTATTATTAAAAAAAATTCTCTCCAATCTCAACATTGTACTACGTTTCGTGCATGGGGTGTCTCGCAAAGCGAAATCCAAACAAGGAACCACCCCGTTACACTACTCCTTGACAACATCGATCCTAGAGATCCATCATGCCACACATAATTATTTGACAAAACTTTTCTCCAATCTCAATGCTGCACTACGTTTCGTGCGTGGAGTGTCTCGCAAAGCGAAATCCAAACAAAGAACCACCTCGTTACACTACTCCTTGACAATGTCGATCTTAGAGATCCATAATGCCATACATACCAAATTTCACTACTAAATTTAGATTACCATATGAAAACAACTAAAAATATCCAATAATATCCTTGGGATCATGTAACCGAAATATTCCTTAAATGCGATACATCAACCCCCATCAATCTAGTACATCATAATCATCCAAGATGTACTCCACAAAGATTCCATATCCTTTCATCTATAGGATATATATATATATATATATATATCGGTATTTATTCTAACCATATATATATATATATACATACCATCCATTCCCATAGCCAAGTGTACATACCACATATGATGTAAAATGGCCATCCACATAATATACCCAGCTATATATATCGCCGATAAAACTGCATCATGCTATCATCTTCCCAGTTCCCGACTCACGTAGAAAAACTGGGGCCACCATGGTGGGACTAAACGACACCCATCTCGTGGTAAACTCATGCACACGACGTCCCGGGAAGCAGTCATAGCTCCTAACCGGCAATGAGACGAAACATACCCACCACGTCTCATCCCAAAAATGTAAATCGTATAATAACACATGGGACGACTATGACCGGGGGAATATCCACACCCTTCTTTTCTAGCCAGGATGCTCACCCTCTGCGCGGAAACTTCCCAATGATAGCATGAGCGGCATATGCTTAACCACATAAGTATATATATCATTCACATGCACAATATATATACATCCATATGATCCAATCATATAAATAAACCATCACATAAGGTTTAGATATTCATAACATGTATATCCACAACATAAATATATCCATATATTCATATCCATATAGATATATAATTAAATATATTCACATATCCATATATCTATATATACAAACTAATTATCGTTCATATGTATGAGATATATAAACTCGGCTATAAGTATACATAATCCTCAATACACAAGACGTCACCACAAACTCATTTAATCTACCTCGATCTGTAAATACCATCCCTCACTTGAAACATATTCATTTATTTTCCTATGACGAATAGTCTCCAAAAAAACATATGGATATATATATATATATATATATATATATATATATATATATATATATATATATATATATATATATATATATATCCAACATTAGGGTTATCACCCAAAGTTTAGTGTAGGAAACCATCACTACACATACCATCAATATCTGAGAGCACATTAAAGAATCTAGTAATAATTTCGACTACTGGTATACGCATAACTAATAGTCTATAAGCCTCAACCTCAGTCTCACCTTCATCAAATAAACCCATGTGTTAGGAAAAATCCCCAATGTAAATCACACACTAATAAACAACATCTACGCCCAACTAGGTTTACACATTCTGCTCTAGTTGGTAATATGATCCCATCTCTCTCGATTTCGACTATGGTTGAATCACTTTTGTGAATCCCCTAGTCTAAGATCTCTCGGATTTATTTCTTAAAGTTTATCATTACTAAGGGTATGCGACCACTCTCTTTCATTGGGCCCCAAACCTTAATCTCTATAGAATCCTATTTACCATGAGGATTTGGCACTACCCTCGGCCTAAAATTTCGAGACATGCCCTCGTAACTCTCTCTAAGAGTTCTTAGCCTCCCATCACATCTATACTTACTTTTGGTCTATAAGTAGGATTCTCAATCCCAATGAGGTTTCCCCACAACCTCTATACACAACTCCAAATACATACATGGGTATATTCTTCTCCAATTATTCTAAGAAGTCCCCACTATCATACTAAGTGAGAGACCCCCTATAAGTTTCCGAAATATATTTATTACTTCATAAGAGAAAGCCCCAAATCAATAAACCCAACCAAAATCACTATGGAGAAAATACCTCAAAATCCCCTATTCTCGAATCGATTCGGCCCTATTCCGAATCGATTTGGCCTAGCGAATCGATTCGGTCTCCAAGGCGAATCGATTCGGGTCCAAAGACCTGGGATTCTGCCACAGGCTGAATCGATTCGGCTTGGGTCTGAATCGATTCGGTCAATGCAGACCTGCCAATTTCCCTAAACCGAATCGATTCGCTTAGGGGGCGAATCGATTCAGGTCTGCAGATTTTGAAGGGTTCTTCTTCTTCTTCAATGAACCTACGAATTTTAAACCCTAAATTTTCTATTTTAACCCCCAAACCTTCATCAAATCATGATTTTAAGCCCATAAATTAACATAAAGTTGATCCCAACCATTTCTATACCATTAAACCCATATTTAAACATTGATTTCATGATTAAACCCAAAAATCTAGGTTTTGATATTAATACCCAAAAATCCATTTCTTTAACCCACAAATTATGAAATCAAATACACAAATGACTTATTTAGCAAGATTAAACACTTGCCTCGATTTTGTAGAGGTTTGATCGTCCTCGATGTCGCGTTTGGGCCGGAATCTCCAAGCTTTTCTTCCTCTCTCTCTCTTCCTTTCTTCTTCTTTCTTCCTTCCTTTCTCTTTTCTTTCTATTTCTCTCTTTTTCTAACGAGATGGCTTGATCCGTAAGCTTCTAAATCCCTTAAAACAATAAACCCAATTTTAAATGTTAATACACAATTTAAATGACTCATTTACTCCAATTCGAGTCAAACTGACATAAAAATATTTCGGAGCCAAAATAAAATCCAATGACAGTCATTTTGACTATCTCGGCCCTTCCGGGATCGATGGTACCCTCAAAATCATCATCCGGAATACTTTAAAACATCCCCTATTTTTGGACCTCAATTCCCAAATTTTAGAATTCTTCAATTATTTAAAATTTATTTTCCCAATACTTTAATTTCTCAGTCTCCAAAATCATGGGCAGTTACATATATATATATATATATATATATATATATATATATATATATATATATATATAGAGAGAGAGAGAGAGAGAGAGAGAGAGAGAGAGAGAATTTGCTCCTCGCTAATCAAAATCATATTAAAATTCACATTTGAATTACTTTGGTATTGTTGATAATAGTATGATTGAGTGTTGCATTCCTAAGTTGATCACTCATGTAGAGAATGACATGTTGAGATCCATTCCCTATTTTCAATAAGTTAAGTCTACTGTATTTGAAATGGAATCTAAATCATATCTTTGCCTTTTTTTCAAATAAAAAATGTTTAGCCATTTTTTGTCATGGCTTATGTTAACTTGACATTATTTTCTTTGAAATAAATTGGATTTTTATTGAATTCAACTTCAATCATGTTGCCTTTATTCCAAAGCCTAATAAGGAAAATTACATAAACTTGTTCAACCCTATTGCCCATGTTAACTTTTCTTTTAAAGTCATCATAAAAAAGTTTAGCTACTATAACTAGTTGTGTGTAGGCATGTCAATAAGTCGGGTCCAAACCGAATCTGGGGAGATCCATATCCATTTAGTAGGCACTTAATCGAAGTCGGATCCAGGTCGGGTCTTAATTAGATAAGCAATATTGGATCCAAATATGGATCTGTATTAAATCGGATCGGATCGGGTTCGGTTCGGTTCTCGCCATATATATACGTTTATTTTATATTTATTTCAAATTTATCACCTTCTTTATATTTTAATCTTAGATTAAAATATTTTATAATGTATTATAGTATATGATGAGTATTAATAAAACATATATTACTTATATTTATTATATAGTTAAATATATATTTTTACCTACATGTTATATTGATAAAGATATATTTAATATATATAAATTTATAATATATGCTTATATATTTTAAAAAATAATGTACGAGACAGGTGGGGTCTTTGGGTTCGAGTTTTGTATAGGATCCCGAACCTACTTGTGTAATAAATAGGTCTTCGAGTCCTCGGGTCTTCAGGTCTCGAGTTCAAAAAATATGCTCAAATCATATTATAAGTTACGGGTGCGGATCAGGTTCGGGTTCGGTTCTAGACCCTACCCATTGACAAACCTAGTTATGTGGAAGCAAATTTTATTTCTCCCAATCAGTCTGGCTTCTTTCACTGGAAAAACATTACTCACTCTATTGCTTTGGACTCTAAGAATTTTAATCTTTTATATTACAAATGTCTTGGAGAAAATAATGGGATTAAGATGGATGTCTATAAGGCTTTTCACACAGTGGAGTGGAGCTTTATTCTCAAGACTTTCTCTACTTTTGGTTTCTAGAACATAGTTGTTTAATGGATCTCAACCATTGTTCATTCGGCAAAGCTTTCCAATCTTGTCAATGGCTCTCCTACGGATTTCGTTTTTTGTTCTAGAGGTGTCAAACAAAGGGAACCCATCTCCCCATTACTATTTTATGTTGCTGAGGATGTGCTTAGTAGATCCATTTTAAATAAAATGGAGGAGGGTCAAATCAAATGCATTTCATCACATATAGGATTCAAGGTACCCTCTCACTTAATATATATGCTCATGCTATTATGATCTACTGTATAGGTGATAATAATTATATTTCAATTATTTTACAGGTCTTTGATATGTATGCTCAATGCTCAGGCTAAATCATCGACAAAAATAAATGTTCAGTCCTCATTTGGAAAGGTGCTATTTATATGAATCTTTATATGTGTTCTGCTCTGAATATGAGGGAGGGAAAGGGTATTTTTGTTTATCTTGAAGTGCCTATATTTAGAGGCAAACCAAAAAGAAAATGTCTTCAACAATTAGAAGATAGAGCTAAATTTAAGTTAGAAGGTTGGTAGGGAAGAATTCTATCAATAGCAAGTAGGCTTCGACAAATTAAATATGTAATTCAAACTTTATTATTCTACAACTTTATGGTTTACAAGCGGCATGACATTATTCTTAAAAAAATCCAATCTTGGTGTTAACGCAAAAATTCTCCATCTACGAGGACCAATCAGAAAAGGACACATGTCATCCTACGTGGTAATATTCGACACCCGAGGAGTGTTAGTCGGCACCCGAGGAGAGTTGGTCAGCACCCGAGGAGTGATAGTCGGCACCCGAGGAGAGTTGGTCGGCATATCAACCAGGAAGATCAAAGGATAACTATGCATTTAGTGTGCATTAATGAAGATGGCAGCGCATTTAATGAGCCTTAATGTACATTTATACTGTAGATGACAACACATAGCATACCAAGCAATTCAACAATTAGATTCGTTTAATGTAGACATAATGTATAAATGTCAACATTCAATGAATCTCTTTATCTCCCATCACTATAAATACATGTATTCCCTTAGCCAAAAGGGGAAGAGAACCTAGAAACCCCATACACAAGATCCACACCTTTTTCTCTCTCTACACCACATTGTGCTATTGTAAACCCCTGGGAATAAAATAACAGTGGGTGTAGGCTTTTCCTTATAGCCGAACCACTTTAAAAATATTTGTCTCTTATATGTTTTATGTGAATGTTTATCTTCATCTTCAATCTCATCCTCATCATTTATCTGCTGTTGACGCCACTAAAATGGCAATGGCCATTTTCTGTCTTTCATTTTCTGTCTTTCATTAAAGTCTTTCATTAAAATCAAAAACAAAATACATTGAGAATGAAAATGTATACTAACTATTACATTGAGATTCCTACTCTATTGGTTTCTTTCCCTCTTCTTTTGAAACAGGTTCCTCGTCAGAAGGAGGATCATCCAAAGCATAAGGGGAGTTTATGAAATTAAAATCTTTCAGAATTCTGATGTTCATCATAGATGGTCTATTCGAGCAGCTCTTTCTCGTCCCGGAGAAGCTCTTGCTCGTCCCCGAGAAGCTCTTGCTCATCCCCGAGCAGGAAGTTGCTCTTCAAGACTCATGATCATCTCGGACATCTCAGCCAAGGCCTGGTTCTTTGCCATTAGTTGGAAGGCTTGATTCTCCAAAGAAGATTGAGTTCTCTGTTCTTCGACAGTTACCCGAGAAGTTCTTGCTCATCCCTGAGAACCTCTTGCTCGTCCCCGAGTAGAAGTAGAAGTCAAAATCAGCATCTACAGCACTGAGATCTTTGCTACTACTGTCTCGACTAATAATGAAGAAGAAGTTATGGGAAAATGTTTCGAAGTCCACCACTAGCTTGGTACTAATCAGATTGAAGAGTTGGGTTCAAAAGCTAGTATGTTACTCGACAAAGTATTTAGAGGATCATAAATCAAAAGAATCAAGCACGTGAAGTTAGCACTCAGCTACTCGGCACAGGAGGCAGTTGGTCGTCTAGCAAACCAATCAACATACTTGAAGATTATGACAAGCTACAAGCTACAAGCTGCATACTATAGCATGGCTGTATCCAAATTCCCAAGGGTGATACATAGCACACGGAGTTCCTCAAAAGAAAGATTAGTAACCATCGATCAGCCTGCATCATATGTCGTCCAGGAGATAATTCACTTTATGTTAAACAAATAAAGAAGGTAGATAAATAATTTCAAGAGCACCGAGCAACACTGCAGAATAAATACTCCACCCTTTCAAGTAAACCATCAAGCATGGAGCATTGGGGGCTTCTGTTAACGCAAAAATTCACCATCTACGAGGACCAATCATAAAAGGACACATGTCATCCTACGTGGTAATATTCGACACCCGAGGAGTGTTAGTCGGCACCCGAGGAGAGTTGGTCGGCACCCGAGGAGTGATAGTCGGCACCCGAGGAGTGATAGTCGACACCCGAGGAGAGTTGGTCGGCATATCAACCAGGAAGATCAAAGGATAACTATGCATTTAATGTGCATTAATGACGATGTCAGCGCATTTAATGAGCCTTAATGTACATTTATACTGTAGATGACAACACATAGAATACCAAGCAATTCAACAATTAGATTCATTGAATGCAGACATAATGTATAAATGTCTACATTCAATGAATCTCTTTATCTCCCATCACTATAAATACATGTATTCCCTTAACCAAAAGGGGAAGAGAACCTAGAAACCCCATACACAAGATCCACACCTTTTTCTCTCTCTACACCACATTGTGCTATTGTAAACCCCTGGGAATAAAATAACAGTGGACGTAGGCTTTTCCTTATAGCCGAACCACTTTAAGAATATTTGTCTCTTATATGTTTGATGTGAATGTTTATCTTCATCTTCAATCTCATCCTCATCATTTATCTGCAGTGGCGTCAACACTTGGATTAGATGCTTCTTATGGTTTGGGATAATTAGAAAAAGTAAAGAAAGTGTGGTTAAATGGAAAGAGATTTTTTCTCCATTTGAAGAACGTGGACTGCATTTGAGGAGTTTAACTGTGTTCACTAACTCATGTATTCTAAAACAAGCCTAGGAGGCATATACTAAACAATAAATTTTGTTTGATTTTCTTAAAATCAAATCTAATCCTTTTGGCATTGATAAATGTTACACGATTAGTTTCGTATTACATGTGTATAAAGAGGCTTTTGATCTTATCAAAACTAATGTATAATGAATTATTGGAGATGGAAAAATAGTTAATTTTTGTAACTCTAATTATATTGGTGATAAGGCGTAAATATTTCATATTTATCCCCTTAATTTTAGCCTTTTTATGATCCCATGTGTTGTAATTAACTTTTATTTACCTCATATTTGTGCTACTAACCTTCCTTGGTTAGTATTTCATGTTTGCGTATCTCTTATATGTTTTACAGGTATTCCATGCAAGTTAGTACGAGATAGAACTCGAAATAGTGAAGAAACCAAGAAATAGGTAGTTGAAGGTCATTTTGGTAATTTTGTAGCCTTAGTCCGGAAGCAGAGTCTAAAGAAAACTCGAAGTGTTCGAAATCATGAGAATATTGGAAGAACCAAGAAATGCAGTAAGTTTCCCCAAACTGAACTCCACACCAGTTCAAATCCAAACCGGTTCGCCTATGAACCTGAACCAGTTCGACCCACCCCATGTACAAATTTCTTTTATTTACTGATTTTTCTTAGAAGTTTTATTAGGTTAGGACTCTTGCAAAATGAATTTGTTTTATTGTAGTTTGACATTAGACTAGTTTTAAATTAGTTTTTACCTTAGAATAAAAAAAAAAGAGGTAAGAACCCTAGGGTTAATTCATGCACTAAAGCTACATTATTATGAATCAATCTCTAAGGTTCTAATATCAAGTTTGTTGGATGTATCTTGTTCTTTCATATTCTCCATCTTTGCATGTTTTTATTTATTTTTCTTGTATACTAAGACTTCCATGCATGTTTAGCAATAGTTTCATCATGGTTTTGAACACATGTAACGTTAGGATTTTAATTATTTCTTACGTAGCTATGTCAAACTAAGTTTTTAGCGAGTTGGGGTACATGAACCCAACCTTGGTGTTCCAAATGTATTTAAAAGATAATAAAATATAAGTAAAAATTCAGAGCTTTGATTTTTATCAAAATAAAGGTTGTAGATATTTTTATTCCATTTATCCTAAGTAACCAGAATGTTTAAGGGTGCAACCGACATTTTGGTAATTTGTCATTCTCGTCAAATACAATTTTTTATTTGATATTGTGAGGAGAAAAATCTTCTTATGTCAAATGCTTATAGAGTATTTGATGTTGTTTTGACTTGAGAATTAGGCTTTTGAAGTTTTTATGTTCTATATAATCATGATGGTTATGGAGTGTACCTTAACTCCATTTTCTCATATTGATTTCAAGCTCTCTTAGTTATTCTCGCATGTGTAGTTAAATTACTAGTTTGATTAAATTATATTAGTTGACATGAACTTTCACAAAAAATCATCTTTTATCTTTTTTTGAGTCAACCAAAAGGTTAATCGTACTTCCTATTAGTCGTGGCATTCTACGTACGATTCCCTGAGTTTGACACCCTATTTATCGGATTATTACTTGAGCGCCTGGTTTACATTTGAACCATAATTCACACGCATTAGAGAAACATTTATTTAGTCACGTCAAGTTTTTGGTGCCATTACATGGGACTAGGTAGACATTTGGGTTAGGTCGAATTAATGAAAAAATTGGCTCTAATTCTTAAAAAAAACAAAATTAAAAAAAAATAGTTACTCTCTACTCCTTAAGAGAAAAATCCTCAACCAACTCCTTAACCCACTCCTACTAGAATTCACGAAAATCCTATAGTAGAGTATAATCCCGATAGACCACATACTCCTCGCGTTCCATAATTTTGGGTTCCACCTCCTACACTGCCCAACTGTATTTTTAGTCTCACTTTGTGTCACAAATCAAGGGCATCGAGTGAGGAAATCAAGTCATTTAAAGAGAGCGCGATGTTAGACAACGCTACTTATGGTACGGGTGAGGGTGAGATTCCGTATCTCCCCATAATATACCTCTTATATCCCGAGAAAACTGTCACTCCGGGATGCATAATATCTCCATATAATGTGGGGTGATTTCATTTTTATAATGGGAGGATTCATATTATTCCCACATTCCATGGCCTGGAGTCGAAAAAACCATACTTCCACATCCGTGACTTCTAAGAGGCATGTGAAACTTTTAGAAATCAATCATCCACCCAAGATGTCATTCGCCTAAAAAAAATTTCCTTCTCCCAGAAGGATAAGGACAAGACTTGACTATGGTCTTTAGAACAAAACTCGATTGGAACATGGAGAGATATGCAGAATAAGTTTCTCTTGAAATTGTTTCCCTAACATCAAACTAATTCCATAAAATCTCAAATTCCAATGTTTAAGAAACAAGAAAATGAAGCTTTCGATAAATGTTGGGAGTGGTTTAACGAGTTGCTTAATATGTGCCCTCACCACGGATTTGAGAAGTGGAGACTTATCTCCTTCATTCATCAAGGGTTAAACTTAATTTCCAAATAACTTGTGGAGACTATGTGCCAAGGGAAATTTCTAGCATTAGATGCGGACGATGCTGAGGATCACCTTAAGTATGTTGCCAACACTACTCAAGTGTGTGACACATCCGATCTAAATGCCCAAACTAGGGCTCGACAAACGTCCACAACTCCTTCTGTATCCAAACTCTATCAATTGGACACAAAAGCTGAGTTGAATCTTCAAATCAACCTACTTGCTAAAATATAAGATGACGTAGTCAATTCACGAGGAAGAGAAACATACTAATCCACTCTAGAATTTAGAGAGAAGGTGTGTGATATTCGCGAGGCGAGACATTCAACAAAGGAATTCACGACGATACTCGCCTACAAATCCATGATTCAAAAGCAAGTGTAAGCAGTAGGAGAATTTAAGCGAAGTTTTAATTCCCCTCACCGGAATTCTAACAACCCTTCGTGGAGGAACCATACCAATTTTAGTTATGGGGAATAACATACGGCGTCGAATCCAAATTCATATGTTGTCCCTCCTCTACCACCGCCTACGCATTTCCAAGAAGCTACACAAATGCAAACACCATCTTTTATGCCTTATATCATCCATCACGGAGAAATCTTGAGGATACTTTGAACAAATTTATGCAAGCTTAATAGGCAACCAATGCTCAAAATGCCCGAATTCTTGCTAAAATAAATGCGAACATTTTGAGATTGCAATATTCCTTAAGTGTCCAAGAGAATGGAAAGTTTTCAGCCCTGGGACAAAGACCTTCCCATGGTCAACCTAGTGTTAGCTCTATATCTGATGATTATAAATATAAACTTCACTCTACGTAGTGGTAGAGTCATTGATTTATCACCTCCCCCACACGATGAACCTAAAGATAAGGAGGTTTTTCCCAGGGCAAAAGAGGTCGTAGATTCTCCCTTGAATGAGAGTAATGACTATGAAACCACTAGGAATGAAGCTCAAGTGAAACCACCCACTGTCGTGCCTTCCCCAAAACGGTTGGTTCCTCCTCCTAAAGGGACCTCCCGTGAAGATGTGCTAGATGTATTAAGTAAAGCTTAATTTACCTTTTCTCGAGGAAATCCAGCAAATTTCCTCCTATGCAAAGTTCCTTAAGGACTTATTGATGGTGAAACATAGATTAAAGTTTAGAAAGAACATTCTCCTAACAGAAAATGTGAGCTCAACCCTATTAAGTGACCTCCCACCAAAGTTTAAAGATCTTGGTGCACCGACCATTTTGTGCATAATTAGAGAGAACCACATTGAGAGAGCCGTATTAGATTTAGCGACGAGTGTTAACATTATCACTTACTCCATCTATGGGCAATTATATTTAGGGGATCTCAAGACCACTAAGATCACTCTCCAACTCGCGAACCATACCATGAAGATATCTCAAGGGATTATTGAGGATGTGATTGTCGAAGTGGACACTTTCTACTTCCCAATAGAATTTTCCTTTTGGGACACGGATCCCTCCATCCCCTCGAGTAATCAAGTTCCTGTCATCCTTGGCTGCATATTTTTAGCTACGGCTAACGCATTGATTAATACTCAAAATGGGCAAAATGCAACTCATTTTCAGGACATTGAACCTAGAGACAAAACTAGTAAGCAAGTAGGTGATGAGGACGAGTTTTATGAGGTGGATCTTATAGAGGAGGTAGTATATGAGATCACTACAAGATTTTGCACCATTAGCAAGATACAAATTATGTTGCTAAAGTTAGAAATATGTTACTAAAAGGTATTGGCAACATATTTTTCTATATTGCCAGCTTGTTGCCTATTGCCAGTCTAGGAAACCCTCTGGCAACACAGCAGGCTTGTGTTGCTTAAGGTATACTTTTGGCAACACCCGATTGTGTTGCCAAAAGTATTTTATAATTTGTCAAATATATAATAAAAAATATTATTTGTGTTGCCAAAAGTCACTCAATAGCGAAAAAAATTGTTGTGTTTCCAAAAGGTATAGCTTTTGGCAACATAAGAGTTGTGTTGTCAAAAGGCTATACCTTTGGCAACACAGGTCATGTGTTTCCAAAATAAATATCTTTGGCGACACAAGATATGTGTTGCCGAAGGTATAACCTTTTGGCAACATAGCTCTTATGTTGCCAAAAGCTATACCTTTGGCCACATAGGTCTTGTGTTGCCAAAGGTATAGCTTTTGGCAATACAAGAGATGTGTTGCCAAAGGTATAGCCTTTTGGCAACACAACGCTTGTGTTGCCAACACAACTCTTGTGTTGCCAAAAGTTATCTTTTTGTAACCAAATATGTGCTGCCATATCCAAAGTGATAGATGTAGATAACTTTTGGAGACAAAAAATTGTGTTGCCAAAAGTACTATATTTTTATTTATTACCTATTATTTTTTTCGCAATTGGAAGCACTTTTAAACCTGCACTTTTTTCATCAAACGTGAAACCTTATAAAATAACATCGTTCATTTTTCATACAATCATGAGAAATACAAAGTTCCCCAATTTTCAACCAAAACTGATAAATATGAATTACAAAATAATATTTCATCACAATCCAAGTATAAAGGTACAAAATAAATGCCTCCCAAATAAGAACATAACAAATCCTAACACATCAAAAGATGTAAACATGATCTAACCTAATACATTAACACATCAAAATATGTTACAAAAATCCATGTAAACTAAAACGACGACGACAATATCACTCCCTACACTATAAGAAACCGCAGCTCCAAGCCACCACGAACATAATAACTCCAAGCAAAATCCATCATCAACCTGCACAAGATACAAAAATAAATGACTAAATGGGTTTGTATAACTTCAAATGAATGTATATTTAACTTAATCAATTTAAGACACTATCTAATTTTAGAAAATTTTGGCAGCGTTTCCTTTGTTTATTCATGAAATCCAACCTCTTTAACACTATTTAGTTTCAGAAAATTTTGGCAGAGTTTTCTTTATTTATTCATGATATCCAACATGTTTTAACATTAAAATAAATCCAACAACAACAAAAACCACATCTAAACCACCAGAAAATACCTTCCACCAATTTAACATCTAAAAATAGGATATACAAGCCTCTACGCCCATTGACTTTTCCATGTGTTGAAAATCCATTTTCATTCTAGAAAAAATACAAAATAAATTATTATCAATCTGACTTGAAAACATAATAACAATTTATCAGAAAAAGCAATGATTATTTTGTTTTATTGGAGCAATAACAATTTATGCTTAAGTCTGACTTTTTTGCAAATTTATGTCATACACTCAAACCGTGAGCGCCACGACTACGCGGTCGGTTCCTACGAGTTACACTGGTCCCGTTCGAGGTGTTCGTGCCTCTCACGAGACCGTTTTGTGGATATTTTACACTGGCATATCGGTTCCTACGCGGTCGGTTCCTACGAGTTACACTGGCATGTTTTTATGCTTAACTCAACTATTTGAAAATTTACATCGTACACTTAAACCGAGAGTGTCATGACTACGTGATCAGTTCCTATGAGTTACATTGGTCATATGCGAGGTATTCGTGACTCTTACGGGACCGTTTTGTTGTTATTTTACGTTTTCACCCTTTAATGGCATGTTTTTATACTTAAGTCTTACTTTTAGCAAATTTAGGGCGTACACTCAAACCGGGTGCAGCGAGACTATGCGATTGATTCCTACGAGTTACATTGGTCCCGTGTGAGGTGTTCGTGACTCTTTCGGGACCGTTATGTGGCTGTTTTATGTTTTCACCCTCTGAAGGCATGTTTTTACGCTTAAGTCTATCTTTTTGCAAATTTATGTCATACACTCAAATCGGGAGTCACATGACAATGTTGTCTATTCTTACGAGTTACATTGATCCCGTGCGAGGTGTTCGTACCTCTTAAGGTACCGTTTTGTGGTTGTTTTACGTCTTCACCCTTTAATGGGAAGTTTTTATGCTTAAGTCTAACTTTAAGGAAACTTACGCCGTACACTCAAACTGGGAGTCACGTGACTACGCGGTAGGTTCCTCCGAGTTAAATTAGTCCCGTATGAGGTGTTCGTGCCTCTTAAGGGACTATTTTGTGGTTGCTTTACGTTTTCACCATCTGATGGCATGTTTTTCTGCTCAAGTGTAAATTTTTGCAAATTTATGTCGTACACTCAAACCGGGAACCCCATGACTACGCGGTCGGTTCCTACGAGTTACATTAGTTTCGTGACTCTTGCAGGACCATTTTGCAGTCATTTTACGTTTTCACCCTTTGATGGCTTATTTTTATACTTAAGGCTAACTTTTGCAAATTTATGTTGTACACTCAAACCGAGTGCAACGAGACTACGCGGTTGGTTCCTGCGAGTTACATTGGTCCCGTTTGAGGTGTCTGTGACTCTTTCGGGACCGTTATGTGGCTATTTTACATTTTCACAATTTGAAGGCATGTTTTTATGCTTATGTCTATCTTTTTGCAAATTTAAGTCATACACTCAAACCGGGAGTCACGTGACTACGCGGTCGATTCCTACGAGTAACATTGATCCCGTGCGAGGTGTTCGTGCCTCTTAAGGGACCGTTTTGTGGTTGTTTTACGTTTTCACACTTTGATGGTACGTTTTTATGCTTGGCTCTAACTTTTTACAAATTTGAGTCGTACACTCAAATCGGGAGTCATGTGACTACGCGGTTGATTCCTACTAGTTAAATTAGTGCCATATGAGGTGTTCGTCCCTTTTAAGGGACCGTTTTATGGTTGTTTTACGTTTTCACCCTATGATGGCATTTTTTCTGTTGAAGTGTAACTTTTTGCAAATTTATGTTGAACACTCAAACCAGGTGCCCCATGACTACGCGATCGGTTCCTGCGAGTTACATTAGTCCCGTGCAAGGTGTTCGTGACTCTTACGGGACCGTTTTGTAGATGTTTTACATTTTCACCCTTTGATGGCATGTTTTTATGCTTAAGGCTAACTTTTACAAATTTATACTGTACATTCAAACCGGGAGAGCCGTGACTATGCAGTCGGTTCTTACGAGTTACATTGATCCCGTTCGAGGTGTTCATGACTCTTACGAGACCATTTTGTGGTTGTTTCACGTTTTCACCCTTTGATGGCATGTTTTTATGCTTAAGTCTGTCTTTTTGCAAATTTATGTCATACACACAAACCTAGATTCACGTGACTATGCAGTAAATTTCTATGAGTTACATTGGTCCCGTGCAAGGTGCTCGTGCCTCTTATGGAACCGTTTTGTGGTTGTTTCACGTTTACACCCTTTGATAGCATGTTTTTATGCTTTACTCAACTTTTTGCAAATTTACGACGTACACTCAAACCAGGAGACCCGTGATTATGCGGTCAATTCGAACGAGTTACATTGGTCCCATGCGAAGTATTCGTGCCTCTTACGGGACTGTTTTGTGGTTTTTTTACGTTTTCACCCTTTGATGGCATGTTTTTATGTTAAGTTAAACTTTTTGAAAATTTACCTCGTACACTCAAATCAGGAGCGTCGTGACTAAGAGATCGGATCCTATGAGTTACATTAGTCCCATGTGAGGTGTTCGTGCCTCTTACGGTATCGTTTTGTGGTTGTTTTATGTTTTTACCCTTTGATGGCATGTTTTTATGCTTAAGTCTAACTTTTTTCAAATTTAGGCCCTACACTCAAACCGAAAGCGTCGTGACTACACAGTCGGTTCCCATGAGCTAAATTAGTCCCATATGAGGGGTTCGTGCCCCTTACGGGACCGTTTTGTGGTTGTTTTATATTTTCATCCTTTGATGGCATGTTTTGATGCTTAGGACAAACTTTTTTCAAATTTAGGTTGTACACTCAAACCGTGAGCCCCGTAACTACGCGGTTGATTCCTACGAGTTACATTAATCCCGTGCGAGGTGTTCGTGACTCTTACGTAAACTTTTTGAGGCTTTTTTACATTTTCACCCTTAGATGGCATGTTTTTCTGCTTAAGTCTTTACTTTTGCAAAGTTACATCGTACACTCAAACTGGGAGCGCCGTGACTACGCAGTCGGTTCCTACGAGTTACATTGGTCCCGTGCGAGGTGTTCGTGCCTCTTATAGGACCGTTTTGTGTCTGTTTTATGTTTTCACCCTTTAATAGCATGTTTTTATGCTTATGTATAACATTTTCCAACTTTATATCGTACACTCAAATCGAGAGTCATGTGACTACGCAGTTAATTCCTATAAGTTACAACGGTCCTGTAACCGTGCGAGGTGTTCGTGCCTCTTACGGGACCGTTTTGTGGTTGTTTTATGTTTTCACCCTTTAATGGCACATTTTTAAGCTTAAGTCTAACTTTTTGAAAATTTACGTCATACACTCAAACTACGAGTCACGTGACTACGCGGTAGGTTCCTACGGGTTAAATTAGTCCCGTATAAGGTGTTCGTGCCTCTTAAGGGACCGTTTTGTCGTTGTTTTACGTTTTCACCCTCTGATGGCTTGTTTTTCTACTCAAGTGTTAATTTTTGCAATTTTATGTCGTAAACTAAAATCGGGAGCCCTGTGACAACGCGATCGATTCCTATGAGTTACATTAGTCCCGTATAAGGTGTTTGTGCTCTTACGGGACCGTTTTGCGGCTATTTTACGTTTTCTCCTTTTGATGGCATGTTTTTATGCTTAAGTCTTAACTTTTGCAAATTTATTTTGAACAGTCAAACCGGGAGCGTCGTGACTAAGCGGTCGGTTCCTACGAGTTACATTGGTCCCGTGCGAGGTGTTCGTGACTCTTACGATATCATTTTGTGGTTGTTTCACGATTTCACCCTTTGATGGCATGTTTTTATGCTTACGTATAACTTTTTGCAAATTTATGTTGTACACTCCAACCGAGAGTCACATGACTACAAAGTCAATTGCTACGAGTTACATTGGTCCCGTGCGAGGTGTTCGTGCCTCTTACGGGACCGTTTTTTGGTTGTTTTACATTTTCACCCGTCGATGGCATGTTTTTACGCTTAACTCAACTTTTTGCAAATTTAAGTCGTACACTAAAACCCGGAGACCCGTGACTACGTGGTCAGATCTTACGAGTTACATTTGTCCCGAGTGAGGTGTTCCTACCTCTTAAGGGACCGTTTTGTGGTAGTTTTCACCATTTGATGGCATGTTTTTATGCTTAAATCTAACTTTTTGCAAATTTACGTCGTACACTCGAACCGGGAGCGTCGTGACTACGTGGTCAGTTTCTATAAGTCAAATTAGTACCGTATGGGGTGTTCGTGCCTCTTACAGGACTGTTTTGGGGTTATTTTACACTTTCACTCTCTGATGGCATGTTTTTAGGTCTAAGCCTAACTTTTTGCAAATTTAGGTCGTACGCTCAAACCGTGAGCCCCGTAACTACGTGGTCGATTCCTACAAGTTACATTAGTCCCATGCGAGGTGTTCGTGACTCTTACAAAACCGTTTTGCGGCTGTTTTACGTTTTCAACCTCTGATGGGATGTTTTTATGCTTAAGGCTTAACTTGAGAAAATTTATATCGTACACTCAAACTAGGAGACTCGTGACTACGCGATCAGTCCTACGAGTTACATTGGTCCCGTGCGAGGTGTTCGTGCTTCTTACGGGACCATTTTGTGGTTCCTTTACATTTTCACAAATTATGTCGTACACTAAAATCGGGAGCGTCGTGACTACGTGGTCGGGTCCTACGAGTTTCATTGGTCCCGTGCGAGGTGTTCGTGCCTCTTATTTAACCGTTTTGTGATTGTTATACGTTTTCACCCTTTAATGGCATGTTTTTATGCTTAAGTCTAACTTTTTACAAATTTACATCGTACAGTCAAAATGTGAGTCACGTGACTACGCGATAGGTTACTACGAGTTAAATTAGTCCCGTATGAGGCGTATGTGCCTCTTAAGGGACCGTTTTGTGGTTGTTTTAAGTTTTCACCCTTTGATGGCATGTTTTCCTACTCAAGTATACATTTTTGCAATTTTATGTCGTACACTCAAACCGGGAGCCCCGTGACTACGCGATCGCTTCCTACGAGTTACATTAGTCCCGTGCGAGGTGTTCGTGACTCTTATGGAAACGTTTTGCTATTATTTTACGTTTTCACCCTTTGATGGCATATTTTTATGCTTAAGTCTTAACTTTTGCAAATTTATATTGTATTGTCAAACCGGAAGTGTCGTG
The DNA here is from genome assembly GCA_949130495.1 of Sambucus nigra. NCBI lineage: Eukaryota > Viridiplantae > Streptophyta > Magnoliopsida > Dipsacales > Adoxaceae > Sambucus > Sambucus nigra. Next base: position 387,428,432 of record OX422207.1, on the reverse strand, counting down.
ACTACGCGTTCGGTTCCTACGAGTTACATTGGTCCCGTGCGAGGTTTTCACCGTTTGATGGTATGTTTTTATGCTTAAATCTAAATTTTCGCAAATTTACATTGTACACTCAAACTTAGAGTCACATGACTACACAGTCAATTCCTACGAGTTACACTGGTTCCATGTGAGGTGTTCGTGCCTCTTATGGGACCGTTTTGTGATTGTTTTACATTTTCACCCTTTAATGGCACGTTTTTACGCTTAAGTCTAAGTTTTTGCAAATTTTCGTCATACACTCAAACTAGGAGTCACATGACTACGCGGTAGGTTCCTACTAGTTACATTGGTCTCGTGTGAGGTGTCTGTGCCTCTTATGGTATTGTTTTGTGGTTGTTTTATGTCTTCACCCTTTAATGGAAAGTTTTTGTGCTCAAGTCTAACTTTAATTAAATTTACATCGTACACTCAAACTGGGAGTCACGTGACTACGCAGTAGGTTCCTACGAGTTAAATTAGTCCCGTATGAGGTGTTCGTGCCTCTTAAGGGACCGGTTTGTAGTTGTTTTACGTTTTCACCCTGTGATGGCATTTTTTCTACTGAAGTGTAAATTTTTGTAATTTTTTATCGTGCACTCAAACCGGCATCCCCGTGACAACGCGGTCAATTCCTACGAGTTACGTTAGTCCCGTGCAAGGTGTTTGTGACTCTTACGGGACCGTTTTGCGATTGTTTTACATTTTCTCCCTTTGATGGCATGTTTTTAAGCTTAAGTCGTAACTTCTGCAAATTTATGTTGTACAGGAGCGTCGTGACTACGTGATCGGTTCTTATGAGTTACATTGGTCCCATATGAGGTGTTCGTGACTCTTACAAGATCTTTTTGTAGTTGTTTCACGATTTCTCCCTTTAATGGCATGTTTTTATGCTTAAGTCTAACTTTTTGTAAATTTATGTCGTACACTCAAACCGAGAGTTATGTGACTACAAAGTCAATTCCTACGAGTTACGTTGCTTATGTACGAGGTGTTCGTGTCTCTTACGGGACCGTTTTGTGGTTGCTTTACGTTTTCACCCGTTGATGGCATGTTTTTATGCTTAAATCAATTTTTTGAAAATTAAAGTCGTACACTCAAACCAGGAAAACCGTGACAATGTGGTCAGTTCCTATGAGTTACATTGGTCCTATGTGAGGTGTTCCTGCCTCTTAAAGACTGTTTTGTGGCAGTTTTATGCTTTCACCATCTGATGGCATATTTTTATGCTTAAGTATAATTTTTTGCAAATTTATGCCGTACACTCGAACCGAGACCGTCATGACCACACGATCGGTTCCTATGAGTCAAATTAGTCCCGTATGAGGTGTCCATGCCTCTTACGGGACCGTTTTGTGGTTATTTTACACTTTCACACTTTAATGGCATGTTTTTATGCCTAAGACTATCTTTTTGCAAATTTAGGTCGTATGCTCAAACCGTGAGCCCCGTAACTACGTGATCGATTCATACAAGTTACATTAGTCCCATGTGAGGTGTTAGTGACTCTTACGAAACCGTTTTGCGGCTGTTTTATGTTTTCACCCTCTGATGGGATGTTTTTATGCTTAAGCCTTAACTTTTTCAAATTTACATCGTACACTCAAACCAGGAGACACGTGACTACGCGATCAGTCCTACGAGTTACATTGGTCCCGTGCGAGGTGTTTGTGCCTCTTACGGGACAATTTTGTGGTTGCTTTACATTTTCGCAAATTTATGTCGTACACTCAAATCGAGAGCATTGTGACTACGTGGTCGATTCCTACGAGTTACATTGGTCCCGTGCGAGGTGTTCGTGCCTCTTACGAGATCGTTTTGTTGTTGTTTCATGTTTTCACCCTTTAATGGCACGTTTTTATGCTTAAGTCTAAGTTTTTGCAAATTTACATCGTACACTCAAACCGGGAGTCACGTGAATACACGGTAGGTTCCTACGAGTTAAATTAGTCCCGTATGAGGTGTCCATACCTCTTAAGGGACCGTTTTGTAGTTGTTTTATGTTTTCACCCTCTGATGGCATGTTTTTCTACTCGAGTGCAAAGTTTTGTAATTTTATGTCTTACACTCAAATCGGGAGCCCCGTGACTACGCGATCGATTCCTACGAGTTACATTTGTCCCGTGTAAGGTGTTCGTGACTCTTACGGGACCGTTTTGCGGTTGTTTTACGTTTTCACCCTTTGATGGCATGTTTTTATGCTTAAGTCTTAACTTTTGCAAATTTATGTTGTACAGTCAAACCAGGAGGGTCGTGACTGCGCGCTCAGTTCTTACGAGTTAGATTGGTCCCGTGCGAGGTGTTCGTAACTCTTACAATTTCATTTTTTGTATGTATCACGTTTCTCCCTTTGATGGCATATTTTTATGCTTAAGTCTAAATTTTTGCAAATTTAAGTCGTACACTCAAACCTAGAGTCATGTGACTACGCAGATAATTCTTTTGAGTTACATTGGTCCCGTGCAAGGTGTTCATGCCTCTTACGAGACTGTTTTGTGGTTTTTTTATGTTTCCCCCTTTAATGACACATTTTTAAGCTTAAGACTAACTTTTTGCTAATTTATGTTGTACACTCAAACTGGGAGTTACGTTAATACGCGGCAGGTTCCTACGACTTACATTGGTCCCGTGTGAGGTGTATGTGCCTCTTAAGGGACTGTTTTGTGGTTGTTTTACGTTTTCACCCTCTGATGGCATGTTTTTCTACTCAAGTGTAAATATTTGCAATTTTTTGCCGTACACTCAAACTGGGAGCCCCGTGACTTCGCGATCGATTCCTACGAGTTACATTAGTCCCCTGCGAGGTGTTCGTGACTCTTACGGGACCGTTTGTGATTGTTTTATGTTTTCACACTTTGAGGGCATATTTTTATGCTTAAGTCTTAACTTTTGCAAATTTATGTTATACAGTCAAACCGGGAGCGTCGTGACTACGCGATCAGTTCATACGAGTTACATTGGTCCCGTGCGAGTTGTTCATAACTCTTACAAGATCATTTTGTGGTTGTTGCATGTTTCACCCTTTGATGGCATGTTTTTATGCTTAGCTCTAATTTTTTGCAAATTTATGTCGTACACTCAAACCGAGCGTCATTTGACTACGCAGTTAATTCCTACGAGTTACAATGGTCCCGTGCGAGGTGTTCGAGCCTCTTACGGGACCATTTTGTGGTTGTTTTATGTTTTCACCCTTTAATGGCACGTTTTTAAGCTTAAGTTAAAATTAATGAAAATTTACGTCATACACTCAAACTGGGAGTCACGTGACTACGCAGTAGGTTCCTACGGGTTAAATTAGTCCCGTATGAGGTGTTAGTCCCTCTTAAGGGACCGTTTTGTGGTTGTTTTACGTTTTCACCCTCCGATGGCTTGTTTTTCTACTCAAGTGTTAATTTTTACAATTTTATGTCGTACACTAAAATCGGGAGCCCCGTGACTACGCGATCGATTCCTACAAGTTACATTAGTCCCGTGCGAGGTGGTCGTGACTCTTAAGAGATCGTTTTGCGGTTGTTTTACGTTTTCACCCTTTGATGGATGTTTTTATTCTCAAGTCTTAACTTTTGTAAATTTATGTTGTACAGTCAAACCGGGAGCGTCGTGACTACGCGGTCGGTTCCAACGAGTTACATTAGTCCCATGCGAGGTGTTCATAACTCTTACGAGATCATTTTGTGGTTGTTTCACGTTTTCACCCTTTGATGGCATGTTTTTATTCTTAAGTCTAAATTTTTGCAAATTTACGTCGTACACTCAAACTGAGAGTCATGTGACTACACAGTCAATTCCTACGAGTTACATTGGTCCCGTGCGAGGTGTTCGTGCCTCTTACGAGACCATTTTTTTGGTCGTTTTATGTTTTCACCCTTTAATGGCAGGTTTTTACGCTTAAGTCCTTTTTGCAAATTTACGTCATACACTCAAACTAGGAGTCACGTGACTACGCGGTTGGGTCCTACTAGTTACATAAGTCCCGTGCGAGGTAAGGTACCGTTTTGTGGTTGTTTTATGTCTTCACCCTTTAATGGGAAGTTTTTATGCTTAAGTTTAACTTTAAGGAAAATTACGTCGTACACTCAAACTGGGAGTCACATGACTATGCGGTAGGTTCCTACGAGTTAAATTAGTCCCGTATGAGGTGTTCGTGCCTCTTAAGGGACCGTTTTGTAGTTGTTTTACATTTTCACCCTGTGATGGCATGTTTTTCTACTCAATTGTAACTTTTTTCAATTTTATGTCGTACACTCAAACCGGGAGCCCTGTCACAATGCGGTCAATTCCTACGAGTTACATTAGTCCTGTGCAAGGTGTTCGTTACTCTTATGGGACCGTTTTGTGGCTGTTTTATATTTTCTCCCTTTGATGGCATGTTTTTATGCTTAAGTCTTAACTTTTACGAATTTATGTTGTCCATTCTAATCGAGAGCGTCGTGACTATGTGATCGATTCCTACGAGTTACATTGGTCCCGTGCGAGGTGTTTGTGACTCTTACGAGATCATTTTGTGGTTGTTTCACGATTTCACCCTTTGATGGCATGTTTTTATGCTTAAGTCTAACTTTTTGCAAATTTATGTCGTACACTCAAACCGAGAGTCACATGACTACGCAGTTAATTACTACGAGTTGCATTGGTCACGTGCAAGGTGTTCGTGCCTCTTACGGGACCGTTTTGTGGTTGTTTTACATTTTCACCCGTTGATGGCATGTTTTTACGCTTAGCTCAACTTTTTGCAAATTTAAGTCGTACACTCAAACCAGGAGACCCGTGACTACATGGTCAGTTCCTACGAGTTGAATTGGTCCCATGTGAGGTGTTCCTTCCTCTTAAGGGATCGTTTTGTAGTAGTTTTATGCTTTCACCATCTGATGGCATGTTTTTATGCTCAAGTCTAACTTTTTACAAATTTACGCCGTACACTCGAACCGGGACCATCGCGACCACGTGATCGGTTCCTACGAGTCAAATTAGTCCCGTATGAGGTGTCCGTGCCTCTTACGGGACCGTTTTGGGGTTGTTTTACGCTTTCACCCTTTGATGGCATGTTTTTACGCCTAAGCCTAACTTTTTGCAAATTTAGGTTGTACGCTCAAACCTTGAGCCCCGTAACTACGCGGTCAATTTATACAAGTTGCATTAGTCCCATGCGAGGTGTTCGTGACTCTTACGAAACCATTTTGCGTCTATTTTAGGTTTTCATCCTCTGATGGTATGTTTTTATGCTTCAGTCTTAACTTTCACAAATTTACGTCGTACACTCAAACCAGGAGACTCCTGACTACGTGATCACTCATACGAGTTACATTGGTCATGTGCGAGGTGTTCGTGCCTCTTACGGGACTATTTTGTGGTTATATTACATTTTCTCTAATTAATGTCGTACATAAAAATCGAGAGTGTCGTGACTACGTGGTCGGTGATTACGAGTTACATTGGTCCTATGTGAGGTGCTCGTGCCTCTTACGAGACCATTTTGTAGTTGTTTTATGTTTTCACTCTTTAATGGCACATTTTTACGCTTAAGTCTAACTGTTTACAAATTTTCGTCATACACTCAAATTGGGAGTCACGTGACTATGCAGTAGGTTGCTACGAGTTAAATTAGTCCCGTATGAGGTGTTCGTGCCTCGTAAGGGACCATTTTGTGGTTGTTTTACGTTTTCACCCTCGGATGGCATGTTTTTGTACTCAAGTGTATATTTTTGCAATTTTATGTCGTACACTCAAACCGGGAGTCCCATGACTACGTGATCGATTCCTACGAGTTACATTAGTCCCGTGCGACGTGTTCGTGACTCTTCCGGGAACGTTTTGCGGTTGTTTTATGTTTTCACCCTTTGATGGCGTGTTTTTATTCTTAAGTCTTAACTTTTGCAAATTTATGTTGTCCAGTCAAACCGGGAGCGTCGTGACTACGCGATCGGTTCCTACGAGTTACATTGGTCCCGTGCGAGGTGTTTGTAACTCTTACAAGATCATTTTGTGGTTGTTTCGTGTTTCACCCTTTGATGGCATGTTTTTATGCTTAAGTCTAAATTTTTGCAAATTTACGCCATACACTCATATCGAGAGTCACGTGACTACGCAGTTAATTCATACGAGTTACAGTGGTCCCGTGCGAGGTATTCGTGCCTCTTACGGGACCATTTTGTGGCTGTTTTATGTTTTCACCTTTAATGGCACGTTTTAATCTTAAGTCTAACTTTTTGCTAATTTACGTCGTACACTCAAACTGGGAGTCACATGACTACACTGCAGGTTCCTACGAGCTACATTGGTCCCGTGCGAGGTGTCCATGCCTCTTAAGGGACCGTTTTGTGGTTGTTTTACGTGTTCACCCTTTAATGGCACGTTTTTACGCTTAAGTCTAACTTTTTGAAAATTTACGTCGTACACTCAAACTGGGAGTCACGTGACTACGCGGTAGGTTCCTACGAGTTAAATTAGTCCCGTATGAGGTGTCCGTGCCTCTAAAGGGACCGTTTTGTGGTTGTTTTACATTTTTGCCCTCTGATGGCCTGTTTTTTTCCTCAAGTGTAAATTTTTGCAAATTTATGTTGTACACTCAAACCGGGCACCCATGACTATGCGGTCGATTCCTACAAGTTATATTTGTCCCGTGGCAGGTGTTCATGACTCTTACAGCACCGTTTTGCGAGTGTTTTACATTTTAACCCTTTGATGGCATGTTTTTATGCTTACGTCTTAACTTTTTCAAATTTATGTTGTACAGTCAAACCGGGAGCGTCGCGACTACGCGGTCTCTTCCTACGAGTTACAGTAGTCCCGTGAGAGGTGTTCGTGATTCTTACGAGATCATTTTGTGGTTGTTTCACGTTTTCACCTTTTGATGGAATGTTTTTATGCTTAAGTCTAATTTTTTGCAAATTTACGTCGTACACTCAAACCGAGTGTCACGTGACTATGCAGTTAATTCCTATGAATTACATTGGTCCCGTGCGAGGTGTTCATGCCTCTTAAGGGACCGTTTTGTGGAAGTTTTATGTTTTCACCCTCTGATGGCATGTTTTTATGATCAAGACTAACTTTTTGCAAATTTACGTCGTACACTCGAACCGGGAGCGTCGTGACTACGTGGTAGTTTCCTAAGAGTTTAATTAGTCCCGTATGAGGGGTTCATGCCTCTTACGGGACCGTTTTGTGGCTGTTTCACGTTTTTACCCTTTAATGGCATGTTTTTATGTGTAAGTCTAACGTTTTTCAAATTTAGGTCATTCACTCAAATCGTGAGCCTCGTGATAACTCGATTGATTCCTACGAGTTACATTAGTCCCGTGCGAGGTGTTCGTGACTCTTACGGAACCGTTTTGTAGCTGTTTTACATTTTCACCCTTTGATGGCATGTTTTTATGGTTAAGTCTTAACTTTTGCAAAGTTATGTCATACACTTAAAAATGGGAGCGTCGTGACTGCGCGATCGGTTCCAACGAGTTACATTTGTCCCGTGCGAGGTGTTCGTGCCTCTTACGGGACCGTTTTGTAGTTGTTTTACGTTTTCACTCTTTAATGGCATGTTTTTATGCTTAAGTATAACTTTTTTCAAATTTAGGTCATACACTCAAATCGGGGTCACACGACTAAGCGGTCAGTTCCGACGAGTCACATTGGTCCCAAGCGAGGTGTTCGTGCCTCTTACGGGACCATTTTTTGGTTATTTTATGTTTTTACCCTTTAGTGGGACGTTTCAGATTTAGGCAAGGAGTTGTAATCATTTATATATACTTTATAGTGAATTATAGAACTTAATATTTGAATTTACCATTTCATATTCTAGGAAGCACAAAACCATGAACCAAATGAGCATCAGTGAAAATTGGTTCATGGCTCCATGTTCTAGTAGGGTTTCCACGTGAGGGGTTATAAAGAAGAATGTATACGTTTAGCTAATATCTCGAACTATAGTCCTTTGTAATATTAATGAATCCCAGTCAAGTATATATTAACATCTTTCATGTAAAGAACAGAGAATATGTTCATAGAAAATAATCAACATCGTGACTTGAAAGAAAATGTGATAACTAGAGAACAAAAGGATCTGAAGTACTAGGGTTGAAGAAAACAAATTTCACCAAAATCTTATGAGATACTTAAACACATATACATACCCAAATATATAGAGAGGCTCATATGATTCGAATAGCTGGAGAGATGGAAGAAACTATAGAATCCAAATTACTTGAGATTTTTTTTCTCAATCGATTTCCCTTCACGTTGAATGAACAATATTAATAATAAAAAACACATCAAGTCCATTTCCTTTTAGATTGAACAAACATTTTTTTGTGATGTTGAACAAATAATACAATGATCAGATCTTTGTTTAAATATATATATATATATATATATATATATATATATATATATATATATATAAAATAAATAGGAAACTTATGTATGTCACAAGGTGAAAAGATGATGTAATCAATATAAATTTTTAGTGCACTACCTAATTTACCCCTCTATCATTTGAGTTCCCCCTTTTTTCCTACACTCAATTTTATCTCCCACTCTTACTCAAAATTCAAAAAAAAGGGGAAAATGGTAAGTAACCTTATTCTTTCATTTCACACGTACCCTCTGCTACTCTCTCATACCACACAAACCCCAAAACTCATGCCGCTCTCTCTTAGCAATCTCTCCCATGGCTCACTTTCTCGCTCTCTCCGTGCGATTTCTCATTCCGAAGTGGTTGGTATGCCCTCTCTTTGTTTCCATCCATGTATATGATTTGATACTAACGTGATTTGTTTTCATTTCAAACGATTAAGAGCAATCGATTTTGATTTGGTACTCAAGCAATGCAACACATTTGGTATTGAAGCAGTAGGAAGAAATTTTCATAGCAATCGGGTATGTTTCCGAATCTGTTTATAGGTCATTTTTTAGGTTTGATTTCATAGCAACCGGGTCTATTTCATAGGTCGTTCATTCCAGCAATCGGGTCTATTTTGTTTTAAAAAATTGTTTGTGATTTTTGGGTATTGAGCACGAGTATTAGACTTCTATTTTGATATAGACTCCAAATATTAGGGTATTGTTTAGAGATTGTAGGGTATTGTTCATATTTTTAGATATTGGGTACGAATATTAGATTTGAATATTATGTTCAAATTTTAGGGTTCCTTTTCCATCACATCTGACATCAAGATTTTTTTTTGCAGGATCCGAATTATGCGTACTTAGTGTATGTTCGAACCTGGTTGGTTATAAAAGTGAGTACTATTTTTTCCAATATCTCTCAAGTTTTTATACCATCATTAATCTGGGACATCCTCTTCCAAGACAGCCCACTCGAAAAACTTTTTCAAAGCAAGGTAAAGGTTTGACACTCATGGTTGTGCATTTAATATATCCTCTATTTGTCATGGTTTCAAGAAGTCTCTTGCCATCATTAATCTTCAATCTACTTGGGTTATTGGCAATGGTGTTGACATTAAATTTTGGAATCACACTTAATTCACTATTAATTTTGTTGGTTTTTATTTACACGCATTTTATGTTTCTAGACTCAGTAGTGTTCATTCGATCCCCACACGAGGCATATCTCAGCAACATTTTAATGACCATCCGTATATTAGGCACGTCTCAGCAACCCTATGCTCTTATGATATGTTTACAGATGTATCTAGAAGTTTTAGATTCAACTTAAATAGTGTTAAATGGTTTCCATGAATTATCAGTTGCTTAAATCAACTTAATTGCTTTCATGGGTTTTAATCTCTAATTGATTACAATATTTTAGGGGTTGGATTCCTGAAACACCGTTCTCAAATCATTGGGTTCATATTTTCATTTTCTTATTCTCAAATCATTGGATGCAAGAGTATTGGTGTTGGGATTGAGTGTTGACATGTATGTGTACACTCATTTTCCCCCAATTTTCATATTCCCATTCTAAGGAAGCAATGGTACAATACAAACCAACATCTTCTCTCCAATTTGGACACCTGGTTGATGCGAGTATATTTTGGTTTGAGCCCATATCTGCGTTATTTAGGATCTTAACTTGTTATTGGTGTTTGACACAATTCCTAAATGGATATTTTAATATCATTCCATAATTTATTTTTTGGTTTCTGTGTTGGATTGTTATAATCAATATATGTGTTATTTGTATGTGTTTTATTCGTACTTCTCTTATCTGTTTGGAGATGATGAATTTAGTATAATTTTGATTTGGTGTTTCATTTATTCTATATTTGTGGTCTGCTAAGACTTACAAGAAGTCCTATATCAAAAATGAATGGAAAAAACCATTTGTTGCTGGTTCTTCTAGCGCAGTAGGCATTGGTTGTAAGAGGATTGCAGTTGGAGATGTTCCCGGTTTCAGGTTGATGGTTATGAAGGCACGGAGTTGGACTTATCAACAGAAATGCCCCTATGATATGTCGTGGTTTAATTAATTTTTCTTAAAAGACAGTTTTTGCATCGCACGTATATTTTATAATCAATCTCAAAATGCATTTTCTTAGGGCGTTGATTTCTTCAATAATGAGAACGCATACGACGATCTTTGGCTTCTGAAGTACACTGCCCAAAAATTATGATGAAGCTCTAGACCTGGAAGCCCATATTGGCTAACTCAACCAAAATTACCAATTATTCAAGAACTTGCTGCAAAAGTTCATCAAACAACCCAATCTCTTCTTTTAGAACTTCTTCAAAAACTCAGATTAAATATTCACTTTCCAGAACGTCTCCGCATTATTGGATATTTACATCGAATAGGAGTATTCAGTGAATACAAAATGTGTCTACAATTTTTAAGATGTCGAAAGGCATGGTTGACGGGGATTCTTGATGATTTAGACCAGATAAATGATTATGAATACTTAAAAGGGATGGTAAATTGTCATAGGATACATCTATATGATGTTGTTAAAGGGATGGTAAATTGTCATAGAATTCTTATAAATGCTTATGAATATTCGCATATGATGCATCAGGAAGTGAAGAAAAATATAATGGAGGGCTTCTGTTCAGCCGGGTCACACATCAAATTACCTCACACCTTAAAATGATCAAGTTCATGCTTCCCAAGATAACTGAAGGCGGGTCTGTTTTGGGTTTTTTTAAATAATAATGTTTCATATTTTTTTTTGATGTTCGGGTATACAAGTCGCATGGAATCAGGTTAAGTTGATAAACTTTTGCGAAGATGAAACGATGATCGACCAGCTCTTCTCGGAGTATTATTTCCCTATATCAGGAGCAGAGAGATGAGGAGAGCAACAAGTTTCGACCAACTCTATTTTTTTCCTCTTTCCAATGTAAGGTATATATATATATATATATTTCTACCAAAAGGATAACTATGTAAAGCTTCATTCATTGAATGTATTAGGGAGGAAAGAAATGAACAGTTAAGCATTCTCACCAATTTCAAGTAGTGTTTTTTTAAAATTTTGATTATAGTTTAGGCCTCTCCGGATTTTCGCATCACATTTCCCAGGGCAGTTAATATTGGCGTTAATACATTGCAATTTGGGATTTCGGCAAATGCGGCACGGAAAAGATGTCACGACAACGCATGATATCTGATTTCATCTTCTCTGGAAGTTAAGGACCTGGATAGAGATAGCAAAGGAACCAAAGAACAGGAGACTGAATCCAATAAGCACTGCTACTGAAATGACAATCATCCCTGAGTCATAGCTGAAATGATCATCCAAATACTATTTTACAGTGCCATTAAACCCAGGTCCTTCAATAATTGTTTCAACGTCACCAAGTTGTGAGGTGATGATACCCCGAAGGGTCCACGCCACTGGGCATTTGTAGTAGAACCATAACCACCATCCCGGGATATCTGGTTTCGGAACAAGAAAACCTGAGAGGAGAATCCATAGCGAGTAAAATGTTGAAGATATAACGGCAGCCAGGTGTTGAGATGGTGTGACACCAACATCCATCATTTCGTAATAGGTGAAGTAACAGAAAGTAAGAAACATGAAAACAAGGTAGGGGAAATTTTTAGCAACTGTCCTCTTGAAGTCGATCATGAAGTATGTAATGATAGCATATACAATTGTCTGCACCAAAATATATGGGATCTCCATAAGGCCCTTTGTTGTTGCATAAGGGATTAGAGAGTACATTCTAGCTGCTCTCTCTCTGTAAATAACTGTTCTCTCAATTGAAACTACGGGTTGTACATAAGAAGCCTTATTGACCCCAAGAAACATAGCTTTTTGAACCAACATTCCAAAATATAGTGCCAATTATCAAAGCACATATTGTAGTAAAGAATAACCTCACAACATTATATGGTTGACTTCTCCAATATACAAGATTTTACTTCCACAAACAAGTTGTAAATTGAAACATTGCATTCTGAGAATACGTGGTATGAAATTTCAAGGGCTTCTCTCTTTGTGGATTCTCTGCCATCTTAGAAACTGTCTAGATGTGTTGATAAATAGCTGACCCCCTGACTAACAGCCGCACCACTGCCCCTAAATGTCACAGGGGTCACAACCCTGTCGATCGAGAGTGTAGAAGACTCAAGAGCTTTACACAAACTATTTTTTTCTCTTTATTCTATCTTTGCACGTTTGTTTTTTCATAATAAGGTTTATTTGTTTTTTGTTTGCAATCTCTGCATACAAGAATTTTTAGATGTAGTTTTTCCTACCCATTATTAGTTCAAAAAATTCTAATGTCAGTAGTCATAATATTAGTAGTAATAGTAGTATTCATAGTCAATATTAAAACTTATTAAATTTCAGGATACCCCTCTTAATTTAGAACATCTCTAAAAAATAAATACTCGGTGAATGTTTACTGATGTCACGTCTGACGCTTTTCAGTCCTCTCGTCTTTATTTTTAAAGCATTTCTGAAAGAAGGGGTTACAGTTGATTATTTTTTGTGTTGATAAAATACAGGTAAACAAGTGAAAAACTTGGATGAAGAAATGTAAGTTTCAAGTTTTTCGCTTCTTCTATTTTTTTACTACGTTAACTATTTAGTGGATAATTTGGGGATTATCTTTTTTTAGTGGAATATTTGAGGGTTATCTTCGTTTAATTTTCATTTAAGGGTTACCTATTTGAGGGTTATCTTTGTTTACTTTTGGTTCTGACTTAATGTTCATTACCTCATAACATTTATGTTCATAAGTTTAGGTGCTGATTTAATACCTTATAACATTAATTGCAAGAGCTTTGATCAAAGGAGAAAGGGTGAATTGTCTCCCATATGAAACTCTGTTCATCATTTTATCAATATACTAATCAAATTTGTCTTCTATTAAATCATAGGTTTGTCACCAAATTAGTTCATATCAAGGAAAGCGATAAATTTAAGGGTACCGAACATAGGCACTTACTTTAATTTTTCTTTTCCTTTCTTAATATATATATATATATAAGTATTTTTTATGCTTCTAATTGGATATGCACCTTTATGATGCAGATATGTTTATGCATGGCATGTATTGGTGAGTTATTGAGGAGGATTCCATCAATCATCTGAAACAATGAAAAAAATATAACGCTAAGATTTCATATCCGATTAAGTCCCCGGTAACATTAGGAATCTTAGAGACGTACCCATGGACAACTTGGAGAAATATGGTGTTTCTATCATAGAACCCGAGACTACCCAATCCTGGGATACTTCTGATCCTAATGCTCAAAATCAAAATCGTCAACTGACCACCACTCCGTCGGCATCCAGGCTATTTCACGTATATAAGAATTCTATGACGAACAGTCGATTAGATAAGTTGGGAAAAGGATTTCGAGACCTATGTGAGGTATATGGAAGAGGACCAACTGGATCCATACCAAACCCCATCGAGAAGTTGTGTGCGATTTGTGAGGTGGGTCACTCAACTAAGGAATGGCCGACTATACCCGCATACAAAGTGATGCTTCAAGAGAAAGTTAGTGGTATAGGAGGATTTAAGGGTAATTTTGGTGCACCTCACCGGAATTATTACAACCCTTCATGGAAAATCCATCCTGGTTTTAGCTATGGGCAACAACATGCTGCGATGAACCCTACTTCACATGTTTCCCATCCTTCACCACAACACTTTCAACAAGCTCCACACATGCAAGGACATGTGCAAGCACCACCACCTCAAGGATCATATATCCCGCCACCGCGGAGAACTATCGAGGATACTATGAATAAATTTATCATGAGGCAGACTGCAACCAATGCTTAATATGACTGCCTAATTAGCGACATAAATACAAGTCTATCAAAGATACAATCCTCGTTGAGTGTTCAAAAGAAGGGCAAGTTTCCTGTCCGGGGCCAAAGACCTCCCCAGGGTCAAACTAGTGTTAGATCCAACTCTACTGAACATCAGGAGCAATGTCAAGCTGTGAACATTCTTCGTAATGGGAGAGTCATTGATTTATCACCTCCCCCACACGACACAACAAAAGCCAAGGAGATTTTTCCGGCACGAAATAGGCCAAAGATGTCCCTTTGAATGAGAGTGATAAAGAAGACAATTATGATCCTGAGGTACAAGTAAAACCACCCTCCGCGGCACCGTTTCCCCAAAGGCTGATTCCTTCCCATAAAGGAAACCCACGTGATGACGTGCTAGAAGTGCTAAAGCAAGTAAAGCTAAACTTACTTTTCCTTGATGCCATTAAGCAAATTCCAGCTTATGCAAAAGTCATCAAAGATTTGTTAACGGTAAAGAGAAAGATGAAGGTAAATAAAAATGTCTTTCTAGACCAGAGCGTGAGCTCCATTATACTTAACGATCTCCCACCTAAATTCAAAGATCCTGGTGCACCCACCATTTCCTGCATCATTAAAGAAAATAAAATCGAAAAAGCCTTACTTGATTTGGGAGCAAGTGTCAATATCCTCCCTTATTCCATTTATAGGCAACTTGATTTGGGTGATCTCAAGCCAAAAAAAGTCACTCTCCAATTAGTGGATCGAACCATGAATATCCCAAGAGTCATAGTTGAGGATGTGATCGTCCCAGTTGACACTTTCTACTTCCCGATAGACTTTGTCATCTGGGACACGGAGCCCTCCTTCACTTCGAGCAACCATGTTCCCATTATCCTTGGGCGCCAGTTCTTAGCTATGGCTAACGCAATAATCAATACTCGGAATGGGAGAATGCAACTCACCTTTGGGAACATTGAAAAACTTCGCTAATGTCGTTTAACACAAGGTTAAACTGTATAAGCAACTCCTTATTGTTTGTTGGAGAAACCCTTTTCTTTTGAAAATAAAAATTATAAACAAGATTTGTTTACAAAGAAACTTATGTACGAGAGTAATTAAGAATGTGTAATCAGTTTTTAAAACTAAGGCAGTTTCAAAAATTCAGCACACTAATATAATGAGATGAGTAGATGAAGATAATCAACACACGGTTTTTAACGTGGTAAAACCTCTCCCAACAGAGGAAACATCCATGGTGACTTCTAAGTCACAAAAGTAAAAATCCACTAATAACAAAAATTAGTTACAAACAATACAACATGCAAGCACACCAATCAACCTATTCTAAATTTAGGAATATACCCCACTTGGTGTTCTTCTAACTTCTCATAGATCTGATTTGTTGTTGATGTTTCTTCAGTTTGCTAACTTCCTTTGCTTTATCTTCCTTATGTCGACTCAATGATCTCAGATCTTAAACACATCACTTTCAGTGTAGTAGTGTGTTAAGTGTTTGTGTAGTGATTCCTATTCACATGCATGAACTCACACACACTTAGATTTACAAACAGTCCTAGTAAATTACATATAAAGACTATATGCAGTGATTTTAGTTTATTTCTTTCTCACAGAACTCGAACCCTTTTTGACCTTTAAATATAACCCAGATTACACGGAGATCTTGCTTCAGAAATCGGTTAAGACCTTAATCAATCTCTTTTTTGAAAATATTTATGAGATTGAAAACCCTCCAAGTGCGAATCCAACTAGGTCAGAGTTAAGTTTCGTAAGAAGAAACCAGAAAACATTTTCAAAACCAAATCAGTAAAGATTTTCTTGAAACAAGTAGAAAATATGCAGATCTAGTGAAAATGTAACATGCAGAGTGTAGATCTAAAGTTTCTATGAAAAAGAAACAAGATCTTCACACGAATGTTTAAGTTGTGTACAAGATCAAAGATAATGAGGTTACAACTTCAATAAACAACGAACTACTCTCTCTCAAACACTCAAGGATGTGTTTGGGGTGAAATACAAACGAAGGTTTGTTTCTGAGTTGAAGTGTTTAAGGGTTAGGGTTTGGTTTTGGGCTAACTGTTTCCCTTTCTCTCTCTTCTCTCTATTCTTTTCTCTCTTCTCTCACTTCTCTCTTCTCTCTTATTTTTTTCTCTCAGAAAGACGAATGCCCAAAAGTCTTCTAAGGCTGAGAAGAGGAGGGTATATATAGGGCTGAGGGAAGGTTCTGGACGTTCGAGGGAAATCAAGGGCTGTGATCAAGTCTTGCAAGGTTTGACTTGATCCAAAGGTTATAAAATATCGGTGGTTTAAAATGATTCTGATTGGATCATATGGATATCACCGGGATTAATCAAGAACACGTGCAGACCCTTGATTAGGAATGATCCAACGATCATCAAACATCCATCCAGCCCTCTCACATAACAAACAGAAATACATTCACCCGGAGGATGACAAGTGTTGGCCTGTGAGTGGCTCTCACACGCGCGTCAAAATAATTACAAAACATCACCCTAAAGTCTCTAGCGCTTTGAGTTCCTACCCAACCAAACATTTTAATGAAAACAGAAGTTTCCAAAATAGAATATTAACCCCACAAATTATATAATCCCATTTTATTAATAAAAACCTTTATTTAAAAAATGTTTAAAAATGATTAAAAGGTTTAAAAATTATTTAAAAATTCCCAAAAAATTATTAAAGCTCCAATTCAAGGGGAATTAAACACACACTCAATTTTAAGCAATATGAACACATGTATGCTCTTCTAATTGTGTGTAGTGTGATTCATTTTATACCTTCATGGATCATTGAAGAGGATTAGAGAGATAGGTTCTGAGGCTTTTTGGATTCTAGGATAGACAACCAATTTTGTCAATATTTCCAAATTAGTTGAGCACTTATACAATCTAGACTTAAGCAAGTCAAAGGTATAAGGTTCTTCAATCTGCCCCTTTGGAAATATGAGACAAAATCTCCTTTGAGTTAGCTTAAAACTCGTAGGGAACCAAAAAAATAAAAACTAGTCCTGTACAAAAGATACTATCTACCCAATTCCTAAAAAGTCAAAAATTACATAACTCAACCATTTACAAATTTTTACACTAGAAATGGTAGACAATCAGTAGAAGAGATTCCTGCAAATATACACACTAAGATCAAGCAGTTTAGATGAAATGTGAACAAAATATTGAACTCATAAAACTCAAATTTCTCCCCCATTTTGTCTCAAATGGACAAAGGGTAAAACTTAAGGTTTTAAGAGTTTAATCAGCGCATACCATGCCTATAGAATTTCGCAAATACAGAAATCTATTATAGTCTAAAGGTTTAGTGAACATGTCTGCAAGTTGCAGACCAGTAGGCAGGTAATGAATTTCTAATTCCTTAGTTTCAACAAGTTCGCGAATAAAATGATGCCTTATTTTAATATGTTTAGTTCGCGAGTGTTGAACCGGGTTTTTAGATATGTTAATGGCGCTTTGATTGTCACAATACAATTGTAATTGATCTTCTTTAATCCCATAATCACTTAAAATCTGTTTGATCCATAACAATTGAGCACAGCAACTTCCTGCTGCTATATATTCGGACTCAGCCGTAGATAAAGATGTGCAATTCTGTTTTTTGCTACTCCAACCAACTAAATTATTGCCGACATAATAACAGGCACCTGATGTACTTTTACTATCATCAGTACAACCGGCCCAATCAACATCAGTATAACCTATGATGGTGCTACAGGTATCCTTAGTATACCTAAGTCCAAGATTGAGAGTGCCTTTTATGTACTTTATTATACGTTTTACAAACAATAAATGGCTCTCTTTAGGGTTATTCTGGTAACGAGCACACAGACATACAGTAGACATTATGTCTAGTCGTGAGGCAGTTAGATAGAGTAGGCTACCTACAGTAAAGTGTGGAATCAACTGACTTACCATTTTCATCTTTGCTTAATTTAATGGTAGTACTCATAGGTGTTTTGGCAACCTTAGCATTCTCTAAGCCAAATTTCTTAACAAGGTCCAAGGCATACTTGGTTTGAGAAACAAATAGACCATCAGAATTCTGTTTCACTTGAAATCCTAAGAAAAGTTGTAGCTCCCCCATAAGGGACATATGAAATTCCTTATGCATAATAGCAGAAAAAGATTTAACTTCAGAGTTTGAAGTTGACCCAAAAATGATGTCGTCTACATAGACTTGGGCTATAATAATGTTTTTGTCAAAATGTTTGACAAAGAGAGTCTGGCCATTTCCTCCTCTCTTAAAACCCTTATCCAACAAGAAGTTGGAAAGGCGTTCATACCAAGCTCTAGGAGCTTGTTTTAAGCCATACAGAGCCTTTTTTAGACGAAAGACATGATTAGGGTATTTAGGGTCAATGAACCCTTTGGGTTGTTCTACATACGTTTCTTCGGACAGGATTCCATTTAGGAAAGCATATTTTACGTCCATTTGATAAAGTGTGAATTTTAAGTAACACGCTATGGCGAAAAGAAGTCGAACAGATTCCAGACGAGTGACAGGGGCAAATGTCTCGCTGAAATCTATCCCTTCTATTTGAGAGTAGCCTTGAGCAACTAGTCTAGCTTTGTTTCTAAAAAATCACCCCATTTTCATCAGATTTGTTCTTAAAAATCCAACGCGTTCCAATAACATTTTTGTTTTGAGGCCGAGGTACAAGATACCAGACATCGTGAATGACGAATTGTAAAAGTCCTTCCTGCATAGAAGAAATCCAGTGTGTGTCATTCAATGCTTCATTAACATTTTTCGGTTCCACAAGGGAGACGAAACATGCATAATTAGCATAATTTCTTAACTGGGATATAGTACGAACTGGCTCATTAGGATTACCAACCACGTTGTCAATGGGATGATCTTTAGATACCCAGCCAGGTACTTCTGGACTCTCAATAGGTAATGAGTCATCTATTTCTAGTGAATCAGTTTTGAAATCATTTTCAGATTCAACCACAATAGGTGATTCAGGTATCTTATTTTTGACAATAGTGTCATTTACAATTACATTTATCGATTCCATAAGGGCCTTAGTACGCAGATTGTATATAAGATAAGCATGACTGTTTGGGGAGTATCCTAAGAAGATGGCTTTATCACCACGAGTCTCGAATTTAGACAGATGTTCTCTGTCTTTACAGACATAACACTGACTTCCGAAGGTTCTTAGGTATTTTATATTTGGCTTCTTACCGTACCACAACTCATAAGGGGTTTGTTTAGAGTTTTTCCTAAGATAGACCCTATTAGTGATGTGACAGGCAGTTCTAATGGATTCTACCCAGAAGTATTTAGGTAGGGATTTGGCATGCAACATGACACGTGCCATCTCTTGAAGAGTTCAGTTTTTCCTTTCAGCAATGCCATTCTGCTGAGGAGTTTTAGGGGCACTAAATTCATGTTTGTAACCATTGTAGTCACAATATTCAACTATTCCTGTGTCTATGAACTCTCCCCCTCTATCACTACGAATTCGATTGACTTGTGTGTCCTTCTCATTTTCAATTCTTAGAAGAATTTTCAAAAAATTCTGAAACGTGTCAGATTTATGTTTTAAGAAGGCAACCCAAGTGAATCGTGTGAAATCATCAACCATGACAAGGATATAACTGTGTCCACAAAGACTAACAGTTCTAGAAGGACCAATAAGGTCCATATGGATGAGATCTAAAGGTCTAGAGGTGAGGATGTCTTTAACCTTTTTATGCGAAGTCTTAACTATTTTTCCTTCCTAGCAATGACCACAGACAACACTTGAAATAGGTTTAATTTTAGGAATTCCTCTAACTATCTCTTGACTAGACAATCTTCCAAGGATATCATAACTTAAGTGACCCATACAATTATGCCAGATTTCATTGTCATCCATTCTGACAATGTTACAGGTTTCAGAACTAGTCTTGACAGTATAACAATTGTCAGGTGTTCTAAATCCTGTAATAATGCATTCACCTTTATCATTTAGAATTTTACAATTGTTCTTTGAAAAGGTGACAGTATGGTCAGAGTCACAAAATTGTGATATACTTAGGAGGTTGGCTTTAAGGCCTTTAACTAATAGAACATTTTCGAGAACATGCATTCCTTCTTCTTTTAGGGTTCCTTTACCTATGATCTGGGATGAAACACCATCACCAAAAACAACTTTCCCACCAGCAAACCTGGTTTTGTTTAAAAGTTTGGTTTCATCTCCTGTCATATGTTTGGAACATCCTGAATCTAAATACCAACCAGATGAAGTGTGTTCATCTTTTAAAGCAGTGATGACAATGTTACACTTCATTTGGGGTAAAAGATCCTCTTTTCTAACCCAAATAGATCCAGTTTTAATTTTGCGAAAGTTTGCCCTCATTTGATAAAATTTTCCAGAGACAGATTTTTGTCGAAAAACATTTGGAGCAGCAAACTGATTATTGTGAAAAATTTGAGCTTTTGGTTTAGGAAAGTTTCTGGGAGCCTTTCTCTTAAATGAACTCTTAGTTTTGGTCTTTCTATTTCTGTAGTTAGAGTTCTTATCAAGTTGTCTTGGAAGGACATAATGGTTACGATTTTGCCTAGAATAGTTAAAGTTCCTGTAGACAGAAGTGTTGTACACAGGGGTGTTTAGACGCCTAGCATAACAACATTCAAAGGAGTGACCATAAATGTCACAGTATGAGCAATATTGATTGCTTGAGGGATGAATTTCCTCAGGAAAACTTCTAAAGATAGGTTTGACAGCATTCTGTTCAGAAGTGTTATTCCTAGGAGGGATGGTCTTATAGGTAGAATCAGCCTTTCTGATCAAAGTGCAGTGTCAGCCTTAGAATTACTAGACTCTCCAATGTTTTTCTGTTGTTGCTTTTGATCAAATTCCTTTTTAATCAAATGAAAGTCTGGACATGTTTCAATTGGTCTTTTGCCCCCAGACACAAACTTAATAGGTTCAAGTTTAGTAGTTTGTGGTTTGTTCTTAGGGCAAAATCCAATACTGGTTTTATCATCAGAATTGGTCTTGGAGTCAACAACAAAGTCAGTAAAACAATTTGAATTGTTTTCAAACTTAGAAAACTTTTTGAAAACAGTAGTTGTCTTTGTTTTTGCTTCCTCCAATTCTAATAATGTTCCCTTATATTTCATTTCCAGGATTTCATTAGTTTTAGTCAACTCTTTTAATTTTTGATCAAAAGTTTCAATTTCAGATTGATGAGACAGACACTGGTTAGTGTACTCTTCAGCATTCAACTTTACTATAAGACTTAGATCATCTAATTTCTTAGTCAGGTCTCTAACAGTCTTCTCCAAGCTAGTGCCTTTTTTAAGAGTTTTAGCATACAAGGTATGGATATCAGGGAGGTCATCTGTGTCTGAGTCGCTAAGTGAGGTGTGTGTAGTGACCCCTAACGATTCAGTTTTAGTACTCACGCACCCATTTGCATCGTCGTTATCGAGATCACTTTGACTCACACACATGGAACTAGAACTAGCAATATTTTCAGACAATAAAGCATCTAGGCCAATCAAAGCAGTATTCACACAAGCAGAAGTAGGAGCATCATTATCACACACATGTGTATCATCATTGTAAATGATCTTAGCATAAAAAGACATGCAAGGGTCAAGTACATTAGATGACTCAAGTTCCTCTTCATCAGAGTCACTTGAATCATTCCAAGTTTTACAGACATTGGCTCTATTGTGTGTGTTGGCTTTATTCAGATTAACTCTACAATCGTGAGCAATGTGACCTAGTTTACCATATCTAAAACATTCAATATTTTTAAGGTCTTTAGTGGGTCTAGAATTGTTGTCCTTAGGATGTTTGTCAAGACCTCTCTCATGAGGTTTGGGATTAGACAGAGTAGGATAATTAGGCTTGCCTTGTTTAGTTGCCTATTTGTTTCGAAATTTGACAATTTTCCTAAATTGTTTAGACATCAAGGCAATTTGATTATCTAGTTTGTCTATATCACACTCCTCATCAGAGTCAGAGTTGGTCAAATTAGACTCAAGTTTGGGTATCTTAGAGGCAAAACTCAAGTTAGAGTTAGGTTGTTTTCTTTGAGAATGATTCAATTGTTTCTTAAAGTCTAATTCCATTTCCACAGTCCTAAGTTTGCTACTGAGTAACTCAGGGGTAAGGTTTTGATCATTCATTTCCTCAATAGCATACCTCTTACTGTCAAAATTTTGTGGTAATGACCTTAGGATTTTAGAAACAATTTCATTTCTATCATAAGTAATACCATTAGCATGCAACTTAGTGACTATATCAGTCAAATTCATGTAAAAATCATCAAAAGACTCAGAATCAGACATGATCAAAGAGTTGTACTGCTGGATAAGCATTTGAGTTTTAACAAAGAAACTTATGTACGAGAGTAATTAAGAATGTGTAATCAGTTTTTAAAACTAAGGCAGTTTCAAAAATTCATCACACTTAAAGAATGAGATGAGTAGATGAAGATAATCAACACACAGTTTTTAACGTGGTAAAACCTCTCCCAACAGAGGAAACATCCATGGTGACTTCTAAGTCACAAAAGTAAAAATCCACTAATAACAAAAATTAGTTACAAACAATACAACATGCAAGCACACAAATCAACCTATTCTAAGTTTAGGAATATACCCCACTTGGTGTCCTTCTAACTTCTCATAGATCTGATTTGTTGTTGATGTTTCTTCAGTTTGCTAACTTCCTTTGCTTTATATTCCTTATGTCGACTCAATGATCTCAGATCTTAAACACAACACTTTCAATGTAGTAGTGTGTTAAGTGTTTGTGTAGTGATTCCTATTCACATGCATGAACTCACACACACTTAGATTTACAAACAGTCCTAGTAAATTACATATAAAGACTATATGCAGTGATTTTAGTTTATTTCTTTCTCACAGAACTCGAACCTTTTTTAACCTTTAAATATAACCCAGATTCCACGGAGATCTTGCTTCAGAAATCGGTCAAGACCTTAATCAATCTTTTTTTTGAAAATATTTATGACATTGAAAACCCTCCAAGTGCAAATCCAACTAGGTCAGAGTTAAGTTTCGTAAGAAGAAACCAGAAAACATTTTCAAAACCAAATCAGTAAAGATTTTCTTGAAACAAGTAGAAAATATGCAGATCTAGTGAAAATGTAACATGCAGAGTGTAGATATAAAGTTTCTATGAAAAAGAAATAAGATCTTCACATGAATGTTTGAGTTGTGTACAAGATCAAAGATAATGAGGTTACAGCTTCAATAAACAACGAACTACTCTCTCTCAAACACTCAAGGATGTGTTTGGGGTGAAATACAAACGAAGGTTTGTTTCTGAGTTGAAGTGTTTAAGGGTTAGGGTTTGGTTTTGGGCTAACTATTTCCCTTTCTCTCTCTTCTCTCTATTCTTTTCTCTCTTCTATCACTTCTCTCTTCTCTCTTATTTTTTTCTCTCAGAAAGACGAATGCCCAAAAGTCTTCTAAGGCTGAGAAGAGGAGGGTATATATAGGGCTGAGGGAAGCTTCTGGACGTTCGAGGGAAATCAAGGGCTGTGATCAAGTCTTGCAAGGTTTGACTTGATCATAAGGTTATAAAATAGCAGTGGTTTAAAATGATTCTGATTGGATCATATGGATAGCACCGGGATTAACCAAGAACACATGCAGACCCTTGATTAGGAATGATCCAACGATCATCAAACATCCATCCAGCCCTCTCACATAACAAACACAAATACATTCACCCGGAGGATGACAAGTGTTGGCCTGTGAGTGGCTCTCACACGCGCGTCAAAATAATTACAAAACATCACCCTGAAGTCTCTAGCGCTTTGAGTTCCTACCCAACCAAACATTTTAATGAAAACAGAAGTTTCCAAAATAGAATTTTAACCCCACAAATTATATATTCCCATTTTATTAATAAAAACCTTTATTTAAAAAAATGTTTAAAAATGATTAAAAGGTTTAAAAATTATTTAAAAATTCCCAAAAAAATATTAAAGCTCCAATTCAAGGGGAATTAAACACACACTCAATTTTAAGCAATATGAACACATGTATGCTCTTCTAATTGTGTGTAGTGTGATTCATTTTATACCTTCATGGATCATTGAAGAGGATTAGAGAGATAGGTTCTGAGGCTTTTTGCATTCTAGGATAGACAACCAATTTTGTCAATATTTCCAAATTAGTTGAGCACTTATACAATGTAGACTTAAGCAAGTCAAAGGTATAAGGTGCTTCAAACATGACCTTAGAAACCAACATCTTCCAC
Organism: Sambucus nigra; assembly: GCA_949130495.1. Taxonomy (NCBI): domain Eukaryota; kingdom Viridiplantae; phylum Streptophyta; class Magnoliopsida; order Dipsacales; family Adoxaceae; genus Sambucus; species Sambucus nigra. The sequence continues at coordinate 387,403,958 of OX422207.1, read as the reverse complement.
ATAGCCCAACATACGGGGGGAGAAGATGATCTTCACGCGGTGAGCTTCATAGATGAGATAGTAGAGGAGTACTTTGAGGAGAATTATTGTGGTGACGCCTTAGTGTTTTGTTTAGTGTCAAAACACGAGAGTGAGGGGACGTACACCGACTTCGAGAGGGTGGTTGAGGAGTTGAGAGAGTTACTCGATGAGAGAGAATCAGACGAGGACGTGAGAGATGTAAATTGGGTTTCTAAATTTGAGGAGTTACCTCCGAGGGATACACGCATGGTTCCCTCCAGCGATAAATTTACAACCCTTGAATTAAAGAAACTTCCCTCCCTTATTAAATATGCATACCTAGGAGAGGATGAGACATTTCCTGTTGTTGTCTCCTCTAGCCTAGACGAAGAGCAGGAGGGTAAACTGTTGAAAATTCTGAGAAAGCACCAAAGTGCTTTTGGTTGGTGCATTGCTAATTTGAAGGGGATAAGTCCTTTGATTTGCACTCATAAAATCCATCTCGAAGAGGACGTCAAGCACTCAAGAGACATGCAAAGAAGGATAAATCCCAATATGAAAGAAGTTGTAAGAACCAAAATTATCAAGTTATTGGATGCTGAGATTATCTACCCAATCTCGAATAGCAAGTGGGTGAGTCCTATTCAAGTCATCCTAAATAATTCGGGCATGACAGTGATTGAAAATGCTAAGGGAGAGCTAGTTCCCCAACGTACCACCATCGGTTGGCGCGTTTGCATTGATTACCAGAAACCCAATGCGGGAACTCGAAAAGACCATTTCCCCTTACCATTTATTGATCAAATGCTTGAGCGAGTAGCGGGCCACCCTTACTATTGCTTCCTTGATGGTTATTCCGGATATAACCAGATTGAGGTAGATGTACTTGACCAGGAGAAAATGACTTTCACTTTCCCTTTTGGTACGTTTCGCTACAAAAGTATGCCATTTGGCTTGTGTAATGCACCCGCAACCTTTCAAAGGTGCATGCTGAGTCTATTTAGTGACATGGTCGAGGGAGGACTCGAAGTGTTCATGGATGATTTCAGCATTTTTGGCACCTCTTTCGACCTTTGTCTAGAAAAATTGGAATAAGTACTTACCCGGTGTGTGGAAAAGAACTTAGTGCTGAATTGGGAGAAATGTCATTTCATGGTCACCGAGGGAATAGTTCTTAGCCACATAGTATCATCCAAGGGAATATAAGTTGATAGGGCAAAAATAGATGTCATAGATGATCTTTCTTTGGCCACGCGGGGTTTTATCGAAGGTTCATTAAGGACTTTAGCGCCATCACTAGACCCTTAAGAAACCTACTCATGAAGGACACCCCATTCGAGTGGATGAAAGCATGCCAAAGCTCTTTTGAAAAATTAAAAACCATGCTTTTGTCCGCTCCCATCATGTAAGTTCTGAATTGGTCTTTACCGTCCGAACTTTTGTGTGATGCTAGTGATTATAAGATAGGGGCTATTTTGGGCCAAAGAAAAGATAAGCATGCTCATGTCATCTACTACTCTAGTCAGACTCTTATCGGACCACAATTAAACTACTCTACCATGGGGAAGGAGTTGCTAACGGTAGTCTTTTCACTTGATAAATTTCGGTCATACCTTATCGATTCTCCCATTACTTGCTTCACCGACCACGTGGCTTTGAAATACCTACTTGCAAAGAAAAATGAAAACTCGTGCCTGATAAGGTGGATCCTATTCCTACAAGAGTTTAATCTCTCCATTAAAGATAAGAAAGGAGTAGAAAATGTCATTGCAGATCACTTATCACGGCTTTCGTCCGACGTACATAGTGATCCCTTACCCATAGACGAATACTTTTCGGATGAGCAACTTTTTGCTACCTCTTTTTTTCCTGGTTTGCGGATATAGTGAACTACCTTGTCATAGGAGTCGTCCCTTCCGACTGGACGCCGCAAGATAAGAAGAGTTTTATCACTTGATCGCGCATGTTTTTCTATGACGGTCCTTTCCTTTTAAATATTGTGCTGACCAAATCATCTGACGATGTGTACCAGATGACGAGATCCTGAAAGTCATCCAGTTTTGTCATTCGAAAGTTTGTGGATGCCACTTTTCGACAAAAAAAATGGCCGCTAAAATTCTGCAATGTGGCCTCTATTGGCCCATAATATTTTGAAATGTGAATGCTGCGTGTAAATCTTGAAATAGGTGCCAACGGATGGGGGCCATTACCCGACGAGACATGACGCCTCTTACCCCCATACTCATCATGGAGATCTTCGACTGTTAGGGTATTGACTTCATGGGTCCTTTCCCCCCGTTCTTTGGTTTCCTATACATCCTTGTCGCGGTACACTACATTTCTAAATGGGTGGAAGCTATATCTACCAAGACAAATGACAACATAGTGGTGATAAAGTTCCTACAGGAACACATACTTTCCCACTTCGGTGATTTGAAAGCGATAATTAGTGATAATGGCACGCGCTTTTGCAATAGGCCATTCGCGAAGCTCATGAGAAAGTATGGCGTCGTTCACAAGGTCTGGATGACTTATTGCCCACAAACGAATGGGCAGGTCGAACTAGCGAATCGGTAAATCAAGAACATTCTTGAAAAGACCGTCAATCCTACCCGGAAAGATTGTTCACTTAGATTGAACGATTCGCTATGGGCCTATTGCACCGCATATAAAAATCCACTCGGCATGTCCCCTTTCTGCTTTGTATATAGAAAACCTTGCCATCTTCCCGTGGAGTTAGAACACAAAGCGTATTGGGCAATTAAGGAGTTAAACTATGCCATGGATAAGGCCGGTGAAGCTCGCAAGATTCTAATAAATGAGTTAGAAGAGATATGCAATGATGCATATGAGAATGCAAAAATTTCCAAAGAAAGGATGAAACTCGCTCACGATAGCATCATTCGACACAAAGAGTTTCTTCCCGAGCAAAAAGTGCTTCTTTATAACTCTCGGCTTCATCTCTTTCCGGGCAGTTGCGGTCATGATGGTCTGGACCGTTCATTGTGAAAAATGTTTTCCCTCACGGAGTTGTTGAGTTAGATGCTTTCAAAGGGGGAAATACATTCAAAGTAAACGGACAACGCCTAAAGCCATATATAGAGGCGTGTGTGGAAGAAGTCGATACCGTTTGGTTGTCGGACCCCGTTTATGGGGTAGAGTGAGCTGCTACAGTGAGATCGTCGCACCCCCGACGGGTATGGGGTGAATTCTTGTGTATAATAGTTAGGCTTAATTAGATTAGGGTGAGTCCGTAGGTAAGTTACGTAAGGATAGGGGTTAGATCACACATTCCAACACGTTATTCATGAGGGCATCGAGGATTTCAAGTGGGAGAATAAGTGCAAGAGTCTAGAAAAGTGGGAGAATATGATTCCTGAGCTACAGACTGAAATGATAGGTTCTGTCACAGATGGAACTGAACCGAATCCCTCAGCCGGATCGATTCGGTTAGGAAAAATTGAAAATTAAAAAATCTCCAGAACCGAACTGAATCGCCCCTAAACCGGATCGGTTCGGTTCCTGTGATTTTTCATCTTCCCGAGAACCCTATTCAACCCCCCAATCCCCTCTCTTCCCCCCATTCACCCCCTTTTCCCTCCAACACATTCACCCCCTTTTCCCTCCAAATTTCCCCACCTACACCCTTCCCCACCACCTATATATACCCTATCATCCCTCCTTTTTCCCTCACACCTCCAACTCTCTCTCTCTTTACAAAACCTAATCCTACCCCTACTAAGTTTAAGATTTCCCAATGGCCAATCCCGCACTCCCGCCAAAATATCTGTCAACTGAAGTTCTGCCCAACGGAAATGGGCAATACCGCTCGCATATGGAGCGAGTATGGTGTGACTGCTTTTTTAGTTTTTCCCTTCAATTGAAAATTGAGCGGGTGGTCAACTGGGACGAGCTCCCCCACCCCATCACAACGCTTTTTTGCTGGTAAGGGTGGCAGAAATACTTTCACGAGCCTCATCCAGTCGTATGGGCAGACGAAGTCCGGACTTTCTATGGCACTCTCGTCCGCATGGACGACTTTGCATGCCAATCCTTTGTTGACGACCGCCCTATTCCATTCACCCTAGACATCCTCGCCTGCAAGCTTTCCAAAAAAGGAATTCCCCACCCGGACGTATACGACTACCCAGTCAATGCCCCCACCATTCCCAAACAACAGTGCATCGACCGCCTGGCGCCCGGTGACAATTGGGAAGGGGTACTTTCCCGGTGGGTCATCTCAATGACAAAGCACGCATCACGTTCCATATCGTGTGCGCCAATCTACTTCAAACTTCCAACTTCCAATGACTCGGCGAGGTGCCCTCGCCAAGCGACCCTTGTGTACTACCTATTCGACCCCGATTTCACCCTCCACATGGACAGGATGCTCTACGCGGATATAATTTTCGCAGTTTGGGAGCACAAAGGTGCGGTCCCCCTCCCATATGCCCGCCTTATCACGTCCTTCTTAGCCGACGCTGGTATCCAGCCACCCAAAGCTTTCCCCCGTCTCCCGAAACCCATTGGAAAGATATCCCGCACGAGGAGTGCCCAAAAAAGGGCTGCCAATCGAGAAGCCCGGGAGGCGATCAATTTAGAGGAGGAGGAAGAAATTCTGGTCAAAGAACCGGCGGCGGAAGACGTTGAAATGGAAGGGGCTGTAGAGGGAGAATACAATGAAGATGATGACTCGGATTTTGAGCCCCCAAGTGCTAATTTCGATAACCGGCTGACAGCGATGGAATCCCGTTTGGACGGGTTCATCACCCAATACAACCAAGACCAAGAGGCTTATCAGAGAGACACAAGGATGATGCACCAACTCCAAGCCCACCTCTATGAGCTCAACTTTGGCAGTCCTCCACCATCTTTCTTTTATGACCCTTATGACCCGCGCGCACCTGGGTCCTCCCATCCGCCCCCGCAATAAAGCCCAATGATTATTCCTGCTGTGTTTGTTATTGCTTGTATTTCACATGGTTGTTTACTTAGTGTTTCTTGTGTATTTTTCCCTTATCCTATGTAACACAGTTGTTCTTTCTTTCTATAAAAGTTGCATTTCTGTTTTATTTGCTTGTTTTATTCTTCCTCCCTTTTAATTCTCTTTGAGTTAGATTTTAGTCCTTTTTTCTTGAGGATAATGCAAAAGTCTAAGTTAGGGGGGAGAGGGGGGTGACAAGTGCGTATTTCTAAAACTTCACAAATCTTCAAAAATGCCTAGAAATTTCCAAAAAAATCATAAAATTTTGAAAAACCCAAAAATATTTTTGTTCAAAATAAATAAAAATTGGAATTCAAAGTTTTCAAAAATATCATTAAAAGTCGGTTTAAAGTCTCAAGTTGTAAAAATTCAACATACACAAAGCCAAAATTGATCAAATATGGAAATTGAGCGAAAATTGACGACTTAACGAATAAGTGTAGAGATTAACAAACCCAGTGAGATTCGAGCCTCTCACTTTTTGCGAGTTTTTTAAATCAATCCAAGTTAATTGTTAACTCAAATTTATTTTCAGCATCTTAAAAAGTCATCGAGGATCTCAATCCTTCATTTTGATCGGCTATGAAAAATGTGTGTGATATTTCTTTGAAAAACGTGACAGATTTGATCTCAAAACTTAAATTCATCTAGAAAACGCATATGGTAACTCAATTGGTATTTTGGACAATGAATTAGTCCCTCGTTTGTCACCCAAAAATATTGGCCATAAAAAGACGTGAAAAATCACCCATTTTGCAACCCAATTGAGCCAAATAGATTTTCCCTTTCGTTAGATAACCCGAAAAACCCAAATAACTTGGAATTGTGAAAAATGGAAAAATTCAGAATTTCAGTCCAAAAAGTGCATATAAAGGGGCAAGAAAAAAATAGATATGCTCAACAAAAATAGCAATAAAAGAAAATAAGTGAAAAATATAAAAATATAGAAAAAGAAGAAAAAATGAGCAATAGCCCGGAAAAAGCACAAATGGACATCATAAATGACTTTTCCAATTCCAGTCCTTCCTACTATTTTCATTTTACCCCATATACCTTAAAACCCAAAAAAAAGTCCTAACCGAGTCTAAATTGCGAAATTGGCTACCGCGTGGAGATCTAATACACCAAAAGATATTAAAAGAGATTGAATGCACGAAAAAGAGGCAAGGTTCCCATTTTTAAAACCGTATTCCGTTGATGAGATCCTATCACTACTAATTTTTCCATTTTTCTACTTGTATGCGTGACTTTGCGTCCATTAATTTACTCTTTATATCACGCATACCGAGAGATTTTCCACAATTTGACTGATTCGTTTGAGAGAGTATCCCGTGAGAAGTTGACATCAAAACGAATTTTCGGATAAGTAATGTAATGATCAATCGGTAGAAATTGGCGGTTAAATTTCTAGCTTCGCACACACACACTATGATTTGAGACGTATAAATATGACTTGATGATGACAATTTTCTGGGAAAGTTTGAATTGTACAATATTTAAGTATTTTGAATTTTTCCCTGAGTCGAATTTTGTGGGTATATTCATTGCAAACCCTCACGAGACACAACTCGTCCTACTAGGGTAACCGAGGGGTTTAAAGGCTTGTTGCATACGCTAAATGCAATCGTGTACCCGTAAAAGAGGTATCCTATCCCTTTTTACGAGCTAGACCTTATTATGATTCTTTTACATTGCTCGGGATGATCAACGTTCTAAGTTAGGGGGTTTGATTAGGCATAAATTCTTCCCATTTATCCCCGTAATTTAGAAGGTTTTATCTTTGTGCACAATGTAATTCAAGTGGATTATATCATATCTTTGATAATGGAAAATTTCTAATGAGTACGTCGAGTTTCGTGTGTTCGGTGTCTAAACCAAGTTCCATACGAAAAGCTCTAAGGAAACACAAGAAAGCAAGGTTTTTATGAAGACTGACAGAAGGGAACTGAACCCTAGGGAGAAATAACGAACCGAATCCCTCATGGGCAAAGTTTCTGAAAGGAAAGGAAAAACGAACCGAACCGAATCAAAGGAAAAACGAACCGAATCCACCTTGGATGAACTTCCTGTGAAGGGACGAAAAGATGGAACAGAACTGAAGCTGGCAAATAATGAACTAATCCCATGTTCGAAGAGTTTTCTGTAAAGGCTACAAAAAGATGGAACCGAACCGAACTAGTTACTCAGATCGGTTCTGTTGTCAAATTTTCGTATGTATCCACTTATAAAAACAGAGTCGTAGTTTGTTCAAACTCTAGTTTTTCATAGTTAATAAATAGTAAACTCTTCCCAAACGTGGGGGAGCTTCTAATTCCTGAAGGAAGCTTTGTAATTCATTTAGAAGGAGAAGAACAACAAACCCTAGTTATTTTTAAGTTGCAATTCAATTACAAGTATTCCAATTTATGTTTCAATCTTAGTTCTAGTTGTTTGTTCACTTATAATCTCAGCTTTCTTCATCTTCATTACTCAATAAAAATGTTTGCCTTCCTTCATATCATGTTGTTTTCAAATTTTCATATGTCTGGCGAAATTTTCAAGGTCGGGATGCATGAACCCAACCTGATGTGATAGTTGTATGTACATAAAATTAATCCTCTAAATTTAAAGGTTTGATTATGACCGTATTACATAAAAATACGACAATTATAGATCTTTAGATCTCGTTTGCTTCCGAGTAACTAGGATGCTTTAGAGTATAATTCGAGTGTAACTAGTGAAATACCGATTTACTCGTCCTCAGATTAAGTATGATGCGGGCTTGAACCTCATATACTTAATGCTTGGGAGTACTAAATTCTGGGTCTAATTCATCATTTAAATTTACAATTAGTTTTATATCATCAATACACTAGGGTTGGGGGATTGTGTTCCTGTCCTATTTTTCTCATCATATAGTTTAAAGTTTTAAATCTGTATTCATCAGTATTTTAGGTAATTTAGTATAATTGCACCTTTTCATAATTTCATAATTGCATCTAGTGTAATCATTCCACGAACCAAATCAATTTTCTTTTCCTTTAGAGTCAGAATTAGGATTTCCTTGTCTATCCAACGTCGTCAAAATTTCATTGTCCTATTTCCCTGTGGATACAATCCCGACTTACTGAGTTTATTACTAACACGACAGGCTTGCACTTAAGCCTAGAGTGAGAGCACATTAGAGACACTTTCTGAGTCGCATCAAACAAGAACTAATTATTTTATTTAATTCCATTAACTTGTTGATTGTTTTTATTCATCATTAATATCAGTTGCGGGACTCTCGCTTAAAGTCTTACATCATTTGGTTGCGGTACTCCCGCTAGTTCTACACCGCACCCATTCCCCTCATGATGGTGAGTCTGCCTGGTTCACTGTCAGTTCTGCACATACTCGTGAGGTTCCACGCATGACAAATCACCATATCCCGTCAGCATGGTGAACTATCAGTCCACATATATTCATGACGCTCCACACACCCACGTCGATATATTCAGTCGACCCGTTCAACTGTCAGCCCTGCACATACTCGTGTTGCCAATATATTTTAATATTCATCTATAATATTAGGCATTAATTCTCGATTTATCCAGTTTTCTCACTTATCTCAAATTGACCCAACCTTTTTATCGACATAAAATCCTCGAAACACCCTTAGTCCCATACCATAACGTCTCCAAGACACCAATATTTCCTCGCCTATCATGTAAGAAAAAAATAGCCTAACCAACACCACTTAGCCTCACCCCTAGGTTTACTAATCCAAGGAACAACGTAAAAATCATCCCCACCCCAGAATATTTATTCGTAAATAGTCACCACAATCTAGTCCCATACCTAGAAAGCGATAACAATCCAAAGGTCTACTAACTAGTCCCAAACCTAAAAAGCAACCTAAATAAAGGTGAGTGCCCTATCTAATTCATAACCTCGTCGTCCCCATGGTGTCAAGCATAATAAAACAAATAAGCTGCATAAAGCAAAATTTCCATTCATCACACTAATTTTACCAATTTAATTCACCCACCATTAATTAATCAATTAATGTCCGTTAAATCATAATATTAATTAAATAACACTTTCTCATCAAATTATTCAATTTATAATCACATGCATGTATAGAATTTATACAACAAGAATTTTCTACTATGCGACATCCACAAAATTTCCATTATTTAACATCATAGGAATTATTAAATGACATTCCTACGTAAGAATCCACATGTGAACACCTTAATGTCTAGGTACCCAAAACTCTACCCTAACATGAAAGGTTTTGAGTCTTTATTCTTATTATAAACTTTTATAAAAATAGTTAAGAATTATCTTCCTTTTTCCCTAATTAATATTTATAGATTGCTTTACGAAATATATGTATTTAGTGTGTAGACAATAATTAATTCGCATAATAGTAAGCGAAATCAATAGAGGTAACAATGCCTGAGATTAGTTTGAAGAAATATGATTATGAAGATGTGTTCCTTGCAAAAAGATGACAAAGTTTCGTTCTTGGATGAACTTGAGAAAACCCGATTTGAACCTTCAAAATTTGGGCTGAATATTGCTTTTAAATAGGGCTAGGGTTTTGTAGATGGAAGAAGATGAAAGTAGAGGAGGCTACTGATTTTTTAAAAGTCTAAAATATGTTTTAAAAGTCATAAACTCGTCAGTTTATGTTTATATACCACAAAGTGTTAGTCCTAATCAAACACAAATACTCGAAAATTCCTTACGGATGACCGGACCATCGAAATTGGCTGAACTTTTAGTATGTCGTAGCTGACGGTGAGACAAAGTTGCTGTAAAAATTCAGCTTGATTCGGTTGGATTTTTATTTTTTATCCTGCTTAGGTCAGATCCTCCCTCGATTTTTATACTTAAGAGGGGAGTTTAATATGGGTAATTACCAAAGTTTTGTGCGTGTTTGACTTGAGCAACTTCGGTTGCGCCTACATATCTGTCTTAGTCGAAATCAAAGTCAGCGTAGTTCGCGGGTTCGTACAATTCGCCAGAAAACTCATTATGGTGGAACTCGAGAGGTGAAAGGTGGAGAAACTCATCTCAAAACTCTTTTCTAAAACTCTCTCTAAAAACACATAAGAGAAGAAATCATTCTTCTCTACCAAGAAGATCTCTCATTTAAACGTATTGGGGTGATGCATATTTATAGCTAAAACTAACACAAGTGGGTCGCCACATGTCAAATAACCCGTGGTGACACATGTCCTATTTTAAGTGGCATGTGTCCCATAACATATGTCAAACTCTCAACACTAGAATATTGTCTAGTTAATGCATAAATAATATACAAATATGCATGATATGTTAGACGCGCATAATAATACCTCAGTCGCATAAACACAAGAACTTTTGTCAATATTATTCATCTCTAATCTCATTTAATAATTTAATGAGAGGATCATTATAAACACCCCATTCCATTACCCCCAACTCTCCTTAGGTCCCTAGTACCTCCCTTCATCGCCACAAACCCAGGTCATGTCCCGAGTACTGACCTAGAAGCAACCGGGAACTCCCCGGCTCAGTTTGACCAAAAATTCAAACTCTTCATCTCGACTGAGACTCAATGAATCCTCTAAGGGCACTGAATACCCTTTCCAACGGTCAATCTTGTGCGCGATTATGACTTACCATGCGTACGAAAGATCCGTTTGCGTCTGAAACTTGACCTAGAGGCCACCGGGCGCTCTTGGGCTCTTTTTGACCTAAGTCAACTCTTCAGCTCAACCGAGGATGAATGAATCTTTGAAGGGAACTGAATTCCCTTTCCAACGGTCCATCCCATGCGCAATTTCAACTTACCATGCGAGCTAACGATCCATTTGACTCCAAGAGGTCACCGAACGCTTCTAGGGCTCGGTTGACCAAAGTCAACTCCCTAAACTGGGTCAAACTCTTTGGAATGTCAAAGTACATCTCCTAACCTTTCAAACGGTCTACCCCTTGCATGATTTGGACTTACCATGCGGACGAACGATCCGTTTGCATCCGAACGGTTCCCCGTCCAATGGACTAACAAATGCTTCCGAGCCATATTTGACCCAAAGTCAACTCCTGAACCCAGAAGCGGTCCAAAGGAATTTTGAAGGTATCTAAATTACGTTTCCAACGGTCTACCCCATGCACGATTCTGACCAACAGTTTGCCCCCGGCAGCCGATTTCCTGAAAAGGCCTAAAACACACTGCCAAATGGCAGGTTCCAGACCCTGCCTATCGGCAGGTGCCAATAGGCAGGATCAGGTCTATGCCGATCGGCAGTGACCTGAGCCTATAAAAGGATGCCTTCACCTCATTATCAAGGGGAGCCCAGATCTAATAAAATTCACTCTTAACGAATCCCAAAAACCTCACTCGAAGGAAGCGTGATTTCAACTTCCAAATCCCTTTTTTACTTCCATTTTCCATCATCCTTTTCATCAAACTTGGTGAATTAGCCACTCTCCATCATCATCCAAGTGCAAGGGCTGCTATCCAACATTCAAAATCAAGCTCAAGATCTTCAAGAAGGTCCAACTTTCTCAAACTCTCTCTTAAATTCTCTTAAATTCGCAATAACTTGGTTTATTACTTAACACTTTTTATTATCTCATCTCACACATCCTAATATATTCTTTATTTAGTATTATTGCACATCTCTTATTTTCATATAAATAAAAAACCCAAAAAATAAGAAAAAGAGGTTTTGCTCATAAATTCCAAATATGGATTCTCATACTTTTCTCACACCTTTCTCACAACTAAAATAATGTTCCTACACACTCACACACACGCCCACAAATAAGAGATCCCCCATTGGATTTATGAGATAAACCCCAATCCTCGTTTTGTATGCGAACTACGTGGACTTTGATGCCTTTATAGGCTACGTAGCCGTCTCAGGGTAAAACCCGAGACTCGAGTCATTTTCTCACTTTTTCTCTTATCTTCCTATCTTCTCTAAAGCTAATTTTCTTATATTCTATACACTTGAAACGTATTACTCCATATGCGTTATCGTTCCATTATAAAGACCAACGTAGGGGTAATCGGGTAAATCTTATTTTTCTAATACTATTCTTATATATTCGTACGGATGACTCGCTTTATCTTTTCCTTGATACAAGTCGAGGATTCCTACCTCCATTACATATATACACATGCACACATATCACGGGGGGGAATATAAAGAAAATAAAAAATATCCATGAGAGACCGAAAGGGAGGAATGGGTGCCTAACACCTTCCCATTATGTAACGAAGCCTCCGAACCGTTCTCTAATCATTTTGGTTTTGCATGCACCAGTATGTATTTAGATGCCATCCTTCGGGATGGCTTCCCCTTTTTATTTTATCTATTTTGAGTAAAATAGACTGGCGACTCTGAATCTCTCTACATTTTTACACCTTATCTCAAATGACGCCGGTTGAAACGCTCCTGAGAGGGATGCGCGGGACCTGAAGGATCCTCTCCCCTTCATGCACCCGCCCGTGTGGCGAGGATCGGGGATGGCCATAGTGGCGACTCTACTGGGAAATTTCTGTATTTTGAGGGCTTAACTCTATTTGCATGGATGTTATATTTGTTTGTGTTTCCCTCCATATCTGCATGTTCCCCCTTTTTTCATGTGTATCCCACACTTATGCCTCTGTTCACACACTTGTAGAAAATTCTCCATGTACACTTCACACCACGTGCACCTAGGATCACATATATCTGCATGTTGCACGCATCACCTATCCATACTTGGTGTACCTTGGGTACACGAACTTTGCTCCCTAGTTCACTTAATCAAGAAAGGCATTCTGATCATAAGATACTAATAAGAGAATCACGCATGATTCACACAACATCACCAAAGAGCATTGTTATTGACCAAATTTTACCCAGTAACTGGAGGGTCACTTCGTGATGGGCACTATTCCGGCAGGTCGCAGTTAGCCTAAGCGATATGACTCTCACCTTCCATTGGCCAAGTACCTTCGACGTATATCGAATGGTTCCCTCGCATCGTACCGCTTAACCGAAGTCATGATGGGAGGTATATCGCAGGGAATTCGTTCAAGTACGCCGAGTATATCGAATTCGCTCTCACACGTACCATCCCCATGAGGTATATGGTGAGGCAATTCACGTACAGTCAGGTATATCAAATGGCTTGTCCACACGTACCGATTACCCGCAAGAGCAAGACGTATATCGTGGAAGTCATGCCAAAGGGGGGAACCCATGTTGATTTACCCAACCAACTGCATACCCGCATATAGGTGTCAAACCTAGGACACCCACTTTAGATTACCGGTTTCAACCCAAAACTCTGCCAAAATTCCGGGTCGTCCTGTCGCCCAATTTTTACGCATTTTTAAAATGAGACGCTATCCATGAGCCTAATTACAAGTCCAAATCATAACTTTTCATATATTAAAAAACCCACTTTTCCAGGCTCGGGTCCCGTCCGGCATTGCATTAAGGAGAATTAAATACAAGTGAGAACATAATAATCATGCTGAGTTCCATGTCCAAAAACAGTTCTCCCTTCTTTACCAAAACTCTAAAAACATTTCTCCCTTCTTTATCAAAAATCCAAAAAAATATTTTCATCCCTTTTTCTCAAAAATAAATCCCATTCTACGTCTTCTCATGTCGATTGAAAGCCCTTGGCCTGGCTCCGGCTTCGGTCTTCATTCAATTCACCCCGGAGTTTCATCCATTCCTCTACTACTTCTTCCGAGTCCGAAATCCATTCAATTTCCATGGAGAATACAGATCAAGTACCAGTCATACAGTCGAATCTGACGACAATCCTAGCTCTGCTCGTGTCTAAGATTGACAACCTCCAAATTGAGGTCCGTGAGATGAAACGAAACCAGGTTCCGATTCCTCAAGAGACCGAGGCCCTATTCCCTCATGCTATGGGTCCACCCGAGCCTATCTGGGTTCCGAAAGAATATCAGCATGCTCCATGTGTCCCTCCTATCAATGGTCCCTGCCCACCCAACTTTCAATGACAAACATTGCCCAGCCTATGGCTAACCTGCCTATGATCGTTGATCCAAAGGAGGAAGAGTTGAATAAAGTTAAAGACTATCTCAAGATGCTCACCAAGAAGTTCGACCAAGTCAGGATCTCTGGGAATTACATGGACTACGCCCACATGTCTCCTTATCCTAAAGCGAGGTTGCCCGAGAAGTTTAAGATGCCAAATATCGAGAAGTTCAGAGGGTCATCTTCACAGTTACCATCATTCCATGACTCTACTAGGGGATTCTGAAGAAGTGATGGACCAATTGTTTCGACAAAGTTTTAAGGATAGTGCCCTCCGATGTTTTTTATCTCTTGGGGAATCCAGAATCCGTATTTGGGAGGATGTAGCCCGAGAATTCATATCGCAATATAAATACAACGAAGAGCTTGAGGTCACCCGTTGTGATTTAGAGCTGCTCAAATAGAATCTAGGGGAATCAGTCAGTAACTTCATAACCCGGTGGAGGGAGCAAGCAACTACCATAACCAATCGGCCATCTCAGTAAGAATAGGTCAACATTGTGAAGAAGAACTTCGTGCCCCATGTCCGGGCGACGATGGAAGGAAAATATTATCCCCACTTTCGAGATCTCAGAGAGGGTAGAGTAGAAATAGAGGAATGCCTCATTAAAATAGAGGTTGAACCGAAGAAGGTGTTCGGACAATTCACCCCTAGAAAGTACGACAAGTCTACCAGTGCTACAGTCTCAACCATAAACAACATCTCTCAACCAACCACATCATGGTCACGAGAAAGCTGCCCTGCCCATCCGAAGGGAATACACTGAGCTCCATGCTCCCCTCTTTAAAGTTTACCAATCCTTGTTAAGCCGAAACCTCATTAAACCCTTAGATCCACGTCCATTGCCAAATCCACTCCCAAGAAACTTCAAGATCGATACTCATTGCGCCTTTCACCAAACTGTCGGCTATACCACCGACCAATGATTTCACCTCCGAAACATAATCCAAGATCTCATTGATCGGGGTACCATCGCCCCACCAGCTAATCCTAAGCCAAACACTACTCACAACCCATTCCCAAATCATACCAATGCCCTCTTCTTAGAAGAAAACCCATATTTCTATCCATCAACTCAAATCACACCCATATACTCTCCTTAACCTCTTCAAAGTTTCCCATATTTCCTCCTACACCCTACTAGCCTCGCTGATCAGGCACTGTCACTCCTTACCAGAGCATGCATCATTATCACAGGCACTGTCACTCCGTACCCGTTCTGAAAATGGGAATATGGAATTGTCAGAGGTGTTAAACCAACTCCTAGAGTTCGGGATCAAATTGGCCTCGCAGATGGTCATCGATTGCCAGAGGTTCCGCACATTGTTCTTCGAAGCACGAAATGGGCCCGAGATTCAGATAAGTGGGTGCTACTAACCGAAGAAGTCAACCTAGATGATGTTGTCCAGATTATGGCAAAATTATTCGGGCAAACCAACAGCATTTGTAGTATCACCATGTTACTTGACACTTTGAAGAGACAAGGGCGCTTGGTCCCTTCGATCACACATATCCCCACAGAATGGGAGGACTTGTACGAAAAATCCATCGAAGTTGTGGAATGCATTGATTTTACATGTAAAGACATAATTTTTGCCACCGGATGGGGGCAAGAATTCGAAGATTCAAGTGAATAACAAGCTTTAGAAAGAACTGGCCCAGTAGCCGACATATGTGGGATGATATCATTTGAAGAACTTCTCGAAGAAATAAACAGGGTGGCAGAACAACCTGAGATTGATGAGGAAACGGGATTCATGTTCTTTCCCTCTTCAGTAAATCACATGACTAGATTAGGGAGACATTACTGGGTTCTAAGATCACTATCAGCAAATGACAAACGGTAGGGCATTGAAAACCTTCCTATGCCATAGATGACCATTGAGGAGAGCAAGATCATCGATCAATTGAAGAAAACTCAAGCTAACATCACTCTATGGGGGCTTTTCATGTCTTCCCAGCTGCACAGAAATGCTTTAATCAAATTGCTCACTGGACCCACAGTTCCTCCTTCTACCACACCACAAGAAGCGGTAAATCTGGTCGAATCCTTGACCTCTACCTGAATGCTATCATTTTCCGAAGAAGAAATCCCCAGAGTTGGGACAAATCACAATCATGCACTCAACATCGCCATCGAAGTTATGGGGAAGTTCGTGCCACTCTCCCTTGTCGATAACGGATCTGCCTTGAATGTTTGACCTCTGAGAACCTTCAAGTGTTTAAGCCTTAAAGAAAGCGACCTCGCTCCAACCTCCGTCGATGTACGTGCCTATGATAATACCCGCCGTGAGGTGATGGGATCTGTAAAAGTTATAATAGGTGTTGGCCCTATAAACCCTGTCGTTGAATTCCAAGCCATATACATCCCAACTTATTTCAACCTATTGCTCGAACGACCCTGGCTCCACAATATCAAGGGTGTGTCTTCCTCACTCCATCAGAAATTGACGTTCTTCACCGACGGGCGAGTCATCATCATTTTAGGCGATGACGAAAATCACTAGGGTGCAAGCACCGGCAGTCCAATTCTTGAGATACAACACGGGACAAATGATATGATCCTATTAGGATTCTGAGTTGAGCCACTCCTACTCCCGACAGGGGACGGTTTCAAAGAAAGGGTTTGTCCAAAATATGATCCTCATGGCAATGTCAATATGATTCAGGTATTCAAAAACATGCACTTCATGCCCGGACTAGGGCTAGGGTAAAGGAAGCAAGGGATACTTGAGCCCATCAAACTGAAGAAAGCTTTCCCTCTTTTTGTGGCTTGGGGTATCAACCATCAGAACAAGAGCTCAGAATGATCCACCAGTCTCGACCAAAGAGAAGATTAGACTACATCCCGAATATCTCAAGAGGCTCCTTGAATGGATGATTCATTAAAGAAGGCGAAGACTTCCCCTTTTACGATTTTCCAGAACCGTGGTACGACCACGCAGACAAGAAGATGAAGCCTTGAATGGAGATCTTTTTCCAAGATAGCTACCCATGGGCCGAAAGTTTCCAACACCGCGTACAATCGCTCATCAAAGATATAAAGGAGACTAAGGAAAGTGATTCAGAAGATTCCTTCAACTTACAAACACTGGGGTTGACCCTCTGCATGGTTCATTCAGGCACTACATCAATGGATCCATCCCATCTAATTAAAGTTACTAATACACCCCTCCTCAGCTGGCATGCTACGCCAGTTCTGCCTCTTGAAATCTCCCCTAACCCCAATGTTTACCATATTTCTTCTTCTATTGTCTATCCTTGTTAAAATGAAATCGAGACCTCTTTTGATAAGGTTCTCAATGCTGTTTTTCCTATCAATGAAAGAAACGAAGATTTTGAGTATCTTGCTGTGCCTTACATTAACTGCTTGGATTCTAATCAAACTTTTGATGATGATGATTTTGAAAATGAACAATTCTTAACTAATCTAAATAAGGTTAATAATAAACAACATAATTGCGTTCAAGTTAATGAAGAAGAGACTGTTGTTATTAATCTCAGTTCTAGTAGCCAACTGCGCGAGATTAGGATAGGGGACACCCTTGACAAGTATGAGCATGCACAAATCGAAGAATTGCTGAAGGAGTTCGTGGATGTCTTCACATGGTCCTATGATGATATGCCCGTTATTGATCCTAAAATAGCTCAGCATGAGATCCCCACTCTCCCAGATTACAAGCCGGTTAAATAAAAATTGAGAAAACTCTACACCGAATGGTCGCTCAAGGTCAAAGAATAGGTGGTCAAACAGTTGAACATGGGATTCATTCGTGTGATCGAATATCCCATATGACTAGCCAACATAGTATCTGTGCCGAAATCAGGAGGGAAGGTTTGAATGTGCCTAGACTACCAAGATTTAAACAAAGCTTCTCCAAAGGATAATTATCCGCTACCTAATATCGACATGATTGTGGACAACACAGCCAGTCATGATCTCAAGTCATTCATCGACTGGTGTGCCGGATACAACTAAATCAAGATGCACCATAACCACCAAGAAAAAACTGCATTCATCATCCCATGGGGAACCTTTTGCTACATCGTTATGCCATTTTGTCTCAAGAATGTTGGGGCTACCTACCAAAGGGCTGCCACAACCATCCTACACGATCTGATTCACAAGGAAGTTAAGGTTTATGTGGATGATATGATTATCAAGTCCAAAACTAGAGAAGGTCATCTTCCCGCTCTTCGAAAGTTCTTTGAACAACTGTGACGGTATCAGATGAGACTCAATCCACATAAATGTGTCTTCGGCGTTACAAAAGGAAAACTCTTGGGATTCATGGTCAGTGAGAAGGCGATAGAAGTAGATCCTGCAAAGCTGAAGTCCATACTTGAGATTCCACCACCCCGAACAGAGAAAGAAGTTCGAGGTTTTCTTGGGAAATTACAATATATCAATCGGCTCATCAGCCTGCCTTTACGATAATTATACAACATGACCTCTCCCTGGCTGTTCTCCACCTGGGGTATCGACATCATAGGAAAGGTTACGCCAAAGGCTTCAAATGGGCATGAGTTCATCCTTTTCTCCATTGATTACTTCACCAAATGGGTCGAAGCTGAATCATACGCAGTGTTAAACACCAAGAAAGTGGCAAATTTCCTCAAAAAGAATATTATCTGTCGATATGGGGTCCCGCACGAGCTAGTGTCAGATAATGGGTTGCATTTCGAAGCAGAAGTCACAAAAGTAGTCAACGAGTACGGGATTCAGAGACACAAATCTTCTCCCTACTGACCTCAAACCGATGGTGCAGTTGAAGCCGCCAACAAGAACCTCAAAGCTATCATCAGCAAGATGACCGAAAGTTGTAAGGATTGGGCCGACCGGATCCCGTTCGCCCTCTGGGGCTATCGAACCTCAATTCGAACCTCTACTGGGGATACCCCTTACTCCCTGGTCTATGGTATGGATGTAGTCCTATATGTGGAGCTGGAAATACCCTCGCTACGCGTCATGCTCGAAAGCAAAGTTAGCGAAGAAGACTAGTGCAAAAACTATCTTGATGAGCTAGCCCTCCTAGATGAAAGAAGATTAAAAGATCTTTACCACATACAGGGGTACCATCGCCAAATAGTGTGATCATTAAATAAGAGAGTCAAGGAACGCGGTGTCCGAGAGGGGGATTTATCCCTCAAGGAGATAATAGAACCCATTTGGGACCCCAGAGGGAAATTCAAGCTTGATCCACCGGTGCCACCATGGTCACTGACTTAGATGGGGAAGAGATGGCTCGTCCAGTCAACCTGGACCGTCTCAAGAAATTCTACCCTTAGTCCGAAATCTCGGCGCGCTATGACTCTTCTCATCCCCCTTCTATCTTATAAAAAATAAAAAATAAAAAAATCAGAGATACGTAGGCAGCTCATACACATCACATGAGTGCGGCCCTTTCTTTTTCACAAAATACCATTCTTTTCTTAATTCCGAGAAAGTGGGTTCATTCTAATAAATACTTGAACAAAAGGATTATGTATGCCTTAGAGATTAGTATAGATAATTCAAAATACAAAACTCATCAAAATGGACAGCTGGATGATCAGAAACTTGTTTATTTCATTAATAAGAAATTACAGTACGGATTACATAAGAAAAGGAACGGATAACTCCCTTGCCCCTACTACCATAAAAGCTAAATAAAATCCCCACATCTATTCCCTATTACACAAATAAACTCCCCAGGAGTCCTACCCACAGCTACCCGAGGAGCCTGCACCCTCATCATCCACATCCTGAGGTCCCCAAGTTTCCCATGCCTGAATAGAGTGCCGTAAACACTCCATGGAACGATGAGCCCGAACCATCTTTGAAAAGACTACAACACCCCCTTCCATGGTGTTAGATAAAATAAACCATCTTTCTCCAGTCTCCACTGCCAACATCTTGCTGACTACTTTCCTCTACAACCACTTCATATAATCTTTGGGTACATGCCAAACTTTCTCGACAGACTGGGAGGGACGGGTCAACGGACGCCGATTTTCCCACAGATATCCAAGCAACAGACGCAGGCGCTCAGTCAAATCTTCTACGGAAAAGAAATTTGAGATCCGAGGTGGCACGACCTGAGCCCAGCCAAATTGGAGTAGAATCCGCCAAGGGAAATAAAAAGAGGTCTGCCTGAGACCAACTAGTCGCACATATGAATACTCTCCTAGCCCCAGAATAAGCTACAACTCCCCCCACCAAGGCACTGACCAATACAGACCACGAGCCCCATGCTCCACAAGCCAATGCTCCCAATTCTCAACATACAGACCAGCACTGATGAAGTAGCATGAAAAGAAGTTGGGTATAGCTGACAAGGGATATTCTGGAGGGGTCGCTAAGCAAAATCTTTCCGACAACCACATGAACAGCATCATGGGGCTACCCTTCAAAAAGTCAGAACGACCTTCTCTCCAGGCATCCAGGCCATTCAGGGTCTTCGCCAGTATCACCGCCGTAGGATTGCGACGGTATGACATCCATGAAGTAATGGCTGCAAGTTGTGGGTCCACCTGCAGTTCTCCAGTCAGTAGCAACACTTTTGAAACCAGGCCCAGAGTAATGGCTCCAGCATATGCATCATCACCTACTTCCCGTAAATGCATGGACTGCAACACCACCGGGAGGGATATCATTCCTCCAGCAACCAATGATCTGGCTGCCAAAGGCGAAATATAAAGAAGCCCGGCCAACAAATCCCTGGGAGAATGAGAAAATTTAGGCAAAGCCACAGCAACACTGGGATTTACACCCAGAATGGCAGAAAATTCCTCGTAGGTAGGATAAAATTCCTCCAACTCAAAGCGGAATACGTGGTCTTCAGGGTACTAGAATTGTACCGCTGCCATCAGCACGTTCCACTCAATAAGCCAATTGCCCCACAAAGATACTCGATGCATGTTGAAAGCATCGTAGTCGACTGATATGCCCCAAGTGTGACCTTGGCTCAGAGACACCAACCTCGGTCGAGGTTGTAGTCGATGTTGGATAAGCCTTGGGTCTGTGAAATCAACCCTCGACATAGCAAGGTCGGCCTAGGCGGACACTACCACCAACCTCATCAAAGGGACACTGCATGTATCATAAGGGTCAGTGGCACTTCCGTTCAACTGGGTATAACAACCTCGGACAGGGGATGACCGAGGTAGCATGAAGCCATATGTCTACCAAGGTCAGCCTCATCAAGATATCAGTCGATGTTCCAGGCAGGTTACAGCTCAAACCTCGGCTCTAGCCGACCTCAATCTTATCTCGGCCTGACTTAAGCCGAGACCTTCATGGCCCATCTCGGTATCCCATGCAACTAGCCTTTATCAACCTCAGCTTATCCCAGGCCGAGGTCATGACCAAGCACGATGACCGAGCATCTATTAATATTTGGATAAAGACATGTGGACACAAGTCAGTTATAATAAATCATTCCCCACACGCGAGGAGAATATTTCATCATCATTCTCTACATGTGACAGTGACAGATGTCTTCTTCATATTAGCTAGATCACATACGCACATGCTCATTGCATGCATGGGGGGTACATTACACCCTCCAGGTACTATATATAGAGGTCATCCTCTACCTTGTAAAGGGGAAAAAATTAGCAACCCTAGCTGAAACTCTGTTCGAATACAAAGTAGAGAGAGAAAGCTTGAGAGATTGTTTATATGGCCATTACAGCCCTTACACATTGATACACGTCATACACTTGCACAGTGCACGTAGGCCTAATTGGCTGAACCACTTATACTCCAATGTGAATCTTCTTCTCCTCATCTCCTTCTACTATATATGTATACCTTCTATATGCCTTGTGCTACCATTGTTGACATTGAATTGAGCTTACAAACACCTTGAAGGGTGGTGCTGTATCCAGCATCATCATTTTGGCACCGTCTGTGGGAACGAGAAGCTATCTCTTCCTCTTCTTCAGCTTAACCTCACCA
Organism: Sambucus nigra; assembly: GCA_949130495.1. Classification (NCBI taxonomy): domain Eukaryota; kingdom Viridiplantae; phylum Streptophyta; class Magnoliopsida; order Dipsacales; family Adoxaceae; genus Sambucus; species Sambucus nigra. The sequence goes on along the minus strand of OX422207.1, from coordinate 387,382,005 downwards.
GAGACTCTGGTGGTGAACCAGGCACCACCCCTTGCGTGGAGTTGTTTCACCATTGAAAGAGGTCTTTAAAGGTATTAAGCTCACCTGATACTTAAGCTCTTTACTAAGCAACACATGGCACCAGAGTTACCGCTGCCTCTTCCGCCACCCGGAGCTGGGGGGCAAGTTCGAGTCAGGCGCCCCCCCAGTCTGAAATGGCGGAGGTAGCTGCAGCCTTGAGGTCTTTGGCTGCAACACAACAAGCTATGCAGGAAAAATTTGCACAGCTCAGCCAAACTATGATGAGGCCACCTGGAGTCTCACCGGATGTGATCACTCCAGCGGCTGTTCAGCCTCATCCTGACGCCAGGGGACCAACCCAGGCACCAATGAAGGACCAGCCTGCACCCCAGCGAAGAAGCGACGTTAATGACCCTAGGCGCTTACACCTGGGGAGGCAAGGAAACCCTTTCCCGGAGGACAAGTATGACGATCTAGAGGCAGAAGAGGCCCCAGAAGATTGTTGGGAGCCATATGAGGTTTTGAATAATTTGGTTCGTCCTCTTGAGTAGAGCCGATGATGTGCTGGACGAAGAGCTGAAGAGGCCCAATAGCGCGGATCAACTTTTGATCGATTGCGCAGAGGGTCATCCTTTGAGAGGTTAGGTCCAGTGAAAGACCTAAGACAGAGGTTATCCCGATCAAGAAGTGCTACCGGTTCGCAAAGAGGGGACAGACAAGGTCGGCCTGACCAAGGCTGACCCCATGAAAGAAGGGGCAGAGACGAGGAAGACCCTCCTAGGTCTATGGCGGAGCTACTGGAAACCGAGGGAAAAGTCAAGAATGCAGAAGAGGCAATGGCCGCCAAGTATGAGGATGAGAATCGTGGTAGTAGTGGGAAGTCCTAAAGAAAGAAAGATGGAAAGAATAGGTCGGGTGATGACAAGTTCGCTCACTATACTCCTCTAAATGTGAGCTGTGAGCACATTCTCAACGAGATCAAGAATGACAGGACTTTGAGATGGCCAGAGAAGCTGAAGGCCGCACCATATAAGAGGAACAAAAACTTGTGGTCTGAGTTCCTCCAGGACCATGGCCACGTTACAGACAAATGTTTCGCCTTGAAGGATGAGATTAAAAAGATGTTAAAATCTGGAAAGTTAAGGAAGTATGTGGATGGTAAGAGTCCTAAAGGGGGAAGAAATGACCCTAAGAAAAGGAGAAATGACAAATTCCATGAAAATGTCCCATCCAAAAGAGACAATGATTCAGAAGGTGATGATGAAGATGATCCGGATCTTTCGCCAAAAAATGATCACACCCCGGTGAAGAGGGTTGGTATGATCTCCTTTGGTGTTGACACCATATGCGGAGGTTTTATAGGAGGTGGCTCTGAAGTAGCTGACAGGAAGGCTCACGTGGAAGAGGCCAAGTCAGTGGCCAAGCTTGAAGTTGTAAATCTAACGTCTTCCGATACAATGCAGAAGAGAAAGAAGGTGGACATGGACACCCTCATAGTTGGGTTCTCCAGGCTCGACTTTAAAGGTATCTTAGCCCCCCATGATGACCCTTTGGTAATAACAACAAGGGTGCATGGGTGCGAGGTGCAGAGGATCCTCGTGGACGGGGGAAGCTTAGCAGATGTGATATTTTAGACTTGCTTCAAGAACTTATGTCTTAGCAGAGCTCGGCTGATACCCAATCATCATCCTTTGATGGGCTTCAGCGGTGAAAAGGTCCACCCATTGGGCATGTATGAGATGGACGTTCGGATGGGTGATGAGTGGCCTAAGAGGTTGACCCGGAATATAAATTTTTTTGTAATGGACGAGAACGTCTTCTTGGCCTACAACCTCATCATAGGAAGAGTGGCCCTTAAGGAGTTTGAAGCTGTACCGTCGACGGTCCATCAGATGCTAAAATTCCCGACCACTATGGGGTAGGGGAAGTACAAGGTGACCAGACCATAGTGCGAGAATTTTACTTCAACTCGGCCGAAGAGAGAGAGGCCTATAAGAGGACAACCACTACCTATAGCATTGATACATTGGACCCGAGGGATGAGACAAAGTTAAAGAAGGGAGAGGCTGCAGAAGAGGTAGAATCCATCGTCCTCAATGAGGACGAGCCGGAGAAAACCTTCCAGGTCGGCAAAGCCCTAAAGTCAAAAATCAAGTAAGAGCTGATAAACTTCCTCAGGAGGAGGTAGAGTGTCTTCTCTTGGAGTCACGCAGACATTCCAGGCATCAACCCTGAGGTCATGAATCACAAGCTCAACGTGGCTAAAGATGCCAGGCCTATTAAGCCGAGACGAAGAGTCTACTCCAGGGAGAAGTATGACGTCATCCGGCAAGAGGTCAAAAATTTGGAAGAGGCTAAATTTATAAGAGAAGTCATATATCCAGAGTGTTTATCGAATGCAGTCATAGTACCCAAGGCCATTGGGTAGTGGAGAATGTGTGTTGATTTCACTGACTTGGACAAGTCTTGTCCAAAAGACAACTATCCCTTGCCTCGAATAGATCAGATGGTGGATGCTATAGCAGTACATGAGCTCATGAGCTTCATGGACACGCACTCAGGCTATAACCAGATCTTTATGGATGCAGAAGACGCAGAGAAGACAGCCTTCATTACCGACAAAGGGACGTACTGTTATAAAGTGATGCCCTTCAGCCTGAAAAATGTAGGGGCAATATACATACGTCTTGTAAATAAGATGTTCGAAGAGAAAATAGGTAAGACTATGGAGGTGTATGTAGACGATATGCTAACGAAGAACTTGAAAGCTTGCACTCATGTGGCTGACCTCGAAAAGACCTTCGATATTATGGACTCATACATGATGAAACTTAACCCCGTGAAGTGTGTATTCGGGGTAGGAGCTGGGAAGTTCCTGGGATTCATTATCAATTAAAGAGGAATTAAAGCAAACTTTGAGAAAATCAAGGCATTGCTTGATATGAAGACACCGAGGAGTATCAAAGATGTAGAAAGACTCACGGGGAGAGTGGTTGCACTTAAAAGATTTATTTCCAGGGCAACAGACAAGTGTCTTCCATTCTTTAAAGTGCTTAAAAAGGCCTTCCAGTGGGATGAAGAGTGCAAAAAAGCTTTCAACCAGCTCAAGTCTTACTTGGGGTCTCCCTTATTGCTATCCCGGCCTGTAGCAGGAGAGAAATTATATGTGTATCTGGTAGTCTCCAAATCAGCCATCAGTGCAACCATAATACGGGAAGACGTTAGGATCCAAAGGCCTGTGTATTTCAAAAGTAAGGCCCTTCAAGGGTCTGAACAAAATTACCCTCGCATGGAAAATTTAGCTTACGCCCTGATACATGCTTCAAGGAAGATGAAGCCTTACTTCCAAGCCCACTCCATGGTTTTCCTCACCGACTCCCCACTAAGACAGGTTATACATAAACCTGAGAAGTTCGGGAGATTGATGACCTGGGAGATTGAGTTGGGGGAGTATGACCTTACCTACCAACCTAGGACAGCCATCAAAGGGAAAACCCTCGTAGAATTTGTTGCTGAGTTCACATGGGAAGAGGCTGAGGCAGAGAGTGACCTAGAGGGTGTTGAAAAGACAAACTATGGTATCTTTCTAGATCAAGAAGACACAGAACCAAACGTCTTCCGAGATCAAGGAGAGGTCGCATCCAATAGGGCCAGGACCAGAGTCGCGGAGAACGAGGACAATCGATACCTCTTCAAACAAGGAGTCATGTCAGAAGGGGCCTTCTCATCGGATATAGACATTTGGAGTCTCTTTGTTGATGGTTCCTCCTGTGACAGTGGAAGCGGTGCAGGGCTGATACTTTCAACTCCAGATGGTGCCAACATTGATTACACTTTGAGATTCAACTTCCAGGCTTCTAATAATGAGTCAAAGTATGAGGCCATGATAGCAGGTCTCTTATTGGTAAAGACTCTTGGTGTAAGGTGACTCCTACTCCACAGCGACTCAAGGTTAGTTGTCAATCAAGTATTAGGGGTCTATGAGGCCAAAGAAGAAAGGATGGACAAGTATTTGAAGAGGGTGAGAACGATGTTAGAATATTTTGAAGAGATAAAACTGAAGAGAGTACCTCAACAAAGTAATAACCACGCAGATGTGTTGGCAAGGTTGGCCTCGGCGATAAAGACAGAAGTCAGAAGGACAGTTCCGATCGAGATCTTGGGTAAGACGACCACCGAGGACGAAGAGGTATGTAACCCTTGTCACAATTCGAACCTAGGAGACTCGTGGATGGACCCCCTCATCAGATATATTAGAGGGGGAGAGCTACCTTAGTCCAAACTAGAGAGGAGGAAATTGAGATATAGGGCTGCCAAGTTCTCGATGATAGGAGACGTCTTGTACAAGAAGGGATTTCTATTACCTCTCCTCAGATGTGTGCATCCCACGGAAGTTCCTCGAGTCTTATAGGAAGTTCATGAGGGTTCTTGCTCTAGCCACATAGGGGGAAGACCCTTGGCCAAAAGAATCATCACACAGGGATACTGGTGGCCAACCTTGTCCAAAGACGTTGTAGCCTACGTAAAGAGGTGTGATAAATGTCAAATATCCGCCACTATTCCTCATCAAGCAAATCAACCTATGACGTCAATCACCTCTCCGTAGCCATTTGCAATATGGGGGATTAACTTAGTATGACCCCTACCAAGAGCTGCCAACAGATATCAATTCTTTATAGTTGTCATTGACTACTTCTCAAAGTGGGTGGAGGCAGAGCCGATGATAACAATCACAAAGCAGAAGACCTTCCAATTTATTTGGAGGAACATCATATGTAGATACAGCCTCCCAAACACTCTCATCTCAGACAATGGGACCCAGTTCAAGAACTCCTCTTTAGAAAAGTACTGCCTAAGAGTTGGGATAAAGCAGTTATTCTTATCTTCTGGCCGACCTCAGGAAAAAGATAAGACCGAGGTCACAAACAGGACAATTCTCGATGGAATCAAGAAGAGGTTAGAAGATGCGAAGGGAAGATGGACTGAAGAGGTCTACACTGTGTTATGGGCCTACAGAACCACGGCAAGGACTCCTACAGGAGAAACCCCGTCCATGATTGCACATGGCTCAGAGGCCGTCATACCAACAGAGGTGGGGCTCCCTACTCACAGGGTTCAGACCTATGACCCTGATAAAAATGAGGAAGAGAGGAGGCTAGACCTATACCTGATTAAAGAAAGAAGGGAAGACGCATAGGTCAGGCAAGCAGCCTACCAACAGAGGGCAGCAAAATTCTACAACCAGAGGTGAAGTCAAGACCCATCGTAGTGGGAGACTTAGTGCTAAAGAAGACCTTACAGAAAACAAACAAGCTTCACCCAAACTGTCACGATCCCTACAATGTGACAAAAGAGGTTGTGCCCGGCACTTACAGGCTAGAAAATCTGGAAGCGGAACCTTTTGCTAACCCATGGAATGCCGATGATCTAACGAAGTATTACATATGATGTTGCAAAGAGTTTTATGTAAATGTACCATCTTATTATGAAGAGGTTATTAATAAAGATCAGTTCCCATGACGATTCTTGCTACATTGTGCACTTATGTCAGAAATTATGAGGATAACATCTTAGGTGATGACCTCAGACCCTTATAACACCATTCAGTGGTGACAAGGTCTGAGGTCAGATGCCATATTAGGATGACCTTAGACCCTTAACATCATTAATTTGGTTATATTAATTGAGGTTAAGAAAGTAGGTGATGACCTCAGACCCTTATAACACCATTCAGTGGTGACAACGTCTGAGGTCAGACACCATAATGAGATGACCTCAGAACCTTAACATCATTAATTTGGTGAGATTAATTATGAGGATAACATCTTAGGTGATGACCTCAGACCCTTATAACACCATTCAGTGGTGAGGAGGTTTGAGGTCAGAAACCATAATGGGATGACCTCAGACCCTTAACATCATTAATTTGGCGAGATTAATTATGAGGATAACATCTTAGGTGATGACCTCAGACTCTTATAACATCACTCAGTGGTGACAAGGTCTGAGGTCAGACACCATAATGGGATGACCTCAGACCCTTAACATCATTAATTTGGTGAGATTAATTGAGGATAACATCTTAGGTGATGACCTCCGACCCTCATAACACTATTCAGTGGTGACGAGGTCTGAGGTCAGACACCATAATGGGATGACCTCCGAACCTTAACATCATTAATTTGGTGAGATTAATTATGAGGATAACATCTTAGGTGATGACCTCAGACCCTTATAACACCATTCAGTGGTGAGGAGGTTTGAGGTCAGACACCATAATGGGATGACCTCAGAACCTTAACATCATTAATTTGGTGAGATTAATTATGAGGATAACATCTTAGGTGATGACCTCAGACTCTTATAACATCACTCAGTGGTGACAAGGTCTGAGGTCAGACACCATAATGGGATGACCTCAGACCCTTAACATCATTAATTTGGTGAGATTAATTGAGGATAACATCTTAGGTGATGACCTCAGACCCTCATAACACCAATCAGTGGTGACGAGGTCTGAGGTCAGACACCATAATGGGATGACCTCAGACCCTTAACATCATTAATTTGGTGAGATTAATTATGAGGGTAACATCTTGGGTGATGACCTCAGACCCTTATAACACCATTCAGTGGTGACGAGGTCTGAGGTCAGACACCATATTAGGATGACCTCAGATTCTTAACATCATTAATTTGGTGAGATTAATTGAGGTTGACATCTTAGGTGATGACCTCAGACCGTTATAACACCATTCAGTGGTGATAAGGTCTGTGGTTAGACACCATATAAGGATGACCTTAGACCCTTAACATCATTAATTTGGTGAGACTAATTGAGGATAACATCTTAGGTGATGACCTCAGACCCTCATGACACCACAGTGGTGACAAGGTCTGAGCAAAGACTACTAAATTAGTGCATGCAGACACCATTACACAAGCTTCAGACCTAAAACATCACATGACAAACATTTAATAAAATGAAATAATCCTCCTTAGAGATCGCCATATTCAAAAAATAAGAGTCAACCATGTTCATTCATAGATTACAAAAATTCAGAGATTGCAAAATCCAGAGATTACAAAAGATCAAAAATTAAAAATATTCAAGGGTTACAAAGAAGCTTCACAATTTGAATTTAAGGGTTTGGGGGGGGAATGCTGGTGTCTTTAGCCTGGTCCTACTGGACGACATTGGTCACCTCAGAAATGTCTTACCTATGGTCAGCCCCTCCAACCTCTGTGCTGTCCAGCGTTGCAATCTCTGTAGGCACATCAACCTCTTCCTCAACCTCCTGAAGGGCCTGGGCAAGATGAGGATTAGCAAAGCCGAGGCCTATGAAATCAAAGGCTTTCAAACTGCCAGCCTCCTTCTCCTTGATAGCTGCCCACTTGGTAGTAGCTTTGATACCTCTCTCAAGGTACTCAAAGACGAAGCTCATAAATTCATCAGAGGCTTTGTATTCAGCCAATATCCCCTAAAAGGCGTCATCAAGGGCTTCCTTCACTACCGAGTTGACCTTCTGCTGCAGAACATCATCCTTGGCCTTCAGAGCCACAGCATGATCCTTCTTGAGCTGGGAGATCTCCTTCTCCAACCCCTTCACCTTCTTCTCAGGCTCACTCAGCTCAGACTTCAGGCGGTCAATTTCTTCGTTCAGAGTGCTTTGCACCTTCTCGGCCGCTTGACCATTCTAGATAAGGGGCAACTTCCTCAGAGTCCAATTGGAGAGGTGGTGTATAGCTGCCAAGCCCTGTAGATTATGTGATCATATATAAGTTGGAGATCAGATCAGAGGTTACACTTGGAAATTACAAAGAAATATGAGGTCATACCTGAATGGACATTTGGATGCCGAACTCAATCAGCAAGGGTGTATCCAGTGACCGGAAGAAATGCTTATCAGCCTTGGTCATAGTAGAGCCGAAGGCATCCAGGGCTTATAGACTGTGGTCGACGATGCTGTCGATAATCTTTAATTGCTATAAACGAGCAGTCGATGCGTCTACAGAAGAGATGGGGATGGCAGAATTTCCCCACTATTTCTTCTACCTCTGATCCTCAGGGGCATGTTCGGTAGGAGCCCTCTTCTTGGTGGCTTGAGGCTTCGAGGTTGGAGGTGCTGGAGTAAGGGCATTAAGTCCTGCCTTCTTCACCAGCCTTGTTAAACTCAGGGCTGCCATCTCCCAAAGCTCGTCTGAGATATTCTTCGAACGCTCTGCAAAATTAAAAGGTCTGAGTAAGAAGATCAGACATGAATAAACTCAGAGGTTCAACTTCAAATAAAAAATGCTTACCAAGCTCGGCAAGGGGACTTCCACCTAGACCTATCTCAGAGAGGTAGTGGGGGGTCATCAAGTGTTATAATTTAACGAGCAGACCATGCATCCACTGATCTTGAAGGGCTTTCACCTTCTGAAGGTTCTGCAGGGTCAGACCAGGGTCTGCCTTGGCAGACATAGTGACCTTACCCCATCTTAGGGGCATCCTCGGCTCTAGCAAGGATGAAGGAACACATGGACCAAATTCCCATGGCCCTGAAGTAAAGAAATATCGAGGCTTCTAGTTGTGTTTGGAAGTCTGAGTTATTTGGAGCATCTTTTTCGCAGGCTTCTAAGCTACAAAATGATAGTAGATCGAATGATTTTTGGCAGAGGAGGGGACATAGCAGCCAATAAAGACCTGAACTGGAAGGTCTGAGTAGTGGACAACCCTCTATAAGACTATGGCCCCTATTATGAACCTCCAAGCATTAGGGGACAGTTGGGAAGGGGCCAAATTAATGAAGGCAAGGATGGACCTAATGATGGGATGAATGGACAAACAAAACCCTAACTTGAACATCTGCTCGTACAAGCAGATCTCACCATCTCGACTATTGTAATCCCTCTCTTACCTTAGAGGTCTTCTAAGCTTTATGGAGGGGCTGATGGAGTATAGATATCTGAAGCAAAGAAGATCTACCTCAGTAACAGTACTCTCAATCTCGGCCACCTCAAAGACGTCGACATCACTTTCAGCATCATCATCATCGACATTATATTGCTCAACGTCGGTCGGAGTAGACGTTGATGGATTACTCAGGAACCTCTTAGCGAACTCAACCTCGGTGATGGTCGACAGAGGAATGGCGTCAAGAATGAGGGGAACAGCCACACTCGGCTCAACAATCTCAACCTTTGAGGAAGAGGTTCTTGAATTATTATGGGACGAGGCCCGGCTTAAGACCTCAGCTTGATCAGGGACCTGATCTTACCGAGTTATGTAGTCTATGGCCTCATGGAAGGAATCCATAGACATAGGGTCTGAGGTGGAAGATGCAGACTCGGACATCGGTACTGGCTCGATAGGGACCTCTGTTTGGTTAAATGGTTCCAATGGATCAGGGTATATCACCCTCAGGGGTGGTGGAAAGATGGGTCTAAGAGAAAATTCTTGTGACCTACGAGCCTCCTCCTCTGCTCTCTCTATTTGCCTAATTTTTTCTAAAGTCTTATCTCTAAGAGAAGGGAACTCCTCAAGAAGTTGGTATAGGGGTCTCAGCATCAGAGGCAGACACTACACTTAAGGAGCTTCTAAACGACAAATAAGATTGGCTAATGTAGTAAAGCAGTTTAAGGATCAAACTATAAAACCTAAGGCAAATATAGTTCGCCTGAAAGTATGGAGTTCTAGTCGAAAAACTCCAAGACTCGCTAAAAAACATAAAAGTAACGGAAAAAGCAAGGAAAAGGAAGGAAAAGGAAGGGGACAAGTTACCTAAAGATAAAAAGGCAAGGAAAAATGAGGAGGACGCGAGAAATCTACACCAAGGACTTTGAACCCAAGATTTTTAGAGAGAGAAGCTGCTGCAGAAATAAGATCACTCCAAGTAAGAGAAATGAGGAAGAAGGAGAGAAAGAGTGGGGTTTAAACCCATAAATATGGGGGCACATATCCCAAGGCCCATCATTGCCATGGGAGCCCCAATGGACGTCTAAAAACACGTACTTGCCAAGCAAGCCACACTTCAGCAACGGACAAGTGTCAAGTGAGCATTGGCACATGGGGGAAAGACCACTGAGGTGTAGAGATCCCCCAGTTATCTGCTCTCGCATGTAACTAGGGGTTGGGAGGTGATTGATATGCTCCAAGTGTGACCTAGGCTCAAAGGGACACTGCATGTATCATACGGGTCAGCGGCACTTCAGTTCAACTGGGTATGAAAACCTCGGCCAGGGGATGGCCGGGGTCGTATGAAGCCATACGTCTACCAAGGTCAGCCTCATCAAGATATCAGTCGATGTTCCAAGCAGGATACAGCTCAAACCTCGGCTCTAGATGACCTCAATCTCGTTTCGGCCTGACTGAAGCCGAGACCTTCATGGCCCATCTCGGTATCCCAGGCAACTAGACTTTATCAACCTCGGCTTATCCCAGGCCGAGGTCATGACTAAGCATGACAGTCGAGCATCTATTAATATTTGGATAAGTACACGTGGACACAAGTCAATTATAACAAATCATTCCCCACACGTGGGGAGACTATTTCATCATCATTCTCTACATGTGACAGTGACATATGTCTTCTTCATATTGGCTAGGTCACATACGCACATGCTCATTGCATGCATGGGGGGTACATTACACCCCCCAGGTACTATATATAGAGGTCATCCTCTACCTTGTAAAGAGGAAGAAATTAGCAACCCTAGCTGAAACTCTGTTTGAATACACAGTAGAGAGAGAAAGGTTGTATCTATGGCCATTCGAGCCCTTACACATTGATACACATCATACACTTGCACAGTTGATGTAGGCCTAATTGGATGAACCACTTATACTCCGCTGTGAATCTTCTTCTCCTCATCTCCTTCTACTATATATGTATACCTTTTATATGCCTTGTGCTTCCATTGTTGACATTGAATTGAGCTTACAAACACCTTGAAGGGTGGTGCTGTATCCAGCATCATCATCAACATTATAATAGCACATTGCTTCCAAGGCTTCGAGGTAATTGGCAAACTCAATGCTACCAGGGAGATCCATCTTGCAAGGATAAGAGATAATGGGCAAGTAGGTAAGAATGCAAAGGTGTGATGAAAGCACTCCACCCTTCCCCCTTTTTATACTTGAGAACCCTCACAAGAGACATAATCCCTGCAGAAATCGGAGGGAATCCTAACCCACAAGGTACCAAAGGATGAATAGGGTACCAATCAAAGCTTTGAATTGATGGGACTGGACTGAACTACCGATAGGAAGGTCAGGGTGCTTGCCGATTAACAGCCCCCATTTTTAGAAATTTCCCTTTTTTCTCTTTTGAAAACTCAATAAAAATAAATTGATATTCTCAACAGAATTTTAAAATCCCTATAATTCCCGATTTTTTAATCAAAAACTTTCCTTCAAAAAAATTCAAAAATATTCCTTTTTACGGTCTCAGCAACAAAGTAAAAAGGGCATGTGCAGGCATTCATTCATCATTAATAAAGGATAATAAAAAAACTCCATTGCATTGCATATATCTATTTTCTGTGTTACATCATTTTTGTAGGAAATAAAAAGAAAAAAGGCAAAAATAACGGGACTCAGCCCAAACCCACATTCTCTCTCTCCCTCTCTCAAGAGCTTCCACCCCTATGACGTTCTCTCTTCCCCCTACGGCGAGACTATGTGCCACCACTACCCGAGCTCGAGTCCTCTTCAAAATGAAGCAGATGGCACCAAGAAAGAAGGGATAGGAACTGCGTCCCGAATATGAGCAGTCGCCAAAGATATCTAGTCTCTGATGTCCCTTAGACAAGTGGTCGACACCCGGACTTACTGTAAGAACACATGTATGCACTTCTAATTGTGTGTAGTGTGATTCATTTTATACCTTCATGGATCATTGAAGAGGATTAGAGAGATAGGTTCTGAGGCTTTTTGGATTCTAGGATAGACAACCAATTTTGTCAATATTTCCAAATTAGTTGAGCACTTATACAATCTAGACTTAAGCAAGTCAAAGGTATAAGGTTCTTCAATCTGCCCCTTTGGAAATATGAGACAAAATCTCCTTTGAGTTAGCTTAAAACTCGTAGGGAACCAAAAAAATAAAAACTAGTCCTATACAAAAGATACTATCTACCCAATTCTTAGAAAGTCAAAAATTACATAACTCAACCATTTACAAATTTTTACACTAGAAACGGTAGACAATCAGTAGAAGAGATTCCTGCAAATATACACACTAAGATCAAGCAGTTTAGATGAAATGTGAACAAAATATTGAACTCATAAAACTCAAATTTCTCCCCCATTTTGTCTCAAATGGACAAAGGGTAAAACTTAAGGTTTTAAGAGTTTAATCAGCGCATACCATGCCTATAGAATTTCGCAAATACAGAAATCTATTATAGTCTAAAGGTTTAGTGAACATGTCTGCAAGTTGCAGATCAGTAGGCAGGTAATGAATTTCTAATTCCTTAGTTTCAACAAGTTCGCGAATAAAATGATGCCATATTTTAATATGTTTAGTTCGCGAGTGTTGAACCGGGTTTTTAGATATGTTAATGGCGCTTTGATTGTCACAATACAATTGTAATTGATCTTCTTTAATCCCATAATCACTTAAAATCTGTTTGATCCATAACAATTGAGCACAGCAACTTCCTGCTGCTATATATTCGGACTCAGCCGTAGATAAAGATGTGCAATTCTATTTTTTGCTACTCCAACCAACTAAATTATTGCCGACATAATAACAGGCACCTGATCTACTTTTACTATCATCAGTACACCCGGCCCAATCAGCATCAGTATAACTTATGATGGTGCTACAGGTATCCTTAGTATACCTAAGTCCAAGATTGAGAGTGCCTTTTATGTACTTTATTATACGTTTTACAAACAATAAATGGCTCTCTTTAGGGTTATTCTGGTAACGAGCACACAGACATACAGTATACATTATGTCTGGTCGTGAGGCAGTTAGATAGAGTAGGCTACCAATCATACTACGGTAAAGTGTGGAATCAACTGACTTACCATTTTCATCTTTGCTTAATTTAATGGTAGTACTCATAGGTGTTTTGGCAACCTTAGCATTCTCTAAGCCAAATTTCTTAACAAGGTCCAAGGCATACTTGGTTTGAGAAACAAATAGACCATCAGAATTCTGTTTCACTTGAAATCCTAAGAAAAGTTGTAGCTCCCCCATAAGGGACATATGAAATTCCTTATGCATAATAGCAGAAAAAGATTTAACTTCAGAGTTTGAAGTTGACCCAAAAATGATGTCGTCTACATAGACTTGGGCTATAATAATGTTTTTGTCAAAATGTTTGACAAAGAGAGTCTGGCCATTTCCTCCTCTCTTAAAACCCTTATCCAACAAGAAGTTGGAAAGGCGTTCATACCAAGCTCTAGGAGCTTGTTTTAACCCATACAGAGCCTTTTGTAGACAAAAGACATGATTAGGGTATTTAGGGTCAATGAACCCTTTGGGTTGTTCTACATACGTTTCTTCGGACAGGATTCCATTTAGGAAAGCATATTTTACGTCCATTTGATAAAGTGTGAATTTTAAGTAACACGCTATGGCGAAAAGAAGTCGAACAGATTCCAGACGAGTGATAGGGGCAAATGTCTCGCTGAAATCTATCCCTTCTATTTGAGAGTAGCCTTGAGCAACTAGTCTAGCTTTGTTTCTAAAAAATCACCCCATTTTCATCAGATTTGTTCTTAAAAATCCAACGCGTTCCAATAACATTTTTGTTTTGAGGCCGAGGTACAAGATACCAGACATCGTGAATGACGAATTGTAAAAGTCCTTCCTGCATAGAAGAAATCCAGTGTGTGTCATTCAATGCTTCATTAACATTTTTCGGTTCCACAAGGGAGACGAAACATGCATAATTAGCATAATTTCTTAACTGGGATATAGTACGAACTGGCTCATTAGGATTACCGACCACGTTGTCAATGGGATGATCTTTAGATACCCAGCCAGGTACTTCTGGACTCTCAATAGGTAATGAGTCATCTATTTCTAGTGAATCAGTTTTGAAATCATTTTCAGATTCAACCACAATAGGTGATTCAGGTATCTTATTTTTGACAATAGTGTCACTTACAATTACATTTATCGATTCCATAAGGGCCTTAGTACGCAGATTGTATATAAGATAAGCACGACTGTTTGGGGAGTATCCTAAGAAGATGGCTTTATCACCACGAGTCTCGAATTTAGACAGATGTTCTCTGTCTTTACAGACATAACACTGACTTCCGAAGGTTCTTAGGTATTTTATATTTGTCTTCTTACTGTACCATAACTCATAAGGGGTTTGTTTAGAGTTTTTCCTAAGATAGACCCTATTAGTGATGTGACAGGCAGTTCTAATGGATTCTACCCAGAAGTATTTAGGTAGGGATTTGGCATGCAACATGACACGTGCCATCTCTTGAAGAGTTCGGTTTTTCCTTTCAGCAATGCCATTCTGCTGAGGAGTTTTAGGGGCACTAAATTCATGTTTGTAACCATTGTAGTCACAATATTCAACTATTCTTGTGTCTATGAACTCTCCCCCTCTATCACTACGAATTCGATTGACTTATGTGTCCTTCTCATTTTCAATTCTTAGAAGAATTTTCAAAAAATTCTGAAACGTGTCAGATTTATGTTTTAAGAAGGCAACCCAAGTGAATCGTGTGAAATCATCAACCATGACAAGGATATAACTGTGTCCACAAAGACTAACAGTTCTAGAAGGACCAATAAGGTCCATATGGATGAGATCTAAAGGTCTAGAGGTGAGTATGTCTTTAACCTTTTTATGCGAAGTCTTAACTATTTTTCCTTCCTGGCAATGACCACAGACAACACTTGAAATAGGTTTAATTTTAGGAATTCCTCTAACTATCTCTTGACTAGACAATCTTCCAAGGATATCATAACTTAAGTGACCCATACGATTATGCCAGATTTCATTGTCATCCATTCTGACAATGTTACAGGTTTCAGAACTAGTCTTGACAGTATAACAATTGTCAGGTGTTCTAAATCCTGTAATAATGCATTCACCTTTATCATTTAGAATTTTACAATTGTTCTTTGAAAAGGTGACAGTATGGTCAAAGTCACAAAATTGTGATATACTTAGGAGGTTGGCTTTAAGGCCTTTAACTAATAGAACATTTTCGAGAACATGCATTCCTTCTTATTTTAGGGTTCCTTTACCTATGATCTGGGATGAAACACCATCACCAAAAACAACTTTCCCACCAGCAAATCTGGTTTTGTTTAAAAGTTTGGTTTCATCTCCTATCATATGTTTGGAACATCCTGAATCTAAATACCAACCAGATGAAGTGTGTTCATCTTTTAAAGCAGTGATGACAATGTTACACTTCATTTGGGGTAAAAGATCCTCTTTTCTAACCCAAATAGCTCCAGTTTTAATTTTGCGAAAGTTTGCCCTCATTTGATAAAATTTTCCAGAGACAGATTTTTGTCGAAAAACATTTGGAGCAGCAAACTCATTATTGTGAAAAATTTAAGCTTTTGGTTTAGGAAAGTTTCTGGGAGCCTTTCTCTTAAATGAACTCTTAGTTTTGGTCTTTCTATTTCTGTAGTTAGAGTTCTTATCAGGTTGTCTTGGAAGGACATAATGGTTACGATTTTGCCTAGAATAGTTAAAGTTCCTGTAGACAGAAGTGTTGTACACAGGGGTGTTTAGATGCCTAGCATAACAACATTCAAAGGAGTGACCATAAATGTCACAGTATGAGCAATATTGATTGCTTGAGGGATGAATTTCCTCAGGAAAACTTCTAAAGATAGGTTTGACAGCATTCTGTTCAGAAGTGTTATTCCTAGGAGGGATGGTCTTATAGGTAGAATCAGCCTTTCTGATCAAAGGACAGACGTATTTAGTCTTAAGTGCAGTGTCAGCCTTAGAATTACTAGACTCTCCAATGTTTTTCTGTTGTTGCTTTTGATCAAATTCCTTTTTAATCAAATGAAAGTCTGGACATGTTTCAATTGGTCTTTTGCCCCCAGACACAAACTTAATAGGTTCAAGTTTAGTAGTTTGTGGTTTGTTCTTAGGGCAAAATCCAATACCGGTTCTATCATCAGAATTGGTCTTGGAGTCAACAACAAAGTCAGTAAAACAATTTGAATTGTTTTCAAACTTAGAAAACTTTTTGAAAACAGTAGCTGTCTTTGTTTTTGCTTCCTCCAATTCTAATAATGTTCCCTTATATTTCATTTCCAGGATTTCATTAGTTTTAGTCAACTCTTTTAATTTTTGATCAAAAGTTTCAATTTCAGATTGATGAGACAGACACTGGTTAGTGTACTCTTCAACATTCAACTTTACTATAAGACTTAGATCATCTAATTTCTTAGTCAGGTCTCTAACAGTCTTCTCCAATCTAGTGCCTTTTTTAAGAGTTTTAGCATAAAAGGTATGGATATCAGGGAGGTCATCTGTGTCTGAGTCGCTAAGTGAGGTGTGTGTAGTGACCCCTAACGATTCAGTTTTAGTACTCACGCACCCATTTGCATCGTCGTTATCGAGATCACTTTGACTCACACACATGGAACTAGAACTAGCAATATTTTCAGACAATAAAGCATCTAGGCCAATCAAAGCAGTATTCACACAAGCAGAAGTAGGAGCATCATTATCATACACTTGTGTATCATCATTGTAAATGATCTTAGCATAAAAAGACATGCAAGGGTCAAGTACATTAGATGACTCAAGTTCCTCTTCATCAGAGTCACTTGAATCATTCCAAGTTTTACAGACATTGGCTCTATTGTGTGTGTTGGCTTTATTCAGATTAACTCTACAATCATGAGCAATGTGACCTAGTTTACCATATCTAAAACATTCAATATTTTTAAGGTCTTTAGTGGGTCTGGAATTGTTGTCCTTAGGATGTTTGTCAAGACCTCTCTCATGAGGTTTGGGATTAGACAGAGTAGGATAATTAGGCTTGCCTTGTTTAGTTGCCTATTTGTTTCGAAATTTGACAATTTTCCTAAATTGTTTAGACATCAAGGCAATTTGATTATCTAGTTTGTCTATATCACACTCCTCATCAGAGTCAGAGTTGGTCAAATTAGACTCAAGTTTGGGTATCTTAGAGGCAAAACTCAAGTTAGAGTTAGGTTGTTTTCTTTGAGAATGATTCAATTGTTTCTTAAAGTCTAATTCCATTTCCACAGTCCTAAGTTTGCTACTGAGTAACTCAGGGGTAAGGTTTTGATCATTCATTTCCTCAATAGCATACCTCTTACTGTCAAAATTTTGTGGTAATGACCTTAGGATTTTAGAAACAATTTCATTTCTATCATAAGTAATACCATTAGCATGCAACTTAGTGACTATATCAGTCAAATTCATGTAAAAATCATCAAAAGACTCAGAATCAGACATGATCAAAGAGTTGTACTGCTGGATAAGCATTTGAGTTTTAACAAAGAAACTTATGTACGAGAGTAATTGAGAATGTGTAATCAGTTTTTAAAACTAAGGCAGTTTCAAAAATTCAGCACACTTAAAGAATGAGATGAGTAGATGAAGATAATCAACACACAGTTTTTAACGTGGTAAAACCTCTCCCAACAGAGGAAACATCCATGGTGACTTCTAAGTCACAAAAGTAAAAATCCACTAATAACAAAAATTAGTTACAAACAATACAACATGCAAGCACACAAATCAACCTATTCTAAGTTTAGGAATATACCCCACTTGGTGTCCTTCTAACTTCTCATAGATCTGATTTGTTGTTGATGTTTCTTCAGTTTGCTAACTTCCTTTGCTTTATATTCCTTATGTCGACTCAATGATCTCAGATCTTAAACACAACACTTTCAATGTAGTAGTGTGTTAAGTGTTTGTGTAGTGATTCCTATTCACATGCATGAACTCACACACACTTAGATTTACAAACAGTCCTAGTAAATTACATATAAAGACTATATGCAGTGATTTTAGTTTATTTCTTTCTCACAGAACTCGAACCTTTTTTAACCTTTAAATATAACCCAGATTCCACGGAGATCTTGCTTCAGAAATCGGTCAAGACCTTAATCAATCTTTTTTTTGAAAATATTTATGACATTGAAAACCCTCCAAGTGCAAATCCAACTAGGTCAGAGTTAAGTTTCGTAAGAAGAAACCAGAAAACATTTTCAAAACCAAATCAGTAAAGATTTTCTTGAAACAAGTAGAAAATATGCAGATCTAGTGAAAATGTAACATGCAGAGTGTAGATATAAAGTTTCTATGAAAAAGAAATAAGATCTTCACATGAATGTTTGAGTTGTGTACAAGATCAAAGATAATGAGGTTACAGCTTCAATAAACAACGAACTACTCTCTCTCAAACACTCAAGGATGTGTTTGGGGTGAAATACAAACGAAGGTTTGTTTCTGAGTTGAAGTGTTTAAGGGTTAGGGTTTGGTTTTGGGCTAACTATTTCCCTTTCTCTCTCTTCTCTCTATTCTTTTCTCTCTTCTATCACTTCTCTCTTCTCTCTTATTTTTTTCTCTCAGAAAGACGAATGCCCAAAAGTCTTCTAAGGCTGAGAAGAGGAGGGTATATATAGGGCTGAGGGAAGCTTCTGGACGTTCGAGGGAAATCAAGGGCTGTGATCAAGTCTTGCAAGGTTTGACTTGATCATAAGGTTATAAAATAGCAGTGGTTTAAAATGATTCTGATTGGATCATATGGATAGCACCGGGATTAACCAAGAACACATGCAGACCCTTGATTAGGAATGATCCAACGATCATCAAACATCCATCCAGCCCTCTCACATAACAAACACAAATACATTCACCCGGAGGACGACAAGTGTTGGCCTGTGAGTGGCTCTCACACGCGCGTCAAAATAATTACAAAACATCACCCTGAAGTCTCTAGCGCTTTGAGTTCCTACCCAACCAAACATTTTAATGAAAATAGAAGTTTCCAAAATAGAATATTAACCCCACAAATTATATATTCCCATTTTATTAATAAAAACCTTTATTTAAAAAAATGTTTAAAAATGATTAAAAGGTTTAAAAATTATTTAAAAATTCCCAAAAAATTATTAAAGCTCCAATTCAAGGGGAATTAAACACACACTCAATTTTAAGCAATATGAACACATGCATGCTCTTCTAATTGTGTGTAGTGTGATTCATTTTATACCTTCATGGATCATTGAAGAGGATTAGAGAGATAGGTTCTGAGGCTTTTTGGATTTTAGGGTAGACAACCAATTTTGTCAATATTTCCAAATTAGTTGAGCACTTATACAATGTAGACTTAAGCAAGTCAAAGGTATAAGGTGCTTCAAACATGACCTTAGAAACCAACATCTTCCACATAGCCCAACATACGGGGGGAAAAGATGATCTTCACGCGGTGAGCTTCATAGATGAGATAGTAGAGGAGTACTTTGAGGAGAATTATTATGGTGACGCCTTAGTGTCTTGTTTAGTGTCAAAACACGAGAGTGAGGGGACGTACACCGACTTCGAGAGGGTGGTTGAGGAGTTGAGAGAGTTACTCGATGAGAGAGCATCAGACGAGGACGTGAGAGATGTAAATTGGGTTTCTAAATTTGAGGAGTTACCTCTGAGGGATACACGCATGGTTCCCTCCAGCGATAAATTTACAACCCTTGAATTAAAGAAACTTCCCTCCCTTATTAAATATGCATACCTAGGAGAGGATGAGACATTTCCTGTTGTTGTCTCCTCTAGCCTAGACGAAGAGCAGGAGGGTAAACTGTTGAAAATTCTGAGAAAGAACCAAAGTGCTTTTGGTTGGTGCATTGCTAATTTGAAGGGGATAAGTCCTTTGATTTGCACTCATAAGATCCATCTCGAAGAGGACGTCAAGCCCTCAAGATACATGCAAAGAAGGATAAATCCCAATATGAAAGAAGTTGTAAGAACCAAAATTATCAAGTTATTGGATGCTGAGATTATCTACCCAATATCGAATAGCAAGTGGGTGAGTCCTATTCAAGTCATCCTAAATAATTCGGGCATGACAGTGATTGAAAATGCTAAGGGAGAGCTAGTTCCCCAACGTACCACCACCGGTTGGCGCGTTTGCATTGATTACCGGAAACTCAATGCGGGAACTCGAAAAGACCATTTCCCCTTACCATTTATTGATCAAATGCTTGAGCGAGTAGCGGGCCACCCTTACTATTGCTTCCTTGATGGTTATTCCGGATATAACCAGATTGAGGTAGATGTACTTGATCAGGAGAAAATGACTTTCACTTGCCCTTTTGGTACGTTTCGCTACAAAAGTATGCCATTTGGCTTGTGTAATGCACCCGTAACCTTTCAAAGGTGCATGCTGAGTCTATTTAGCGACATGGTCGAGAGAGGACTCGAAGTGTTCATGGATGGTTTCAGCATTTTTGGCACCTCTTTCGACCTTTGTCTAGAAAAATTGGAATAAGTACTTACCCGGTGTGTGGAAAAGAACTTAGTGCTGAATTGGGAGAAATGTCATTTCATGGTCACCGAGGGAATAGTTCTTAGCCACATAGTATCATCCAAGGGAATATAAGTTGATAGGGCAAAAATAGATGTCATAGATGATCTTCCCCCACGAAAATCGCTCAAGGACGTGCGCTCTTTCTTGGGCCACGCGGGGTTTCATCGAAGGTTCATTAAGGACTTTAGCGCCATCACTAGACCCTTAAGAAACCTACTCATGAAGGACACCCCATTCGAGTGGATGAAAGCATGCCAAAGCTCTTTTGAAAAATTGAAAACCATGCTTTTGTCCGCTCCCATCATGTAAGTTCAGAATTGGTCTTTACCGTCCGAACTTTTGTGTGATGCTAGTGATTATAAGATAGGGGCTATTTTGGGCCAAAGAAAAGATAAGCAGGCTCATGTCATCTACTACTCTAGTCAGACTCTTATCGGACCACAATTCAACTACTCTACCACGGAGAAGGAGTTGCTAGCGGTAGTCTTTTCCCTTGATAAATTTCGGTCATACCTTATCGATTCTCCCATTACTTGCTTCACCGACCACGTGGCTTTGAAATACCTACTTGCAAAGAAAAATGCAAACTCGCGCCTCATAAGGTGGATCCTACTCCTACAAGAGTTTAATCTCTCCATTAAAGATAAGAAAGGAGTAGAAAATGTCATTGCAGATCACTTATCACGGCTTTCGTCCGACGTACATAGTGATCCCTTACCCATAGACGAATACTTTTCGGATGAGCAACTTTTTGCTACCTCTTTTTTTCCTGGTTTGCGGATATAGTGAACTACCTTGTCATAGGAGTCGTCCCTTCCGACTGGACGCCGCAAGATAAGAAGATTTTTATCACTTGATCGCGCATGTTTTTCTATGACGGTCCTTTCCTTTTAAATATTGTGCTGACCAAATCATCTGACGATGTGTACCAGATGACGAGATCCTGAAAGTCATCCAGTTTTGTCATTCGAAAGTTTGTGGATGCCACTTTTCGACAAAAAAAATGGCCGCTAAAATTCTGCAATGTGGCCTCTATTGGCCCATAATATTTTGAAATGTGAACGCTGCGTGTAAATCTTGAAATAGGTGCCAACGGATGGGGGCCATTACCCGACGAGACATGACGCCTCTTACCCCCATACTCATCATGGAGATCTTCGACTGTTAGGGTATTGACTTCATGGGTCCTTTCCCCCCGTTCTTTGGTTTCCTATACATCCTTGTCGCGGTAGACTACATTTCTAAATGGGTGGAAGCTATATCTACCAAGACAAATGACAACAAAGTGGTGATAAAGTTCCTACAGGAACACATACTTTCCCACTTCGGTGATTTGAAAGCGATAATTAGTGATAATGGCACGCGCTTTTGCAATAGGCCATTCGCGAAGCTCATGAGAAAGTATGGCGTCGTTCACAAGGTCTTGATGACTTATTGCCCACAAACGAATGGGCAGGCCGAACTAGCGAATCGGTAAATCAAGGACATTCTTGAAAAGACCGTCAATCCTACCCGGAAAGATTGTTCACTTAGATTGAACGATTCGCTATGGGCCTATTGCACCGCATATAAAAATCCACTCGGCATGTCCCCTTTCTGCTTTGTATATAGAAAACCTTGCCATCTTCCCGTGGAGTTAGAACACAAAGCGTATTGGGCAATTAAGGAGTTAAACTATGCCATGGATAAGGCCGGTGAAGCTCGCAAGATTCTAATAAATGATTTAGAAGAGATATGCAATGATGCATATGAGAATGCAAAAATTTCCAAAGAAAGGATGAAACTCGCTCACGATAGCATCATTCGACACAAAGAGTTTCTTCCCGAGCAAAAAGTGCTTCTTTATAACTCTCGGCTTCATCTCTTTCCGGGCAGTTGCGGTCATGATGGTCTGGACCGTTCATTGTGAAAAATGTTTTCCCTCACGGAGTTGTTGAGTTAGATGATTTCAAAGGGGGAAATACATTCAAAGTAAACGGACAACGCCTAAAGCCATATATAGAGGCGTGTGTGGAAGAAGTCGATACCGTTTGGTTGTCGGACCCCGTTTATGGGGTAGAGTGAGCTGCTACAGTGAGATCGTCGCACCCCCGACGGGTATGGGGTGAATTCTTGTGTATAATAGTTAGGCTTCATTAGATTAGGGTGAGTCCGTAGGTAAGTTACGTAAGGATAGGGGTTAGATCACACATTCCAACACGTTATTCATGAGGGCATCGAGGATTTCAAGTGGGAGAATAAGTGCAAGAGTCTAGAAAAGTGGGAGAATATGATTCCTGAGCTACAGACTGAAATGATAGGTTCTGTCACAGATGGAACCGAACCGAATCCCTCAGCCGGATCGATTCGGTTAGGAAAAATCGAAAATTAAAAAATCTCCAGAACCGAACCGAATCGCCCCTAAACCGGATCGGTTCGGTTCCTGTGATTTTTCATCTTCCCGAGAACCCTATTCAACCCCCCAATCCCTTCTCTTCCCCCCATTAACCCCCTTTTCCCTCCAACACATTCACCCCCTTTTCCCTCCAAATTTCCCCACCTACACCCTTCCCCACCACCTATATATACCCTATCATCCCTCCTTTTTCCCTCACACCTCCAACTCTCTCTCTCTTTACAAAACCTAATCCTACCCCTACTAAGTTTAAGATTTCCCAATGGCCAATCCCGCACTCCCGCCAAAATATCTGTCAACCGAAGTTCTGCCCAACGGAAATGGGCAATACCGCTCGCATATGGAGCGAGTATGGTGTGACCGCTTTTTTAGTTTTTCCCTTCAATTGAAAATTGAGCGGGTGGTCAACTGGGACGAGCTCCCCCACCCCATCACAACCCTTTTTTGCTGGTAAGGGTGGCAGAAATACTTTCACGAGCCTCATCCAGTCGTATGGGCAAACGAAGTCCGGACTTTCTATGGCACTCTCGTCCGCATGGACGACTTTGCATGCCAATCCTTTGTTGACGACCGCCCTATTCCATTCACCCTAGACATCCTCGCATGCAAGCTTTCCAAAAAAGGCATTCCCCACCCGGACGTATACGACTACCCAGTCAATGCCCCCACCATTCCCAAACAACAGTGCATCGACCGCCTGGCGCCCGGTGACAATTGGGAAGGTGTACTTTCCCGGTGGGTCATCTCAATGACAAAGCACGCATCACGTTCCATATCGTGTGTGCCAATCTACTTCAAACTTCCAACTTCCAATGACTCGGCGAGGTGCCCTCGCCAAGCGACCCTTGTGTACTACCTATTCGACCCCGATTTCACCCTCCACATGGACAGGATGCTCTACGCGGATATAATTTTCGCAGTTTGGGAGCACAAAGGTGCGGTTCCCCTCCCATATGCCCGCCTTATCACGTCCTTCTTAGCCGACGCTGGTATCCAGCCACCCAAAGCTTTCCCCCGTCTCCCGAAACCCATTGGAAAGATATCCCGCACGAGGAGTGCCCAAAAAAGGGCTGCCAATCGAGAAGCCCGAGAGGCGATCAATTTAGAGGAGGAGGAAGAAATTATGGTCAAAGAACCGGCGGCGGAAGACGTTGAAATGGAAGGGGCTGTAGAGGGAGAATACAATGAAGATGATGACTCGGATTTTGAGCCCCCAAGTGCTAATTTCCATAACCGGCTGGCAGCGATGGAATCCCGTTTGGATGGGTTCATCACCCAATACAACCAAGACCAAGAGGCTTATCAGAGAGACACAAGGATGATGCACCAACTCCAAGCCCACCTCTATGAGCTCAACTTTGGCAGTCCTCCACCATCTTTCTTTTATGACCCTTATGACCCGCGCGCACCTGGGTCCTCCCATCCGCCCCCACAATAAAGCCCAATGATTATTCCTGTTGTGTTTGTTATTGCTTGTATTTCACATGGTTGTTTACTTAGTGTTTCTTGTGTATTTTTCCCTTATCCTATGTAACACAGTTGTTCTTTCTTTCTATAAAAGTTGCATTTCTGTTTTATTTGCTTGTTTTATTCTTCCTCACTTTTAATTCTCTTTGAGTTAGATTTTAGTCCTTTTTGCTTGAGGATAATGCAAAAGTCTAAGTTAGGGGGGGGGTGACAAGTGCGTATTTCTAAAACTTCACAAATCTTCAAAAATGCCTAGAAATTTCCAAAAAAATCATAAAATTTTGAAAAACCCAAAAATATTTTTGTTCAAAATAAATAAAAATTGGAATTCAAAGTTTTCAAAAATATCATTAAAAGTCGGTTTAAAGTCTCAAGTTGTAAAAATTCAACATACACAAAGCCAAAATTGACCAAATATGGAAATTGAGCGAAAATTGACGACTTAACGAATAAGTGTAGAGATTAACAAACCCAGTGAGATTCGAGCCTCTCACTTTTTGCGAGTTTTTTAAATCAATCCAAGTTAATTGTTAACTCAAAGTTATTTTCAGCATCTTAAAAAGTCATCGAGGATCTCAATCCTTCATTTTGATCGGCTATGAAAAATGTGTGTGATATTTCTTTGAAAAACGTGACAAATTTGATCTCAAAACTTAAATTCATCTAGAAAACGCATATGGTAACTCAATTGGTATTTTGGACAATGAATTAGTCCCTCGTTTGTCACCCAAAAATATTGGCCATAAAAAGACGTGAAAAATCACCCATTTTGCAACCCAATTGAGCCAAATAGATTTTCCCTTTCGTTAGATAACCCGAAAAACCCAAATAGCCCGGAATTGTGAAAAATGGAAAAATTCAGAATTTCAATCCAAAAAGTGCATATAAAGGGGCAAGAAAAAAATAGATATGCTCAACAAAAATAGCAATAAAAGAAAATAAGTGAAAAATATAAAAATATAGAAAAAGAAGAAAAAATGAGCAATAGCCCGGAAAAAGCACAAATGGACATCATAAATGACTTTTCCAATTCCAGTCCTTCCTACTATTTTCATTTTACCCCATATACCTTAAAACCCAAAAAAAAGTCCTAACCGAGTCTAAATTGCGAAATTGGCTACCGCGTGGAGATCTAATACACCAAAAGATAATAAAAGAGATTGAATGCACGAAAAAGAGGCAAGGTTCCCATTTTTAAAACCGTATTCCGTTGATGAGATCCTATCACTATTAAATTTCCATTTTTCTACTTGTATGCGTGACTTTGCGTCCATTAATTTACTCTTTATATCACGCATACCGAGAGATTTTCCACAATTTGAGTGATTCGTTTGAGAGAGTATCCCGTGAGAAGTTGACATCAAAACGAATTTTCGGATAAGTAATGTAATGATCAATCGGTAGAAATTGGCGGTTAAATTTCTAGCTTCGCACACACGCACTATGATTTGAGACGTATAAATATGACTTGATGATGACAATTTTCTGGGAAAGTTTGAATTGTACAATATTTAAGTATTTTGAATTTTTCCTTGAGTCGAATTTTGTGGGTATATTCATTGCAAACCCTTACGAGACACAACTCGTCCTACTAGGGTAACCGAGGGGTTTAAAGGCTTGTTGCATATGCTAAATGCAATCGTGTACCCGTAAAAGAGGTATCCTATCCCTTTTTACGAGCTAGACCTTATTATGATTCTTTTACATTGCTCGGGATGATCAACGTTCTAAGTTAGGGGGTTTGATTAGGCATAAATTCTTCCCATTAATCCCCGTAATTTAGAAGGTTTTATCATTGTGCACAATGTAATTCAAGTGGTTTAAATCATATCTTTGATAATGGAAAATTTCTAATGAGTACGTCGAGTTTCGTGTGTTCGGTGTCTAAACCAAGTTCCATACAAAAAGCTCTAAGGAAACACAAGAAAGCAAGGTTTTTATGAAGACTGACAGAAGGGAACTGAACCCTAGGGAGAAATAATGAACCGAATCCCTCATGGGCAAAGTTTCTGAAAGGAAAGGAAAAACGAACCGAACCGAATCAAAGGAAAAACGAACCGAATCCACCTTGGATGAACTTCCTGTGAAGGGACGAAAAGATGGAACTGAACCGAAGCTGGCAAATAATGAACTAATCCCATGTTCGAAGAGTTTTCTGTAAAGGCTACAAAAAGATGGAACCGAACCGAACTAGTTACTCAGATCGGTTCTGTTGTCAAATTTTCGTATGTATCCACTTATAAAAACAGAGTCGTAGTTGGTTCAAACTCTAGTTTTTCATAGTTAATAAATAGTAAACTCTTCCCAAACGTGGGGGAGCTTCTAATTCCTGAAGGAAGCTTTGTAATTCATTTAGAAGGAGAAGAACAACAAACCCTAGTTATTTTTAAGTTGCAATTCAATTACAAGTATTCCAATTTCTGTTTCAATCTTAGTTCTAGTTGTTTGTTCACTTATAATCTCAGCTTTCTTCATCTTCATTACTCAATAAAAATGTTTGCCTTCCTTCATATCATGTTGTTTTCAAATTTTCATATGTTTGGCAAAATTTTCAAGGTCGGGATGCATGAACCCAACCTGATGTGATAGTTGTATGTACATAAAATTAATCCTCTAAATTTAAAGGTTTGATTATGACCGTATTACATAAAAATACGACAATTATAGATCTTTAGATCTCGTTTGCTTCCGAGTAACTGGGATGCTTTAGAGTATAATTCGAGTGTAACTAGTGAAATACCGATTTACTCGTCCTCAGATTAAGTATGATGCGGGCTTGAACCTCATATACTTAATGCTTGGGAGTACTAAATTCTGGGTCTAATTCATCATTTAAATTTACAATTAGTTTTATATCATCAATACACTAAGGTTGGGGGATTGTGTTCCTGTCCTATTTTTCTCATCATATAGTTTAAAGTTTTAAATTTGTATTCATCAGTATTTTAGGTAATTTAGTATAATTGCACCTTTTCATAATTTCATAATTGCATCTAGTGTAATCATTCCACGAACCAAATCAATTTTCTTTTCCTTTAGAGTCAGAATTAGGATTTCCTTGTCTATCCAACGTCGTCAAAATTTCATTGCCCTATTTCCCTGTGGATACAATCCCGACTTACTGAGTTTATTACTAACACGACAGGCTTGCACTTAAGCCTAGAGTGAGAGCACATTAGAGACACTTTCGGAGTCGCATCAAACAAGAACTAAGTATTTTATTTAATTCCATTAACTCGTTGATTGTTTTTATTCATCATTAATATCAGTTGCGGGACTCTCGCTTAAAGTCTTACATCATTTGGTTGCGGTACTCCCGCTAGTTCTACACCGTACCCATTCCCCTCATGATGGTGAGTCTGCCTGGTTCACTGTCAGTTCTGCACATACTCGTGAGGTTCCACGCATGACAAATCACCATATCCCGTTAGCATGGTGAACTATCAGTCCACATATATTCATGACGCTCCACACACCCACGTCGATATATTCAGTCGACCCGTTCAACTGTCAGCCCTGCACATACTCGTGTTGCCAATATATTTTAATATTCATCTATAATATTAGGCATTAATTCTCGATTTATCCATTTTTCTCACTTATCTCAAATTGACCCAACCTTTTTATCGACATTAAATCCTCGAAACACCCTTAGTCCCATACCATAACGTCTCCAAGACACCAATATTTCCTCGCCTATCATGTAAGAAAAAAATAGCCTAACCAACACCACTTAGCCTCACCCCTAGGTTTACCAATCCAAGGAACAACGTAAAAATCATCCCCACCCCAGAATATTTATTCGTAAATAGTCACCACAATCTAGTCCCATACCTAGAAAGCGATAACTATCCAAAGGTCTACTAACTAGTCCCAAACCTAAAAAGCAACCTAAATAAAGGTGAGTGCCCTATCTAATTCATAACCTCGTCGTCCCCATGGTGTCAAGCATAATAAAACAAATAAGCTGCATAAAGCAAAATTTCCATTCATCACACTAATTTTACCAATTTAATTCACCCACCATTAATTAATCAATTAATGTCCGTTAAATCATAATATTAATTAAATAACACTTTCTCATCAAATTATTCAATTTATAATCACATGCATGTATAGAATTTATACAACAAGAATTTTCTACTATGCGACATCCACAAAATTTCCATTATTTAACATCATAGGAATTATTAAATGACATTCCTACGTAAGAATCCACATGTGAACACCTTAATGTCTAGGTACCCAAAACTCTACCCTAACATGCAAGGTTTTGAGTCTTTATTCTTATTATAAACTTTTATAAAAATAGTTAAGAATTATCTTCCTTTTTCCCTAATTAATATTTATAGATTGCTTTACGAAAATATATGTATTTAGTGTGTAGACAATAATTAATTCGCATAATAGTAAGCGAAATCAATAGAGGTAACAATGCCTGAGATTAGTTTGAAGAAATATGATTATGAAGATGTGTTCCTTGCAAAAAGATGACAAAGTTTCGTTCTTGGATGAACTTGAGGAAACCCGATTTGAACCTTCAAAATTTGGGCTGAATATTTCTTTTAAATAGGGCTAGGGTTTTGTAGATGGAAGGAGATGAAAGTAGAGGAGGCTACTGATTTTTTAGAAGTCTAAAATATGTTTTAAAAGTCATAAACTCGTCAGTTTATGTTTATATACCAAAAAGTGTTAGTCCTAATCAAACACAAATACTCGAAAATTCCTTACGGATGATCGGACCATCGAAATTGGCTGAACTTTTAGTATGTCGTAGCTGACGGTGAGACAAAGTTGCTGTAAAAATTCAGCTTGATTCGGTTGGATTTTTATTTTTTATCCTGCTTAGGTCAGATCCTCCCTCGATTTTTATACTTAAGAGGGGAGTTTAATATGGGTAATTACCGAATTTTTGTACGTGTTTGACTTGAGCAACTTCGGTTGCGCCTACATATCTGTCTTAATCGAAATCAAAGTCAGCGTAGTTCGCGGGTTCGTACAATTCGCCAGAAAACTCATTATGGTGGAACTCGAGAGGTGAAAGGTGGAGAAACTCATCTCAAAACTCTTTTCTAAAACTCTCTCTAAAAGCACATAAGACAAGAAATCATTCTTCTCTACCAAGAAGATCTCTCATTTAAACGTATGGGGGTGATGCATATTTATAGCTAAAACTAACACAAGTGGGTCGCCACATGTCAAATAACCCGTGGTGACACATGTCCTATTTTAAGTGGCATGTGTCCCATAACATATGTCAAACTCTCAACACTAGAATATTGTCTAGTTAATGCATAAATAATATACAAATATGCATGATATGTTAGACGCGCATAATAATACCTCAGTCGCATAAACACAAGAACTTTTGTCAATATTATTCATCTCTAATCTCATTTAATAATTTAATGAGAGGATCATTATAAACACCCCATTCCATTACCCCCAACTCTCCTTAGGTCCCTAGTACCTCCCTTCATCGCCACAAACCCAGGTCATGTCCCGAGTACTGACCTAGAAGCAACCGGGAACTCCCCGGCTCAGTTTGACCAAAAATTCAAACTCTTCATCTCGACTGAGACTCAATGAATCCTCTAAGGGCACTGAATACCCTTTCCAACGGTCAATCTTGTGCGCGATTATGACATACCATGCGGACGAAAGATCCGTTTGCGTCTGAAACTTGACCTAGAGGCCACCGGGCGCTCTTGGGCTCTTTTTGACCTAAGTCAACTCTTCAGCTCAACCGAGGATGAATGAATCTTTAAAGGGAACTGAATTCCCTTTCCAACGGTCCATCCCATGTGCAATTTCAACTTACCATGCGAACTAACGATCCATTTGACTCCAAGAGGTCACCGATCGCTTCTAGGGCTCGGTTGACCAAAGTCAACTCCCTAAACTGGGTCAAACTCTTTGGAATGTCAAAGTACATCTCCTAACCTTTCAAACGGTCTACCCCGTGCATGATTTGGACTTACCATGCGGACGAACGATCCGTTTGCATCCGAACGGTTCCCCGTCCAATGGACTAACAAATGCTTCCGAGCCATATTTGACCCAAAGTCAACTCCTGAACCCAGAAGCGGTCCAAAGGAATTTTGAAGGTATCTAAATTACCTTTCCAACGGTCTACCCCATGAACGATTCTGACCAACAGTTTGCCTCCGGCAGCCGATTTCCTGAAAAGGCCTAAAACACACTGCCAAATGGCAGGTTCCAGACCCTGCCTATCGGCAGGTACCGATAGGCAAGATCAGGTCTATGCCGATCGGCAGTGACCTGAGCCTATAAAAGGAGGCCTTCACCTCATTTTCAAGGGGAGCCCAGATCTGATAAAATTCACTCTTAACGAATCCCAAAAACCTCTCTCGAAGGAAGCGTGATTTCAACTTCCAAATCCCTTTTTTACTTCCATTTTCCATCATCCTTTTCCTCAAACTTGGTGAATTAGCCACTCTCCATCATCATCCAAGTGCAAGGGCTGCTATCCAACATTCAAAATCAAGCTCAAGATCTTCAAGAAGGTCCAACTTTCTCAAACTCTCTCTTAAATTCTCTTAAATTCGCAATAACTTGGTTTATTACTTAACACTTTTTATTATCTCATCTCACACATCCTAATATATTCTTTATTTAGTATTATTTCACATCTCTTATTTTCATATAAATAAAAAACCCAAAAAATAAGAAAAAGAGGTTTTGCTCATAAATTCCAAATATGGATTCTCATACTTTTCTCACACTTTTCTCACAACTAAAATACTGTTCCTACACACTCACACACACGCCCACAAATAAGAGATCCCCCATTGGATTTATGAGATAAACCCCAATCCTCGTTTTGTATGCGAACAATGTGGACTTTGATGCCTTTATAGGCTACGTAGCCGTCTCAGGGTAAAACCCGAGACTCGAGTCCTTTTCTCACTTTTTCTCTTATCTTCCTATCTTCTCTAAAGCTAATTTTCTTATATTCTATACACTTGAAACGTATTACTCCATATGCGTTATCGTTCCATTATAAAGACCAACGTAGGGGTAATCGGGTAAATCTTATTTTTCTAATACTATTCTTATATATTCGTATGGATGACTCGCTTTATCTTTTCCTTGATACAAGTCGAGGATTCCTACCTCCATTACATATATACACATGCACACATATCACGGGGGGGAATATAAAGAAAATAGAAAATATCCATGAGAGACCGAAAGGGAGGAATGGGTGCCTAACACCTTCCCATTTTGTAACGAAGCCTCCGAACCGTTCTCTAATCATTTTGGTTTTGCGTGCACCAGTATGTCTTTAGATGCCATCCTTCGGGATGGCTTCCCCTTTTTATTTTATCTATTTTGAGTAAAATAGACTGGCGACTCTGAATCTCTCTACATTTTTACACCTTATCTCAAATGACGCCGGTTGAAACGCTCCTGAGAGGGATGCGCGGGACCTGAAGGATCCTCTCCCCTTCATGCACCCGCCCGTGTGGCGAGGATCGGGGATGGCCATAGTGGCGACTCTGCTGGGAAATTTCTGTATTTTGAGGGCTTAACTCTATTTGCATGGATGTTATATTTGTTTGTGTTTCCCTCCATATCTGCATCTTCCCCCTTTTTTCATGTGTATCCCACACTTATGCCTCTGTTCACACACTTGTAGAAAATTCTCCATGTACACTTCACACCACATGCACCTAGGATCACATATATCTGCATGTTGCACGCATCACCTATCCATACTTGGTGTACCTTGGGTACACGAACTTTGCTCCCTAGTTCACATAATCAAGAAAGGCATTCTGATCAAAAGATACTAATAAGAGAATCACGCATGATTCACACAACATCACCAAAGAGCATTGTTATTGACCAAATTTTACCCAGTAACTGGAGGGTCACTTCGTGATGGGCACTATTCCGGCAGGTCGCAGTTAGCCTAAGCGATATAACTCTCACCTTCCATTGGCCAAGTACCTTCGACGTATATCGAATGGTTCCCTCGCATCGTACCGCTTGACTGAAGTCATGATGGGAGGTATATCGCAGGGAATTCGTTCAAGTACGCCGAGTATATCGAATTCGCTCTCACACGTACCATCCCCATGAGGTATATGGTGAGGCAATTCACGTATAGTCAGGTATATCAAATGGCTTGTCCACACGTACCGATTGCCCGCAAGAGAAAGACGTATATCGTGGAAGTCATGCCAAAGGGGGGAACCCATGTTGATTTACCCAACCAACTGCATACCCGCATATAGGTGTCAAACCTAGGACACCCACTTTAGATTACCGGTTTCAACCCAAAACTCTGCCAAAATTCCGGGTCGTCCTGTCGCCCAATTTTTGCGCATTTTTAAAATGAGACGCTATCCATGAGCCTAATTACAAGTCCAAATCATAACTTTTCATATATTAAAAACCCACTTTTCCAGGCTCGGGTCCCGTCCGGCATTGCATTAAGGAGAATTAAATACAAGTGAGAACATAATAATCATGCTGAGTTCCATCTCCAAAAACAGTTCTCCCTTCTTTACCAAAAATCTAAAAACATTTCTCCCTTCTTTATCAAAAATCCAAAAAAATATTTTCATCCCTTTTTCTCAAAAATAAATCCCATTCTACGTCTTCTCATGTCGATTGAAAGCCCTTGGCCTGGCTCCCTATTGGCTTCGGTCTTAATTCAAATCACCCCGGAGTTTCATCCATTCCTCTACTACTTCTTCCGAGTCCGAAATCCATTCAATTTCCATGGAGAATACAGATCAAGTACCAGTCATACAGTCGAATCTGACGACAATCCTAGCTCTGCTCGTGTCTAAGATTGACAACCTCCAAATTGAGGTCCGTGAGATGAAACGAAACCAGGTTCCAATTCCTCAAGAGACCGAGGCCCTATTCCCTCATGCTATGGGTCCACCCGAGCCTATCTGGGTTCCAGAAGAATATCAGCATGCTCCATGTGTCCCTCCTATCAATGGGCCCTGCCCACCCAACTTTCAATGACAAATATTGCCCAGCCTATGGCTAACCTGCCTATGATCGTTGATCCAAAGGAGGAAGAGTTGAATAAAGTTAAATACTATCTCAAGATGCTCACCAAGAAGTTCGACCAAGTCAGGATCTCTGGGAATTACATGGACTACGCCCACATGTCTCCTTATCCTAAAGCGAGGTTGCCCGAGAAGTTTAAGATGCCAAATATCGAGAAGTTCGGAGGGAATAGACCCTCGATTGTTCATCTTCACAGTTACCATCATTCCATGACTCTACTAGGGGCTTCTGAAGAAGTGATGGACCAATTGTTTCAACAAAGTTTTAAGGATAGTGCCCTCCGATGGTTTTTATCTCTTGGGGAATCCAGAATCCGTAGCTGGGAGGATGTAGCCCGAGAATTCATATCGCAATATAAATACAACGAAGAGCTTGAGGTCACCGGTTGTGATTTAGAGCTTCTCAAATAGAATCTAGGGGAATCAGTCAGTAACTTCATAACTCGGTGGAGGGAGCAAGCAACTACCATGACCAATCGGCCATCTCAGTAAGAATAGGTCAACATTGTGAAGAAGAACTTCGTGCCCCATGTCCGGGCGACGATGGAAGGACAATATTATCCCCACTTTCGAGATCTCAGAGAGGGTAGAGTAGAAATAGAGGAATGCCTCGTTAAAATAGAGGTTGAACCGAAGAAGGTGTTCGGACAATTCACCCCTAGAAAGTATGACAAGTCTGCCAGTGCTACAGTCTCAACCATCAACAACATCTCTCAACCAACCACATCATGGTCACGAGAAAGCTGCCCTGCCCATCCGAAGGGAATACACTGAGCTCCATGCTCCCCTCTTTAAATTTTACCAATCCTTGTTAAGACGAAACCTTATTAAACCCTTAGATCCACGTCCATTGCCAAATCCACTCCCAAGAAACTTCAAGATCGATACTCATTGCGCCTTTCACCAAACTGTCGGCTATACCACCGACCAATGATTTCACCTCCGAAACATAATCCAAGATCTCATTGATCGGGGTACCATCGCCCCACCAACTAATCCTAAGCCAAACATTACTCACAACCCACTCCCAAATCATACCAATGCCCTCTTCTTAGAAGAAAACCCATATTTCTATCCATCAACTCAAATCACACCCATATACTCTCCTCAACCTCTTCAAAGTTTCCCATATTTCCTCCTACACCCTACTAGCCTCGCTGATCAGGCACTGTCACTCCTTACCAGAGCATGCATCATTATCACAGGCACTGTCACTCCGTACCCGTTCTGAAAATGGGAATATGGAATTGTCAGAGGTGTTAAACCAACTCCTAGAGTTCGGGATCAAATTGGCCTCGCAGATGGTCATCGATTGCCAGAGGTTCCGCACATTATTCTTCGAACCACGAAATGGGCCCAAGATTCAGATAAGTGGGTGCTACTAACCGACGAAGTCAACCTAGATGATGTTGTCCAGATTATGGCAAAATTATTCGGGCAAACCAACAGCATTTATTGAATCACCGTGTTACTTGACACTTTGAAGAGACAAGGGCGCTTGGTCCCTTCGATCACACATATCCCCACAGAATGGGAGGACTTGTACGAAAAATCCATCGAAGTTATGGAATGCATTGACTTTACATGGAAAGACATAATTTTTGCCACCGGATGGGGGCAAGAATTCGAAGATTCAAGTGAATAACAAGCTTTAGAAAGAACTGGCCCAGTAGCCGACATATGTGGGATGATATCATTTGAAGAACTTCTCGAAGAAATAAACAGGGTGGCAGAACAACCAGAGATTGATGAGGAAACGGGATTCATGTTCTTTCCCTCTTCAGTAAATCACATGACTAGATCAGGGAGACATTACCGGGTTCTAAGATCACTATCAGCAAATGACAAACGGTAGGGCATTGAAAACCTTCCTATGCCATAGATGACCATTGAGGAGAGCAAGATCATCGATCAATTTAAGAAAACTCAAGCTAACATCACTCTATGGGGGCTTTTCATGTCTTACCAGCTGCACAAAAATGCTTTAATCAAATTGCTCACTGGACCCACAGTTCCTCCTTCTACCACACCACAAGAAGCGGTAAATCTGGTCGAATCCTTGACCTCTACCTGAATGCTATCATTTTCTGAAGAAGAAATCCCTAGAGTTGGGACAAATCACAATCATGCACTCAACATCGCCATCGAAGTTATGGGGAAGTTCGTGCCACTCTCCCTTGTCGATAATGGATCTGCCTTGAATGTTTGACCTCTGAGAACCTTCAAGTGTTTAAGCCTTAAAGAAAGCGACCTCGCTCCAACCTCCATCGATGTACGTGCCTATGATAATACCCGCCGTGAGGTTATGGGATCTGTAAAAGTTATAATAGGTGTTGGCCCTATAAACCCTGTCGTTGAATTCCAAGCCATAGACATCCCAACTTATTTCAACCTATTGCTCGGACGACCCTGGCTCCACAATATCAAGGGTGTGTCTTCCTCACTCCATCAGAAATTGACGTTCTTCGCCGACGGGCGAGTCATCATCATTTTAGGCGATGACGAAAATCACTAGGGTGCAAGCACCGGCAGTCCAATTCTTGAGATACAACACGGGACAAATGATATGATCCTATTAGGATTCTGAGTTGAGCCACTCCTACTCCCGACAGGGGACGGTTTCAAAGAAAGGGTTTGTCCAGAATATGATCCTCATGGCAATATCAATATGATTCAGATATTCAAAAACATGCACTTCATGCCCGGACTAGGGCTAGGGTAAAGGAAGCAAGGGATACTTGAGCCCATCAAACTGAAGAAAGCTTTCCCTCTTTTTGTGGCTTGGAGTATCAACCATCAGAACAAGAGCTCAGAATGATCCACCAGTCTCGACCAAAGAGAAGATTAGACTACATCCCGAATATCTCAAAAGGCTCCTTGAATGGATGATTCATTAAAGAAGGCGAAGACTTCCCCTTTTACGATTTTCCAGAACCGTGGTACGACCACGCAGACAAGAAGATGAAGCCTAGAATGGAGATATTTTTCCAAGATAGCTACCCATGGGCCGAAAGTTTCCAACACCGCGTACAATCGCTCATCAAAGATATAAAGGAGACTAAGGAAAGTGATTCAGAAGATTCCTTCAACTTACAAACATTGGGGATGACCCTCTTCATGGTTCATTCAGGCACTACATCAATGGATCCATCCCATCTGATTAAAGTTACTAATACACCCCTCCTCAGTTGGCATGCTACCCCAGTTCTGCCTCTTGAAATCTCCCCTAACCCCAATGTTTACCATATTTCTTCTTCTATTGTCTATCCTTGTTAAAATGAAATCGAGACCTCTTTTGATAAGGTTCTCAATGTTGTTTTTCCTATCAATGAAAGAAACGAAGATTTTGAGTATCTTGCTGTGCCTTACATTAACTGCTTGGATTCTAATCAAACTTTTGATGATGATGATTTTGAAAATGAACAATTCTTAACTAATCTAAATAAGGTTAATAATAAACAACATAATTGCGTTCAAGTTAATGAAGAAGAGACTGTTGTTATTAATCTCAGTTCTAGTAGCCAACTGCGCGAGATTAGGATAGGGGACACCCTTGACAAGTATGAGCATGCACAAATCGAAGAATTGCTGAAGGAGTTCGTGGATGTCTTCACATGGTCCTATGATGATATGCCCGGTATTGATCCTGAAATAGCTCAGCATGAGATCCCCACTCTCCCAGATTACAAGCCGGTTAAATAAAAATTGAGAAAACTCTACACCGAATGGTCGCTCAAGGTCAAAGAATAGGTGGTCAAACAGTTGAACATGGGATTCATTCGTGTGATCGAATATCCCATATGACTAGCCAACATAGTATCTGTGCCAAAATCAGAAGGGAAGGTTTGAATGTGCCTAGACTATCAAGATTTAAACAAAGCTTCTCCAAAGGATAATTATTCGCTACCTAATATCGACATGATTGTGGACAACACAGCCAGTCATGATCTCAAGTCATTCATCGACTGGTGTGCCGGATACAACCAAATCAAGATGCACCAGAACCACCAAGAAAAAACTGCATTCATCATCCCATGGGGAACCTTTTGCTACATCGTTATGCCATTTGGTCTCAAGAATGTTGGGGCTACCTACCAAAGGGCTGCCACAATCATCCTACACGATCTGATTCACAAGGAAGTTAAGGTTTATGTGGATGATATGATTATCAAGTCCAAAACTAGAGAAAGTCATCTTCCCGCTCTTCGAAAGTTCTTTGAACAACTGTGACGGTATCAGATGAGACTCAATCCACATAAATGTGTCTTTGGCGTTACAAAGGGAAAACTCTTGGGATTCATGGTCAGTGAGAAGGCGATAGAAGTAGATCCTGCAAAGCTGAAGTCCATACTTGAGATTCCACCACCCCGAACAGAGAAAGAAGTTCGAGGTTTTCTCGGGAAATTACAATATATCAACCGGCTCATCAGCCTGCCTTTACGATAATTATACAACATGACCTCTCCCTGGCTGTTCTCCACCTGGGGTATCGACATCATAGGAAAGGTTACGCCAAAGGCTTCAAACGGGCATGAGTTCATCCTTTTCTCCATTGATTACTTCACCAAATGGGTCGAAGCTGAATCATACGCAGTGTTAAACACCAAGAAAGTGGCAAATCCTCAAAAAGAATATTATCTATCGATATGGGGTCCCGCACGAGCTAGTGTCAGATAATGGGTTGCATTTCGAAGCAGAAGTCACAAAAGTAGTCAACGAGTACGGGATTCAGAGACACAAATCTTCTCCCTACTGACCTCAAACCGATGGTGCAGTTGAAGCCGCCAACAAGAACCTCAAAGCTATCATCAGCAAGATGACCGAAAGTTGTAAGGATTGGGCCGACCGGATCCCGTTCGCCCTCTGGGGCTATCGAACCTCAATTCGAACCTCTACTGGGGATACCCCTTACTCCCTGGTTTATGGTATGGATGTAGTCCTATATGTGGAGCTGGAAATACCCTCGCTACGCGTCATGCTCGAAAGTAAAGTTAGCGAAGAAGACTGGTGCAATAACTATCTTGATGAGCTAGCCCTCCTAGATGAAAGAAGATTAAAAGATCTTTACCACATACAGGGGTACCATCGCCAAATAGTGTGATCATTAAATAAGAGAGTCAAGGAACGCGGTGTCCGAGAGGGGGATTTATCCCTCAAGGAGATAATAGAATCCATTTGGGACCCCAGAGGGAAATTCAAGCTTGATCCACCGGTGCCACCATGCTCACTGACTTAGATGGGGAAGAGATGGCTCGTCCAGTCAACCTGGACCGTCTCAAGAAATTCTACCCTTAGTCCGAAATCTCGGCGCGCTATGACTCTTCTCATCCCCCTTCTATTCTTATAAAAAATAAAAAATAAAAAAAACAGAGATACGTAGGCAGCTCATACACATCACATGAGTGCGGCCCTTTCTTTTTCACAAAAT
This sequence comes from Sambucus nigra, assembly GCA_949130495.1. Classification (NCBI taxonomy): domain Eukaryota; kingdom Viridiplantae; phylum Streptophyta; class Magnoliopsida; order Dipsacales; family Adoxaceae; genus Sambucus; species Sambucus nigra. Next base: position 387,343,156 of record OX422207.1, on the reverse strand, counting down.
ACCATTCTTTTCTTAATTCCGAGAACGATGGTTTATTCTAATAAATACTTGAACAAAAGGATTATGTATGCCTTAGAGATTAGTATAGATAATTCAAAATACAAAACTCATCAAAATGGACAGCTGGATGATCAGAAACTTGTTTATTTCATTAATAAGAAATTACAGTACGGATTACATAAGAAAAGGAACGGATAACTCCCTTGCCCCTACTACTATAAAAGCTAAATAAAATCCCCACATCTATTCCCTATTACACAAATAAACTCACCAGGAGTCCTACCCACAGCTACCCGAGGAGCCTGCACCCTCATCATCCACCTCCTGAGGTCCCCAAGTTTCCCATGCCTGAATAGAGTGCCGTAAACACTCCATGGAACGATGAGCCCGAACCATCTTTGAAAAGACTACAACACCCCCTTCCATGGTGTTAGATAAAATAAACCATCTTTCTCCAGTCTCCACTGCCAACATCTTGCTGACTACTTTCCTCTACAACCACTTCATATAATCTTTGGGTACATGCCAAACTTTCTCGACAGACTGGGAGGGACGGGTCAACGGACGCCGATTTTCCCACAGATATCCAAGCAAGAGACGCAGGTGCTCAGTCAAATCTTCTACCGAAAAAAAATTTGAGATCCGAGGTGGCACGACCTGAGCCCAGCCAAATTGGAGTAGAATCCGCCAAGGGAAATAAAAAGAGGTCTGCCTGAGACCAACCAGTCGCACATATGAATACTCTCCTAGCCCCAGAATAAGCTACAACTCCCCCCACCAAGGCACTGACCAATACAGACCACGAGCCCCATGCTCCACAAGCCAATGCTCCCAGTTCTTAACATACAGACCAGCACTGATGAAGTAGCATGAAAAGAAGTTGGGTATAGCTGACAAGGGATATTCTGGAGGGGTCGCTAAGCAAAATATTTCGGACAACCACATGAACAGCATCATGGGGCTACCCTTCAAAAAGTCAGAACGACCTTCTCTCCAGGCATCCAGGCCATTCAGGGTCTTCGCCAGTATCACCGTCGTAGGATTGCGACGGTATGACATCCATGAAGTAATGGCTGCAAGTTGTGGGTCCACCTGCAGTTCTCCAGTCAGTAGCAACACTTTTGAAACCAGGACCAGAGTAATGGCTCCAGCTTATGCATCATCACCTACTTCCCGTAAATGCATGGACTGCAACACCACCGGGAGGGATATCATTCCTCCAGCAACCAATGATCTGGCTGCCAAAGGCGAAATATAAAGAAGCCCGGCCAACAAATCCCTGGGAGAATGAGAAAATTTAGGCAAAGCCACAGCAACACTGGGATTTACACCCAGAATGGCAGAAAATTCCTCGTAGGTAGGATAAAATTCCTCCAACTCAAAGCGGAATACGTGGTCTTCAGGGTACCAGAATTGTACCGCTGCCATCAGCACGTTCCACTCAATAAGCCAATTGCCCCACAAAGATACTCGATGCATGTTGAAAGCATCGTAGTTGACTGATATGCCCCAAGTGTGACCTTGGCTCAGAGACACCAACCTCGGTCGAGGTTGTAGTCGATGTTGGATAAGCCTTGGGTCCGTGAAATCAACCCTCGACATAGCAAGGTCGGCCTAGGCGGACACTACCACCAACCTCATCAAAGGGACACTGCATGTATCATACGGGTCAGCGGCACTTCCGTTCAACTGGGTATAACAACCTCGGACAGGGGATGGCCGAGGTCGCATGAAGCCATACGTCTACCAAGGTCAGCCTCATCAAGATATCAGTCGATGTTCCAGGCAGGATACAGCTCAAACCTCGCTCTAGCCGACCTCAATCTTATCTTGGCCTGACTTAAGCCGAGACCTTCGTGGCCCAGCTCAAACCTCGCTCTAGCCGACCTCAATCTTAGCTTATCCCAGGTCGAGGTCATGACCAAGCACGATGACCGAGCATCTATTAATATTTGGATAAAGACATGTGGACACAAGTCAGTTATAATAAATCATTCCCCACACGCGAGGAGAATATTTCATCATCATTCTCTACATGTGACAGTGACAGATGTCTTCTTCATATTAGCTAGATCACATACGCACATGCTCATTGCATGCATGGGGGGTACATTACACCCTCCAGGTACTATATATAGAGGTCATCCTCTACCTTGTAAAGGGGAAAAAATTAGCAACCCTAGCTGAAACTCTGTTCGAATACAAAGTAGAGAGAGAAAGCTTGAGAGATTGTTTATATGGCCATTACAGCCCTTACACATTGATACACGTCATACACTTGCACAGTGAACGTAGGCCTAATTGGCTGGACCACTTATACTCCAATGTGAATCTTCTTCTCCTCATCTCCTTCTACTATATATGTATACCTTCTATATGCCTTGTGCTACCATTGTTGACATTGAATTGAGCTTACAAACACCTTGAAGGGTGGTGCTGTATCCAGCATCATCATTTTGGCGCCGTCTGTGGGAACGAGAAGCTATCTCTTCCTCTTCTTCAGCTTAACCTCACCAGAGACTCTGGTGGTGAACCAGGCACCACCCCTTGCGTGGAGATGTTTCACCATTAAAAGAGGTCCTTAAAGGTATTAAGCTCACCAGAAACTTAAGCTCTTTACTAAGCAACACTTGGCACCAGAGTTACCGCCGCCTCTACCGCCACCCGGAGCTGGGGGGGCAAGTTCGAGTCAGGCGCCACCCCAGTCCGAAATGGCGGAGGTAGCTGCAGCCTTGAGGTCTTTGGCTGCAACACAACAAGCTATGCAGGAAAAATTTGCACAGCTCAGCTAAACTATGATGAGGCCACCTGGAGTCTCACCGGATATGATCACTCCAGCGGCTGATCAGCCTCATCCTGACGCCAGGGGACCAACCCAGGCACCAATGAAGGACCAGCCTGCACCCCAGCGAAGAAGCGACGTTACTGACCCTAGGCGCTTACACCTGGGGAGGCAAGGAAACCCTTTCCCGGAGGACAGGTATGACGATCTAGAGGCAGAAGAGGCCCCAGAAGATTGTTGGGAGCCATATGAGGTTTCGAATAATTTGGTTCGTCCTCTTGAGTAGAGCCGATGATGTGCTGGACGAAGAGCTGAAGAGGCCCAATAGCGCGGATCAACTTTTGATCGATTGCGCAGAGGGTCAGCCTTTGAGAGGTTAGGTCCAGTGAATGACCTAAGACAGAGGTTATCCCGATCAAGAAGTGCTGCCGGTTCGCAAAGAGGGGACAGACAAGGTCGGCCTGACCAAGGCCGACCCCATGAAAGAAGGGGCAGAGACCAGGAAGAGGTCAACAGCCGACGTTGTGCTGCGGTAGGGGAACCCTTGGTCCATCCCTTAGAGGTGGCTGGGGACAACCTCGACCAGGCCGATGGCAGAAGACCATGGAATGACTCTATCCAGCGCCTAGAGGAAAAGATATGAGACCTCATCAAAAGTAGGGACCCCTTGCAAAGGGGTTACTCAGAGGGCTCTCGATTTATGGCTAAGATAGTGAGCTTCCTGACTCTGGCTAAATTCAAACCTCCCGTGATGTCTCCCAAGTATGATGGCAGCATTAATCCTGTACATCACATCGTGATGTATCAGTCGGCAACAGACATCTACTCAATACCTAATGAGATGAAGTGTAGGGCCTTCTATGAGACCTTAACAGGAGCAGCACACAGCCGGTTTACTTCTCTTTCGAAGAACTCAATTGAGAACTTCAAAGGCTTGGCTGAAAGATTCATCCACAACTTCTGCTTTGGGGTGAGACCTCAAAAGAAGACTACTCACCTGCTGTATGTCAAGCAGGGCAAGGATGAGAGCCTAAGAGACTACATCGCCAGGTTCAATAAAGAGAAGCTGGAGGTCAAAGATTATGAAGAGAATATAGCCATGACCGCCCTCATAGGTGGACTTCAGAAAGGGAAGTTGTTGTGGAAACTCGCGGAAGACCCTCCTAGGTCTATGGCGGAGCTACTGGAAACCGAGGGAAAAGTCAAGAATGCAGAAGAGGCAATGGCCGCCAAGTATGAGGATGAGAATCGTGGTAGTAGTGGGAAGTCCCAAAGAAAGAAAGATGGAAAGAATAGGTCGGGTGATGACAAGTTCGCTCACTATACTCCTCTAACTGTGAGCTGTGAGCACATTCTCAACGAGATCAAGAATGACAGGACTTTGAGATGGCCAGAGAAACTGAAGGCCCCACCATATAAGAGGAACAAAAACTTGTGGTCTGAGTTCCTCCAGGACCATGGCCACGTTATAGACAAATGTTTCGCCTTGAAGGATGAGATTAAAAAGATGTTAAAATCTGGAAAGTTAAGGAAGTATGTGGATGGTAAGGCTCCTAAAGGGGGAAGAAATGACCCTAAGAAAAGGAGAAATGACAAATGCCGTGAAAATGTCCCATCCAAAAGAGACAATGATTCAGAAGGTGATGATGAAGATGATCCGGATCTTTCGCCAAAAAATGATCACACCCCAGTGAAGAGGGTTGGTATGATCTCCTTTGGTGTTGACACCATATGCGGAGGTTTTACAGGAGGTGGCTCTGAAGTAGCTGACAGGAAGGCTCACGTGGAAGAGGCCAAGTCAGTGGCCAAGCTTGAAGTTGTAAATCTAACGTATTCCGATACAATGCAGAAGAGAAAGAAGGTGGACATAGACACCCTCATAGTTGGGTTCTCCAGGCTCGACTTTAAAGGTATCTTAGCCCCCATGATGACCCTTTGGTAATAACAACAAGGGTGCATGGGTGCGAGGTGCAGAGGATCCTCGTGGACGGGGGAAGCTCAGCAAATATGATATTTTAGACTTGCTTCAAGAACTTAGGTCTTAGCAGAGCTCGGCTGATACCCAATCATCATCCTTTGATGGGCTTCAGCGGTGAAAAGGTCCACCCATTGGGCATGAATGAGATGGACGTTCGGATGGGTGATGAGTGGCCTAAGAGGTTGACCCGGAAGATAAATTTTTTTATAATGGAAGAGAACGTCTTCTTGGCCTACAACCTCATCATAGGAAGAGTGACCCTTAAGGAGTTTGAAGCTGTACCGTCGACGGTCCATCAGATGCTAAAATTCCTGACCCCTATGGGGTAGGGGAAGTGCAAGGTGACCAGACCATAGTGCGAGAATTTTACTTCAACTCGGCCGAAGAGAGAGAGGCCTATAAGAGGGCAACCACTACCTATAGCATTGATACATTGGACCCGAGGGATGAGACAAAGTTAAATAAGGGAGAGGCTGCAGAAGAGGTAGAATCCATCGTCCTCAATGAGGACGAGCCGGAGAAAACCTTCCAGGTCGGCAAAGCCCTAAAGTCAAAAATCAAGTAAGAGCTGATAAACTTCCTCAGGAGGAGGTAGAGTGTCTTCTCTTGGAGTCACGCAGACATTCCAGGCATCAACCCTGAGGTCAAGAGTCACAAGCTCAACGTGGCTAAAGATGCCAGGCCTATTAAGCCGAGACGAAGAGTCTACTCCAGGGAGAAGTATGACGTCATCCGGCAAGAGGTCAAAAATTTGGAAGAGGCTAAATTTATAAGAGAAGTCATATATCCAGAGTGTTTATCGAATGCAGTCATAGTACCCAAGGCCATTGGGAAGTGGAGAATGTGTGTTGATTTCACTGACTTGGACAAGTCTTGTCCAAAAGACAACTATCCCTTGCTTCGAATAGATCAGATGGTGGATGCTATAGCAGTACATGAGCTCATGAGCTTCATGGACACGTACTCAGGCTATAACCAGATCTTTATGGATGCAGAAGACGCAGAGAAGACAGCCTTCATTACCGACAAAGGGACGTACTGTTATAAAGTGATGCCCTTCAGCCTGAAAAATGTAGGGGCAATATACCAACGTCTTGTAAATAAGATGTTCGAAGAGCAAATAGGTAAGACTATGGAGGTGTATGTAGACGATATGCTAACGAAGAACTTGAAAGCTTGCACTCATGTGGCTGACCTCGAAAAGACCTTCGATATTATGGACTCATACATGATGAAACTCAACCCCGTGAAGTGTGTATTCGGGGTAGGAGCTGGGAAGTTCCTGGGATTCATTATCAATTAAAGAGGAATTAAAGCAAACCTTGAGAAAATCAAGGCATTGCTTGATATGAAGACACCTAGGAGTATCAAAGATGTCGAAAGACTCACGGGAAGAGTTGTTGCACTTAAAAGATTTATTTCCAGGGCAACAGACAAGTGTCTTCCATTATTTAAAGTGCTTAAAAAGGCCTTCCAGTGGGATGAAGAGTGCAAAAAAGCTTTCAACCAGCTCAAGTCTTACTTGGGGTCTCCCTTATTGCTATCCCGACCTGTAGCAGGAGAGAAATTATATGTGTATCTGGTAGTCTCCAAATCAGCCATCGGTGCAACCATAATACGGGAAGACGTTGGGATCCAAAGGCCTGTGTATTTCAAAAGTAAGGCCCTTCAAGGGTCTGAACAAAATTACCCTCGCATGGAAAATTTAGCTTACGCCCTGATACATGCTTCAAAGAAGATGAAGCCTTACTCCCAAGCCCACTCCATGGTTTTCCTCACCGACTCCCCACTAAGACAGGTTATACATAAACCTGAGAAGTTCGGGAGATTGATGACCTGGGAGATTGAGTTGGGGGAGTATGACCTTACCTACCAACCTGGGACAGCCATCAAAGGGAAAACCGTCGTAGACTTTGTTGCTGAGTTCACATGGGAAGAGGCTGAGGCAGAGAATGACCTAGAGGGTGTTGAAAAGACAAACTATGGTATCTTTCTAGATCAAGAAGACACAGAACCAAACGTCTTCCGAGATCAGGGAGAGGTCGCATCCAATAGGGCCAGGACCAGAGTCGCGGAGAACGAGGACGATCGATACCTCTTCAAACAAGGAGTCATGTCAGATGGGGCCTTCTCATCGGATATAGACATTTGGAGTCTCTTTGTTGATGGTTCTTCCTGTGACAGTGGAAGCGGTGCAGGGCTGATACTTTCAACTCCAGATGGTGCCAACATTGAATACACTTTGAGATTCAACTTACAGGCTTCTAATAATGAGTCCAAGTATGAGGCCATGATAGCAGGTCTCTTATTGGTAAAGACTCTTGGTGTAAGGTGACTCCTACTCCACAGCGACTCAAGGTTAGTTGTCAATCAAGTATTAGGGGTCTATGAGGCCAAAGAAGAAAGGATGGACAAGTATTTGAAGAGGGTGAGAACGATGTTAGAATATTCTGAAGAGATAAAACTGAAGAGAGTACCTCAACAAAGTAATAACCACGCAGATGCGTTGGCAAGGTTGGCCTCAGCGATAAAGACAGATGTCAGAAGGACAGTTCCGATCGAGATCTTGGGTAAGACGACCACCGAGGACGAAGAGGTATGTAACCCTTGTCACAATTCGAACCTAGGAGACTCGTGGATGGACCCCCTCATCAGATATATTAGAGAGGGAGAGCTACCTTAGTCCAAACTAGAGAGGAGGAAATTGAGATATAGGGCTGCCAAGTTCTCGATGATAGGAGACGTCTTGTACAAGAAGGGATTTCTATTACCTCTCCTCAGATGTGTGCATCCCACGGAAGTTCCTCTGGTCTTATAGGAAGTTCATGAGGGTTCTTGCTCTAGCCACATAGGGGGAAGACCCTTGTCCAAAAGAATCATCACACAGGGATACTGGTGGCCAACCTTGTCCAAAGACGTTGTAGCCTATGTAAAGAGTGATAAATGTCAAATATCCGCCACTATTCCTCATCAAGCTAATCAACCTATGACGTCAATCACCTCTCCATAGCCATTTGCAATATGGGGGATTGACTTAGTAGGACCCTTACCAAGAGCTGCCAACAGATATCAATTCTTTATAGTTGTCATTGACTACTTCTCAAAGTGGGTGGAGGCAGAGCCGATGATAACAATCACAAAGCAGAAGACCTTCCAATTTATTTGGAGGAACATCATATGCAGATACAGCCTCCCAAACACTCTCATCTCAGACAATGGGACCCAGTTCAAGAACTCCTCTTTAGAAAAGTACTGCCTAAGAGTTGGGATAAAGCAGTTATTCTTATCTTCTGGCCGACCTCAGGAAAACGATCAGACCAAGGTCACAAACAGGACAATTCTCGATGGAATCAAGAAGAGGTTAGAAGATGCGAAGGGAAGATGGACTGAAGAGGTCTACACTATGTTATGGGCCTACAGAACCACGGTAAGGACTCCTACAAGAGAAACCCCGTTCATGCTTGCACATGGCTCAGAGGCCGTCATACCAACAGAGGTGGGGCTCCCTACTCACAGGGTTCAGACCTATGACCCTGATAAAAATGAGGAAGAGAGGAGGCTAGACCTAGACCTGATTAAAGAAATAAGAGAAGACGCATAGGTCAGGCAAGCAGCCTACCAACAGAGGGCAGCAAAATTCTACAACCAGAGGGTGAAGTCAAGACCCATTGTAGTGGGAGACTTAGTGCTAAAGAAGACCTTACAGAAAACAAACAAGCTTCACCCAAACTGTCACGATCCCTACAATGTGACAAAAGAGGTTGTGCCCGGCACTTACAGGCTAGAAAATCTAGAAGCGGAACCTTTTGCTAACCCATGGAATGCCGATGATCTAACGAAGTATTACATATGATGTTGCAAAGAGTTTTATGTAAATGTACCATCTTATTATGAAGAGGTTATTAATAAAAGATCAGTTCCCATGACGATTCTTGATACATTGTGCACTTATGTCAGAAATTATGAGGATAAAATCTTAGGTGATGACCTCAGACCCTTATAACACCATTCAGTGGTGACAAGGTCTGAGGTCAGACGCCATATTAGGATGACCTCAGATCCTTAACATCATTAATTTGGTGATATTAATTGAGGTTAAGAAAGTAGGTGATGACCTCAGACCCTTATAACACCATTCAGTGGTGACAAGGTCTGAGGTCAGACACCATAATGAGATGACCTCAGAACCTTAACATCATTAATTTGGTGAGATTAATTATGAGGATAACATCTTAGGTGATGACCTCAGACCCTTATAACACCATTCAGTGGTGAGGAGGTTTGAGGTCAGAAACCATAATGGGATGACCTCAGACCCTTAACATCATTAATTTGGTGAGATTAATTATGAGGATAACATCTTAGGTGATGACCTCAGACTCTTATAACATCACTCAGTGGTGACAAGGTCTGAGGTCAGACACCATAATGGGATGACCTCAAACCCTTAACATCATTAATTTGGTGAGATTAATTGAGGATAACATCTTAGGTGATGACCTCCGACCCTCATAACACTATTCAGTGGTGACGAGGTCTGAGGTCAGACACCATAATGGGATGACCTCACAACCTTAACATCATTAATTTGGTGAGATTAATTATGAGGATAACATCTTAGGTGATGACCTCAGACCCTTATAACACCATTCAGTGGTGAGGAGGTTTGAGGTCAGACACCATAATGGGATGACCTCAGAACCTTAACATCATTAATTTGGTGAGATTAATTATGAGGATAACATCTTAGGTGATGACCTCAGACTCAAATAACATCACTCAGTGGTGACAAGGTCTGAGGTCAGACACCATAATGGGATGACCTCAGACCCTTAACATCATTAATTTGGTGAGATTAATTGAGGATAACATCTTAGGTGATGACCTCAGACCCTCATAACACCATTCAGTGGTGACGAGGTTTGAGGTCAGACACCATAATGGGATGACCTCAGACCCTTAACATCATTAATTTGGTGAGATTAATTATGAGGATAACATCTTGGGTGATGACCTCAGACCCTTATAACACCATTCAGTGGTGACGAGGTCTGAGGTCAGACACCATATTAGGATGACCTCAGATTCTTAAAATCATTAATTTGGTGAGATTAATTGAGGTTAACATCTTAGGTGATGACCTCAGACCGTTATAACACCATTCAGTGGTGATAAGGTCTGTGGTTAGACACCATATAAGGATGACCTTAGACCCTTAACATCATTAATTTGGTGAGACTAATTAAGGATAACATCTTAGGTGATGACCTCAGATCCTCATGACACCACAGTGGTGACAAGGTCTGAGCAAAGACTACTAAATTAGTGCATGCAGACACCATTACACAAGCTTCAGACCTAAAACATCACATGACAAACATTCAATAAAATGAAATAATCCTCCTTAGAGATCGCCATATTCAAAAAATTAGAGTCAACCATGTTCATTCATAGATTACAAAAATTCAGAGATTACAAAATCCAGAGATTACAAAAGATCAAAAATTAAAAATATTCAAGGGTTACAAAGAAGCTTCACAATTTGAATTTAAGGGTTTGAGGGGGGAATGCTGGTGTCTTTAGCCTGGTCCTACTGGACGACATTGGTCACCTCAGAAATGTCTTACCTATGTTCAGCCCCTCCAACCTCTGTGCTGTCCATCGTTGCAATCTCTGTGGGCACATCAACCTCTTCCTCAACCTCCTGAAGGGCCTGGGCAAGATGAGGATTAGCAAAGCCGAGGCCTATGAAATCAAAGGCTTTCAAACTGCCAGCCTCCTTCTCCTTAATAGCTGCCCACTTGGTAGTAGCTTTGATACCTCTCTCAAGGTACTCAAAGACGAAGCTCATAAATTCATCAGAGGCTTTGTATTCAGCCAATATCCCCTAAAAGGCGTCATCAAGGGCATCCTTCACTACCGAGTTGACCTTCTGCTGCAGAACATCATCCTTGGCCTTCAGAGCCACAGCATGATCCTTCTTGAGCTGGGAGATCTCCTTCTCCAACCCCTTCACCTTCTTCTCAGACTCACCCAGCTCAGACTTCAGGCGGTCAATTTCTTCGTTCAGAGTGCTTTGCACCTTCTCGGCCGCTTGACCATTCTAGATAAGGGGCAACTTCCTCAGAGTCCAATTGGAGAGGTGGTGTATAGCTGCCAAGCCCTGTAGATTATGTGATCATATATAAGTTGGAGATCAGATCAGAGGTTACACTTGGAAATTACAAAGAAATATGAGGTCATACCTGAATGGACCTTTGGATGCCGAACTCAATCAGCAAGGGTGTATCCAGTGACCGGAAGAAATGCTTATCGGCCTTGGTCATCGTAGAGCCGAAGGCATCCAGGGCTTACAGACTGTGGTCGACGATGCTGTCGATAATCTTCAATTGCTATAAACGAGCAGTCGATGCGTCTACAGAAGAGATGGGGATGGCAGAATTGCCCCACTATTTCTTCTACCTCTGATCCTCAGGGGCATGTTCGGTAGGAGCCCTCTTCTTGGTGGCTTGAGGCTTCGAGGTTGGAGGTGCTGGAGTAAGGGCATTAAGTCCTGCCTTCTTCACCAGCCTTGTTAAACTCAGGGCTGCCATCTCCCAAAGCTCGTCTGAGATATTCTTCGAACGCTCTGCAAAATTGAAAGGTCTGTGTTAGAAGATCAGACATGAATAAACTCAGAGGTTCAACTTCAAATAAAAAATGCTTACCAAGCTCGGCAAGGGGACTTCCACCTAGACCTATCTCAGAGAGGTAGTGGGGGGTCATCAAGTGTTATAATTTAATGAGAAGACCATGCATCCACTGATCTTGAAGGGCTTTCACCTTCTGAAGGTTCTGCAGGGTCAGACCACGGTCGGCCTTGGCAGACATAGTGACCTTACCCCATCTTAGGGGCATCCTTGGCTCTAGCAAGGATGATGGAACACATGGACCAAATTCCCATGGCCCTGAAGTAAAGAAATATCGAGGCTTCTAGTTATGTTTGGAAGTTTGAGTTATTTGGAGCATCTTTTTCGCAGGCTTCTAAGCTACAAAATGATAGTATCTCGAATGATTTTTGGCAGAGGAGGGGACATAGCAGCCAATAAAGACCTGAACTGGAAGGTCTGAGTAGTGGACAACCCTCTGTAAGACTATGGCCCCTATTATGAACCTCCAAGCATTAGGGGACAGTTGGGAAGGGGCCAAATTAATGAAGGCAAGGATGGACCTAATGATGGGATGAATGGGCAAACAAAACCCTAACTTGAACAGCTGCTCGTACAAGCAGATCTCACCATCTCGACTATTATAATCCCTCTCTTACCTTAGAGGTCTTCTAGGCTTTATGGAGGGGCTGATGGAGTATAGATATCTGAAGCAAAGAAGATCTACCTCAGTAACAGTACTCTCAATCTCGGCCACCTCAAAGACGTCGACATCACTTTTAGCATCATCATCATCGACATTATATTGCTCAACGTCGGTCGGAGTAGACGTTGATGGATTACTCAGGAACCTCTTAGCGAACTCAGCCTCGGTGATGGTCGACAGAGGAATGGCGTCAAGAATGAGGGGAACAGCCACACTCGGCTCAACAATCTCAACCTTTGAGGGAGAGGAAGAGGTTCTTGAATTATTATGGGACGAGGCCCGGCTTAAGACCTCAGCTTGATCAGGGACCTGATCTTACCGAGTTATGTAGTCTATGGCCTCATGGAAGGAATCCATAGACATAGGGTCTGAGGTGGAAGATGCAGACTCGGACATCGGTACTGGCTCAATAGGGACCTCTGTTTGGTTAAATGGTTCCAATGGATCAGGGTATATCACCCTCAGGGGTGGTGGAAAGATGGGTCTAAGAGGAAATTCTTGTGACCTACGAGCCTCCTCCTCTGCTCTCTCTATTTGCCTAATTTTTTCTAAAGTCTTATCTCTAAGAGAAGGGAACTCCTCAAGAAGTTGGTATAGGGGTCTCAGCATCAGAGGCAGACACTACACTTAAGGAGCTTCTAAACGACAAATAAGATTGGCTAATGAAGTAAAGCAGTTTAAGGATCAAACTATAAAACCTAAGGTAAATATAGTTCGCCTGAAAGTATGGAGTTCTAGTCGAAAAACTCCAAGACTCGCCGAAAAACATAAAAGTAACGGAAAAAGCAAGGAAAAGGAAGGAAAAGGAAGGGGACAAGTTACCTAAAGATAAAAAGGCAAGGAAAAATGAGGAGGATGCGAGAAATCTACACCAAGGACTTTGAACCCAAGATTTTTAGAGAGAGAAGCTGCTGCAGAAATAAGATCACTCCAAGTAAGAGAAATGAGGAAGAAGGAGAGAAAGAGTGGGGTTTAAACCCATAAATATGAGGGCACATATCCCAAGGCCCATCATTTCCATGGGAGCCCCAATGGACGGCTAAAAACACGTACTTGCCAAGCAAGCCACACTTCAGCAACGGACAAGTGTCAAGTGAGCATTGGCACATGGGGGAAAGACCACTGAGGTGTAGAGATCCCCCAGTTATCTGCTCTCGCATGTAACTAGGGGCTGGGAGGTGATTGATATGCTCCAAGTGTGACCTAGACTCAAAGGGACACTGCATGTATCATACGGGTCAGCGGCACTTCAGTTCAACTGGGTATGAAAACCTCGGCCAGGGGATGGCCGGGGTCGTATGAAGCCATACGTCTACCTAGGTCAGCCTCATCAAGATATCAGTCGATGTTCCAAGCAGGATACAGCTCAAACCTCGGCTCTAGATGACCTCAATCTCGTTTCGGCCTGACTGAAGCCGAGACCTTCATGGCCCATCTCGGTATCCCAGGCAACTAGACTTTATCAACCTCGGCTTATCCCAGGCCTAGGTCATGACTAAGCATGACAGTCGAGCATCTATTAATATTTGGATACGTACACGTGGACACAAGTCAATTATAACAAATCATTCCCCACACGTGGGGAGACTATTTCATCATCATTCTCTACGTGTGACAGTGACATATGTCTTCTTCATATTGGCTAGATCACATACGCACATGCTCATTGCATGCATGGGGGGTACATTATACCCCCCAGGTACTATATATAGAGGTCATCCTCTACCTTGTAAAGAGGAAGAAATTAGCAACCCTAGCTGAAACTCTGTTCGAATACACAGTAGAGAGAGAAAGGTTGTATCTATGGCCATTCGAGCCCTTACACATTGATACACATCATACACTTGCACAGTTGATGTAGGCCTAATTGGATGAACCACTTATACTCCGGTGTGAATCTTCTTCTCCTCATCTCCTTCTACTATATATGTATACCTTTTATATGCCTTGTGCTTCCATTGTTGACATTGAATTGAGCTTACAAACACCTTGAAGGGTGGTGATGTATCCATCATCATCATTAACATTATAATAGCACATTGATTCCAAGGCTTCGAGGTAATTGGCAAACTCAATGCTACCAGGGAGATCCATCTTGCAAGGATAAGAGATAATGGGCAAGTAGGTAAGAATGCAAAGGTGTGATGAAAGCACTCCACCCTTCCCCCTTTTTATACTTGAGAACCCTCACAAGAGACATAATCCCTGCAGAAATCGGAGGGAATCCTAACCCACAAGGTACCAAAGGATGAATAGGGTACCAATCAAAGCTTTGAATTGATGGGACTGGACTGAACTACCGATAGGAAGGTCAGGGTGCTTGCCGATTAGCAGCCCCCATTTTTAGAAATTTCCCTTTTTTCTCTTTTGAAAACTCAATAAAAATAAATTGATATTCTCAACAGAATTTTAAAATCCCTATAATTCCCGATTTTTTAATCAAAAACTTTCCTTCAAAAAAATTCAAAAATATTCCTTTTTACGGTCTCAGCAGCAAAGTAAAAAGGGCATGTGCAGGCATTCATTCATCATTAATAAAGGATAATAAAAAAACTCCATTGCATTGCATATATCTATTTTCTGTGTTACATCATTTTTGTAGGAAATAAAAAGAAAAAAGGCAAAAATAACGGGACTCAGCCCAAACCCACATTCTCTCTCTCCCTCTCTCAAGAGCTTCCACCCCTGTGACGTTCTCTCTTCCCCCTACGGCGAGACTATGTGCCACCACTACCCGAGCTCGAGTCCTCTTCAAAATGAAGCAGATGGCACCAAGAAAGAAGGGATAGGAACTGCGTCCCGAATATGAGCAGTCGCCAAAGATATCTAGTCTCTGATGTCCCTTAGACAAGTGGTCGACACCCGGACTTACTGTAAGAACACATCTATGCACTTCTAATTGTGTGTAGTGTGATTCAATTTATACCTTCATGGATCATTGAAAAGGATTAGAGAGATAAGATCTGAGGCTTTTTGGATTCTAGGATAGACAACCAATTTTGTCACTATTTCCAAACTAGTTGAACACTTATACAATATAGACTTAAGTAAGTCAAAGGTATAAGGTTCTTCAATCTCCCCCTTTGGAAATATGAGACAAAATCTCCTTTGAGTTAGCTTAAAACTCGTAGGGAACCAAAAAAAATAAAACCTAGTCCTATACAAAAGATACTATCTACCCATTTCCTAGAAAGTCAAAAATTACATAACTCAACTATCTACAAATTTTTACACTAGAAAAGGTAGACAATCAGTAGAAGAGATTCCTGCAAATATTCACACTAAGATCAAGCAGTTTAGATGAAATGTGAACAAAACATTGAACTCATGAAACTCAAATTTCTCCCCCATTTTGTCTGAAATGGACAAAGGGTAAAACTTAAGGTTTTAAGAGTTTAATCAGTGCATACCATGCCTATAGAATTTCGCAAATACAGAAATCTGTTATAGTCTAAAGGTTTAGTGAACATGTTTGCAAGTTACAGATCAGTAGGCAGGTAATGAATTTCTAATTCCTTAGTTTCAACAAGTTCGCGTATAAAATGATGCCTTATTTTAATATGCTTAGTTCGCGAGTGTTGAACTGGGTTTTTAGATATGTTAATGGCGCTTTGATTGTCACAATACAATTGTAATTGATCTTCTTTAATCCCATAATCACTTAACATCTTTTTTATCCATAACAATTTGGCACATCAACTTCCTGCTGTTATATATTCGGACTCAGCCGTAGATAAAGATGTGCAATTATGTTTTTTGCTACTCCAACCAACTAAATTATTGCCGACATAATAACAGGCGCCTGATGTACTTTTACTGTCATCAGTACAATCGGCCCAATCAGCATCAGTATACCCTATGATGGTGCTGCAGGTATCATTAGTGTACCTAAGTCCAAGATTGAGAGTCCCTTTTATGTACTTTATTATACGTTTTACACACAATAAATGGCTCTCTTTAGGGTTATTCTGGTAACGAGCACATAGACATACAACATACATTATGTCTGGTCGTGAGGAAGTTAGATAGAGTAGGCTACCAATCATACTACGGTAAAGTGTGGAATCAACTGACTTACCATTTTCATCTTTGCTTAATTTAATGGTAGTACTCATAGGCGTTTTGGTAACTTTATCATTCTCTAAGCCAAATTTCTTAACAAGGTCTAAGGCATACTTAGTTTGAGAGACAAATAGACCATCAGAATTCTGTTTCACTTGAAATCCTAAGAAAAGTTGTAGCTCCCCCATAAGGGACATGTGAAATTCCTTATGCATAATAGCAGAAAAATATTTAACTTCAGAGTTTGAAGTTGACCCGAAAATGATGTTAATCTACATAGACTTGGGCTATAATAATGTTTTTGTCAAAATGTTTGACAAAGAGAGTCTGGTCATTTCCTCCTCTCTTAAAACCCTTATCCAACAAAAAGTTGGAAAGGCGTTCATACCAAGCTCGAGGAGCTTGTTTTAAGCCATACAGAGCCTTTTTTAGACGAAAGACATGATTAGGGTATTTAGGGTCAATGAACCCTTTGGTTTGTTCTACATACGTTTCTTCGGACGGAATTCCATTTAGGAAAGAAGATTTGACGTCCATTTGATAAAGTGTGAATTTTAAGTGACACGCTATGGCGAAAAGAAGTCGAACAGATTCAAGACGAGTGACAGGGACAAATGTCTCGCTGAAATCTATCCCTTCTATTTGAGAGTAGCCTTGAGCAACTAGTCTAGCTTTGTTTCTAAGGATTACCCCATTTTCATCAGATTTGTTCTTAAAAATCCAACGTGTTCCAATAACATTTTTATTTTGAGGTCGAGGTACAAGATACCAGACATCGTGAATGACGAATTGTAAAAGTTCTTCCTGCATAGCAAAAATCCAGTGTGTGTCATTCAATGCTTCATTAACATTTTTCGGTTCCACAAGGGAGACGAAACATGCATAATTAGCATAATTTCTTAACTGGGATCTAGTACGAACTGGCTCATTAGGATTACCGACCACGTTGTCAATGGGATGATCTTTAGAGACCCAGCCAGGTACTTCTGGACTCTCAATAGGTAATGAGTCATCTATTTCTGGTGAATCAGTTTTGAAATCATTTTCAAATTCAACCACAATAGGTGATTCAAATATCTTATTTTCGACAATAGTGTCGCTTACAATTACATTTATCGATTCCATAAGGGCCTTAGTACGCATATTGTATATAGATAAGCACGACTGTTTGGGGAGTATCCTAAGAAGATGGCTTTATCACCACGTGTCTCGAATTTAGACAGATGTTCTCCGTCTTTACAGACATAACACTGACTTCCGAAAGTTCTTAGATATTTCAGATTAGGCTTCTTACCGTACCACAATTCATAAGGAGTTTGTTTAGAGTTTTTCCTAAGGTAAACCCTATTTATGATATGACATGCAGTTCTAATAGACTCTACCCAGAAGTATTTAGGTAGAGATTTGGCATGCAACATGACACGTGCCATCTCTTGAAGAGTTCGATTTTTCCTTTCAGGAATGCCATTCTGCTGAGGAGTTTTAGGGGCACTAAATTCATGTTTGTAACCGTTGTAGTCACAATATTCAACTATTCCTGTGTCTATGAACTCTCCCCCTCTATCGCTACGAAAACGATTTACTTGTGTGTCCTTCTCATTTTCAATTCTTAGTAAAATTTTCAAAAAATTTTGAAACGTGTCAGATTTTTGTTTCAAGAAGGCAACCCAAGTGAATCGTGTGAAATCATCAACCATGACAAGGATATAACTGTGTCCACAAAGACTAACAGTTCTAGAGGGACCAATAAGGTCTATATGGATGAGATCTAAAGGTCTAGAGGTGAGAATGTCTTTAACCTTTTTATGCGAAGTCTTATCTATTTTTCCTTCCTGGCAATGACCACAGACAACACTTGAAATATGTTTAATTTTAGGAATTCCTCTAACAATCTCTTGACTAGACAATCTACCAAGGATATCATAACTTAGGTGACCCATACGATTATGCCAGATCTCATTGTCATCCATTCTGACAATGTTACAGGTTTCAGAACTAGTCTTGACAGTATAACAATTGTCAGGTGTTCTAAATCCTGTAATAATGCATTCACCTTTATCATTTAGAATTTTACAATTGTTCTTTGAAAAGGTGACTGTATGGTCAGAGTCACAAAATTGTGATATACTTAGGAGGTTGGCTTTAAGGCCTTTAACCAATAGAACATTTTCGAGAACAGGCATTCCTTCTTCTTTTAGGGTTACTTTACCTATGATTTAAGATGAAACTCCGTCACCAAACACTACTTTTCCACCAGCAAATCTGGTTTTGTTTAAAAGTTTGGTTTCATCTCCTGTCATATGTTTGGAACATCCTGAATCTAAATACCAACTAGATGAAGTGTGTTCAGCTTTTAAAGCAGTGATGACAATATTACACTTCATTTGGGGTAAAAGATCATCTTTTCTAACCCAAATAGCTCTAGTTTTAATTTTGCGTAAGTTTGCCCTCATTTGATAAAATTTTCGTGATACAGCTTTTTGTCAAAAAACATTTGGAGCAGCAAACTGATTATTGTGAAAAATTTGAGCTTTTGGTTTAGGAAAGTTTCTGGGAGCCTTTCTCTTAAATGAACTCTTAGTTTTGGTCTTTATATTTTTGTAGTTAGAATTCTTATCAGGTTGTCTTGGAAGGACATAATGGTTATGATTTTGCCTAGAATAGTTAAAGTTCTTGTAGACAAAAGTGTTGTACACAGGGGTGTTTAGACGCCTAGCATAACAACCTTCAAAGGAATGACCATAAATGTCACAGTACGAGCAATATTGATTGCTTGAGGGATGAATTTCCTTAGGAAAACTTCTAAAGATGGGTTTAACAGCATTCTGTTCAGAAGTCCTATTCCTAGGAGGTATGGTCTTATAGGTAGAATCAGCCTTTCTGATCAAAGGACAGACGTATTTAGTCTTAAGTGCAGTGTTAGCCTTAGAATTACTAGACTCTCCAATGTCTTTCTGTTGTTGCTTTTGATCAAATTCCTTTTTAATAAAATGAAAGTCTGGACATGTTTTGATTGGTCCTTTGCCCCCAGACACAAACTTAATAGGTTCAAGTTTTGTAGTTTGTGGTTTGTTCTTAGGGCAAAATCCAATACCGGTTCTATCATCAGAATTGGTCTTGGAGTCAACAACAAAGTCAGTAAAACAGTTTGAATTGTTTTCAAACTTAGAATATTTTTTGAAAACAGTAGCTGTCTTTGTTTTTGCTTCCTCCAATTCTAATAATGTTCCCTTATATTTCATTTCCAGGGTTTCATTAGTTTTAGTCAACTCTTTTAATTTTTGATCAAAAGTTTCAATTTCAGATTGATGAGACAGACACTGGTTAGTGTACTCTTCAGCATTCAGCTTCACAATAAGACTTAGATCATCTAATTTCTTAGTCAGGTCTCTAACAGTCTAGTGCCTTTTTAAAGAGTTTCAGCATATAAGGTATGGATATCAGGGAGGTCATCTGTGTCTGAGTCGCTAAGTGAAGTGTGTGTAGTGACCCCTAACGATTCAGTTTTAGTACTCACGCACCCATTTACATCGTCGTTATCGAGATCACTTTGACTCACACACACGGAACTAGAACTAGCAACATTTTCAGATAATAAAGCATCTAGGCCAATCAAAGCAATATTCACACAAGCAGAAGTAGGAGCATCATTATCACACACAGGTATATCATCATTGTAAATGATCTTAGCATAAAAGGACATGTAAGGGTCAAGTACAATAGATGACTCAAGTTCCTCTTCATCAGAGTCACTTGAATCATTCCATGTTTTACAGACATTGGCTCTATTGTGTGTGTTAGCTTTATTCAGATTAACTCTGCAATCATGAGAAATGTGACCTAGTTTCCCACATCTAAAACATTCAATCTTTTTAAGGTCTCTAGTGGGTCTGGAATTATTGTCCTTAGGATGTTTGTCAAGACCTCTCTCATGAGGTTTGGGATTAGACAGAGTAGGATAATTAGGCTTGCCTTGTTTAGTTGCCTGTTTGTTTCGAAATTTGACAATTTTCTTAAATTATTTAGACATTAAGGCAATCTAATTATCTAGTTTGTCTATATCACACTCCTCATCAGAGTCAGAGTTGGTCAAATTAGTCTCAAGTTTGGGTATCTTAGAGGCAAAACTCAAGTTAGAGTTGGGTTGTTTTCTTTGAGAATGATTTAATTGTTTCTTAAAGTCTAATTCCATTTCCACAGTCCTAAGTTTGCTACTGAGTAACTCAGGGGTAAGGTTTTGATCATTCATTTCCTCAATAGCATACCTCTTACTGTCAAACTTTTGTGGTAATGACCTTAGGATTTTAGAAACAATTTCATTTGTATCATAAGTAATACCATTAGCATGCAACTTAGTGACTATATCAGTCAAGTTCATGTAAAAATCATCAAAAGACTCAGAATCAGACATGATCAAAGAGTTGTACTGCTGGATAAGCATTTGAGTTTTAGCAGCTTTAACTCTTGAGTCTCCTTCATGGGCAGTGATTAATGTGTCCCACGCTTCCTTAGAAGTGGCACAAGATGAGATTCTCTTGAACTCATACTAATTAATAGACATAAAAATGGCATTCTTGCCTTTATTGTTATTACGAGAAATAGTTTTTTCTTCTTGGGTAAACTCACTTAAGATTTTCTTTACCCTCTCATCACTTCCTTCAGTGGCTGGTTTAGTAGGATAAGTGTATCCATTTTCAATAATGTCCCAGACATCATCTCCTAAAGTCCCTTGGATGAAGGCAACCATTCTTACTTTCCAGTAAGCAAAGTTGTTTCAATCAAAGAGTGGAGGTCTGGACAGATTACCAAACCTTTCATTCTTCTCGTCCATAGTTAGGTTTTTCAGAAAACGATTTCAGAAACACAAGATCTTTTGAAATAAAAGTTAACAGGGCTCTGGTACCAATTGAAAACGTCGCTAATGCCGTTTAATACAAGATTAAACTGTATAAGCAACTCCGAAAAGTTTGTTGGAGAAACCCTTTTCTTTTGAAAATAAAAATTATAAACAAGATGTGTTTACAAAGAAAGTTATGTACGAGAGTAATTAAGACTGTGTAATTAGTTTTTAAAACTAAGGCAGTTTCAAAAATTCAGCACACTTATAGAATGAGATGAGGAGATGAAGATAATCAACACACAGTTTTTAACGTGGTAAAATCTCTCCCAAAAGAGGAAACATCCACGGTGACTTCTAAGTCACAAAAGCAAAAATCACTAATAACAAATAATAGTTACAAACAATACAACATGCAAGCACACAAATCAACCTATTCTAAGTTTAGGAATATACCCCACTTGGTGTCCTTCTAACTTCTCATAGATCTGATTTGTTGATGATGTTCTTCCAGTTTGCTAACTTCCTTTGCTTTAGCTTCCTTATGTCGACTCAATGATCTCTGATCTTATACACAACACTTCCAGTGTAGTAGTGTGTTAAGTGTTTGTGAAGTGATTCCTATCCACATGCATGAACTCACACACACTTAGATTTACAGACCGTCCTAGTAAATTACATATAAAGTCTATATGCAGTGATTTTGTTTTCTTTCTTTCTTACAAAACTAAAACCCTTTTTGACCTTTAATATAACCCAGATTCCACGGATATCTCGCTTTAAAATCGGTCAAGATCTTAATCAATCTCTTTTTGAAAACATTTGTGAGATTGAAAATCTCCAAGTGTGAATCCAACTAGGTCAAGGTTAAGTTTTGTAAAAACAGAAACCATAAAACATTTTCAAAACTAAATCAGTAAAGATTTTCTTAAATCAAGTAGTAAATATGCAGATCTAGTGAAAATGTAACATGAAGAGTGTAGATCTAAAGTTTCTATGAAAAAGAAACAAGATCTTTACACGAATGTTTAAGTTGTGAACAAGATCAAGGACCAAGAGGTTACAGCTTCAAATGAAAAAACCACTCTCTCTCTCAAACACTCAAGGTTGTGTTTGGGGTTAAGTGTATACGAAGGTTTGATTCAGAAAAATGAAGTGTTTTGGGTTAGGGTTTGGTTTTGGGCTAACAGAGTTTCCTTTTTCTCTCTTCTCTCTTTTCACTTCTCTCTTATTTTTTTTCTCTCAGAAAGACGAATGCCCAAAAGTCTTCTAAGGCTGAGAAGTGGAGGGTATTTATAAGGCTGAGGGAAAGTTCTGGATGTTCGAGGGAAATCAAGGGCTGAGATCAAGTCTTGCAAACTTTGACTTGATCCAAAGGTTATAAAACAACGGTGATTAAAAATGATTGTGATTGGTTCATATGGATAGAACAGGGATTAACTAAGAACACATGTATGCACTTCTAATTGTGTGTAGTGTGATTCAATTTATACCTTCATGGATCATTGAAGAGGATTAGAGAGATAAGATCTGAGGCTTTTTGGATTCTAGGATAGACAACCAATTTTGTCACTATTTCCAAACTAGTTGAACACTTGTACAGTATAGACTTAAGTAAGTCAAAGGTATAAGGTGCTTCAGTGGGTAGTATCCCACTACCTTTCTCCCAAAGCGCACAGGAGCGCTGTCGAACGAGGCGTCTCATCCAGCACCGATGCTAACCGCCCAAAACCCGTTGATGATACCACCCAACACACCACAGGTGGGAAATGCTCCCAGACATCCCTGAGCCCCATCGTCCCACGGGCGCACATGTTCTTCAAAGAAATATCAGACTGGAAAAAAGGAAAAGTCTCATCCAAAGTCAAGAAAGAAAGAAAATTCACCAAAAAGAAAGGAATGCCAAAGGTCGAGCTACTTACATAACTGTCAGGACTCACTCTCAAAGAGAGATGACGCGATATCTCCCGCAGTAAGGTCCACTCATCCGCAACAGGCTCAAACGCATCAAAGGAGTTCTCACTCCCCAAAGCAAGAGATGCCCTAGCCCTCCACTCCACGTTTGCCCAGTCATCAACGGTCAACCACTCCCGGTGGACTACAGTGCTCACAAAAGTGGCCATTTCTTAAAGATCGAAATGCAAGAACGATATGCAGAGAAATCGCAGAAAGAGAGAAGGCAAAGAGGCTGTGAAAAAATAAGGGGATTCGCCCCCTTTTTATAGGATGCTAACTCTGTCAAGAATCATGTTATTTGTTGAAGTGACATTCTTATATAGTATAATGAAATGAATCCTCTCCTTTCTCCTTGTTGGCCACATGCTGACCAAGATGTCCAACTTGATTTCCACCAAGGGATAAACTCTTTCTCCCAATAATCCTATAAGAGGCCTATGATAAGGTTTTAGTTTACAATCCCGTAACCATAGTCTATAGAAATAGTTATAAAACATAAGATCCGTTAAACTCTCATTGTCTACTAATATCCTTACTATAATTCCAAGATGATCCCGGCAAGTGATGACCCATGGGTCATCATGAAGGTAAAGTAGTCTGCTTAGATCATTATTAGAGAAGACAATCACTAATATGTCCTTATTGACTTTCCTAGACCGGCCGTCTATACAATCGAACATGTCAACCTGTGTAATAAAGGGATATAAGTTGGCTTCATTTAGCTAAGACTTTCTCTTAGCTATCTCATCTCCTGCATCGGCATATACTCCTATAATGAAGTAGCAGCCTAGAGAAATCATTCCCACCTCAACTTCTGGTTCTGTGGGTTTCTTCGACAGGTCAGGACCATCCTCATAATCATCATTACGAGCCCTTTTCTTATCATCCTTTCCTCTGTAAGGAAACTTAGATCTTCATCAGGTATCCCAATAACTAGCCCGATTAACAACCTTAGTTAAATTTTGCCAACGGATAACATTTTCCACTTCGTTCTTCTGAGCGATGCAATTATCAGTGGTGTGCCCGTGATTTCTGGAAAAATCATAATATTTGGATTTATCTCTCTTGTTGGGAGGTGACTATAATTTTATCGGCCAATTTAAATCTTTATTATACCTAATCTCCTCAAATATGTGATGGGCACCTTTGGTGAGTGGGGTATATTCGTCCTACTTCTTGATTTTATCAACCTTCTTATCTTTTTTATCTTTCTTGGTTAAATTCTTCTAGCTTTCATATGGAACTTCTTTAGCAACCATAGTCTCCATGACGTTCATAATCTTCCCATCCTTGTCCATCAAATCTATCATGGTATTGGGATGATTCTTTGCTAGAGCATAGTAAAGGTCCTTATCGAGCTAACCACTCATCAGTACTACAATGGATGTCTTATTTTCATAATCAATCACTTTTAGTTTCTCATTATTGAAGCAAGTGATGCACTTTCAAGTAGTTTCTCTAGTTTTTTTACTAACAGTCAAGAGATTAGTGATAATATTGATCGGCTTTACTCCCAAAAAAATTTACCAGTAAATAGGATCATTCTCAGCATCAACTGCTGAAAAGACTCAAAAGTAGCTAACCATCAAATAGTAGAACAAACGGATGCCAAGATTTTCTTTTTCAAAACATAGAGAACAATCATACAATATACAATAATAAAAAGTGATCATCTATAAATAACATGTACAACAAGAGAATATATATACCTGAATAAGCTGTTGGGAAACAGACTATACAATGTAGCAAATCTATAAAATGTATAAAATATACAACTTATGGAAACTATAATTTTTTCCTTTGGGTAGGTTGTTGTACTACATCTGAGTTGGGCTTATAATAGAACTGGAGAATGCCCTGCAATGCATCTCATCGAGAACATAGTAGATATCACCAGCAACCAGATATTATTCAATATGGGGTGTTGTATTAGTCATCCCATCATACTTGGGAGTGACAACTGATGGCTTGAATTTAAAAGGTGTGGGGTAGTCCATGATTGACTGAATCAAAGGGGATCCCTTCACAAATCTCATTTGTAAAAGGTTTTTAAAATTATCCATTTCTACCAAATGATCTTCTAGTCACCATATGTATCCTTTCCAAGAATGTTCCTCTGGTTTAGACTTGGCTGGTGCAGCTTTTGTGGCTTTATTCTGCATATGTGTTGAACTCACTTCTTGAGAAGTTTGCTCGGCACTTGCAAAGCCTCTTATGATAGCTCTAGATCTCACGAATCCTTCTTTTTAATCGTAGTATCGATCTAGCTGTCTATGATGGCCTCTGGCTACTCGAGGTCCCAGATGATCAAAGGCAGAAGCCTTACTTAAGCATTCCAACATGCTCGACCGTTCCCTGGAGAAATAATGACCATCATAATAATCTGTAGATTAGATTTATGATGTTGCCCCAGAATGGTAGGATCTATCATGAGAGGATTTGAAGCGATTACTTCTCTCATTACTGGCTGGTGGAGGTAGCATATCCCTCCAGGATGGTTCAATGGTTGACTTGTCCTACAATGTGTGACCCAATTGATGAACTGACTCTTGCATGACTTCTTGGATTTTAGCAACGTTGAGTAAAATTCCCATAAGATCAGCCATACTAGGAGGAAAAGATGGGATAACATCGTTTCCTTTAATCTTAAGGCTATTTTTTGGGTCAATGATTTCTTCAAGGGAAAAAAATGAAATAAGTAGTAGAGAACGAGGACATACAAATGTTCCCATATACGACGTCAATTTTTTGATGTCGAAATATGGAGTGGTCCAAATTTATAATAACATATAAATAAAGATAATCAGGTAAGACAAACATACAATAAAAAATATTTTTAAAGTGGTTGAGCTATAACAAAAGCCTACATCCACTGTTGGTATTATTATGGGGTTATAATAGCTCAAGGTTGGGTATATTTTTGCCTAATTGAATCGTCCCTTTGAGCTAAGGGAAATCATATATTTATAGTGGTAAGAAATCCAAGAGATGGAATGACTTGATATCTTAAGGCATTTACATCTGTGTACAATAAATAAGACTATTGATATTTGTTGGTACATGTACAAGAGCTACTATCTATTTAAACCGAGTGGCTTTTTCTATTCTTAATGGTTCGTATTCTTGAGGTTAGTCTTCCGATTGACCGACCAAGTGTCTCTATAGCCGACCAAGAAATTAAGCACTATGGGAGTTGCCAATGTTGGAATAAAAGTGTTCATTCCTCATTGTTCCATGTAGATGAATAATTTTTACATACAACAGCATGGCTATAGGACTAATCGGTGAATTATTGTGATCTATTATTAAAACTATATTTTATGACATGTATTAATCATTACTAAAGGATTTTATTGGCTTATGTTGTAATATAAATAATGTTTGTGGGAATGCTAAATATTTGTTTATAAAGATATTGTATATTTTTGTAAATTATACTTAGTATGAATTCTGGTGATTTAGGTTTAACTCGATCACAGGAGATCAGAATTGGGGTTCTAGTATGATTGATAACTCCCAACCAAGATAGGGAGCTGACATTCTATCTATAAAGCTGAATGTACAATCTTATTAGTTTATCTTAACTACATGAACATGTCTATTTGTTATGGAGCTTGTGTGATAGTTTAAGAAATATTCTACTAGTACGTTAGGAATGTATTGGAAAGGAATAAAAATAAGATTCGAGTTTAGGTGCGGACGAAATTAAACATTCACAATCTCATAGTTTGGAAATAGTGGTTATATTTTTACTCCCGAGGGATATGAGTATTAGAATATTCACATACTTATTGCATAGATTTGCTATTTATGAGATTCAATTTATTGGGTAAATAATCTTGGTAGGTTGGGCAACCTTATGTGAATATGTGTGAGATCATATTTTGGAGGAATTCATGTCAAATAGATATTCTAGATTATGATACCCCCTTGATAAACTTATATGTTTTTATTTAGTAAAACACCTATTCGATGGATTTTTTTTTAATTCGCTATAGTATCAAATAAGTTAACTTTGAGATCAAGGAATAAATAAGACGGTGGTGAAAATCGATTCACAAAAATTGAATTTCATCGAGCGATTATTGAATGCTTAATGTGAGGAATTATTTTATGTGCCATTTAACTTTGCAACAAGTCCTCCCTATACAAGTAATTTTGAGATAATTAAATCAAAGTGCAATTATAATTAGTTATGGAATCAATTGATACTAAAAAAGGAAATAAAATTACAAGCTCTAATTTGGATGTCCCCTTTTTGGACACCAATATAATATTTTCATTGTGTTCCTAGTATAGTCCTAATTATAGAAGCAAACCTTAGTTTTCTCATACTTATTAAAAGGACCTTAGATAGCATCATACTGGGGATATGAAGGATGATGATGAGGATTATACCTCATAATTAATGCACACATTGATTGGAAAACAAGAGAGAGCGAGAGAGGGGATGTTAGGGTTTTTGTGAGGAGAGGGAAAATATTATATTTGGGAGAAGGAGATAAGAAGATAAAGAGGATACTCTAAAGGTTCTTCAAGTTCCATCTCAAGAAAAAGTGTTTACATGACATGTTTTATTCTTAGGATCATCATACTAGAAGATTTATGGTTGTTTACTAATCCTCTACATCAAGATCCGCCAAGGTATTATCCATCTCTCTTAGGTAATAGGTTCTTGAAATGTTAACATGTATGAATCAAAGATACATTTTGATTAATCTTTCGGTGTTGTTCGTAAATGTATTTTTATGTCAATCATTTTGATATTTTCTATTATATTTATTTTCATTTATGAAGAAAATTGTTACTTATGTAATTCTTTAATTAATTTAATATCAAAATTATGAATGGTTCGTATTCACGAAAGCGAACCAAGCAAAATGTTTGTGAATATTAAATATAAAGATATAAATGGTGATAATAACTCAAAATGATTTTAATTATAAAGATAGTCGTGGGGTATATTGGGTTTATATCTTATAGAAAGATTATTTCCCAAAAGAAATTTATTTTGAATGATTCAAATACATTTTAAAGAATCACGTAATTAGGCGATGAAAGGTTATCGATAAATAATGTGCCCATGTAAATACATAACATAATGCCCAATAGTATTATATATATGTATATATAAAAAAATAGTAAGCATCACATTTGGTTTTTTATTGTCACTACAAAAGGAGACACGCAATTATAAACTATTATTAATGTATGTGTTGTTAAATCATATATTTAATATAGTGAGACATTTATCTCATTATTTTATTATACTATTATATATCGTTGCATGTTTCATATGTTTTTGATAATATATTGTAATCCATTTATATACAATACTGATTATCTCACGTGTCAAAACAATGATTTTTCCATAATAAATCTCGTAGATCAATTCTCATGTAGATATCAAAGGTGAGATAAATGATCCTACTAAATTTACGTGTATAGTGTTTGGAATCAACAGCTCATCATATCTACAAGCTTTCTACCAATTTAACTTTGATACCCTTTTGGTTGAAGTTTTTTGACATCTAAGCTTTTAAAACACACGCGTTTTTAATATAATGGTATCTTCAACTTGAAGTATATCATAGAATACTTTATAAAAATTGTAAATTTTCTAAAACTTTCGAATTTGTTTATTAGAACCATCACAAAGTTAAAAATTAGACCCATTGTGCAGAAGAGTGCGCACAACACTAATTCACAATTATCTGCCTGGTTTTACTGAACATGGGTTATATCCATGCGAATTAATATTCGTCAATACGATTCATATCATCTGCACGACTATCTTGCATTTTGTATCTGTTTATAAATTCCTTCTTAGCACCAAAATTTAGAAATAAACAAAATTTGAGTTCTCATTCTAACTTATTTTTGAGAGGTTTTTCAGATACTCACGTGAAATTACTCATGTACTTCCTCAATTGAGAGAATTGACTCGATCTCTTATTTGTACTTTAATTGAATTCCTTTTTAAATTCGAAAAACTTAAATTAAACTTTAATTCATATCATAATCATTTTCAAATTAGTATTTAAATCTAGATATAATTTGTTTGAGTGATTAATTGGAAGAATTATCTTAAGGTGTTGACTGATCATAGAAGAATGGACTTTCACTCATGCTTGGTGGAGTTTTGGTCTTAACTCTTGGTTGAATGGGGCGGGGGAGTTGAAATATGCATAGGTTATGTGAAGGATCAAGGGAGAGGTACTTTTAAGCATTTTGTAAAACATATTTTCAAATTAAATGATAAATATGCATGCACCCAAGGTTTTTTCTCCTATGTATGTTTTTTCCTCATAGATCTATTTTTTTTTTTTTTTTTAATTTTTAATCTAGTTCAAATCACACACATATTCACTTAGATTTAAGGTCGATCATAATTTTGTAGGATAATTGAACTTTCAAAATCTTTAACGTAGTTTATTCTCATTAATTAGTGTAAATATTTCCTTGTGTGTGCGAGTTTGGATTTAAGTAATTTAAATATGTTTTTAATATTTAAAATATTTGTCAAACTTGTTTAATTTTTAATTGATGGGTTAAAATTGTTCTTTTACAACTTTCCCCAAATTTAGGGTGCTAGATGTTAAAGTTAAAGTTAAATCTAAATTGGGTTTAATTAGGTACATACTCTATTTACCCCGAGTATAGGATATTTAGAGATACTTATATATATATAAACCCTGACATTTTTAAATTGGTATCATAGTAGTTTGCTCATTTTGGTACCCATGGGCTAGAGCATAACTTTTTGCTTTGATTGTGTGATATTCAACTACATATGTATTTTTTACTTGATTTTATTTGTGTTTGTGTAGATTAAATTAAATACGATGGATATGATGAGAGATATTGGTTCAACAAACCATTCACCTTACTTTGATGGTTCTAATTATGGAAATTAGAAAGTGAAGATGACAACGTATTTCATAAGTAAATATAAGAGTGTGTGGACAAGTGTAAAAGATAGATGGACTTGGCCCGTGGTGGATGTTGAAAGTGTTTGGGTTAGGAAACCTAGAGTAAATTGGACCGAGGTATAATTTTCAATATATAATTATAAGTCGATTACATTGTATGAATTGTTTGCCCCTGTTGGTACTCAAGAGTATAATAGGATTTTGAATTATATAACCTCTAAAGGAAGAATGTGATATCATTAGTGTGACTTGGGAGGGTACTTCTACATTTAAAAGGGAAAAGTTACAAAGGCTTACGAGTAGTTTTAATATCATGAGAATGAAAAAGGAAGAGACATTTTATGAGTATTAAACGATATTAAAGGAAGTGGTCGATGCCTCATATAATCCCCAGGAAATAATTACGGAGGATAGGGTTGTTAAGAATCTTTTAAGATTTCTAGCTTCTAGGTTGAACAATAAGTTGTCTATCCTTAATGAAGTTTTGTACATATACATTTTCAAGTTGGAGGATATAATTGGTGCATTACACATCTGTGAGCAAGAAAATTCCCGAGTTGTAAAATCCTCGAAAGTCTTAGCATTCAAAGACAAAAATGGTGAAAAGGTGGTTATGGATGAGAGTGAAAAGAAACCTAGTCATTGTGTTGATGATGAGATGTATATTTTTGTTAAGAGATTTAACAAATTCTACAAAAACAATAAACAATAAAAGGTCTTTATAAAAGGAAAGAAATTTGAGCCAAGAAATTCAGATCCTTTAAGCATGATCAAAAAGGTCAATTAGATAATAATTAATCTAGTAGTAGAAGCGTAAAGCTGAGAGAAGATGATAAGTTTTTTAGTTATGGTGGTTTTTGGAATTACATATCATTAGGTCCCACAAACTTGAGGAAGAATAAGATTTATAAGGAATTTGAGAAAAAGAATGATTGCAAAGAGTGTCTTAGTGATTCGGATAATGAATCCACGTAGTATTCATCAAGGGATGAGATTAAGAATGGCAATGTGCTTATTTTTTTTAAAATGAGGGTAACTAGAGTGATTGTGTTAAGAATATAAGTGATTTTCATATAAGGAATTCGAATGAGAGTACTTTGAAAGATATGTCTTGCTTTAAATCTCATGATGATTTTTTTATCTATTGCTAACATTTATTTTCATACATATTATTCCAATTTATCTTCTGATTTTGTAGTTTTTGATATTTTTGGTGAATTGATTTATGAGAAATTTATGAGAGTTCCAGGGAAGGATTACGAGTCATGCAAACAAGAATTAATTAATTTAGCCAATAAAAAATTAGACAATTGAGCTACATTCGATTGTTTCAATTAAGAAAACATTTTTAAGGTGCTTCATTCTTTTTTCATTTTTTATAATCAATACAATCTATAGGCTTAAAATAGGTAAATCATAGTAAAGAAATAGTAACAATGGTCAAAGTAAAGAACACAAGCGGATTTGGAAATTACAAAAAGTAAATGATCAAATAGTAACAAAAACAAATTGAAAATGACAGAAACTTTAAGTTAATTTGAAAATTGAATGATAAACTAAAATGGAAATTACAAAGTACTTTAATACAACTATATCTAACCTTAAAAATTAGTTCAAAAAAATCTATTAGAAATAACTCGTAAAATAATGATAAAGTATTTTTTTTAATTGTGGAGAGCCCTACTCTCTTTATGTCCTCCAATTGTTTATTTATAGTACTATGACTTGTAATCGTTTTTATAAAATAACTATTGGAAAGTTTCTTTTTGAATCCTAATAAATGTGCATGCTCACACATGTATGCACTTTCTCTTGGTAACCACTCTTATGCGCTCGTCTCCACGACTATTCCCCTAGGCCCACAAGTGTCCTTGCATATAAGTGATTGTTATATTATCTTTGGACATTTTCATTGTTACTTTATGTCATCATTTATTGTTGACATGTCACTGATATTTTGGTCAGATGGATATGGTGTGAACATTCCCTCCGTACTAGTTAATGTTTAGAAAAAGTTAACTAGTGGACTGTTTCTCTTCCATTTTAAACTGCCACTCCTCCTTAGCTATATAAACTAATGTTTAGTTTGTCTTACTAGGTTTCAAAATTGATGATAATGATTATATTTTGGCAGTTGAAGTTATCTTTTTGAAGATCTTCTCATGCCCTAGTGGATCCCCATAATTTGAGCTTATCTATATCTGGTGCATTTCTTCTTGTCTTTTTGTTTCTCTATTTTTGCTTAACCACCTTTCACCATGTCTTACTTACATGATGATGAGTACGAGTATGACTCTCCATTACCTCCTTCTTCCCCGAGGAGTTTCTTGTTATTTTTGACCTACCATAGTGTTTGTGTTCCCCAAGAATCTTAAAACATACTATATATGAGTTTGAATGTTTTGTCTTGGCTTCATCTAGTGGGGGATCATTGAATTCAACTATTTTGATTTTGTTTTGGAAAAAAACAGGATCTCTAGGGTTAGACCCTTTGAGGAATGGGTTTCTTTCATCAATTGTATTCCATAAGTTTCTATAAATGATAATCTCGAGGGTGAGAAAAACCTTCAATCTTACAATTGGAGAGACGATTTTGTTCTGCTATATAATATTAAGGTTGAACCTACCTAGTTAGGTTCTTAAGCCCTTGACTCTCACCATAGAATACTTTCATCTCCATCACTTATCTCCCCTATGATGTTCATCCTTCAGCGACTTATTTCCCTGAAGGTGGAATTAGTTAGACTTGAATAGTTTCCATTAATGCCTATTTGATGACTCCAAAAGTGTAGAGGTCAATATAGTAACTGTTTGTCTTTGTTAAAGATCCGTCTATTTTAAGGACTACTACTTTGATATGATTCGACACTATTAATCTTCATGTTTTTGCGTATCCCTCTCTCCCCCTTTTGTCAAATGATATATATCCTTCTAATATCCTAGATGCTAGAGTTTTATTACTAAAACCATGTATGAAATTTTCTTTTGAGTAAAGGTTCATTAGTTCATTTTTAAATAATAATGATGGTTATGAGCATTACTTATATTTGGTTTAAATACATTATATAGATTTCGATTAAAGAGCTTAGTAGGAAATATGGTGAGTCAGCTCAGAATGATAACTACGATATCGGGATTCCATTTATAGTGATATTAAAATGTTCACAACCTAGATAGGGAGTTGACATCTTATCGGAACAGTCGTGTTTAATAGTTCTACAAAGGATTATGATTAGTATATGCTAGAAAAGTATTGAACAGGGCCACCTATGAGATTTGAGTCTAAGGTTTGTCTTGATTAGACTAAAAAATCTCTTACCATTGTAAAAGGTTTCATAGATTCTTAATCCCGAGAATGATGTGGATTGAATTTTTTGCACAAATGTGATTTGATTGCTATGGGTGCGATATGATTTTATCGAGTTAAAGTATCCTTACAAATTGGGTGACAACTGTGTGAGTAGGTCTGAGGTCATAATTCAAAGGAGTTCGCATCCAGGGGGTACTATGGATTGTGATACCCACTTGATAGGCTTATATGTTTTGTGTCCACCAAGTAAAACCCAACGGGTGCATTATTTTATAATCCTAGTGGAGCAGCAAATAAGTTGAATATGAGAATCAAGAAATTTATTAGATGTTGATTAAGATTGATTAACAATAAATTGATTTGACCAAAAGGGTATAAGACACTTAACATGAGGAATCATATTATGTACCATAAGAAAATTTAGAAATAAGACCTCATTATATCCTAGTGATTTATGAGAAAATTAAATTGAAGTGCAGCTATAATTATATAGTTGAATTAATTATGATTAAATAAAGAAAGAACATATATTATCTTAATTGTAATTGAAAATTTCAAGTTTTTAGTTGGATCTAATTTAATTATTTATCGTGGGTCCCTAATGTAGTCCAGATACCCAAGTTATTAGGCTCAAACTCTTAAGAAACCCAGGTGTGCCTCAGCCCACCTTTTATACTTGTATATAAAGGTGTGGGAAATGGGTTTCAAGTAAATGATTCACTATTAGGGTTTGAGAAGGGTGAGAGAAAATACTATTCACATTTATGCAAAGAAGCCTAGAGAGATATGACCATATCTCACTCATAAGGAAGGTTTTCCATCTCAAAAGGTTCTAGCACACCTACCTAGATTTGTGGAGGATCATACACTAGAAGATCTAAGATTTACATAATGTTTAACATGGATTTTGGATACCTTGGAAGACATCAAGGATTTCATCATCTTCTATCTTTCTCTCCTCGTAAGAAGCATAACATTATTCGCCATGGTATTGTATTCTCGAACCCTAGGTTTAATCTTTAAACCTAGTCCTTATTTTTTTTTCCAATGCATGATTAATCAAATATTGTTAGGACTGAAATTTTTCCACGTCTTACATGTCAATCCCAAGTTGTTTTTTCCCCAACACTAGACAGGGGTAATGTTGACCTCGATTATTTGGAAATTCTAGTTAGTGTTTCTCTAGATTAGTTGGTCGGTATGTTTTTAAGTATATACGAGCATGCCAGCCAAGTTATAGTCTTTCCAAGTAGTTGACTATCTTAGCCTGTGATAATGATGATGGAGAAATCAGCACCACCAGATAAGGTGTTTTCAAGCTCAATCTAAGAACAACAATGGCAGCATAGTTATGTAAAAGGTAAGAGAATGAGATGAGGGAAAGAGGAGAGAGCACCAGAATATAAGTGGTTCAGCCTAGATTGGCCTACGTCCACTGTGTGTGTGTTAATAACCTCACTGCAATAAGGCACTAATGTCCATGGATACAATCTCTCAAGCTTTCTCTCTCTACTGTGT
The DNA here is from genome assembly GCA_949130495.1 of Sambucus nigra. NCBI lineage: Eukaryota > Viridiplantae > Streptophyta > Magnoliopsida > Dipsacales > Adoxaceae > Sambucus > Sambucus nigra. Next base: position 387,308,428 of record OX422207.1, on the reverse strand, counting down.
ATCTAGACAGGGTTTTAGCTAGGGGTGAATATCTTGGGGATCCTCCTGCAAGGTAGAGTATGACCTCTATATATAGTACCTAGGGGGTGTAATGTACCATCCATGCATGCCATGAGCATGTGAGTGTTTGCCTAACCAATATGGGAGTGCCATATGTCACTGTCACATGTAGAGAATGATGATGCAATACTCTCCCCATGTGGGGGGAATAATCTTCGTTGTAACTGATTTGTGTCCACGTGTCCTTATCCAAATGTCAGCAGATGCTCGGCTATCGCGTCTGGTGTATGACCTCAGCCTTGGAGAGGCCGAGGTTGGTGAGTCTTGGTACCTGTTCAGTCCGATTATTCCATGGAGGTCTCGGCATAATCCCAGCCGAGACAATGGACAAGATCGGCCTGAGACGAGGTTGAATGGTAGTGTTTAGAGTATCGACTAATGTCTTGATGAGGTTGCTGGTGGCTTCCTGCGAGCTCGGCCTACGTCTGGACGAGGTTGCCATTCCAAGGGATACGAGAATGCTGTCGATCCTTGTGACGTTCCTTGGAGAGGCTCATGGTAGTGTCGGCCTAGGCCGACCTTGATATGGTCGAGTGCTGATGCCGCATACCCAAGTCTTGTCCAACGTCAGCCATGATCTCGGCCGAGGTTGGTGTCTCCGAGCCGAGGTTACACTTATGGAATATTAATCACCCCCCAGCCCTTAGTCATATGTGAGAGCAAGTGACTAGGGGATTACCACACCTCCGAGGCATGTCTATTATAAGCCAATACTTTCTTGACACTTGTCCAATGCTGGAACATGCTTGCTTGGTAGGCGTGTGCTGTCAGCCGCCCTTTGGGGCTCCCAAGGCAATGATAGGCCTTGGGAATCTTGCATGCTTATTTAAGGGTTTTGAACCCTCATTTCTTCTTCCTTCTTCAATTCCCTCTCCTGCGAACGTTTTCTCCCTCTAAAAGGCATTTCGAACAAGATTCTACTGCAGAGGTCTTTGTTGGTGGTTTTTTTCTGAATTTTCATCACTTCCCCTTGTCGTTTCATTTCCAGGTATCTTCTCCTCTTCATTTTCTTTGCTTTTTCCTTCTGGTTTGCATTTTCCAGCGAGTTTCTGAGTTTTTCGATGAATTTTTGAGTTTTTCGGCGAGTTGTGTTTGCTTTGAATTTCTTAGTTTGATCTTTAGATTCCTTTGTTTTATCAGCTAGTATTGTTTGGAATTTTTGGAATTTAGGAAATTCCCCAAGTGTAGTGTCATCTTCTGATGCTCAGACCCTTATATCATCTTCTTGAGGAGTTCCCCTCTCTTAGAGAGAAGACTTTAGAAAAGATTAGGCAAATTGAAAGAGCACAGGAGGAGGCTCGTAGATCACAAGAGTTTCCCATTAGACCCATATTTCCACCACCTCTGAAGGTTATATATCCTGACCCCCCGGAGTTTTTCTATCAGACAGAGGTTCCTGCTGATCCCATACCGATGTCTGAGTCTGAATCTTCTACCTCAGACCCCATGTCTGTGGATTCCTTTCGGGAGGCCATGGACTTCACACCTCGGCATGATCAGGCCCCTGATCAGGCCGAGGTATCCAGCCGAGCCTCATCCCATATTATCTCAAGCACCTCATCCTCTTCCTCATAGATTGAGATTCTTAAGCCGAGCGTGGCCATTCCACCACCACTTGGTGCCATCCCTCTGTCGGCCATCATCGGGGCAGAGTTCGCTCAGAGGTTCCCGAGTAACCCATCAACATCCGCTCCGGCCAACGTTGAGTTGGATGATGATGGGGTTGAGAGCGATGTCGATGTCTCTGAGGCGTTCGAGATCGAGAGTACTGTTTCTGAGGTAGACCTTCTCTGTTTCAGATATCTGTATTCTATCAGCCCCTCGATAAAGCTTACGAGACCTCTGAGGTAAGAGAGGGATTATTATGGCCGAGATGGCGAGATCTGCCTGTACGAACAGATGTTCAAGTTGGGGTTCCGTCTGCCCATGCACCCCATTATCAATTCCATCCTTTCTTATATTAATTTGTCCCCCTCTCAACTCTCTCCTAATGCCTAGAGAGTCCTAATAGGGGCCATAGTGTTATGGAAGGTTGTCCACCACTCAGACCTTCCAGCTCATGTCTTTTTAGGTTGCTACGTCCCTTCCTCGGCCAAAAATCATCCGAGCTACTACCATTTTATAGCTCGGAAGCCTGAGAAGAAAATGCTTCAGGTGACTCAGACTTCCAACCATAACTGGAAGCCTCGGTACTTCTTTGCTTCAGGGCCATGGGAGTTTGGCCCATGTGTTACCTCATCTAATCTGGAGCAGAGGATGCCCCTGAGGTGGGGTAAGGTCACCATGTCTGCTAGGACCGACCCTGGCCTAAGTCTACAGAACCTCCAAAAGGTGAAAGACCATCAAGATCAGGGGGTACATGGTCTATTTGTCATGTTCGAGCACTTGATGACTCCCCACTACCTCTCTGGGACAGGTCTAGGTGGAAGTCCCCTTGCCGATCTTGGTGAGCATTTTTTTTAAGTTTAACCTCTGAGTTTATTAATATCTGATTATCTAACTCAGATATACTAATTTTTTGCAGAGCGACCAAAGGATATTCCAGACGAGCTTTGGGAGATGGCTGCACCAAGCTTGACGAGACTCGCCAAGAAAGCAGGACTTAACGCTCCTCCACCAGCTCCCTCTTCCTCTAAGCCCCCAGTCACAAAGAAGAGGGCTCCAGGGAGTCATGCCCCTGAGGATCAGAGGCCGAAGAAGAAGACTGATGACGCTGCCATCCCCATCTCTTTAGCTGACGCCCTATCGGCTCATCTAGATCAGTTGAAGATAACTGATAGTGTAGTCGGCCACAGTATTCAGGCCCTGGATGCCGTCGGCTCTGTAATGACCGAGGCTGACAAACGCTTCTTCAGGTCTCTGGACACCCCATTGCTGGTTGAGTTCGGCATTCACAGAGCCGTTCAGGTATGACTTAATCCTTCTTCAGAAATTATTCTTAGTGTAACAATTGATTTTTCTTTTCCTTATTTATGATCACTAAATGTGCAGGGCTTGACAGCCATGCACCATTTGTCCAACTGGACCCTGAGGAAGCTGCCCCTCATCCAAAAGGGGTAAGAGGCCGAGAAAGTCTAGAATACTCTGAATGTAGAGATCGAGCGCCTCAAGTCTGAGATGAAGGACTCTGAGAAGAAGGTGAAGGGGTTGGAGAAGGACATCTCCCAGCTCGGCAAGGATCATGCGGCTGCACTGAACGCTAAGGATGACGTTCTGCAGCAGAAAGTCAACTCAGCTGTTAGGGCCACCCTTGATGACGCCTCTGAGAAGATAATTGCTGACTATAAGTCCTTTGATGAGTTCATGGGTTTCAGTTTTGAATATCTTGAAAGAGGTATCAAAGCCACTATTAAATGGGCTGACATCAGGGAGAGGGAGGCCGGCACTTTGAAGGCCTATGATTTCGTTGGTCTCGACTTTGCTGATCCTCAATTCGTCCAGGCTCTTCAGGAGGTTGAGGAAGAGACTGCCTCTCCTGACAAGACTGCTACATTGGAGGTCACCGAGGTTGGAGGGGCAGACCATCGTGATGATGCGGCCGAGGTGACTAATCAAGCCGAGGATGTCAACGTTCCCCCTTCAAACCCTTAGGATTTTTTTATCATTGTTTGTAACTCATTGTATTATGGAGTTTCTGTAATCGTTGAACATATTATTTCTGAATATATATCAACCTCTGATGAGGACCATCTTCACTTTCTTTTCATTGAATGTCATGTGATTCTTTTCATTCTTAGCTCATTAATTTTCATTCTTAGTTTCGTTGCAATGGTGTCTGATGAAAACAAATTTGTAATGAGCTTCAACCTCTGAAGCCCTCTTTCTAAGCTTGTCTTTTTGCAATGGTCTTGTTTAAACTCAACCAATGGCCCTGAGCTCAGACCTCTTCACCACTGAATGGTGTTATGAGGGTCTGAGGTCATCACCTAAGATGTTATCCCCATAATAAATCTTCACCAAATTAATGATGTTATGTGTCTGAGGTCATCTCATTATAGTGTCTGACCTTAGACCTCGTCACCACTGAGTGATGTTATAAGGGTCTGAGGTCATCACCTAAGATGTTATCCTCATAATTAATCTCACCAAATTAATTATGTTAACGGTCTGAGGTCATCTCCTAAGATGTTATTCTCATAATTAATCTCACCAAATTAATGATGTTAAGGGTCTGAGGTCATCTCATTATGGTGTCTGACCTCAGAACTTGTCACCACTGAATGATGTTATGAGGGTCTGAGGTCGTCACCTAAGATGTTATCCCCATAATAAATCTCACCAAATTAATGATGTTAAGGGTCTGAGGTCATCTCATTATGGTGTCTCGGCCTCAGACCTTGTCACCACTGAATGATGTTTGAGGGTCTGAGGTCATCACCTAAGATGTTATCCTCATAATTAATCTCACCAAATTAATGATGTTAAGGGTCTGAGGTCATCCCATTATGGTGCCTGATCTCAGACCTCGTCACCACTGAATGGTGTTATGAGGGTCTGAGGTCCTCACCTAGGATGTTATCCCCATAATTAATCTCTGATCTAAGAATGAAGCAAGAACTGTCATGGGAACTGATCTTTATTAATAACCTCTTCATAATAAGATGGTATATTTACATAAAAATCTATGCAACATCATATGTAATATCTCTTTAGGTGATCGGCATTCCATGGGTTAGTGAAAGGTTCTCCTTCTAGGTTTTCTAGCCTGTAAGTGCCAGGCACAACCTCTTCTGTCACTTTGTAGGGGCCATGCCAGTTTGGGTGAAGCTTATTGGCTTTCTGTAGGGTCTTCTTTAGAACTAGGTCTCCCACTGCAATGGGTCTTGACTTCACCCTCTGGTTGTAGAATTTCGCTGCCCTCTGTTGGTAGGCTTCTTGTCTGACCTCTGCGTCCTCTCTTCTTTCTTCGATAAGATCTAGGTCTAGCCTCCTCCCTTCCCCATTATTGTCAGGGTCATAGGTTTAAATCCTATGAGTTGGGAGCCCTATCTCCGTTGGTATGACAGCCTCTGAGCCATGTGCCAACATGAATGGGGTTTCACCTGTTGGTGTCCTTGCAGTGATTCTATAGGCCCATAACACAGCGTAGATCTCTTCAGCCCATCTTCCCTTCGCATCCTCTAATCTCTTCTTTATCCCATCCAGGATAGTTCTGTTTGTGACCTCGGTCTGGCCATTTGCCTGAGGTCGACCAGGAGATGAGAAGAATTGCTTTATTCATACTCTTAGGCAATACTTTTCTAAAGAGGAGTTCTTGAACTGGGTCCCATTATCCGAGATGAGAGTGTTTGGGAGGCCATATCTGCATATGATATTCCTCCAAATGAACTGGAAGGTCTTCTGCTCTGTGATTATTATCATCAGCTCTGCCTCCACCCACTTTGAGAAGTAGTCAATAGCAACTATCAAGAATCTATAGCTGTTGACAGCTCTTGGCAAGGGTCCTACTAAGTCAATTCCTCATACCGTAAATGGCCATGGAGAAGAGATTGATGTCATAGGCTGATGGGGTTGATGAGGGATAATGGCGAACCTTTGACATTTATTGCACCTCTTCATGTAGTCTGCTGCGTCCTTGGACAAGGTAGGCCACCAATATCCCTGAATGATGATCCTCCTGGCCAAGGGTCTTCCCCCTATGTGGCTAGAGCAAGCACCCTTATTGACTTCCTGTAAGACCCTGGAAACTTCCGTGGGATGCACGCACCTAAGGAGAGGCAATAGAAATCCCTTTTTGTATAAGACGTCTCCTATCATCGAGAACTTGGCAGCTCTATATCTCATTTTTCTCCTTTCTAATTTGGACTCAGGCAGCTCTCCCTCTTTTATGTATCTGACGAGCGGGTCGATCCATGAGTCTCCTAGGTTCAAAATGTGACAAGGGTTACATACCCCTTCTTCCTCGATGGTTACCTTTCCTAAGACCTCGATCGGAACGGTCCTTCTAACATCTGTCTTCGTTGTCGAGGCCAACCTTGCCAATGCATCTGCGTGGCTGTTACTTTGTTGAGGCACTCTCTTCAGTTTTGCCTCTTCAAAATATTCCAACATCTTTCTAACTCTCTCCAGGTACTTCATCATCCTTTCATTCTTGGCCTCATAGACTCGCATCACTTGATTGACAACTAACCTTGAGTCGCTGTGGAGTAGGAGTCGTCTTACACGAAGAGTCTTCACCAATAAGAGACCTGCTATCATGGACTCATACTCGGACTCGTTGTTTGAGGCCTGGAAGTTGAATCTCAAGGCGTATTCAATGTTGGCGCCATCTGGGGCCGAGAGTATTAGCCCCGCGCCGCTTCCACTATCACAGGAAGAGCCATCAACGAAGAGGCTCCGGACGTCTGTATCTTATGAGAAGACCCCTTCTGTCATAACTCCTTGCTTGAAGAGGTATCGATTCTCTTCGTTCTCTTCTATTCGGCTATGGGTTTTGCCTGAGATGACCTCTAAGAAGGAGGAGATGATTGACGGCACTCCTGGTCATCACGATCGTCATGATCTAAGGGTTAGCCTTCCAAGTTCTCAAAACTGTGTTGCTGATGACCTTCCTAGTCATCTAGATTTGGATGGTCTTAGTGAGGTGGGTGAGACATCTCAGGAAATTGGCTAGTAACAAAGAACTTAGATCGTTCCCATAGACGATGCCATTTGTAGATAGTAATTTCCTACAAATAATAGTATCCAATACACACAAGTGAAACAAAGAGAAATATCAAAGAGACTAATGAAATCACACACACAATGTAAGATATACGTGGTTCGATAATATGCGTATGTCCATAAGATTTAAGGTTTACTCTTTACTACATTAAAAAACTGGTCGGCAGAGTTGTAGCACTGCTCGACAGTACAATATCACATGCCCCTCTCAATGGGGAGTGGGTTTACATTTGTTGGGAAGCTTAGAAGAGTCCTAAGCTCTGTCTATAAATATCCCTAAGAGTTCAGACCTATTCTTTTATAACTCCAGCCATTCCAAGTTGAGTATATATAGGAGTCTTTTGTGACTTGGGCCTTTCATTAGATTGGGGAGCATAAAACCTAGGTGCTTTTGTCAAGCACGTGCCTGATTAATTATGGACCTCACAAATTCAAAATGGGCTGAAATGTCAACGTTATTTTTCGATTTTCACTAAAAATAACTACCCAAAGTATAATAGTTATGAAATTTATGACAAAAGTAAAAATAACACATAGGATGCACGAAAATTTCTTAAATGGGAGTAAATATAAAAAGTTTTTAAAAAGATGTTTAGAGAAGGAGAAAATCTTTTTTGGTGCATTACTATCATAATATCATTTTCGCAACTTAATCTGTCTATTTGATAATTTTTAAGTAGTGCTCGGTCTGTGTAATCATTTAATTGACCTACTGCTGCCTTTAATCATATAGAAAGAGATTAGAAAAACCCTTCTGAAAAATTAACCTCAATGTTATTCTTGGAAGACTGTCGGTATTGCCACGATTTTAATTTGTTTGTTGATTGATTGAAGTATGATTATATGTGTCGGTGTTCTATGCTTATTAGTGAACAAATTAGTAATGGAAAAGGGGTGCACTTTAATTGGTGTTGAATAAATTGATCCATCCGACCCTTAATGGGGTCCTTATATGAAAATAATTTGATAAGATATTGCTGATGGCAAAAAGCAGCCATAACAGTGTCTTTCCTTTGTTAGCTAAAGTGTGTCATACGGTATTCATTTCGCTATTCATTTCGTAGTATCTAAACTCTTTATTTGAATTTTATTATTGTTACATTTAATATCGTAGGGCTATTATTTGTGCGCATAAAATATCCCAGGTTCCCTGTCAAGTCCTCCATGCCTAACAATTACGACAAAGTAGCCATTTCAAGCAAGGGTAAACAAATCACAGTTCTATGGACAAACCAGTCCATTCATTAGAATCATTACTGATTAGAGGGTAATTTTCAGCACAACCCAACTTATATTTGAAATATAAAATTTGAACTAGCCACAATTCAATAATACTCTTGACTTCCCGGTTATACTTTTAGGCTGGGTTTGTACCCAGGTTTAGGGGTGAAGCGAACTTTTGAATTGGGGGTCCGATATTTAACAAGATATTTTTTTTTACTAATTTATTATTATGAAATTTTTTTTAATCGAAAAGATGCCAACTTATTTTTTGAGAGTTGTGGCAAGTTCAAATATTTGTCCGTTCAATTTTGAACAAAATGTTTTTGAACGATTGAAAAATGACGCGATAAATATATATACACATAAAATTTTGGAGCCCCTAAAATAAGTCAAAATTGGGGGGGCCGAGGCGACCACCTCCCTGGCCTCCCTCAAAACCGGCCCTGCTTTTAGGCCACATTTGATTGTCTCAAAATTATAAATCAACTTATTTATAAATTAATCAATTGATTGTGTTTGGTTTCATTAATAAAATGATTTATTAATTGACTCATTTAGCTCCTCCCTTCCCCCTCCCTCCCTCCCTCCCTCCCTCATCCTCTCTCTCTCTCTCTCTCTCTTTAAATTATTTTAACATTTTTTTTTCTGATTGAACTTTAACATCAACTTTACATTACCAAACATTACATAAAATTGAATTAAACTCATTTCAAATTCACTAATTTACGATTTATAAAAAATCAATTTAGATAATCAAACAATTTGCACAATCAAACGGGACCCTAATAAATGTGCCCATCCAACCGACAATCAAATTACTAAACATCCAACCAAAACATTTAGTCAAACTCACATAAGTCTCTTTCTCTCTCTCTCTCTCTTTCTCTCTCCCTACGATCTAAAACCTAAAACTCTTCTCTCATCTCGCATCAACTCAACTGCAAATTCGTAATCTTAAACCACTACGAAATGTTCGTTACAAATCTCTCTCTCTTTCTCTCTCTCTCTCTCGCCCTGCAAATTTTTCCCAGGAATAATCGTTTGCAGATCCCTCGTCTTTAATCTCCAAACCGCGGTGAAACTTCCCTATCAACAATCTCTAATTGGTCGATTTTTTTAAGAACCACCATTGTTGAGCTTCAGTAATTAGGGTTTAATAGACTAGAGTTTTAAAAAAATTAGGGTTTGAATAAATGTTGGTTGTACTTAGAAAATTTTGTTTGTTTTATATTAACTAAAATTTTATTGAAGGGTATTTGAGACATTTTATTTTAGTTGTAGTTTAGTGTTAAATTTTTAGATCTTTTTAGACAAAACACCTGTATGATAACACGATATTTCACTTCACCCCACTTTAAAAAAAATTAAGGTATTTTTTAACATAACGTCCTGTGATTATTTTGTATTTTGACATAACCCCCGAAAGATGACAAATTAGACATAATCTCCAAAACGTGACAAACATTACTCTCCACTAAAAACAAATCCATTAATCAGTATTTTGACTTCACCCTCAGCTATATTTTGGACGGAAATGTCCTCCTTCCATGAGATAATGTCAATATACAACGTTATTACAATGTTTTTTTTTTTGCAAGAGTCTCATTTTCAAAGTTTTGTTACGCTCACATCTCATATACTTTTAAAATTATAGTAAGTCTCATAATCACCCAAGATCTTCTCTAACCACTCTGTAACTGCTTTAAACTGTCCCTCATCCTTTTTGGTGATAATGACACTTGTCCAATAGTTGTTACAACAGAACCGACGACTAAAAAAATAAAAACATGAGAGTGACTACAAATCAAATTTTAAAATGGGGCTAAATACTTATGATCTGTTATTACAAGGCGTAAAGTTAAAAAATTCCTTTTTAGAAAAAATAAAAACTATACTTTTTTTTTAAAAAACCGTGCATGTTTTGTTGTTTTAAAAACTAGGCATGTTTTTTTTTACAATAATTACAAAAATCACACCTTAAAAAATAATGAAAATCAACTCAAATTTATACACATATAATATAAGTAAAAACTTGTTTTTATTTAAAAAATATTGCATTATTATAATATATATATATATATATATATATATATATATATATATATATATATATATATATATATATATATATATATATATATAACCTTCTTTTTAAACTACATTAATTAAAACTATTTCAACTATTTTTTTTAAAAACTATACGCGTTTTTTCCTGCTAAACTGTGCGTGTTTGTGTTTTTTTAAAACTGTACTTTTTTTACCCAATTTTATTTGAAATCTACATTTTTTGTTAACTTTTTTTATATAAATAAGTACACGTTAATTAAATTATGGGTGGTAAAATCCTACTAATTGATTCAACACGATTATGCCGACTAAAAAGTAAAAATCATAACCATATAACACAGTATATAGTTCGATAACATCTCTACATTCACTGGAAGTTCTTCTCTTTTTATTAATCGATTCTTGATAATAAAGATTAAAGGCCCCTTTTCCTAGGGGGTGCGTTACATTTATTGAGAACAAAAAGAGAATGAATCATGTAGGACTCCATGACCTTGGACTGTTGTTGTGATTTGGTCGAGCGAATCCAACCCCGAGATATCCGTTGATTGGTCTCTCTTAGTTCTTATCTCTAAGTTGTGATCACTTATCAAGTCTGTCGAACATGAGTCAGTTCATCCTATTAGATGGGTTAACTCCCCCACAAAATCTATTTTCAATTATTTTTTAAATGTACGTGCTTTTTTTTAAAATTGTGCGTGTTTTAAAAAAATGTTTTAGCCATTTAAAATACAATTAATTTTTTAAAACATGTACAATATCTTTAAAAAAATATTTGAAATAGTTGAAAACACCTACAATTAAAATATAGTTAATATATAATATTTAAAAACACTTGCAATTTTAAAAAAACACGTACAATTTTCAAAAGATCAATTGATTCTTTTCCGATTAAGGCACATTTTATTTTTATAAAAAGGTAAAATATATATATTGAAATGTACATAGGTTTAACAAACCAAGTTAATTTAAAAAAAATAGTTGAAAATAATTTTAATTAATTTAGAATTTGATAAAAATACAGTTAAAATAGTTTATTTTAGGACACGAATATTTCTAAAATAAAGCACCTAAAGTTATTTTTTAAAAATTACTTAACCCTTACCTTTTAATGTTAGATTTAACTTAACCCTCACCAGGCTAATATCTTTGACATTACCTCAAAATATTGCGTAAAAACAAAGGGTTAAGTATAAGGATTCATTTGACTTTGCTACTTGTTTATAATGCCAAATTAGACTTAACTTTATGTGTTAGTGGCAAAGTCAAAGAATTATGACGAGATGGGGGTAAGTTAGATTAGGCGTTAAAATTTGGGGGTTGAGGCAAAATCACCCTAAAAAATAGTTTTAGTTATTGTACAAATTTGTATATGAAAAAATGAAAGTGCAACCATTTGTATTTTTATATTAGTTATCTATATTTCGTGTCAAAGTGTTTGAGTCTTGTGTCATTCCAGCTAAAAAGCTTGAACTCGTGTAGACATTGTGTAGTGAGTGAGGCTTATTCATTATACATCATGAACATTGAACTTTAAAAATCTACTTGGCATCTCTACATCACAAAGACTTCCGCTGATGAACTCTAAAGGCATATCCTTTTGATACTATTTTATGAGTGAACGCCTTTGGCTACACACACACACACTTTTTTTTTTATAAAACTTTGACTTTAAATCACAGATCTTAGAAAAGTGTTATGTACTTTGACGCCTTTAACCATTCGCATGGCCCTACTTTGGCGCTGTGCGGATGCGGATGCACTTTTTTGGCATGTCTTGGAACACTATCTAAAAGCATGTGCAAGATGCCAAATTGACTTCGTGCGCACGACTGCACGTTTTAGCCTGGAATAATGGCTAAAATTGCGTGCACAATGCGAATTAGCTCCCGTGAAAACCACTTACCCAAATTTTGATTTTTTTTATGAATAGGTATTTTTCAATGTACTTTCAAAATAACTGAGTTCCTCTTTTTTTCTTTACATCTTAGATAGTATTTTCAAGGTTGAGAGGATTCTAATTGCTTCTCTTTATTCAAATTGGCACGTTCTTTTGAAAAATGAGTGAAAATCAAGATATATATTTGATATATGGATTGTGAGGAATTTAAAATGATTTGAACAAGATGAACTTAACATAGATTCAATCCACGTCTAAATTGTTGATCAACACTCCAATATATAAAGATGAGGTGTCTCGAGCTATTGAAGATTTCAAGACTTTATGAGACTCTAAGTAGGAAAATGTACTTCCTTGTTCGACCTGTAGAGCTTAAAATGGATCACTCATTGTCAATAGGGGAAAGTCCAATATTCTTAGGTAACTTATTGTGAGTATGGAAGAGAGAGATTTTCTTGTATTGTATAAGACCCTTTCAAGTTGAATATGAGATTAAAGTGTGTCGAGGGTTTTAATCCCTTGGTGGTTTTTTTCCTAATAATATATGCCGTGTATTTCTTTGATTATTTTGTATGTTGCTTAATTCATCTCCATCAGACATATCACTAAAATCTCATTTAATCCATCCAATTGACATTCAGATTTTTCCATCTAGTGTAAGTGGCTAAGATTTCCTAATTGTGACCATAATTTTCGGATCCATATGTTTAAAATCAATTCACCTAGTTTTTCATTGTGCTAGGTTTGCTAAAATTAAAAAAAAAAGAGAAAATTTGTAATTAAACATATTAACCCCCCCCCCCCCCCCTAGGTTTATTTAAGTACGACATTATTATAGAACACACCGTATCATCAACTGGTATAAGATAAACTATTTTTTCTAGACATTAACGTGTTACATTTTTATCTTGCATTGTTGTGTATTTATATTGTGGTCCGTTACTCTAAGATATATTGTGTCTGTGTTTAGATCTTGTTGTGTGATTAATGGTGGATCGATATAGAGATAGTAAGCCTAGGAATAAACCACCGTACTTTAATAGTTATAACTATGAGCATTTAAAGGTTAAGATGCACACACATTTGATATCCAAATACGAGAGAGTATAGATTAATGTTGAATACGGTTGGAACTATCCTATGATTGTAGAGGATGGAGTGAGGGTTAAAAAATCAAAAGTATTATGGACCGATGTGAAATTTGTGGATTGTAACTACAATTAAAAAACTTTGAATGCTTTCTTTGCGCTCGTAAGTACTTAAGAGTACAATCATAATCTTAATTGTGAGTTATCAAAAGAAGCATGGGATATCTTGTGTGTGACACATGAAGGAACCTTTAGCCCGAAATGAGATAACTTGAAAAATATTGCGTCTAATTTTGAGAAGATGCGAATGGGTGAGAAAGAAAGCTTTAACGACTATTACACTAGGTTAATCGAAGTAGTAAATTCCTGATAGTTGTCCCTAAGATGACATGAAATGACTCTAGGATATGATTCACTAAAGACGATGCCCTTTATGTGCTAGTTTTATGTTGAAAGTTATGAGAACAGAGAGTGATGTCAACTGCAGAGAATTTGAGGAGGACTGAGGAAGGGTCATTTGTTTTACCCTTGATTCAAACTCTTTCTACTTCACGATTTATTCGGCCACACTCTTGGTTTAATGCTACCCTTGTTTATAAATTTTATGCGAACATGATTGTGACCTCTACCGGCCCTCTTATTCTGACATCTTTTGTGTGTGGCTTTGAGGTTGTTCTAACAAAGGATGTGCTTTCTTTTCAACTTTGTTTGCAGGAGTTTATCATCACGACTATAATCCTTTTGTTAATGACATTTATCATCATGATCAGATTAATACATTCTTAGCTTGCTTATAAATGACATGGGTTGGGAGCTTATTTATTCATACAACCTTGAGTAAGAAGTATTCTATAAATAATTTTTAAGTTATCTATAATCTAATGTCTCGACTTCGTTCCCGAGATTTCCCTTTTGCTATTGGTCATATGATGTTTCATTTATCTCATCGCGAGTCTATCTATTACCCCCCTCTAATTCTTGAGGTAATACTTTGTTCCTGTTCAGATGCATCTTTGGAGGCTTTACCATATGGTCATATGATTATCAGATAAATTTATTCCTTAGGTGTTTCAGGAATTCATTCCAACGAGTCTATGTGTATTTTATGATTGATTTCTACTGTTAGCACTTCATGCTCTAGCAGTTAGACTTCTTAACGACCTCTTATATAACCTAAATATCTCAAGGGAGAAGCACCAGTACGAGCACCAGCACCAGCTTTCTTGTGCTCATCATCTATCAGGGGAGTATTTTGATTATTAGTTTGCCTATATACAGGATGCTTTCGATTGGATGAATGCAAGGATGACACGGATGTATGATCACTTTGATTTCTATCTCAATTACGTGGATATTCAGACAACTGAACTATAGACTAATGATAATTTCAATGAAAATTACTTGAGACATAGAGTACTTTCACATGATACTCCGGGATCTTCATCTTCACCTCCACCTTTGCCTACTCAAGCTCTATTTCATGCGTCTTCTGCTGATGATAATGATGACTACGAGGAAAATGATGATACAGTCGATGAGTGGATAGAGGGGGATTATCAATTCTTATATATCTCTATATTTTATTTATTGAGACATTATTGTTCCTTTTTATTGGTACTTTGGATTTTTATGGACACTTGGTTATTCTACTCCTATTCAATTTCAAAGTAATTTATTTTTTATTTGGATGATGATATTTTGTGATGGTTTTATGCATTTTCTAGTTATCCATATGCTTTTCGCCTAATCATTGGTTTTTTGCATTTTCTAGTTATCTATATGCTTTTTGCCTCGTCATTGTTCTATCCATTGCTCTTATGATCTCATTCTAGAGAGATAGATTTATATCACTTATCCTACTTTAAATGCTTACATTCTTGATATATCTCATCTGCTAGTTCATGGTTTGAGATTCATTTTTCTTGTATAATGCTTATACTCCTGATGATTCCCATTTAGTACCCTTTTTATAGCATTGGTTATTTCACGTGTTTCCTAGATTTTGCTTTGCTAGTGTTACTTTTACATTCTGATGGTTATTTTATTTTCCATGTATACCCGTAATCTATGTCTCTCTACTGCTCTTTGACTTTTCATGTCAAAAAGGGGATAAATATTATGATAGGGGGAGTTTACTTGACTGCTCATTGATCCTTTTATTAGGAAGATTCATATGTTTAGGATTTTTTTTTTTTTTTTGGGGGGGGGGGGGGGGGGGGAACATTCAGTTTGGGGGAGTTATTAGCATATAGTAGATATGGGGAGTGCTTTTGATTTCTTATTTCTCCATTTATTGGGACGATTCACATGTTTAGGAGTTTAAGGAGATAAACATTCATTTTTGGGTATTTATTAGCATATACTTGCTTTTCTTATTGATATTAGATGGATTTATTACTTTGAATAATTTTTCATTCTTTTTACCATTTATATATCTCATTGATTTTTGGTGGATTCCCAAATTAGGGGGAGTTACTGTTTGTGCATGCTATTACCTTCATGATAGTCTATCTTTGATTCATGTATTTCACATTTAGTCATGTTGATGCGGCTCAATCCTAAGTTTTAGACACGACTTTTGATGTGTCGCTGGTCTATGTATTCTATGTGTATTACATCCTACTACTCTACTTATATGGTTAATATGGAGTGGGTTTGGTAGATGTAATCAAGATATTATTTAGGCTTTATTGTTTTGTCATGGAATAGCCAAAGGGGAGATTAATAATGTAACCATTTGTATTTTTATATTAGATGTATATATTAAGTGACAGAATATATGAGTTTTGCATCATTCAAGCCAAAAAATCTTGAACTCATGTAGATATTATATTGAAAGTTAGGCGCATTCATCCTGCTTCATGAATATTGGAATTTGAAGATCTAATCGACATTTTTAAATCATAAACACTTTCGATGCTGAACTTTAAAGACATATCCTTTTCATACTATTTTGTGATTGAATGTCTTTAGCTATACGCACACATGTGTTTTTTTTAAATTATATTTTTAAATATGAACAAGTGATTTTGATCTTAGAATTTTTTTTGTATAACCTTGGGAAATACCTTATTTTCGAAAAATGTGCTTTGATCAAAGGCTTTGTGGTTTACCACCTTTAGTCATTCGCACAACTCTACTTTGGAAACATGCGCATGACTCTAAACTCTTTTTTCCTGTTTTGAAGAACTAGATATAAACATGCACCCGGTACTAAATTGACCCCATGTGCACGGATGCAAGTTTTTAACCGAATTTGGAATAGTGGCTAAAGTCGTGCGCACGGTGCCAATTAGTCCGTGTGCACGTGACGAAGCCGAATTTTGATTTTTTTTTTTATAAATAGGGTTTTACCCCAACTTTCAAATATCTAAGTTCCTCTATACTTAGCTACATCTTAAAGATTAGTTTTGAGATTGATATTATGTGCATTAGGATGGGTTGTGTACTCGTGGAGAACGTCCCAGGAGGGATTTGATAGGGCATATACAATGTCGATCGCACGTGGTATTTTCCAGTGATGGTATGGGTTATTCCTGGGTTTTATTTTTACCCCGATTCTATATAACAAAAGTGTTTCTCCCAAGTAGGACTAATAGGAGTATCCTCTCGTACAAGCTTAGATATTGGGACCGTAAGTTTGGTGTGAAGGCATAGTGATTTCCCTTGTGATGATGATGTTATGAGTTTATAGGGTTATGACACCCTATAACTATGCCTGGTATGCATGAGTGATCCCCGAAGGCGGTAGGGATAGGCCTTCATACTTTTATTTGAGGGCTCGAGTGTATCCCATCTACTTGTATATGTCAGGGACCATGCTTATGTGGATATTAGACGTAAAGACTATCTTTTCTCTGCTTTATGTGATTTTGTGTTTCGATACTTGAGGGGCCATACAGGTTTATATCTTATACTATATATGTGTATGATTTATACTAGAGATGTATAAATAAACTTAGGATTCGGGATTTATGTAACAAATATACTTGAGACGTATGTACTACTTTAGTGGCATGAGATTGCTCTAGACTTATAGACTTGAGACGCATGTTTAGTATCGTACCTAGAGAATGTTAGCAGTACTTTTATTAGTTAGAGATATGTTCTTAAGATAAGAGATTACCGTAAAATAAATGGATCCTAAAAGATGAATTTAAATTAAAGAATGATAAAGTAAAGAATATTAGACTAAGAGAGGAATATTATTCTCATGGGTTACATATGGGTTTAGGTTATTTGGGTTGGGTAACTTAAATGACTTTAGTTAAATTCACATTTAAAACGAGAGGAAGGTGTATTATTATTATTATTATTATTATTATTATTATTATTATTATTATTATTATTATTATTATTATTATTATTATTATTATTATTATTATTATTATTATTATTATTATTATTATTATTATTATTATTATTATTGTGGCCGAACTTCAGTTAAATTCTTGTTCATTGTAAAATTGTTGTTTTCGTTGTTGTTGAATCTATTTTTTAGTCTTAGGTCGTTGTGCGGCTGTAGAATTGCATTGATAGTTGTAGGAGTATCTCTACCAACATTTTATTCCTCACTCCTAGGATGTACTTCTTGTTTTTTTTTTTTTTTTAGCAAGACATTCTATTTATTTTAGTATTACTAAGTAAGAGATTTTAAATGTGGTACTTGAATTCGGACATAATTAATAGATATTTGAGATAAATCTTATATTCCAAAGTTGGTTTTACTTTGTATAAGTAGTTGGATGGGATCAGAGATGGGTTTATAGTATTCGGTATTTTATTATCTCTCATTACGTAACTTGTTAAGTTTTATTTGTTTTGTTATGCTAATAATGTTACCAAATGTTATCGATTCCTGTGATTTTTGCATTAGATTGATAAATATAATTATGAGTTTTACGGGGTATCACAGTTGGTATCAGAGCATTCCAAGTTCTAGTTTTCTAGGTTTTTGAGTGCATATGTCTCATTTTCATGTTGCATTCTTTTAGACATTTAGAGCATTAACGTTTAGAGAATTAAGATTTAGTAATTTAGAGCAATAACGACGACCATTTAAGGGGTTTCGCGCCATGGTTACAAATGAACGCTTCGAATTGATCGAAGTGTATCGAAAGGTGTCCTTATTTTGATTTCCTTTGTAAGTCGTCCCATGCATGAGGTCAATTTCGATCGGGAGTTAGGAACCATTGGACGTGAGAACTTTAGTATGTGTTTAATGCTTGGTTTAAGGGGAAATATTTCCACACACCATCCTTAATAGCATGGGGAGTAATTTTCTAAGACCACGTGACCGTGTGGTAGCCAATATGCTAGGGAGTTAAACTATCTTTCTCTTTCATCACTAAGAAATATTGTTCCATAAGAGAAGAAAGACTTTCTAGTTATCTACATCCATATGAGAAGGTTTGATGTATTAGTAAAAGATTTGTGCAAAGATTCGGTTGGTGCTATTGGATGACCATCCTTCGTCACTTGCACCTAGGTAGTGGAACTTATCCTTGTACATCGCAAGAATCATTACAAATTTTCTACATGATAGAGTTCATAATATTAAGAAGATTGGAGATGGATTAGGTCTTAAAGACTTGTAATGGTGTAAAGTTATCCCGAGCTGGAGAGGACTTCCCCTACATAAGGAACTGCATCAGGGTAGTAGACCCTAAGAGGTTCCCATAATAGACAATCAGAGTTTTATTAGGCTATTAGAGCGAAGGTCTTTAGGGTTAGTGGGACCATAACTAATGAGAATAGGGTCGACAAGGCCCGTGTTAGCATAACCAACTGTAGAGATAGGGTCACTCGGATCACTGGTAGAGCTGCCAATTTACACTACACCAAATTTGCCGAATTGTCATGGTCATTGACCATGACAAGTCCAACTTGTCAAGGTCAATGATCGTGACAAGTATAGGGGTGACAACTTTTGTTTTCATGGACTTATCAGGGTTATTGACCGTGACAAGTTCATTATACTTGTCACGATCATGTCACGGTCTATGACCTTGAAAAGTTTTGTCACTCGTTAGGACCGTGACAAACCTGTGACATTTAATAAAAAAATGTCACGGTCAATGACCATTACAATTCTGGGCAAAATAGAAAAAAAATCTACTGGGCAATATGGCCACTGCCACTGCCCAGCAGTATATTTGTACATGTTATAGCAATATTGTACCCCTTCAACATCATATATCCAAATCAAATAAAGATAATGCAAATATACATTCAAAAAAATATACATCACGATATAATCCAAATATAATTCAAATGTAATAACTTAAAAAAATTCAATTCAAATAATGTCACTACATGTCTGGGGTAACGTTAACTCTGAGGAGGTGAGTAGGCCACACGATATACGAATTGACACACTCAGTAATATATATCGTGCTGCATTGTTCACGAAACCATAATGGGGAGTTCTCCTTCTCGGGTATCACATACGTGACGAGCACCTTGAACTTGATGTCTTGAAGCGAACATCCATGAACTAGTACACCCTAGATGGTATTAGGGTCCCTCAACCCTCGCCCTATCCGCTGGACATCCAATATCTCCAGTATAAACACGCTCGCCCAACCAAGTGTCGACATCAGTCGGTTAAAGGGAGCCAAATAAGGGACTGGATCATCAACAAATTGTAATTTGAATTATACAATTATCAATTTACTAATTTACAATGAGGGTCAATCCTACTAAAAATTTAATCAATCAATTCTTTTACAAGGGCACTAAAATATGAGGGGCTATATCTAATAAACTAATAAAAATTTAATTAAAAAAAACACACACAAGCACATATACACCCACACCCCCTGCCCCCCCTCCCCACCCCACACACGCTCACACACACACACACATATACACACACACGCACATATACAACCCCCCTCCCCTCTCCCAGCCCTGCCCCCCCACAGAAGCAACACTCACACTCACACACACACACACACGCATATTGACACACACACATATATACACACATGCACATATACATACACATATACATATACATATACAAAAATGAAGGAGAAATAGAGAGAAAACATACCAAAATCGTAGAGAGAGAGAGAGAGAGAGAGAGAGAGAGAGAGAGAGAGAGAAATAGAGGGAAATAGAATCAGTGGGAAAAAAGAAGAGGGAGGGTTTTTTTACTCACAGAATTGTCACGGACGTGTCACGATCATTGACCGTGATAAGACTTGGTCACGGCCTTGTCACGGTCATTGATCGTGATAAAAAATACGTGTTTTTTTGTCACGGTCATTGACCGTGACAAGTCTAGCCGCTTGAAGGGTGCCAATTTGACCATTTTGGTGTGGTGTTAAATTTTTCTTTAACCACAATGCCAAAACAACTGATTTATCACGGTCTTTGATCGTGAAAAGTTCAACTTGTCAAGGTCTTTAATTGTGACATGTCTAGGGTGACAACTTATTTTTCATGGACTTGTCATCGTCTAAGACCGTGACAAGTTTATTAGACTTGTCACGGTCCTGTCACGGTTATTGACCTTGAAAAGTTTTTATCACGATCAAAAGACTGTGACAAGCCCGTGATAAAACCAAAAAAATTGTCAGGGTCAAAGAACGTGACAAGTCCTTGACAAGTTTCTTTGTCTCGGACTTGTCATAGTTTTTTACTGTGTCAATTTTTTGCAAAAAAAAAAAACTATTGGGCAATACAACCAGTTCCACTACTCAGCAGTATATTTGTACATGTTATTGCAAATTATACTTGTTCAAACAACATATATCCAAATGAAATAGAAATAATATACCAAATCATGGCATATATAATCCATATCCAAATAAAATAGAAATGCAAATATCCATATCTAAACCAACATGTACTAAAATAAAAAAAATACAAATAAAATCCAATATCCAAATATCCTAATAAAAAGATATAAATAATTTCATGAAGAAGGAGCAGGTCGAAGGACGAAGGAATGCCACACGAAGGAATACCACATTAAGAAGGAGCGGCCTAGGTCGACACCCCGCAATATACTGAACGCCGCATTGTTCGCGCAACGACAAAGGTAAGTTCTCCTTTCCCTCCACCACACGCATGACGCGCAATCTTGCCTTAATGTCTTGGAGGGGATGCCCATGAACCAACATACCCAGAAGGAAGCTCGGATCCCTCAACCCCCTCGCTATCATCTCCCCAGAATATATGTCGAGTATAAACATGCTCGACCAATCGATTCTCGATATAGGTCGCTCGGTGGGGGTCACGATGGGAAATGGATCATCATATGGCGCCAAGTTCGTGCGTATTGGTGATGAAAAAATGACATCATAATCCTCATCTACCTCTATCTCCTTCTACTTGCCCTTGCCCTTTCCCAATTGCACTTCATGAAGGCACATGTATCTAGGACCATCGCCTCCAACCTTGATAGCTTATTATCATGGGTGTCCACCTTATGTGCCAACCCGATGTTGCTCGTCTCCATTTCGATGATCATGGCTTCCCCACTCGCGATCTCACCCCTAGTCCTCCCCTTGTGATCCAGCCCGAGTACTTGGCTGAGTGCATCCGTAGCCAAAGATGCTTTGCTGGCATCAAACTGCGACTCACGCACTTCCTTAAGGTTTTCCTGAAAAGACAAAAGTATTCGATTATTTAATTTATTAAGTAAAAAATTATAACATAATTAAAAAAAATTAAACATTTATAACTTACAATAGTGCCTGCGACGCTCGAGCCCACCTCGTTGTCCTTGCCCTTTTTCGATCGAATTGCCACATAGGCATCGTGCCTATGTGGCCTACCCCCAGGGCCATTCCCCCTGTCATGAAATAAAATAATACGTAATTAGTATGTAACGTAAAGTAATTCAAAATTAGAATAACTTAAATTAAAGAAAAATAAAAACTTACCATCATGTGCTCTACCTCGGCGTAAGACATCCGCCAGGAGTAGTGCACGTCTAACTTTTTTGCCCGATTGTCCCTCCCCGATTGAACGAGAACACAATTAATGCTCACTGGTCTCATTGTCGATACACTTTTCCCACTATGACAATAGGATCGGCTTCTTCGAGGGTATGGTGTCACGTAGGCTCAGAATGGACTCCTGGGTCCTTCCAAAGTACCGTGCCCACAAATTCTTCTTCCACGTCCTATATTGATCCATCAATTGTTCCAACGTGGATTTGTGGAGATATAGGGGCAGACCGAATTGTTCCTGTTAAACAAATACAAACCAAAAAGAAAGTAAGTCTTAGCTTCTTAGAAATATAAATACACTATTTGTAGTGCCCCTCAGATGTTCAACTTAAGGTCAATAGGCACGACCCTCCAATTAGTGTACCCTGGGCCAACGATTGCCTTCAACAACTCTAGCACTCTAGCCAATAATGCCGTCTTATTCTCGATGGCGGACCCCAATTTGCCCCATTTTGACGGACTACTGGCCGAGGATCCCTCATCGCCTCCACTATCTCACCTAAATGAGAAGTCATTTTCCGCAAAATTATTATTATTAGTACAAAAATTTATATGGACTTTGAATCAATGCTCAAATTCGATAATAACAATACATAGCAATACCAATTTCAATTTACACACAAGCACACTGCCCCCCCCCCCCCCTCACACACACTCTTGGTTCATGGACTTTGAATTATACTTAAATTGATGAAAGTTTTAATTAACATATCCACTTGGTTATTTCAAGCATTAAAATGATCAAGTACAAATGACTAAAAAACATTAAATTATCGTCCGATAGCAATAAAGCACTAGAATAATACAACCACTGGTGATTACAAATAATTTTAATACTTATTACAAATCAAAAAATTGTTTCAAATTCGAGTTATCATAAAAAATGGATTGTGTGACACCCCGCCCAATTAAATATCGGGTGATCAGTCCTTTATACAATTTATAACAGAATGTTCGGTTGGTTCATTCTTAGCATCACCGTCGAAAACTTAAATCCAATTAATTACCTAACATTTAATTAACCTAGTGTCAAAACATTTTCCAATTAAACTTTAAACCAATTAATTTAATAAATTTTGAACATGTAAATATAAGCCATACACAACAATTAAATGCTGACTGAATCAAATACTGAATAGATAAGACTGGATAAAACCTTCTAGTTTACAGTTACAAACCAAACCATAATAAATACTCAAACCAATTGAGAAGAAGTACAAAGGAAACTGAGTACAACTCCGCTAATGAGAATGGGCGACACATGACCTAACTGAGATATCTGAACTGGGAATTGAATGAAATGAAATAAGGGTCTAATATCAAATATCCTGCAACTTCCACAACAGCTACAGCTCGACAAACCATCCAAGTAACTAGAACCGGTGTCCCTGTGGCTGGGAACCTATACTAATACATACATATATAGCAAAAGAGCAAAGAGATGCAAGAAACGGGTCAGAGCCCGATGTGAAAAAATATTTGTTTTAGCAAGTATTTAAAATTTCATTAAAGCACGTATTATATGCATGTTAGTTCAAACTCTCACATGAGATTCTCACCTCTTGACTAGTGTGCACGCCTAACGTACATCTACTACAACCTACCCAACCGACACTTCTAACTAGATGATAGGCTTATCCATATAATTACCCCTCGTAGTAGTGTTCCATATGATCTCAACGTTTATCATTTTAAATAAGTGTTAACACACTAAAGTCAAGTATTCACTATTTACGTTACTGAAGATTTCACTATCTTAATGATCTAATATTGTCTCATATTAGATATACCAAAAGCATACATATATATCTTTCACTATTATATATATTAACCCAATCTTAATAGCCTACAATTATCCTATTGTAAGTATAACAAAAGTATATATAAATATTCACCACTATAATATATATACTAACACCGCACCCCAAGGCTATAACTGTAGTGCATTACATACTCTGCTATCATGTCCCAGTACATCTCGTACTCAAATAAGGACCATCGGTTCAGAAGTCTCCCATGAACCATATATACAAAACACACATAATGGAGGGGAACATAGATCACATACCCATGGCTCACTCACATACCTACGCTCCCATAGTCAGTAACTTACCCACTCAAAAGTAAGTCTTCACAGTCCTATGTTCTGAGATACAAGTCAAAATCCCCTCAGGATAAGACTATCTCTACACCACCTCCCGCGATAGCAAGCAGCTAGGTATGTCATGTACATAATACTAGCAATTAATAGGTATTCACACAACCCATCCAATCAAACAATTTACACAATCAAGTGTCATTTTCCATATGTAGTATTTTTATCACTAAATACTATCAACGTATTTTAAGTTACGATATTCCCTCTCTCGTAATATATTTCTAAGGATAATATGCCACCCGAAAATCCTTAATACAAAATCACAATCAGTCCCACAATTAACCACTAATTTTTATTTTTATAAGTTATATTTCTTCAGGACTAATATCGTTATTATTTATCACTTAATACTCTCGACGCATTTACAATTATGGTCATCAATCTCTCGTAATCTCCAAGGTAATCTCACCGTACTAAATATTTGAAATCATTACCCCTAAATAACTCCCAATAATTCTGCACTATTTTGGGTTCATCGAACACTAGTTTTCCTCACTCAAATTAACCATTTACCAACATAGGGGCAAAATAGGAAATTCCCTAAAATTAGCAATCTCGCTCGAACCAGAAGGGATCTCGCTCGAATGAGTTCAATGTGTCGCTCGAACGACATCGCGCGACATCCCTATCTTGCGCAAATGACTTCGCGCGACCTGGGCTATTTCATCTTCAACCTTAGACAACTTCGTTTTCCTCCATTTTGTAACCCAAAAACCTCTAAAAATCAAGCCCAAACTTCCATCAATCAATACCAAACATTATTCTAACATGTATGTGTGATTTCCCATAACTTAACATTGTTAAATTCTAACCAATCATCCATATAATTCGAAATCCCCAATTTTATTATCAAAAACCCTAGTTCTTAAATTAATATGCATAACTTCAAATTAAACCCAGATTTGTTCATAGAGATCATCCAAATTTCTTAGGCATCATCCTATCTACATATGGTATCCCAAATACTTATCAAATCAGCCCTAATTAATGATGTAGTTCTCTAATTTCACCCCAATTAGTTTTCATCCCATGGATTATTAACCTAGACTAACAAGAACATAATTATTGCTAATAAAAGAAAGCAATAAACACTTGCCTCGATTTCGAAGGTCTGATCCATTGATGTTGTTGGTATGGATTCGTTCCTCGCGTTCCGATCTACACGATGGTGGTGGTGGTTGTGCAAGGTGGTGAAAATAACTTCTCCTCCTTTGGAAATTGCTCTCCCTCACCTACTGTGGCTCTCTCTTGATTTTGGTTTAACCTAACCCTAATTATCACCAATTAGCTGATATATTATTCCTCTAATTTTTGTCCATTTAATTCCTCTAAAAATCCAAATACAAAACTACCCCTACCGGGTGCCAGCTTGGCCTATAAATGTCCCGGAGTCCAAATAAAATATCCGGGTAGAGTTTTCTGACTATCTCGACCCCTCCGGACTCAAAGACGCACTCGAAGTGACCATTCGAGTTACTTAAAAATAATTTACTTTATTACTTCACTTAATTAGTTCTGACACGACTCACATGTGCGTCCTGACTTACTATACTAAACTGTCGCATTTCTCAATCACGACAAATTATATAAAAATATCGTCCTTCCATATTACTTATTCTCATAGTAATATTAATTGTTACTAACTTCTTGTCACGCTGGTAAATATTCAATTTAAATCCGAATTAATAATTAATTCTCACATTTTAATTTAATTAATCCCACGATAATAATAAATCACGTAATTATTTAAGTCTTCGAAAATACAGGGTATTACAGATTGATATTCGGTAGGTGCAACCAAGTCATCCACACTGCTGTTTAGATGCTTTGGTGCATGTTGGATGATTGATCACATCTTGTTGTTGATATACTCTGAGTAAAACACTTGCTTGATCTTTTGAAAAGCATAAACAAATAGCTCATTGTTCATGTGTTTGTTTCTCTTCAACTTGGACAGGTCAACCATGATGGAATTGGTCCGGGATCAACTTTACAAGCATTATTATCCTCAACTCTTACCCAATCACATTAAAATACAGCCTCTGTGAAGTTTACATAGTCCTATTCAAATATGTTTTGAATTACACTATAGTAAGTCATTTGAGCTTCAACGAGGTTTTTATCTTTTGCGCTCGCTCGAAATAAAGTAAGAGCCTTATATGAAATGCAGGAGTTCTGTACATTTGTATTTTCCTCACACACCCTTGCATCGAATACGTAACCGTTCAATTGATACTTTTTGTAATCTTGTGCCATGAACAAGGGTCCAGTGGCTAAACGAGTAAGACTTGATGCCGCATGACCCGTCTTTAAGAGCTGAAAATATAAATAAATTAATTAGGTGAGTTGTAAAGATTTCTTGTAATGTGACATTTAATAACAACCATTTCCATTATAATAACCTTGTGTGATAACCACAACCTTAATTCTCTATCTGATTGTGCCATTGTTTTTCGTCTTTTATTATTCTCATAGGCTTCATATTTTTTGCATAGATCGTGATGAACGTATTACAAAATTAATCATGTAAAAATTAAAATAATATAAAAGTTAAAATAATTTAAACTTACCTTTTCCATTCTTCTACATCTTCATGTGTGGCAAATAGATAACGATCTAGTTGTTCATGTTGCAAACTCGTTAATTTCACTAGTTTGCCCATAACATGGCCAACCACATCGACGAACTCATCATTATCATCCATGCTGGTCGAGTCAGGAATATATTCTCGAGTGTAGATTGATGACTCCACGTTGATGTATTGCTCTGCAATTGATCCTTTAATGTATCGTTTATTCTTGACATAGACTTTGAAAACTTTCATCAATGTTTCAAATGGATAGATCCACCGATATTTAACTCGGCCATAAAGAAATGCCTCGTTGCATAGGTATACCAATAAGTTTACACTTATGTCAAAGCAATATGGGGGGAAGTACTTCTCTAAGACACAAATCGCTGCGTTCACCTCCAATTTTGTAGCCACTATGTGATCTCGATTGACTACCTTCTCACATAAAAGTGAGAAGCAGATACTAGTTTGCATAATAGCCCTCCATAAATCCTTGTCCTTAAAAAATAGAGGAACCAATTGCATGATCACATTCCAATCGTAGGATTTACACTTCAGTAAATTATGGGTAGCATAATTCACAATCCTTTGCAAGTTGGACAAAAAAATTAGATGGAACTTTCAAATTATATATTGTGTCTGAAAGCACCTTCCTTTCCTCACTTGTCAAAGTAAACTCATCAGGGGGATTATTATCCTTCCCTTACTATATTCCTTCACCATAGTTATGGGTTAAGTTTCAATGATTTAAAGTCTTTTCGTGAATTTTCTTCATCCTTCGAATGACTCCCCCCAAGGCATGTGCCCACAATATGTTCAACGATGTTCTTCTTTGCATGTATCATATCCAATACATGGTGCATTGAGTTATTATTCCAATACGGAAAGTTAAATAAAATTAACCTCCTATACCATGGCTTTCTTATCTCAGTTTCATTCTCAGTTGGGGTCTTCTTATGCTTGACATTCTTAAATTTAAAATTCTTACCTCGCATATTAAGGCCATAATCAGAAGACTTACTTTCAATTTTTGAGCCTGAAAGTTTTCTCGGCCATAGCCTATGTTCAACCCCGCCCGCTAAAAAATTGGAACCTGAAAAACTTGTTTACTAAGTTAATAACAAAGGGTTATAAGTTGGGTAAACTCTGAAATGAACTCGTTGAACAAAACTCTTTTCAAAATACAACACTATATAAGTTAAAATGTTTTCCTGAATATCTTCTTTAGATTCGTTAGTTTGATTACCTTAAGAGAGATAATGTTCACCAATTAAGAAGATTCGAGAAAATTTGACACTCGATTTTTAACGTGGTAAAACTCTAAAATAAGGGAAACATCCACGACAACCTCTACGCCACAAAACAAAATCAACTAATAATCACACGACACAAGTTATAGAACTAAGCATGAGATACAAGACCTAAATCTAAGTTCAGAATGTTACCTACATGAGTTACTCCAGTCTCAAAGGATTTTGACTTGATGTAGTCTTCCTTCCCGCAACTTTTTTGCTTTGTCGTTGTCCTCTTTGATTATAGAAGCTCCAACAAAAAAAATATCTCACCAAGAACCACAATCTCTAAGTGTTCGTGTGAGAGTGAAAGTGTTTGTGAATTAACTATATGCAAAAAAATGCAACTCACCCTCTCAATTAATAATACAAGCAATATCCTATGAATTTACAAGACACTTCTACATGCAATGCAAATCATCTCAAATATGCTTTGAATACAAGACTTAAAAAAAATAAGATTTGGATTAAAAAAATTCAAATCAAAACTATTTTCAAAATTATTTATGTCCAAATTTATTTCCCCAATTTGTGAAATTAATTTTTGAAACCAAAAATATTTTATCAAATCTGATCATATGCACAACAAGAAGTCTTGTTCTTCAAATTTATTTGAAACTATATTCTTGGATTCAACAACAACAAATATGATAAAGATCCAAGAAAAATTAAAGAACCCTAAAAAATTCAGTGTGCTAAAAGGTTCTTACGGAGATATAATATTGAAAGTCTTCAATCTTGAGTCAAACCACCAATACCCCAAACCAAATAAACCCTAAACATTTTTAATCTCTCAAATGGGTTTACTATTTATTGAAATTGAAAGTGTGGTTTATAGGTTTTAAAAGGAAAGAAATGAAATAGTTGTATATAGAATTGGGTTTTTCTCTCTCTCTCTCTCTCTCTCTCTCTCTCTCTCTCTCTCTCTCTCAATTTTATCTCTCTAATCTCTTTTGAAGGTGTCAACAACAGCTCTTGGGTTCACTTGAATTTCTCATAGCAGCTTCGACAGCCTCAATTTTCTCAGGCGGTGCCATTCTCTTCTCTCTCTCTCTCTCTCTGATGCGCCAACCTCGCCTCCCTCTAATCTCTCTAACCCTATCTATTCTCTGCAACCAACATGTAAATGAAAAAATAAAACCCGATATATACTCAGATCGAAAGAGTCAATTTTAGAACCTATGGCTGAGATCAATTATTACGATTTTATTTATGGCTGAAACGGGTATCTCACATGGATTGGCTGATTTTGAAACACAGGGATTGATGTCCTGATAGGAGTTGGACCGTCGATGGAATCAAGGGTCATGAACTATCCTACCATCTTAGACTTGAAAGGGAATTCAAATCTCAGAGCAATAAAAATGTAAAATGCATTGAGCACAATATACAAAATGCATTTCAAAAGGAATTTGAAAAATCCAAATTGCACCACAAAAGTTTTCTTGACAAAAAGTAATTTTTCATTTTAGCCTCAAGCATTTAAAAACCATATTTTAATTAATTAGAAAAAATTATTTCACATGATTAAAAAAATAAATGACTTAAAAATATGTTTGAATAGGCTAAACCACCAAATAAAATATGAACACATAATAACATATAAATGCTAAATGATGTGAGTGTGTCCTAATGTGGTTCACAAATAGTACTTAACTCTTTTTGTCGCATTGGAGTACTTGGAATGGGATTCAACCTTTGATGAAACTTGGAGCCTTTTTAAGATACAGTAAGTCATAAAAAGTCTAATCCTATTTCTTCTCGATATCCAAACTAGTTGGAACTCGTATATGGCACAGGCTCAAGTAAGTAAACCATATAGTGTGTTCTCAGAACCTTTCTCAAATCTAAAACTATGAGATGGGGGTAAAAAACTCTTATGGGAATGGTATACATTTTTTGAGCTAGCGGGGAGACAAAGAGATTTAGTCTCCTCTCCACAAATAGGACACCCCAAATAACCATGTACTACACAATCGGATAATGTCCCATAAGATGGAAAATCATGAATTGACCACATCAACATAGCTTTCAACGTATGCTCTTCTTTTCTAAAAGAGTCAAATGCTTGAACACCCTCTTCCCACAACTCATTTAATTATTCTATCAAAGGAGCCAAGTAGATATCGATGTCATCACTTGGTGCCTTTGGCCCAGGGATCAACAAAGATAACTTCGAATATTTAGGTCTTATATACTGTGAAGGAGGGAGGTTGAGTGGGGCTAGGATCACTAGATATACACTCTGATTGGATCTTAGATATCCAGATAGATTGAAACCATGTATTGATATTACCAAACGAAAGTTATGCTGTTCTCGAGAGAAATCAGGATACTCAAAATTCATCCTCTTCCAAACTGTAGAATCAATAGGATGTTGCATGATATTTTACCCTGCTTCTTCCCTAGCATGCGAAGTCATTGGCTCCGCTACCCATGGCACTGTGAAAAACCGCTTTAATCTAGGCCCAATGGGAAAATATTTCAACACTTTTTCTGGCACTTTTGAGCTTGTGCCTTCCTTGCTAGTAGAATGGACATATCTAGGTTCACCACATACATGACACCGATCGAGATTTCATACTTCTTTCGGTATAGTATGCAGTCATACACACAAGCATGAATTAATTTATACTTCATTCCCAAACTTTTGAAACTATTTTTCATAGTAGGATAGCTATTTGGAAGCGTATTCTACTTGGGTAGTAAGCCCCCTTCACTCGATTCAAAATTCCTATCATGCTAACTCAAAACAAACCATATTGGGTCTTCAAAGTATGCAAACTAACCATGGCATGTAAAGTTATTTGATCTTTCTCACAGGCAGAGTATAACGGTTGGCTTGTGGTAAATGTTAAACTTTTGTAGTCATCATCTAGGTTTATCCCGATATCTTCTTGAGGACCGAAACCTTTTACATCGTCAGTGAACTCATTCTCTTCCACTTCATTAACTCCATACGCGTCATCAACTAAATCCTCTAATGTATTCTGATCTACATTGTCATCCTCCCCTTGTACATCTATCCTACTTGTTGAAGGTTATTATGAAGGTTGCTCGGGGGTAAAAGGAACTTTCGGTTCCCCGTGAAAAATCCAAATTCGATAACCCTTCATACCCTATCTTAACAAATGTAGTTCAACAGTTTTACACTCAAACATCTTACCATTATTACACCTAGCCCACGGATATGGAAACTCTTCATCATTATGACATCTCTTTGCGTATTTCACAAATTCATTAGTACCTCAGCGAAACACATCCCCTAATCTATTTGGATCACCCATCCACTCTTTGTATTTAGGATATCCCATCATAGCTACTACAAATAATCGCCTATTATGGGTAAGAAGCGTATATTCATGGATAATCCTAAACAAAAGTGTGAATATTTAGTTCCCATTAGTATAAACATCACCTATTGAATGCATACGCATAAGAACTATAAGGCTAGTTTCCATGCATAAATTTATTCGTGCATTCAAATTCAAATTCAAATTCAAATTCAATTTTAGTTTGAAATTGAAATTACAATTCAATTTATAATATTAGTTCCTATTGCCCCCATCTCATCTAAAGGGTGAGTGGTCCTATCCCATTCAAGACCATATATTTTTGTAATATACTTAACCACTCATGCACATTGTTCTAATTTAAGGAAAATTTGACAGCATGTCCTCATAGTTCTCCAAGTACATGACATAGATTTTCAAGTGTGAGTGTTATTCCAATTTATCAATTGAAATAACATTTAACATGGCATCATCTATTATTTACCTAGAGAACATTAAGATACTACTGCAGAACTTCTACCAAAAGTAACAAGTTTAAGCCACTAAGAATATTATTATATAGAAACTATGCAGTTCCAAACTTTCCAAACGGGACAATTTGAGAGATCTCATTATAGGGGTAATGTCTCTTAAATGGGTCTAAGGGATATTGAATAAGTATGCATAAGAAATAGAAGGCTAGTATCTTTGCGCACTATATGTAATTTAAAGTATGTTTCATTTAATTATGTCTTACGACAATTTGAGAGATTTAATTTAATTATGTAATTTAAAGTATGTTTGGTTTAAATTAAAGTAGATATGAGAACTAAAACTTAGACCAATTTATACCAATATCAATACCAATTCAAATTCAATTCCAATTTATACCAATTTATACCAATATCGATACCAATTAGAATACAAATTCAATTTAGGGAAACGGGCCCTATAGATTTACAATGAATACAAATTAAAAAGTTATTAATGTTTAGAGAATTTCATATGTTTTAGTCCATTTCATAAGGATCTAAGAATATGGTAACACTACTTGGGAAAAGTATAAAGTCCACAAACAACATTGACATATGTTTTCAGAATCATACATGCACATGTGACATTCCATATATTGATCCCCAAATTGAAAACAACACACGAAAATCTCTTACACCAAAACCAAACACAATCAATTCCCTATATCTCCCCCTTTCCCCCACCTCTAATCTCCCAAAAAATGGATTCAAAACAACAAATCATTGATTCTCTCACCTCCCCCCGCCCCCACTCACCCCTGGCCCACAACTGCCACCCCCACTCACCCCGTAGCCCACAACTTCCACCTTCACACCTATACACACACACCCTACCCGCACCCCCACTGGCCCCCATCACTCCCCCCTCTGCCCCCAGTCCCCATTGCCCCACCATTTCCACCACCATGCGCTCCTCCACCCCCACCCCACCCCCATAAACCTATACACACACACACACACACACACACACACACACATGCTGTTCTACACACATATACACATTTACACACACACACACACACACAAAGGAAAGAGAGAGAGAGAAAAAAAATTCACCTAAAAATGTGGATATATAGAGAGAGAGTAGTCGCGCAACAAAGAGAGAGAGAAAAGGGGGAAATGAAAATAGTGGGAAACAAAGAGGCTGTAGGGTTTTTTTAATTTCTAAAGTTGTCACGGTCATTGATCGTGATAAGTCCGTGACAACTGTACTTGTCACCGACTAGTCACGACCAATGATCGTGACAAACTGTTATCACAAACTTGTCACGGTCATTGATCTTGACAAAAATGCGTGTTTTTTTGTCATGGTCAATGATCATAAATGATCATAACAAGGCTGGCGAGCTCAAAGGTGACAATTTAGCCTTTTTGCTGTAGTGAAAGGAAATTTTTACACTTGTGGTGAATGAGACCCTTAGTTAGCAGATGCCTTTGGGCAATTAGTGTTATTATTGGGGGATGGTTACCATTATGTTTATGGCTCACGTGTATGAGTCCTATTTGGACACTAAGGAGTTCTCGTTATTTTATTAGCAGTGTGTCACTATGATTTTATGATATAGATTAGTTATCATTGAGTTTACTTTATTTGTGGATACCCTAATGGGTAGGGGTGATTTATGTTGTGACTTTGGAGACGTGGAAGTGTGTTTGGACGGATTGGTGTTCAACTGTTCCTTAGATTTAGATATGTGTTCTAATGATTTTAATAGTGAGCATCGATTAGTAGCTATGTTATGATGCCCTATTTTACACTTGGTGTTTGAAATGCTCTAAAGACCCTCAAATACACTTAGGCAAGAGCAGAGGCCCCGTGGCTGAGGCAAATGATTATTTTGGCCCTCTAGAAAAGGCCAAGATACTTTAGCAGACCTCAATCACTTCTCCTTATGATTAATATGGTCAATAGTTCCAACATATCTCCTTAACCAAGATCATATATCACATCATCGGGGTTTCACCAAGTCGGAGGCCTAGAACAAACCTCAGTTGAAAGAGAAATAACCTCCCAAGGTCTCCTAACCCTCATAACCGTGTGGTATCATTGCATAACATCGTAAGGACAATATATGGAAATACTACATAAATCCTGAGTTCTCAAACCTCTAATAGAGCATCTTCCCCTAGTTTGGCAGGTAGGTGGAAATAAGAACACTATTGCACCTACCGCCACTACCCAAGTCCGCTTGCATTAAAACCTCTCAAAAGAAATGAATGCTACCAAAAAAACCTCCAGATACTTTGTCCAACACTCCACCCCATGTTAACACCATCAGACCTTAAAGGTTCCCCATTCATTCTATGATAGTCCACTGATTTTCTCTCCTAGAGTTTGTATATAAATATGGACTGATTGAAGGAAGAAGAAAAACTTAGGTAATCAAGCTAATAGAGAATAAAGAGTTCTAAGCATTCAGAAGTGTGTTACTCCTTATTTCATACTCACAACCCACAATTCTTGACTTTATATTGGTAACTTGGATAATTTCTTCTAGTTACACATCTTGTATATCATATTGATCCCTAAATAAATACTCAGGATCCCTTGGAAAAGTCAATCATTTACTTCCTAAGGGCCTTTGGATTTTTGACTAAGGTAGCAATACATCCGACTCTCTTGACCAAAGCTTAGGAGGTCTCTTAGACTGTAATAACTCTTTGGTAATCTAATAAATAGGAAAAAAACATTGACAGTGGATGTGGGACACTCAGTAGAGGTTCAAACTACTTTTACACTTTAACATTTCTATCCTTTTAGTTATTTGACGTCAAGAGGGTAGCCCATGTGGGTCCAAAGTTACATACAATTAATTAGTCATGAATATTATATTTAAAAATAATTAACTTTACTCATTCTAGCATTCTTGTGTGAATTAATATAGATGTAGACACCCCATCTTAGTACCATCCAAGTACCTTTTTAGGTACCTAGCACCATTCCTTTCACCCTTTAACCCCAAATCATCCTCCAAACCTTGACCTAGAGGCTTTAGAACACTTTTGAGACCCATTTGACTTTAGTTAACTCTTTAAATTAAGTGAAGATGATTGCACCATCACGGGGCTCCGAATTCCCTTTCCAACGGTCCATGTCATGCGTGAATTGGCCTTACGGTTCAAGCGTACTCACCTTTTACTCTGAGAACCCATATCTAGAGGCCATTGAATGCTTTGAGAACAAATTGACTTTATTCAACTCTCGAACTCGAGAGTGGATAATATATTTTCAAAGACTCTGAATCTCCTTTCCAACGGTCTTGGCCGTGCATGATTCGGACTAACGAGTTTCATTTGACGCCCATTTTTTTGAAAATGTCCTTTTTCGACTCGATATAGGTACCCTAGAACTTTTGCTTATAGGTAGAGGTGTACTTTACTTCTGAAGCAAGAAAGGGGTATGTTGATAGGCAAGCTAGGGCCTATGCTGATCACTAAACCCCATGAAACCTAAATTTTACTATTTAAGGAGGTCATGATCTATTCCCAAGGGTCCCCTTTTCAGCAACCAGAACATTCCCTCCCTCAAAAATATCACACCACCATCCTAAAAAATCCAAGTTTTCAACATTTCCCTTATCTTTCTTACCTCACTTTTATACCACCTTTTCCCACCCAACTCATCCCTACTCCACCATCATCCTACTACCCTAAAATTCGCCTACTCCCCTTCAAAAATCAATAGTAAGATCTTATATGAGATTTACTCCTACTCTTTTTTAGTTCATTTAATTAGTGTTGTTTATTTAATTTTCTTCCACTTTTGATATCTTTTAGTCTTGCTCCATTATCACACATTAACTAATATCCTTTTTATTACTAGTATTCACATAATATGTTTTCATAAAATTAAAAAAGACAAAAAAAGGTTTGCTTATAAACCCCAAAGTAGGATTTCCTCACTTTTTTCTATACTTTTACACTCGAGCACATCTTTGCAAAACAACTAAAGAGGTGTCCTAAATTTAGGTTTATGGGATAAACCCCACCCTTATGAATGTTGAACTACATGGACTTTGATGCCTATTATGGCTATATAGGCATCCTGGACTATTATTTGGATTCGAGTCCTATTTTGATCATTGTGCTACCTTTGTTTAGATCTCATATTTAATAGTATTACGTATATGTATACGCCTACATATTAGTGTTCCCACCCTACATGCACATTCACTTCCTCATAGTGAATCATGATTCGGAAGTTACTAACATCATATTTTCTACTATTATCTTTCTTTTGTGTACTTCTTAGGATGACACCTCTTCGTGCTTCCAATGAAGGGAGTAGGATGATTTATTTTTCTCACTTATTTCCATATCATGCATATTGTACACATGAGTCATATCTTAAAGAAAAAGGATAACATTATTATAGCCCATGAGAGAACAAAAGGGCGAAATGGGTGCTCAACACCTTTCCATTCCATAGCTTAGTCCCCAGACCTTTGATTCGTTTGGTTTCGTATGTTTCAGTTTGTCTTTTGATGCCTTTTTTTCGGGGATGGCCACCTTTTTTTGCCTATTTTGAGTAAAATAGGCTAGCGAAACCATTTTCTATCTTTTCCTCCCCTTTGGACGATGACTTATTTATATCGGTGGTAGCGCGTGAAGATTGCGTGAGTGGAAAAAAGAGGACCCCAATCCTTGAATACCCACACATGCCAAGAGATATTTTCTTTTCCCTATTTTCTCTCCTTTTTGGGGTGGTCCAGTGTCAGAGGAATCCCGGATGGACACCCGAGACTTCTGATCATTTGCACGATAACCTCTATTTTCATTTTATATATTTCTGCAAGGTTTATTTGAGCTTTATAGATTGTGGGAATTCTAGGTGTGGATTTTAGTTAATTTTTAGGATAGTTTCATTGAAAAATGCAATTTCATGGGCATTTTACTAATTTCAAAACTTGGTCTTTGGGCCCGAGCTCTCATGGAATTTGTAGATCTCTGAGTTATCTTCATGTGGCTGTCAGTGGTGCATGGTTCTGACTCGTAAC
Source organism: Sambucus nigra (assembly GCA_949130495.1). Taxonomy (NCBI): domain Eukaryota; kingdom Viridiplantae; phylum Streptophyta; class Magnoliopsida; order Dipsacales; family Adoxaceae; genus Sambucus; species Sambucus nigra. Next base: position 387,271,636 of record OX422207.1, on the reverse strand, counting down.
GATGAATTTATGAAAGTTTTTTTGGGATGATCTATGTGAAAAACAACGCCATAAGAGTTTCTCAATCTCCTTTAGGTGCCGAATCGATTCGGGTCTGATTCAAATCGATTCAGACTCTGGAAAGCTCAAATTAATTCTAATCAGAATTGATTTGGCTTTGATCTGAATCAATTTTCTCCCTTGTTTTTTCTTTGATTCTTTATTCACAAGTTTATCATTTCTCATGTTGTCTATATAACTTTGCCTTTAATTTTATTAGGGAGTTAGATTTTATTTTCAGGATATAATAACCAACATTCAACTCTCTTTATCTCTCCTAGGTTAACATGAAAGTTTGCATTCTCTCTTTCCTTCCATTAATTAGATAGAACTTATTGTGCATTAATGTTTGTAATCATATACTCTTAACTTTGTTGGTTATCTATGTTTGGATTTGAATTAATTGAAGAAGTTTTGGTTGGTTACTTTCTTTAATGTTGTTCTCTTTCTTGTTAAAGCTTATTTTTATTATTGATCTCATGTTTTCCATGATTAGGTAATTCTCATAGGTTAGGGATCATAATCCCATGATGGATGATTAAACTTCAAAGTTAGGGTTTGATTTATATTCATTGTATTTGAAACTCATGTGTTGATATTGGAGTACCATAGTCTTTTAACTTCCCTTATCGTGCAATGGTAGTGTTTGAAGTTTTACTACAAACTCAACCCATTTGTCTCCACAACCAATTAAACTTTGATTTTCTATTGTTGAGTTTGATATCTATATGGTTAATGTTTGGACTTAATTTGATATGATCAATTAGAATTGAATTGTATGGATTCCACCATCTACTTGGAAAGTCCAAGGTGGGAGAATGATCCCTAATCTCTTTTCTCTATTTTAAATCACAAGTTTCCTAGTTCATTTTATCATAATTATTTTCTTTTACTAATTCACACTTATTTTGGCATGTTCTAAGATGTTTGTTAGTTGTAGTTCCCCACTACCACTACAATCATCTTTTTCACTTTACTTTTGTGACGTATAGTAACTCCATATAACATGAAACTATTCTTTTCAAGGCATCCAGTCCTTGTAGAATTCTTTCTCGGACTTATATGATTATTACTTGTTGTGATTGATTTACACTTGAATCAAACATAGATTTCAGAGCATCAAGTAAATAGCTCCATTAACGGGGAACAATTCATTCTTGGATTATTAGTGTTTTATCATTTTGTGTATACATTGTATATTTTCTTTACCTGCTTTGTGACTTGCACTAAATTGTTTCAAGAAATTTAAAATTTTGGTACGCGTCGTGTGTTTGAATTTGATGTGTGCTATTTCTAAAAATGTCTCATCTTAACTCCTTAGCTACTGGTAATTTTTATGATAATATTTTTCAAAGTTACACTCCCAAGACTATGCATAAATGCTAATTCTTAAAAATAAAAGAATTGATCATGAAAAAATTTCTCCACCACCTATGACGATGGGTGATTGCATGAAAATTCTTAAAAATGAGAGAGTTCAACAAAGCACTTGGGAATCTTTACAAAGTGGGAAAAATGAATTGAATGACCAATTCGATAGTTATAAAGCTTGGACAAATAAAAAAATGTCCAACTCGATGAAATGATTTCTTTTTCCAAAAGATCGATTGTGGTTGAAACTTCCATTTCACCTCCACCCTTTTTGAAGAAGAAATTATTGAGAGTGATCCAAGCACTTTTGAATTTCAACCTTTGATTTATGATTCAAATTTTGTTGAGGTTGAAGGTCCTTCTCCTTATTTCCTACCGTTATCGAACCATTGCAACTATCACAAGACTTGGATGAATTAGTGAGGACTTTGACCTGATTCTTGAATAGGAATGTCACTTTGAGATGCTTTATCTTGTGGGATATTTCCTCAGACTTGGCCTACTTCCCATTCAAATGGAAAATCTTTAGGAGAAAATTTTGATTTTCTTGGTACCGATTTGGTCTTATCCTCCGTTCCATCCAAACCCCCCATCATCCTCCAAATTTTTTTAATTGGTTGTGGTTATTTTTTCCCGCCCAAACCATGTCTTCTGTTATTCAAATGAATTTTCTATTTTTTGTAAGGCATGTACTCAAATGAGGGTATGCCAATTATCCCTTAAAATCAAATCATTTTTTGGGTGGACCCTAAATTTTTTTAACTTCTAGTGTAGTTAGATGTTCACATTGTAAGTTGTACATAGTAGTTTGTTTCATTTTATTTTCCTTTTTAATTATACTCTAGGTTTTTATTATGCATGGCACTAGCATGTTTTGTAGAATCTTTGGACTCATGCTATCCGAACATCAATCCAATTTGGACAATATCACTCTCGTCCTCTCTTTAAATTGTGTCATTAGTTCGCATTGAGGATAATGAAACGTTTAAGTTAAGGGGTCTGGCACATTCTTCCTATTTCTTTTTGAGTTCCATCATTTAATTACATGTTCCTACCAAATATGCTTTTGTTGTAAAAAAATGAAAATTTTCAAAAACATTTTTTTTTCTTTTTCCCCTTTGTTGGGCATTTTGCCTTGGCTTCTGATGATGAATCCAAAATAAATGCCGAATCCAATAGATAATTCAATAATGCATGTTCTCGATTTTAGAAGTTATTAGACTTTAGTCCTTGAATCATTGATATTATGATAAACTTCATGAATTACAATTTAAACCGATGAGCACATACACTTTTTGTGTTTAAATGATTTGGTTTAAGGATTTTATAACTCAGTAATCTTTTGTTGCATTTGTATATAATTACACCAAGTGAGGATTATGCTTTTCTTCATTTGTGAGTGTTTATACATTACTCTTTTCTTCTTGAAAACGTCAAATTCGTCGGTAAGCTCACTATTCTTTCACTGATTGTTCATTAATTGAGTTCATACTGAAATGTGTTGCTTGATCATGATTTTCAAAGTTATGTTGATTGAAGAATTTCATAAACCATAGGAAAGGACCATAGGCCATCTTTGTTATTTAACCCATATTGACCATGGCCTTACCTTATATGTTTATCCTAGTTAACCCTCTTGAGCCTAAATTTTTTGCCTTTCGTATCATAACCTAAAATCCCATAACTAACTCCAAATTAGAGTTTTGAACCATATACATCACGTTACATACCTTTGTTTGGCATCATACTTGGGATCCAGATTTTGACCCTCTTACCCAAATTGTACCTGGCAAAACACCTAGCATACATAGAATCGCACCCAAACCCATTACGGTTTGCACATTCTTTCTCTTACATCCCACGAGATTCGTTGATCAAGTTATGTCACTCCTCAATCGAGTCGATATTGTCTTCCACACCCGATTAGGGGGAGGCATGGAGTTACCCGCAGTTTTACACCAACTCAGGAGATTTGGGATGAAATTTCCCACAGAGATTACTATTGAATACAAAAGGTTGAACAAATTGTTTATGGAAGCTCAAAAGTGAGATCGATAATCAGATGAATGGATTTTGCCTTTAGAAGAAATCAGTTTGGATGACATAGTAGAGACCATTTCAGATGTGTTCTGCTATAAAGGGGAGATATGTAGCATCCCCAAGTTTTGTATAGTCCTAAAACTAGAAGGACATCTTATCTCCTCACTGATTCACTTCCTTACTGAGTCGAAATACTTGTATGATGAAGCTTTGAAGGTTGTTGAATTCATCGACCACTCTTAGCAGGAGGATGTCATTGTCTCGGTATAGAATGATGATTTTACAAGCTAAAACGGTGAATTAGAAGGCGATGATGTCCCCTTCTACGAATTCCTTGTACAATGTTATGACCCCACTGAAAAAAAGGTGAAACTGAGGATGGAGATCTTCTTCAAAGATGACAATATCGAGGGATAAGGATCATAAATATAAGGTGTAATCTATGACTAATAAAGAGACAGAAATCATTAAAAACCTTGAGGACAATGACACTTAGAAGTCATTCAACCTGCACACATTGGGCCCGAGCCACTGCATGATCCATTAAGAGATCGTACTGTCTGACATGTCTATGAAGATCATCACTGCTAAAACACCTCTCTTTAACTAGCATGCCATTTTAGTCTAACCTGCTCAAACTAACCTAAACATTTCTATCCACTCTCTCCAAGAGATCCCCGATACCATTACCAATTCTTCTATTTATGATATCATTGTAAAGGAGGCATCTTTTGATGAGGTCCTCGATGTTTTAATACCTAAAAATTCCTTTAATAAAATAAATGACGATTTTGAGTATCTCTGTAAGGACATTTTTCTCATGTCCAACATGTTACATTTGTGTATGTCGTACGCCGCTACATTTGGCACGTCACCTCACGATCTCACATGACGGCCTCTATCCAAATTCCGGGAATCAATCATTTATGATCTCCATCATGTGTCCCTCATATGCCTCAACGTCTTCACATTCCATGATTTTAGGCTCGTAATACAAGTGGTACGCAAGAGAAGTCAAAACAGTGCAATAAGGATTGATAGGGATGTTCAAGGGAAAATTGGTAATTTTACAGCCACCATTCGGAGGACCGGTCAACTGGAAAGTTGAAGAGCTTGCCGCAACAAAGATACTGGAAGAAACGACACCTCAATCCGAGCTACGGTGAACAAGTTATGGCCCGTTGAAAATGGAGATATTTACATTGAAAATACTGGGAATTTTTCTAAGTGTTTAATCCCCTGTTCCTAGCACACTTTCCCGAACCCAGTCCGAAACCGGTTCGGGGGGGGGGGGGGGGCCTAATCGGTTCGCAGGGTACCCAAACCGGTTCGGGGTACCTATACGCTGGATAGAATTTCAGAGTTTTAAAATCGTGGGTCTCTTCATGTATTTCCCTATAAATACCAACTTCGGAGGAGTTGTTTTGCAAGACTTTGGAAGACGTTTTTGAGAGTCCAAATACCTCTAGTCTTCATATTTTTTGAGTCCCAAGACTTATTTTTTGATTCACACAATTGCCAAACCTTTGTGAATCGTTTTGGTAACCCAAGAACATAACCTTGTGTTTGTTCAAACCTTTGTGGAGAGATCTTTGCAACCGAGGGCTGCGTCTCATTGCTAAGGGAGTCTCTACAAATTTTCATGGCTGCGTATCATTGAGGAGTGCTGCGGTTCTTCCTTTGTTGATTGGACTGAGGTTCATGTGGGTTCGCTGCGTGTGGATTCATTGTTGCCCTCCTGGAAAGGGATATTTCCAGCCGCCGACTACAGAATTCGATACCTGAGCGTAATTCTTAGTCACTTTATTTTCATTGTAATCCGAAATTGTATGTTACAATATTATAATGAAAATAAAAGGTTTTGCCCCTTTGGGGGATTTTTCCTGAAATTGTTTGTCTTTATCCTGCATGCTATATTTTATTTGATAAATCATCTAAATGCATGTTTTAGGGTTTAACTAAAATTTGGGATTAATTAAAATTGGTTTTTATTTGAGAAGTCACAATATTTCCGCTGTAGCTGCACTCTCAAATTGGTATCAGAGCCTGTTGCACTAAGTTATTGTGATTTGATTATGATTTTGCACAAAAATGGCTTTTGATGGTTTTGATGATCTTCGATGTCAAATTTTTGAAAAAATTAATTGGAAAATTCACACGAACTCTTGCTTTAAATCTTCTGTTGAAAACGAATCTGAGAAGTGTCCTTGTTGTGAGGGTGTTGGTCACACGTTACATGAGCGTACCACAAATTTAAAGAAGAAATTGAATAAACCGATTTCTCATGTTTCTACCCTTAGTGATTGTGATTCGGAAGAAGAAGTATTTTATGCTTCTAGGCGAGAATTTCCCATCCATGTGATTAGTAATGATAGTGAAGGTGATGGGAGTGTGGATGAAAGTGAGGAGGAAAGTGTATATGAACATGACTTGCAAACTGCTTTCAATGAACTTTATGCTGAAACTTTGAAAACAAAGAAAGAAAATTTTAAATTGAAAGCTTAGTTGAAAGAGTGTGCCATAAAAAATAATGATTTTTTAGTTGAAGAACTTAGGGCTCATGTGAAAATTTTGAAAGAGAAGCTTGAGTACGTCGAGCGTGAGAGAGATAGTCTTAGAGGGTTGATGGAGACTATGAAAAAGGAGATTTTAGAGTTTGAGGATTCTAAACGAGTACTTGAATCTAGGATAGGTGAACTTGAGGTGAAATTGAAAGATTCAAGTAAAGTGAAATTTGATTTGGAGTCTAGGTCTGAAAAACTTGATAAGATTTTAGGCACAGTCGAGATCAAAACGGATAGGGGTGGGATTGGTCTTGAAAAATATGTTGCACCCATTCCCACACGTGTGAGAGAGCCTTCTAGGTTTGTTAAGAAAGAGGCACCTAAAGTTGTTAGGAAAGCACCCCTTAAGAACATTGTGAGAGAACCTTCTAGGATCATTAGGAGAGACCCACCTAGGCAAATTCGGAAAGAGCAACCGATAAATTTGAGGAGAGGGCCACCTTTAGGTAACACACACCGCCCGATTTACACTTGCACACATTGCGGTAGGCAAGGTCATCTTAGGCGATTTTTTTACAAGATTTTAAATGGACCTAGGAAAGTTAATGAAAGAATAAATTCGATTCCCAAAACCCCCACACTTTGTTACACATCAATTTGGGTTAGAAAATCGGATTTAGAGGCTTATGGTTTATTTGTCCACGATTCCCGTTTGCTTGCACGTGATTCACCCCATGTGAAATCTTTTGGTTGATTGTGGTTGCATGTTTGTCATACACTAGTTGTGGTTTCATGATATATTTTTACTAGTGTGATGACTTGTACTTTTTGTATAAATTCTTATTTTTGAATTTTTTTGAAAAATACAAAAAGATTTTATTTTGATAAAATTTTGAGAAAATCCAAAAAGATTTTTGTATTGCACCGTTTATGGATGAACACTTTGGATGACCAAGTCACAACATCATTTCATTTTTTTTCATGTGACTATTTGATAGTGTTTTGAGATAATAGGTCAATTCATCCTTGTGCTTTATAATGTTTGGAGTCATTAAGATGTAATTAACTGTTACTTCCTACATGTTTGACTCATGTTTCCTTTATTGCACACATGCACGGATTTGTTTGATTATTGTGCTTATCTTATCACATGTTGGTTTGGTGTTTTCATCTCAATCCTGTCTTTAAAACAAACCAAGCGCGATAATTTTTTTTATAAGGAAATTGTGCATATAAAAACCGTGTTGTGAGTTTGTGTGCTTTGTTTGAATAACGGGGAGGGGCTGCGAAAGGTAATTATCTATCCTTTGCGCAAAAGCCACCATTAAAAAGGACCTAAAAAATTGAGGAATTTTATTATCCGAGGTCCAAAGAGGTTAAAAGAGCCCGAAAAAATTAAAAGGCAATAAAAAGATATTCATGCCAAAAAGGGGCCATTTAGGTTTTTGCACCAATTCTCCAATGTTTGAGAATTTAGATTACCTCTAAAAGAATATATATATGAGGGAGTTTGGTTGGAGAATTAAAACGGGTTTGTACGTCCTTGAAATTTTTGAAAATGCACTATATAGTTTTGGACGTTATTGGTGTGAAAATCATTCGACTTTGATTTGTTGATTTGCAGAAAACGATGTCATCTAAATTCAACAAACGTTTACACTTAAGGATACCTTTGATGTTCATTCGTTAGGAGTACACGTATGCATCGTGCACATATGATTGATTGAGTTGATTTACCTATCGAATGTGTTCACACCCATTCATTCCATTTCCATGACTTGGTTGTTTGAGTCTAAATCCATGGTGTGATTTTCGTTTCATATTTTTTTCAAATGGTATCAGATTTTTTTGTTCGAAAAATTTGAAAAATAAAAAAATAGTTTGTGAAGTTTTTTTTGGCAACTCTTTGCTGAAGATACGTTTTGCCATATTGTTTGATGCCTTGTTTTGAATACCATGACACCTCAATTTTTCTTGTTTGATTCATTCTTCTTATTTGTCTATTTGAGGACATCATAAAAAGGGGAAGAAAGAATTATCTTTTTTTGGGGGAGTTTGGGAGTGTTTTGAGACTTAACTTATGCTTATCATATATTTGGTATCTATGTTTATCTCATTTCAAACTTGATACATCACTTGGTATTTTTTCTTTATCTCATGTGTGTAGGTACTTCATTGATGATCTCTGAATTGCACACCCTGATGAGAAAAGATTTGAGATTCCTGAAGATTTAAAGAACAAACGATGAAGACTATTCATTTGTACCTTTTCCAGTTTTGGGTTCATGGGAGGGTAGATTTGTATAGGCAATTTCATATTTGATAATTCGGATTTTTTATGTATGTACCGGCATAGACATAGGGGGAGATTTGTAAGGACATTTTTCTCATGTCCAACATGTTACATTTGTGTATGTCGTACGCCGCTACATTTGGCACGTCACCTCATGATCTCACATGACGGCCTCTATCCGAATTTTGGGAATCAAGCATTTATGATCTCCATCATGTGTCCCTCATCTGCCTCAACGACTTCACGTTCCATGATTTTAGGCTCGTAATACAAGTGGTACGTAAGAGAAGTCAAAACAGTGCAATAAGGATTGATAGGGATGTTCAAGGGAAAATTGGTAATTTTACAGCCACCGTCCGGAGGACCGGTAAACTGGAAAGTTGAAGAGCTTGCCGTAACAAAGATACTGGAAGAAACGGAACCTCAATCCGAGCTACGATGAACAATTTATGGCCCATTGAAAATGGAGATATTTACATTGAAAATACTGGGAATTTTTCTAAGTGTTAATCCCCTGTTCCTAGCACACTTTCCCGAACCCAGTCCGAAACCGGTTCGGGGGGGCGAACCGGTTCGTAGGGTACCCGAACCGGTTCGGGGTACCTGTACGCTAGATAGAATTTCAGAGTTTTAAAATCGTGGGTCTCTTCATGTATTTCCCTATAAATACCAACTTCGGGGGAGTTGTTTTGCAAGACTTTGGAAGACATTTTTGAGAGTCCAAATACCTCTAGTCTTCATATTTTTTGAGTCCCAAGACTCATGTTTTGATTCACACAATTTCCAAACCTTTGTGAATCTTTTTGGTAACCTAAGAAAACAACCTTGTGTTTGTTCAAACCTTTGTGGAGAGATCTTTGCAACCGAGGGCTGCGTGTCATTGCTAAGGGAGTCTCTACAAAGTTTCATGGCTGCGTGTCATTGAGGAGTGCTGCGGTTCTTCCTTTGTTGATTGGACTGAGGTTTATGTGGGTTCGCTGCGTGTGGATTCATTGCTGCCCTCCTGGAAAGGGATATTTCCAGCCGCCGACTACAGAATCCGACACCTGAGGGTAATTCTTAGTCACTGTATTTTCATTGTAATCCGAAATTGTATGTTACAATATTATAATGAAAATAAAAGATTTTGCCCATTTGGGCGATATTTCCTAAAATTGTTTGTCTTTATCCTGCATGCTATATTTTATTTGATAAATCATCTAGATGCATGTTTTAGGGTTTAACTAAAATTTGGGATTAATTAAAATTGGTTTTTATTTGAGAAGTCGCAACATTTCCGCTGTAGCTGCACTCTCAATCTCTGTGCCTTTCATTAATTTTCTTGATTCTAATAAAACTCTTGATGATGATGATTTAGTAAATGAATAATTATTTACTGATCTCAATAAGGACACAAATAAATAACATAACTGCATTCAAACAAATGATGATGATATTGTTCTAATATCCATCTTCATGAGATTAAGTTAGGGTATACCCTAGAGGAGCATGAGCAGGCATAATTCAAATAGATTATAAAATAGATTGTGGACGTCTTCGCATGGTCCTGTGATGACATGCCTGGTATGGACCAAGATATAAGTCAACACAAGATTCCCATATTCCCATAGATCAAGCACATTAAATAGAAATTGAGGAAGCTTTAAAAATAATGGTCCCTCCAGATCAAAGAACAAGTGGTGAAATGGTTGAACTTAGGCTTCATCCACGTAGTCAAATACCCTATATGGATTGCAAAAATTGTCCCCGTGCTAATATCGAGAGGGAAAGTCCTCGTGTGCATGGACTATCGAGATCTGAACAAGGCCTTACCCAAAGAGTATAACTCCTTACTTAATATCGGCATGATCGTAGACAACACAACCACCCATGCCCTCAAGTCACTTATCTATGATTTTATCAGCTATAACTAAATTAAAATGCACCCTGACCATCAGGAGAAAACCAACTTCATCACCATATGGGGAATCTTATCCTACACAATCATCCCATTCGGGATCAATAATGTCGGGATACCCCCCAAAGTGTCCCTGCATGATCTTACCCAGAAAGTAGTTGAGGTCTATGTTTACGACATGATTATTAATTATAAGACTAGGAAGGTCACATTCCTAACCTGAGGAAATTCTTCAAGCGACTGTGACAGTACTAGATGAAACTCAACCCACTGAAGTGTGTCTTCAGTATCATTAAAGGGATGCTATTTGGGTTAACAGCCAGTGAAAAATGGATTGAAGAATTCCTTTCCAATGTAAAATTAATAATCAAGACGCCACCACCCCAAATGAAGAAACAAGTGCAAGGATTCCAGGATAAGGTGCAATAAATCATTCTGTTCATCAACTAACTGACCTTTATCTGCGAACTCATTTTAAAACTTCTTCGAAAGGAATTAATTGAAGTCTGGAGTGAGGTGTTCCAAGAAGCCTTTGATAAGATCAAACAATACCTCACCCAACCTCCAATACCTATGCCTCTACAATTAGGTCTCCCCCTCCTTCTAAACTTAACTGTTACAAATACTGCACCACGCGATTTTCTAATCTTGAAAGGATATAGCAATCTACTATGCTAGTTAAAGTCTAGTCCGAAACAAATTTAACTATACTTCCTTGGAAAAGGCATGTGTTACCTTGGTCTAGGTCACGGAGAAATTACAACACTACATGATGGCATTTCCGATCAGACAATTATCCCGAATGGTTCCCATGGCCATCCCCAATCCTCACGGAGGGCGGGAGAGTGAGGATCCTAGGTCCCGCGTGTTCCTCTCAGAAGCGCTTAGGCCAGCGTCGTTGATGAGGTGAAAAATGTAGAGAGATGGAGTCACCAATCTATTTTACTCAAAATAGACAAAAGAAAGGGATCCATCCCGAAGGACAACATCCAACGACATATTGATACATACGAAACCAAAATGATTCGAGAAGGGTCCAGAGGCTAAGTTACGAAATAGGAAGGTGTTAGGTACCCATTCCGCCCTTAGAGTCTCTCATGGATTTTTGCTATTTCCTTTATTGTCCTCGTGATATGTGTGCATGTGTATACATAGTGGAGATAGTAATCCTCGACTTGTATCATGGGAGAGATAGAGCGAGTCATCCGTAGGAAGGTTCATAGAAATAATATTAGAAAATAGGATTTATGCGATTATCCTTGCATTGATCATTATAATGGAACGATAACGTATCTGTAATAATACACCACTAAGAACAAATATATGTATATATAAATATATGTAATCTAATAGAGTTGAGTTAAGAGGAAATTGAAAATGAGAGAAAAAGTGAGAATGGGACTCGAGTCTTGGGTTTTACCCCGAGACGCCTACGTAGCCTATAGAGGCATCAAAGTCCACGTAGTTCCCATGCAAAATGAGGGGTGGGGTTTATCCCATAAATCCAACCGGGGAATTCTTTTACTTGTGTGTTGTGTGTGTAAAAAAGTGTTTTAGTTGTGAGAAAACTGTAAGGAAAATGTGAGCATTCTCTTTTGGAATTTATGAGCAAACCCTCTTTTTCTTTTTTTGGGGATTTTTTATTTGTATGAAAATAAGAGATGTGCAATAATACTAAATAAAAAGTATATTAGGATATGTGAGATGAGAGAATAAAAGAGCTATATAATAAAACAAATTAATGTGAATTTATGAGAATTTAAGGAGAGAATTGAGAAAATTGGACCTTGTTGAAGATCTTAAGTGTTGGATAGAATCCCTTGCACTAGGATGATGATGTAGGGTAATGAAATCACCAAGTTTGATGAAAAATGAAGGTTGGAAAGGGATTTGGATGTGGAACTCACGCTGACTTCGAGAGAGGTTTTCTGAATTTATTGGGAGTGATGTCTGTCTGATCTGGGTTCCCTTTGCAATGAGGTCAAGGCCTACTTTTTATAGGCCCAGGGAATTTCTGATCGTCATAGCCCTGGTTCTGCTAATCGACAGGTGCGTTTAGGCACACTGCCGATAGGCAGAGTTTGGGACCTGTTGTTTGGCAGTGTCTTTCAAGCCTTTTTGGAAAATCGATCGCTGAGCGCAAACCGTTGATCTGAATCATGTACGGGGTAGACCGTTAGAAAGGTAATTCAGAGACCTTCTAAAGTCCTTTGGATTTCTCCCAGGTTCGATAGTTGACTTTGGGTCAAATATGGCTCGGAAGAGCTCGTCGGTCCTTTGGACGGGAAAACTTTGGACTCAAATGGATCGTTCGTGCACATGGTAAGTCATAATCTTGCACGAGGAAGACCATTGGAAAGGTTGGGAGATGTACTATGACATTCCAAAGAGTTTGACCTAATTTGGGAAGTTAACTTTGGTCAATCGGGCCCTGGAAGCATTTGGTGACCTCTCGGAGTAAAATGGATCGTTCGTCCATAGCGTAAGTTAGAATAGCGTATGGGGCAAACCATTGGAAATGGGTTTTAGTGCCCTTTGAATATTGATTCAGTCTCGATCGAGCTGAAGAGTTGACTTAGGTCAAATGCAGCTCGAGGGCACCCGATGGGCTCTAGATCAGGTTTTAAGGGAAAATGAGTCATTCGTCCGCATAGTAAGTCAAAATCGCACACAGGATGGACCATTGGAAAGGGGTTTCAGTACACTTTACAAATTCATTCATTCTCAGTCGAGCTAAAGAGCTTAACTTTCGGTCAAACGGAGCCTGGAAGCGTCCGATGGCCTCTAAGTCGGTACTCGGGGTATGAATTGGGTTTGCAGTGATGAAGGGAGGCGCAAGGGACCTAATGAGAGTTTAGGGGGTAATAAAATGGGGTGTCTGCATAGCCCCTTGATGGATGAGTTTGGAACAAATGATAGTCATTGAATAAACACCGCATGATGACTTTAGGAGAGTATGGCGAGAGGGTCGAGGTCGATTCTGAGGACCTAAGGATGAGGATGACCGATTCTGCGAGTTGAAGCCAATTCTGAGCTCTTGGAGATGAGGGTAACTGATTCTTCAAGTCGAAGCCAATTCTGGGGGCTTGGAGATGAGGGTGACTGATTTTACGGGTCGAAGTCAATTCCGAGGGCTTGAAGGAATATGCTCAAGATGGTCTTAAAGGAAAGATTTAGGTTAATTCTGAGGACCTAAGGATGAGTATGGACGATTCTGCGGGTCGAAGCCAATTCTGAGGGCTTAAAGATGAGGGTGACCAATTTTGCGGGCTTGAGGTTGAGATGACCAATTCTACGGGTCAAAGTTAATTTTGCGAGCTTGAAGATGAGATGACCCATTCTGCAGGTTGAAGCCAATTCTACGGGCTTAAGTTGGGGTGACTAATTCTGTGGGTCGAAGCCGATTCTGTGGGCTTGAAGATGTGATCACCAATTCTGTGGGTCGAAGCCAATTCTACGGGCTTAAGGTAGAGATGACTAATTCTGCGGGTCGAAGCCAATTCTATAGGCTTAAGTTAGGGTGACCAATTCTGCGGGCTTGAAGATGTGTTGACCAATTCTGCGGGTCGAAGCCAATTCTGCTGGCTTAAGTTGGGGTGACCAATTTTACGAGTCGAAGCCAATTCTACGGGCTTGAAGATGTGATGACCAATTCTGTAGGTTGAAGCCAATTCTACGGGCTTGAGGTTGAGATGACCAATTCTGCGGGTCGAAGAGAATTCTGTGGGCTTGAAGATTTGATGACCAATTCAACGGGTCAAAGCCAATTCTTTGGGCTTAACGTTGAAATGAACAATTTTGCAGGTCGAAGCCAATTCTACGGGCTTGAAGACGTGATGACCAATTATGCGGGTCAAAGCCAATTCTACGGGCTTAAAGATGAGATGACCAATTTTTTGGGTCGAAGCCAATTTTATGAGCTTGAGGTGACGATCCAAGACCGAGTTTGATTCAGACCTAACTAAGGTGATGACTGAGGATCGAGGTTAATTCTGACCTAACTAAGGTGATGATCAAAGACTGAGGTCAATTCTAACCTAAAAGAGGTGATGACCGAGGACCGAGGTCAATTCTGACCTAACTAAGGTGATGATCTAAGACCAAGGTCATTTCTGACCTAACTAAGGTGTACATTTCCTTCAAGAAAATCAAGGATTCTTCTAGGGATAAATATTAGATTTTAGGTTCCGCTGGGGAATAATGAATGAGCTGGGGAAAATTTAGAGCATCCTTTGGAGACATTGATGGGGAGAATCATTCTCTGGAATTTCACCGGGGAAATTACCTCGTGATTTTAATTTGAGCTGGGGAAATCCATGTGTCTTTTGGAGACTTTGCAGGGGAAAGGCAAATTTGATGCTGTAAACTCCACATGGGAAGTGATTAGGTGGTCCAGGTATTGTACGTATTGCTCGAGGAGGTTTGAGACCTTTGGGGTATAGGAGGTTATCCTCAGAGATTCTCCGGGGACATTTCCCAGAGGGAATTCACTTGGATTTTTAGAGCTCTGCTGGGGAAATAGGGGTTCTCTTGAGGGAGTGTGGAATTCTCTTGGTGAAAATGTTTTAGATCCTTCTTAGGAATTTTAGGATTTTTTTTAGGATTTTTAAGGATTTTCTGGGAGTTTTTGTACGAAATTTTAAGGGGGTTCCTGTCGGCATGATTTAGAGGGTGCCATTCGACAGTGGCATGGTCTTTTGGACTCCTTCGAGAAGGTAAAAGGGTGGTGCCGATCGGTAGATGTGGCGGTGGTGACTTCGGAGGTTCCTTTTGTGCGGTTGCATACCCCTTCATACAACATTAGGCGAGCTGATGGGGGGATGGTGCCTATATTGCACCATCCTCATGCGATGGATCCGGAGGAGATGGGTTTGAAAGATGAGGACCTTCATCCTGCGGTATACCTTTCTGTGCTTTTCCTTTTTTTTTCTACCTGATACTGATTTTACCTTTTCCTCTTAACAAGTCCGGGTGTCGACCACTTGGCGGAGGGACATCAAAGACTGGATATCTTCGGCGACTACCCATATTCGGGATGCAGTTCTTGTCCCTTCTTGCTTCATGCCATCTGCTTCGTCCAGGGAGGACTCTGGCTCAGGTAGTGGTGGTGCGTCGTCTTGCCGTAGGGGAAAGAGAGTGTGTCGCAGAGGTGGAAGCTCTTAGAGAGAGGGACGAAGGGTAGGTGAGATAGAGAGAGAGAGAATGTGGGTTCGGGATGAGTCCCGTTGTTTTTTTCCTTTCTTTTATTTCCTGCAACATTCATGTAGCACAAAAAACTATATATGCAATGGAGTTTTTTATTATCTTCTGTTAAAGGTGAATAAATGCATGCACATGCGCTTTTTACTTTATTGCTTTGACCGTAAAAAGAGATATTTTTCGAATTTTGAAGAAAAGTTTTAAAAATGGGAGATTATACAAGGGTGGAAGGGGATTTTTGAAATTCTGTTGAGAATATCAATTTATTTTAATTGAGTTTCTAATTTTGACAAAAGAGGAAGAAGGAAAATTTCCAAAAGTAGGTGGTTGGTGATACTAGATAGGCCGGAGCCGTTATTCTGGGCTTGGTTTCAAAATTATTGTTGGTGACTGGGGAACTGCTGGAGGACCCACAACTTGTAGACATTACTTCATGGATATCATACCATCGTAATCCTGCGGCGGTGATACTGGCGGAGACTTTAAACGACCTGGATGCTTGGCGAGAAGGTCGTTCTAGCTTTCTGAGGGCTAGCCTCGTGATGTTGTTCATGTGGTTGTCTAAAAGACTACGCCTGGTGACTCCTCTAGATTATCCTTTATCGTATGTACCCAACTTTTTTTTGCGCTATTTCATCAGTGTTGTCTTGGATATTGAGAGCTGGGAGAACTAGTTTGTGGAGCATGGGGCTCTGAATCTGTATTGGTCAGTGCCTTGGTGGGGACAGTTACTGCCTATGCTGGAACTGGGAGAATACCCGTATGTCTGGATTGTTGGTCTCAGACATACCTCTTTTTATTTCCCTTGGCGACTTTTGCGCCAATTTGGCTGGGAGGAGGTCATGCCACCTCGGACACTAGACTTCTTTTCGACAGAAGATTTGAGTGAGTGTCTACGCATGCGGCTTGGCTCTTTATGGGAGAGTCGGTGTCCATCGAACCGTCCCTCTCAATCTGTTGGGAGTGTTTGGCACGTCCCCGGGGATTATATGAAGTGTTTATGGAGGAGAGTAGTGAGCAGGATGTTAGTAGTTGAGACTGGAAAAAGGTAAATTATATTATTTAATACCATGGAAGGAGGGGTTGTGGTTTTTTTGAGGCTGGTTCGAGCCTATCTGTCCATGGAGCATCTGCGGTATTATGTTCAGGCAGGGGAAGCTTGGGGACACCAAGATGTAGATGATGATGATGGATCAGGCTCCTCTGGTAGCTGTGGGTAGGACTCTTGGAGAGTTTGTTGTGTAATGGGGGATAAATGTGGGGATTTTATTCGGCTTTTTAGGAAGGTAGGGGTAAGGGAGTTATCCGTTCCTTTTCTCATGTAATCTATATCATAATTTCTTATTAGTGAAATAAATAAGTTTTTGATCATCCAACTATGACTTTTGATAAGTTTCATATTTTTGAATTATCTATACCGATCTCTAAGGCATACATAATCCTTTTGTTCAAGTATATGGTAGAATGAACTGTCGTTCTCGGGGATAAGAAAATAATAGTTTTTTGTGAAAAAGAAAGGGCCGTGCTCATGTAAGATGTATGAGATGCCTACGTACCTCTAGGGTTTTGAAAATTTTAAATTTGTTAGAAAATGATTTTTTTTTACAGAGGATCAGGCCCACGTGGTTCTGGGTAGAGGGAAATGAAGAGATTTTTTTTGAATAGCATGGAGATGAGAAGAGTTGTACGCACCGAGATTTTGGACTAGGGGTAAAATTTATTGACACGGTCCAGGTTGACTAGATGAGCCATCTCCTCACCATATAAGTCAGTGAGCATGGAGTCACCACCGGACAAGATCTTCTTCACAATGTAGGGGCCACTCCAAATGGGTTTGAATTTCCCTCTGGGTCCTAGATGGGCTCTACTATTTCTTGGAGGGCTAAATCCCCCTTTGGGACACCATGGTCCTTGACTCTCGTATTGAAGGAATGCGCTATTCGATGATGGTACCCTTGTATGTGGTATAGAGCTTCCAATCACTTTTCATCTAGGAGGGTCAGCTCGTCAAGACGGCTTTGGCACCAGTCTTCTTCCCCAATTTTGCTTTCAAGCATGATGTGTAGCGAGGGTATTTCCAGCTCCATGGGTAGGACGACTTCCATGACGTAGGCTAAGGAGTAAGGTTTATCCCTAATAGAGGTTTGAATTGAGGTTCGGTATCCCTAGAGGGCGTTGGGATCCGGTTAGCGCAGTCTCGACAGCTTTCGGTCATCTTACTGATGATGGCTTTGAGGTTCTTGTTGGTTGATTTGACTGCACCATTTTTCTGAGGTCGGTAGGGAGAAGATTTGTGTCTCCGAATCCCATATTCGTTGACCACTTTTATGACTTTTGCCTCGAAATGCAACCCTTTATCTAACACTAACTCGTGCGGGACCTCATATCGGCAGATGATGTTTTTCTTGATGAATTTGGGCACTTCCTTGGCATTTAGGAATGCTTATGACTCAACTTTGACCCACTTGGTGAAGTAATCAATGGTAACTAGTATGAAATCATGCCTATTGGAAGCCTTTGGTGTAACCTTCCCTATGATGTCGATTCCCCAGGTGGAGAACGGTCAGGGAGAGGTCATGTTGTATAATTATCGCAGAGGCAGATGCTGAAGGTTGGATAACTATTGGCATTTGAGACATCTATGGACATAAGCAGTGCAATCCTGGGTCATGATGGTCCAGTAGTAGCCTTGTCAGATGATATTTTTGGCTAGCATGTGATCGTTCATATGGGGCCCTCATTCTCCACTATGGTTTTTCTGTATTATCTTTTCAATGTCAGCCCCTGCGATACAATGCAGATAAGTTCTATCGAAGTTCCTTTTGAGCAGTGCTTTGTGATAGATGATGTACTGGGCGACCAGTCTTCAGAGGGTTTCTCGGTATTTCTTATTGGAACCCTCGAGTTACCTACCATGATTGAGTAGGCGCCATATATCATTGTACCAATAATTGGCTAGCTTGGGATCTTCTGTGGAGATAAGCTCAATGTGGTAGCAATGGGTTGGTTTGTCTTGCTTTTGAATCTGGAAGGGGGTTATTGTTATTCCTTTTGGGGATGGTGATTATGGAGGCCAAGGTAGCAAGGGCATCGGCTAGGAGCATCAACCATCGGCCCATTCAACTGGATAAGGCTAGTTTCTCGAGCAGGTATTTGATGGGGTCCATTTAGGATACAAGTTTGATAGGGAAGGTGAGCATGTAGTGCGACACATGCCTTTTCCAAAGTAGTGTAGTTGACCTCGTACCTCGCCAATTTACGACTGGCATAATAAATGGATCTTTCTTTACGGGAATATTCAAGGTATTGGGCTAGCAAAGCCCCAGCTGCAGTGTCGGTTATGGTTAGGTTTAGGAGCAAAGGGAGACCAGGCTGTGGTGGCATGAGTACCGGAGGTTGAGTTAGGTATTGTTTAATTTGGTCGAAGGTTTCTTGGCAGGCCTCGTTCCAAAACTTAGTTTAATCCTTTTAGAGGAGTTTAAAAATCGGTTTGCAGATGGAAGTTAACTGGCTGATGAACCGGCTGATGTATTACAATTTTCCAAGGAAACCGCATACCTCTTTCTCTATTCGGGGAGGTGGCATCTCAATTATGGATTTCAGCTTGGCGGGATCTACTTTTATCCCTTTCTCACTGACCAAGAATCCCAAGAGTTTTCCTTTTGTAACGTTGAAGATGCATTTTTGCGGATTGAGTCTCATCAGATACTGTCACAGTCGTTCGAAGAACTTTCAGACAGTGGGAACATAACCTTTTCTAGTTTTGGAATTGATAATCATATCATCCACATAGACCTCAACCTCTTTATGAATTAGATCGTGCAATATGGTTGTGGCAGCCCTCTAGTAGGTAGTCCCAGCATTCTTGAGACCAAATGGCATGACAATGTAGCAAAAGGTTCCCCATAGGGTGATGAACGCGGTTTTTTCTTAGTGATCTGGGTGCATTTTGATTTGGTTGTATCTAGCAAATCCGCCGACGAATGACTTAAGAGCATGACTGGCTGTGTGGTCCACGATCATGTCGATATTGGGTAGTAAATAATCATCCTTTGGAGAGGCTTTGTTCAAATCTCGATAGTCTACACATATTCGAACCTTCCCTCCTAATTTCGGCACAGTCACTATGTTAGATAGCCATGTGGGATATTCGATCACACGAATGAATCCTACGTTCAACTATTTAACCACCTCTTCTTTGACCATGAGCGACCATTCGGTGCGGAGTTTTCTCAACTTTTGTTTGATCGGCTTGTAATCTGGAAGAATGGGGATCTCATGTTGAACAATTTTAGGATCAATGCCGGGCATATCTTGTTAGGACCATTAGAAGACATCCACAAATTCCTTTAATAATTCTTCAAGTTGTGCACACTCATGATAGTCAAAGGTAGCCCCTATCCTAATCTCGTGCTGTTGGTTACTAGAAACGATGTTAACAACAATAGTCTCTTCTTCATTAACTTGAATGCGGTTATGTTGTTTATTATTAACCTTATTTACATCAATTAAGAATTGTTCATTTGAAAAATCATCATCATCAAAAGTTTGATTAGAATCCAAGAAGTTAATGTAAGGCACATCAAGATACTCAAAATCTTCGTTTATTTTATTGATAGGAAAAACAACATTGAGAACCTCATCAAAGGAGGTCTCTATTACATTTGAGCAAGGATTGATAACATAAGAAGAAATGGGGTAAACATTGGGGTTAGGTGGGATTTTAACACGTAGAACCGGCGCAACATGCTAATTGAGGAGAGGTGTATCAGCATCTTTAATCATGTGGTATGGATCTAGTGATGTAGTGCCTGAGTGAACCATACAGAGTGTTAGCCCTAGTCTCTATAAATCGAATGAGTCCTCAAAGTTACCTTACTCAGAATCTTCGGTATCTTAGATGAGTGATTGCACACAGTTTTGGGAACTTTCGACCCATGGGTAGGTGTCTTGGAAAAAGATCTCCATTCCAGGCTTTATCTTCTTGTCTGTATGGTCATACCATGGTTCCGTAAAGCCGTAAAAGGGGATGTCTTCACCCTCTTTGATGAATCATCCATTCAAGGAGTCACATGGGATAGTCTGTATGCAGTCTAGTCTTCTCTTTGGTCGAGACTAGGAAATCATTCTGATCAATTATTTTGATGGTTGATACCCCAAACCACAAGGAGGAAAATCTCTCTTCAGTTCAATAGGCTCAAGTATACCTTGTTGTCTTTATCCTAGCCCTAGTCCGGGAATGAAATGCATGTTTCTGAACATCTGAATCACATTAACGTTTCCATGAGGGTTGTATTCTGAACAAACCCTTTCTTTGAAGTCATCCCCTACCGGGAGTAGAAGTGGCTCAACTAAGAATCCTGATAGGAGCATATCATTTTACCTGTGTTATATCTCAGAGATCGGACTACTAGGACTTACACCCTCGGTATTATCATTGACTCCCAAAATGGTGATGACCCGTTCGTTGGTGAAGAACTTCAATTTTTGATGGAGCGAGGAAGACACACCCTTGATACTATGGAGCCAAGGTCATCCTAGAAATAGGTTGAAACAAGATGGGATGTCAATAACTTGGAATTCGACGACAGGGTTTATAGGACCATCCCCTATTACAAGCTTTATGGATCCCATCACCTCTCGATGGGTATTATCATAGGCACGTACAACAGCGGAGGTTGGAGCGAGGTCACTTTCTTTCAGGCCTAAAAATCTGAAGGTCCTTAGTGGGTAAACATTCAAGGCAGATCCATTATTGACAAGAGAGAGTTGTACGACCTTACCCATAACTTCGAAGGAGATGTTGAGTGAATGATTATGGTTTGGCCCAATTCTGGGGATTTATTCATTGGAAAAGGATAGCATTCGGGTAGAGGTCAAGGATCCGACCAAATTTACCGCTTCTTCTGGTGTGGTAGAGGGAAGAACTGCGGGTCCAGTGAGAATCTTGATCAAAGAATTTATGTGCAACTGAGAAGACATGAAAAGCCCCCATAGAGTGATGTTATCTTGATTTTTCTTTAGTTGATTGAGGATCTTGCTTTCCTCGATGGTCATTTCTGGCATAGGAAGGTTTTCAACGCCCTTACCTTTGTCATTAACTGGTAGTGAGCTTAGGATCTGGTAATGCCTCCCTGATCTGGTCATGTGATTTACTAAAGAAGGGAAGAACATGGATCCCATTTCCTCGTCAATCTCGAGTTGTTCTCCCAACCGAAGATGGGAAGAATATGAAAAGCCCCCATGAAGGTAAGGAGTGACAGCGCTTGATCAGTGAGGTTAGTAGGGTGTAGGAGGAAATATGGGAAGGTTTGGAGAGGTTTAGGAGAATATATGGGTGTGATTTGTGTTGAGGGATCAAATTCTGGGTTTTCTTCTAAAAAGATGGCATTGACATGATTTGGGAGTGGCTTATGAGTAGTGTTTGTCTTAGCATTAGCTGGTGGGGCAATAGTACCTCGGTCAATTAAACCTTGGGTTACATTTCAAAGGTGAAAGCATTGGTCGGTGGTATGGCCAACAGTTTATTGAAAGGCGCACTGAACATCTGTCTTGAAGTTTCTTGGGAGTGGATTTGGATAGAGATGGGGATCCAAGGGTTTGATAAGGTTTCGACTTAACAGGGCTAGGTAAACGTTGGAGAGGGGAGAATGGAGCTTGGTGTATTCCTTTTGGACTGGGATAGGTCGGCTTTCGGGTGCCCATGATGTGGTTGGTTGAGAGATTTTATTGATGGTTGAGACAGCAGCAGCAGTTTTGTAATATTTTCTAGGGGTGAACTGTCCGGATACCTTCTTCGGTTAAATTTCTATTTTAGTCATACCCTCCTCGATTTCTACTCCTACTTCCCTGAGAGCTCGAAAGTGAGGATAGTATTGTCCTCCCATGGTTGCTCGGACATGGGGTGAGAAGTTCTTCTTCACTATGTTGACTTGTTCTTCCTCGAAAGGCCGATTGGTCATGGTAGCTATTTTTTCCCTCCATCGAGCTATGAAGTTAATAACTGATTCCCCAGAGTTCTGTTTGAGCAGTTTTAAATCACGATGGGTGACCTCAATCTCTTTGTTGTATTTGTGCTGTGGCATGAATTCTTGAGCCACATCCTCCCAATTACGAATTCTAGAGTCTTCGAGAGACAAAACCCATCGGAGAGCGTTATCCTTCAAAGTTTGCTGAAACATTTGGGCCATCACTTCTTCAGAATCCCCTAGTAGAGTCATGGAACAATGATAACTATGGAGATGAACAATCGGGGGTCCACTTCCTCCAAATTTCTTGATATTTGGCATCTTGAACTTCTCAGGTAACCTCGCTTTAGGATAAGGAGACATGTGGGTGTAGTCCATGTAATTCTCAGATATTCTGACTTGGTCAAACTTCTTAGTGAGCATCTTGAGGTCTTCTTTGACCTTATTCAACTCCTCCTCTTTTGAATAAATGATCATAGGCAAGTTGGCCCCATGCTTGGCAAGGTTTGGCATCGAAAGCTGGGCAGGAGGTAGCCCATTAATAAGAGGGGCACGTGGAGCATGTTGATATTCTTTGGGAACCCAAATAGGCTCGGGTGGACCCATAGCATGAGGGAATAGGGCTTCGAGTTATTGAGGAACGAGAACCTGGTTTCGGTGTATCTCTCGGACCTCAGTTTGGAGGTTGTTAATCTTAGACACCATCCGATCCGGCTTCACAATAGGTACTTGATCCGTGTTCTCCATGGAAAATGGATGGATACCGGACTCGAAATAAGTAATTGGGGAACAAATAGAACTCTGGGGTGATTTGAATGCAGACCAAATCCAATAAGGAGCCAGGCCCAGGGTGTGCGATCGACTTGAGAAGGCTCAGAATGGGATTTATTTTTCAGAAAAAGATAGAAATATTTTGACACTTTTTTTTAGATTGGTAGATCAAATATTTTTGGATTTTTGATAAAGAAAAGGAGAAATGTTTTTGGAATTCTGATAAGGAAAGGATAAATGTTTTTGGATTTTTGATAAGGAAAGGAGAAATGTTTTTGGATTTTTGATAAAGACAAGAAAAATGTTTTTGGATTTTTGATAAAGAAAGGATAAGTGTTTATGGAGACGGAACTCAGCATGATTATTATCATTATGTTCTCACTTGTATTAAATTCTCCTAAATGAAAAAGGAAATGTCGGACGGGACCCGAGCTTGGAAAAATTGGGTTTGTAACATATGCTAAGCTATGGCTGGACTTGTAACCAGGCTCACGGATAGAGTCCTATTTTAAAAATGCGCAAAAATTTGGGCTACAGGCCGACCCGAAATTTTGGCAGAGTTTCGGGTTAAAATCGGCAATCTAATATGTGTCCTAGGCTTGACACCTATATGCGGGTATGCAGTTAGTTGGGTGAATCGGAAAGGGTTTACCACTTTGGCGTGACTTCCAAGATATACGTCTTGTCTCTTACAAGAAATCGGTACGTGTGGACAAGCCATTTGATATACCTAAGTGTATGTGAATTGTCTCACTATATACCTCATGGGGACGGTACGTGTGAGAGAGAATTCGATATACTCGGCGTACGTGAATGAGTTCCCTATGATATACCTCCCGTTATGACTTCAGTCAAGCGGTACGATGCAGGAGAACCATTTGATATACGTCGAAGGTACTTGGACAATGGAAGGTGAGAGTCATATCGCTTAGGCTAACTGTGCCCTATTGGACCAGTGCTCATCACAAAGTTACCCTCCAGTTATTGGACAAAATTTGGTCAATAACAATTCTCTTTGGTGATGTCGTGTGAATCATGCATTATTCTCTTATTAGTATCTTATGAGAAAATCTTTCTTGATAATGCCAAATAGGGGGCAAAGTACAAGTACAAATGGTATAACAAGTATGGGTGATGCGTGTAGCATGAGGATATATAATTATCCTAGGTGCACGTGGTGCGAAGTGTACATGGAGAATTTTCTACAAGTGTGTGAATAGAAGAATAAGTATGGGGGACACATGGAAAAGGGGAACATGTGAAAATGGGGGAAATATAAACAAACATAACACCCATGTAAATAGAGTCTAGCCCTCAATATAATTTCACTAGCGGATTCGCCACTGTGGCCATCCCCAATCCTCGTGGCGAGCGGGAGAGTGAGGATCCCAGGTCCGGCGCGTTCCTCTTAGGAGCGCTTCGGCCGACGTCATTGATGAGATGAAAAATGTAGAGAGATGGAGTCGCTAGTCTATTTTACTCAAAACAGACAAAAGAAATGGAGCCATCCCAAAGGACAACATCCTAGGACATACTGATACATACGAAACCAAAATGATTTGAGAAGGGTCCGGAGGCTAAGTTACGAAATGGGAAGGAGTTAGGCACCCATTTCTCCCTTACGGTCTCTCATGGGTTATTGCTATTTTCCTGTATTTTCCCCGTGATATGTGTGCATGTTTATATATAATGGAGATAGTAATTCGTAGGAAGGTTCATAGAAATAATGTTAGAAAATAAGATTTACACGATTATCCTTGTGTTGATCGTTATAATGGAATGATAACGTATGTGGAATAATACGCCACTAAGAACAAATATATGCATATATAAATATATGTAATCTAAGAGAGTTGAGTTTAGAGAAAATTGAAAATGAGAGAAAAAGTGAGAATAGGACTCGAGTCTCAGGTTTTACCCCGAGACGCCTACGTAGCCTATAGAGGCATCAAAGTCCACATAGTTCGCATGCAAAACGAGGGGTGGGGTTTATCCCATAAATCCAACCGGGGACTTCTCTTATTTGTGTGTTGTGTGTGTAAAAAAGTGTTTTAGTTTTGAGAAAACTGTAAGAAAAATGTGAGCATTCTCGTTTGAAATTTATGAGAAAACCCTCTTTTTCTTATTTTTTTGGGTTTTTTATTTGTATGAAAATAAGAGATGGGCAATAATACTAAATAAAAAGTATATTAGAATATGTGAGATGAGAGAATAAAAGAACTATATAATAAAATAAATTAATGCGAATTACTGAGAATTTAAGGAGAGAATTGAGAAAATTGGACCTTCTTGAAGATCTTGAGTGTTGGAGAGCATCCCTTGCACTTGGATGATGATGGAGGGTAATGAATTCACCAAGTTTGATGAAAAATGAAGGTTGGAAAGGGATTTGGATGTGGAAATCACACTGACTTCGAGAGAGGTTTTCTGGATTTGCTGGGAGTGATGTCTGTCTGATCTGGGCTCCCTTTGCAATGAGGTCAAGGCCTACTTTTTATATGCCCGGGGCATTTTCGATCGGCATAGCCCTAGTCCTGCCAATCGACAGGTGTGTTTAGGCACACTGTCGATAGGCACGGTTTGGGACCTGCTGTTTGGTAGTGTCTTTCAGGCCTTTTTGGAAAATCGATCACTGAGCGCAAATCGTTGATCCGAATTGTGCATGAGACAGACCGTTAGAAAGATAATTTAGAGACCTTCAAAAGTCATTTGGATTTATCCAAGGTTCAGGAGTTGACTTTGGGTCAAATGTGGCTCGAAAGCGCTCATCGATCCTTTGGAAGGGAAAACTTTGAACGCAAATGAACCGTTCATCCACATGGTTTGTCATAATCATGCATGGGGCAGACCGTTAGAAAGGTTTGGAGATTTAATTCGACATTACGAAGAGTTTGACCCAGTTTGGGGAGTTAATTTTGGTCAACCGGGCCCTGGAAGCATTTGGTGACCTCTCAGAGTAAAACGGATCGTTCGTCCGTACTGTAAGTTATAATCGTGCACGGAGTGGACCATTGGAAAGGGGTTTCAGTGACCTTTGAAGATTCATTCAATCTCGATCGAGATGAAGAGTTGACTTAGGTCAAATAGAGCTCGGGGTCACCTAGTGGCCTCTAGATCAGGTTTTGAGGGAAAACGGGTCATTCGTTCGCATGGTAAGTCAGAATCATGCATGGGATGACCCGTTGGAAAGGGGTTTCGGTGCCCTTTAAAGATTCATTCTATCTCGGTCAGGCTGAAAATTTTGACTTTTAGTCAAACGGAGCCTGGGAGTATCTGATGGCCTCTAGGTCAGTTCTCAGGGTATGACCTGGGTTTGCAGTGATGAAGAGAGGTGCTAGGGACCTAAGGAGAGTGTAGGGGGTAATAGAATTGGGTGTCTATAGATCTCATAAAATACCTATTGGAGAAACTCACCATGTCAAGCTGAATGGCCCATTGGCTGATGTTACAAATCGAGTTCGACATTGTGTACATCACATAAAATTTTATGAACTGGGGGGCCATCTGCAATTATCTTGTCGACCACCCAATGGAAGGAACCGAAGTTTGGGACTCCGTATTCCTAGATGAGAACATCATCGGCTTCTCTCAAGAGGATCTCAAGTGGTAGATATTCTACCATGGAGCCTCCAATAAGAAAGGATATGTTATTGGGATACTCATGATCGCTTGCTATGACTCTCACACCCCTATTGCTATTAAAATGGGCTTCCCTTGCACCAATAATTTGACAAAATATAAGTCATGCACCGTAGGGATCAAAATAACCCTCAAGATAGGAATTTAACACATGGACGTCTATGGGGATACTGCACTCATTGCCAGATAAATTCTTATAAGATGAAAAGTCAAGGACAAAAAGTTCTTACCCTCCCCCAAATCTCAATTAAAAGATGTACATTCCATTACCTTCCTCCCTCGAAGAATAGCCTAGCCGATGCACTAGTAACCTTAGATTTTATGATCGATATGCCTGAAGGAATAACAATGGTTGCCTTCATGGTTCATAAGCAATCTGCACCGGCCCACCACTACCATATCGATCTCATCACATAGGAATATGAAGACATGTTAGGATCATGGTACTACAGTATTTAGAGCCTTATCAAATATGGTAGGTATCCCCAAGACACGAATAAGAAAGACCGTGTTAACCTTCACAAACTGGTTGCCCGGTACCTAATTTATGACAAATCACTCTTCAAGAGAAACTTTAATGGAATCCATTTGCATTACATAATCGGGGTTGAATTGAAGAAGTGATGCATAAAATCCATAAGGGGGAATGGAGGCCCAAATTAAACGATCAGATGCTTGCTAAGAAGATCACCCGTCAAGGGTACTACTGGACCACCAAGGTCCAAGACTGCACTGCTTATGTTCAGAGATACCTTAAATGCTAATAGTCTGCCAACCTTCAACATTTATCTCCCTGAAAATTGCACAACATGACCTCTCCTTAGACTTTATCTATTTAGGGCATAAATATCACATGGAAGGTTACTCCTAAATATTTAAACAAACATGAATTTATCCTAATTTCTATTAAATACTTCATCAAATGGGTCAAAGTAGAGTCATACATGACACTGAATGTGAAGAGAGTGGCCAAGTTCATCATAAAGAATATCATCTACCACTACGGATTTCCTCATGATTTCGTATCAGAAAATGGAATCCACTTCGAGGCTAAAGTCACTGAATTAGTCGAGGAATATGGAATTTAAATACACAAGTCTTCTACCTACAGACACTAAACTAATATTGATTTCAAACTTACCAACAAGAGCCTAAATACCATCATTAGCAAGATGAAAAAAATCTACAGAGACTGGGCCGATCAGATCCCATATTCCCTCTGGGCACTACACCAAAATGGAAGATTTGTGAGTGTTGTTAGAAGTCACAAATGACCTTTATAACTACTATTTATTGTCATAATTTTGGGGGTGACAAAAGAAAAATTGTAACTCCTATCAGAAGTCACAAATTTTTATAACCCCTATGGGGGTTATGAATGGTGACCCCAATTTGTAACTGTTGTTTGTAACTGCTGTCAGTGGTTATGAATATAATATTTATAACTGCTCTCAGTAGTTACGAATATTATATTTATAACTATTGTCAGCAGTTATAAATATTATATTTGTAACTGCTATTAGCAGTTACAAAATTGATCGTAGTGACAAATTTGTGACTGCTATTAGTAGTTAAAAAAGTTGAATTTGTTAAATAGGGTAAGAGCTCTTACAAATATCTTTACATTTTCACAAAATTATGAAATGATGAGAGTAGAATAAATATCGTGATAATTAACTAAAAAATTTGACAACATTTTATTTTTTTAATTATGATATACCAATTATCCGATACACATAAAACTTGTTTAAACTTAATTTAATATCAAACAACCCCTTCTTGGGTGTCAAGTACAAAATGAACATAGAATAAAAAAACTAAAAAAAATAACGACACAACACTTCGATGATATTAAATTCCATGAACATGTAATAAATCATTCTGAACTTAAACTAGGGGTGATCATGGGGTGGATATGCTTCGTAAAGTCTAGTTATATCAACCGTAAGGGGTATTGATGCGGTGACATCCTCCCTCGTGTCCTCGGAGTACGACTGCTGAGCAAGTTCAATGGACTCAAATTTTTTATATGCGGCGCCTCGGTATTCATTGACTTATGCTTGTCTTGTTTGTCACGAAGTTTGAACACCTAGATTTAGGCCTTTGAATACTACGTATGTCGGGTATGCCATATGTATACCTACAAACAATAAAATATAATTGGATTCAAAATTGATGCCATCAACATCTTTTAAGACAAAGGTGTAATTAAAAAAAAACATGGTTTCAATCCTTGTATAAAGATCCAAGACAAGTGAATTTTAAAAGATGTGACGAAACATGATTATCAAAAGCATATTTCTTATTGTAACAAATATATAGGTCGTGGTTCATCAAATCCATATCACATTAATTTTCCAAGGGATATCTAACAAGTTAAACAAATTCTCAACAATAACATTGCTTTATCTATATACATGATAAATTTGATGATAAAAGATGCATATCTCTCCACTTAATTGTTCCATAGTGTAAAAAAGTTACCAATGAATAGGATAATTTATTTTTATGACTTTTATAGGAGTTTTGTAATGAGATTCGATAACAAGGTTCCTGATGTGTTTGCTCCTGGCTAACTAAAGACCTCTTAAAAGAGTAATGGCTTCAGCTTACATATCAGTTCCATGATCAAAATACAATAGTTAGATCAACCAAATCCATCCTCACGATCTCATTAAGTTTTTGAGGTTTCGTCCAATAGTTAAATACATTCTGAATTTGAGTTTTTTTATGAATGATCAAATGATTCATCCCTATTGTTTTAAAGATGCCTTTAAAAGCTACACCAATATAAGCTGTTTTAAAGATAATGCAGTAAATGTACAAAAAAGATAGCACATTTAATACACCATTCTTATATCCAAGTGAACTATGACATGCATTGATATTATTCCATTTTTTCTTTCCCGTCTTCTGTCTCTTCTCTCATTGCTCTCTAGATTGAGGTAATAGTTATCTCAAGAGTCAAAACTCAAGCATTGGGATGAAGTGTTACCCATGAAGCCAATTTTTGAAGTCTTAAGTTGTTAGCTTCATCTCCATCCTCTACATCAACTCCCATTTTTTTGTTAGACCTATCAACATCATCATCATCATCATCATCATCATCGTCATCGTCATCATCAGTTTGAAAACCAATAATATCATCATCATCTTCAGCATCTTCTTCCTTTGCAGCTTTTGTGAATGTCAGGAAAATATGAACATAAAATCAAAACATGGCAAGAACAAGTACCAAATAGTTATTCGCAACCACTCAGCTGTGATTTGAATATATGGCTCAACCCAATGATCTACCTATCCCCTATAGTTTTGGAACACTACTTCGACGAGCTTAGGCGCAGGGTCGATATCATTATCCTCGAAATTTTTATCTGCCATGTTCTATTCTTGAAGTGGCAGATCTTAGTCCAAAACAAATTTCAATTAAGATAAATGTAACTCACAGTTGAAATTATATTCGAAAGACTTGGCTGGTAATCGTGTTCCTTTCATGTGATAAAGTGCTAAGTACTTCTAGATATATAGTTATCCAATGGAACCAAAGTATCTACAGAAAA
The DNA here is from genome assembly GCA_949130495.1 of Sambucus nigra. NCBI lineage: Eukaryota > Viridiplantae > Streptophyta > Magnoliopsida > Dipsacales > Adoxaceae > Sambucus > Sambucus nigra. The sequence continues at coordinate 387,241,355 of OX422207.1, read as the reverse complement.
AAAATCCACAAGAACCAAAGGGAATAAGAAAAGTACATGGAAGCATCTTTGAGAAATAATTATAACTTACCAGGATTAAGGACTCAAAAGACAAATGTAATATTCTTCAATTGTTCACACACCCTTCCTACTGATTATACACAACTTAGACAAAATATTTACTTCAGATACATGCATCAATAGAATAAGAAGATAATATTATGCAATACGTATCACTATTCAACTTGACAAACCCACTCCCTCAATATGTACCACTATTCAACTTGGCATACCGAAAGATTCCTATACAAAAGCTAGTGAGCAAAAGAGTGTTATGAAACTTTGTTGGTGCATGTTAGAATTGCAGATTCCTTTTCTTCTTTGCTCGATGATGTTTGAACAATCACCTGACCAAATGACATGTGCACCACCAAGTATTAGATTTTTCTCAAGATTAAATATAACAGAGAGTTCTCCAATGAATATTAAAATAATAAAACCAAACATACTACGACATGAACATAGTTAAGAGGTGTGTAGGTACCAATATTATAAATTGTATCCTTATGATATTATCTTAGATTTGCTAGCTTGATAAAAACTCTTATAGAAACTACAAGTATTACATATATTTATGTTTCTACCAAGTGCATTTATCTTTTCAATACCATAAATCTACACAATGCATTTAATAGAATGGATCAAGATTACTATTGGACATCTAGAAAATTTCTAATTGTTTACTTCAGACCAGTATCAGTGTGTAATTGAATCTAACAGTCCATTTTTATACTATACACTAACTTCACTAATGAAACATACCTCTTTACTAAATCTTGAACTATATCTATTTGACTATTGAATTTCAAGTTCAAGATTTAACATAAAACAATATCATATAGATGAAAAGTCATTTTGGTGACGTTAAATTTGATGATTCTTAATGAATTTGAACAATAGGTATAACAAATGCAAAATGAGTGGATATAGCAATAAATATTAAGGGAACGTAAAATTAATTAAAAAACTTTGATTGACATACATTATTGGTTTGGAGCTTGTTGAGGAGGAGATCGAAAGCTTCGTCTTCGACATCATGGAAACGTTTCCCTATTTAACTGAGAAATTCAGTTAACTATAAAGTTATAACCTGAAATTCAGTTAACTATAAAGTTATAACCTGCAATTCATTTACCAACCTCTATTGTGTCAACCAAATGGGAATATATGTGGACAACTGTTACCAAACTTCACCTTGAGGATACCTTGACTTGCATTGAGGGAAGGAACAAGAAAGCTACATTTAATACCTTTGCGGATAGACTACTTTTCTTTGAAACACACGCACAAACACACACACACCCACATGCACGCACACACACACCCCTACACATATATATATACACACAATGCATCTCAAGTTCGCCACTTGTTTGACTTAAAACCCCTAACAGCCCCACCCTCGAGTCCTAAGATCACTTCTAACTCAAATGGACTTAACACCCACATTCAATGCATATCAATACTTATCGAGATCAATGAACCAGTCAACCACATAGTATATACATTGTGGCTGGTATTTGTCAAAGAACAATGTTGAGACATTAACAAGCTTCTTGAGGTGAAGTTGTCTACCTCCCTTATAAAATCATTCGTAATTAGTGCAAGTCAACATTTGCGACTAATTTTATCACAACTTCGAGTTCCCTCTCTTTTCTCCTACATGAAGAAGAATGAAAAAAATATCCATAAGATATCACAAAAAAATTGAAAATCGAATTATAACATGAAAGAGTGGTCCGTTTACAATGAAAAACCTTAGACCATATCCATCGTCATAAAAAATAGTAACTTTGAATTCTTTTGTTAGGAACAGGAAGAGTCCAGTAGTATACAGAATCTTTCCTCCATCATATATAATTAATTCACTTGTTATGCCATCGAAAATAAGAAGCATGTCAGATTTTGAGGGAAGTATTCCCAAGATGTTGATTAATTTTCGTGTCGAAACATCCCAAGCCATCGCCGAAGAAACCGCTGCCAACGTCCAAGGCATCCAGGCGTTGTCCCTAGTCCTATTAGTCCTAGATCCTATCAACCATGGCAGCGCAGATGTGTTGTAACCCTCGTCCCTACCACCTATCGCATAGTAGAACCTGCCAAGCCTCTCTACGGCTCCTACTAAGGCTGTCCACAATCCATAGGCCGCGTAGCTTGTTGCCAATCCATCCAACATTGATCCTGAGTTTACTTTACCTTGAGATTCTAATGGGATGCACTAATATAAGAAAATACATTAGATCACGCTAACAAGTATCTTTTTAATTCACATTTGTATTTTTATCAGAAATGATATAGACTGTATTATAAAAAACACAAGAGAACAACGATGATCTAATCAGAGTTCTGCAATTACATCTAAAATTTACACACACACACAAAGTGTCCAAGTGAGCAAATAATAAGCAGGAAAGAGTTCCATCTTGAAACCTCAAATACTTGATCATCAGTTCTATAAGCCATCATTGAAACCTAGACTCCTATAAGATGATTTAAGCTAGTAACATATATCTCCATATGATTAATGGCAAACTGGATCTGAACTCTATTCCCCCCCAAAAAATTAACTTTCATTAAAACAAAAAAATTATGATAAGAAAAATAATAAGCTAAAGGGGTTCAGTTACTAGGAGTTACTATTATTCTAACGACAAATTGAATAAGAAAAATGTGGATAGAAGTCCATCTTTCAGCCCAAATATCATACGAAAGATATAATTTTTTGATAAGCCTAAAATTTGGTCAAACAAATTTTACATGGCCAATCATGAATTAATTTGAATAAAGGGAATGAAGTACCTGTTTGCGAGAAAAATAACGACCATTTATAGAATGATGAGCCAGGACAGCTCAATCTAGAGGTTTTTAATGTACATACACATTCCCCCGCAAATGGAATGAACCAGTTTTGCATACCTGAACATAAAGGCGAATTTTGTTATGCTTTGGTAGTTATAACAAGGTAGAAAATTTGGTAGGAGAATAGTGCCACAATACTACTAGTAGAAAATTTGGAATTGATGTCATTCATGGTAGTTACAACAAGGTTCATTTTACAAATCAAAAAGATTAAATCAATAGAAACTAGTATACCGCTATAAAGTGGAGACCTTACGTATGATGAAAGAACCAATTCGTTAAGGATAACCTTTCCATATGCAGAAAGTCTAAGGGTAGACCGTAAAAGGAAATAGTATTTGATCTTCTTGAGCTTTCGTATTCGTTCTCCTCTAGTATCCAACCAATCATAGGGAACCCATGTATTTTCTTCCAATAATAAAGCATTTACTCCTAACATAGAAATCATAACTATGTAAGTCGATCTCCACTTCTCTATAGGATGTAAGGTTTTCAGACCCTTAAAGGCATTGATGATGCCAAGGATAAGGAAGAAATATCCAACTACGTCGTGGTAGATGAGAAATAACCCACAAGTTCTCCACACAATTGTGCAACAAAGAATCCTACATTCCTTATACATGTGATTAATCTGAATTCCACGAAATCAGGATCAAAATCCAATAAGGGATAAGGTGGTATAATTAAAGAGTAGAGAAAAAAAATAAGATTTCTCTCGCTTGTTCCCAACATTGGGGAAATAATTTTATTTATGTTCGCATCTCTCCTACAGACTTATCAAGGGTAACATAGGCCTCAATAGAATAGAAAGCCTCAACATCATTTTTGAATTATAAAGACATGAAATGTAATAAAAAAAATGGTTAATACTCAGATAATTACATCCATTACGATACGTCTCTGCAGCTCATCTGGGCATTTATTTAAATTAAACAATGTGTGGGTTAAGGAAATTCAAGTCATGCTGTCTGGATAGCGCTCTATTGCACACATCATAAGGGAAAGCAGCTCCTAGAGGCAACCCATATCTCTTCAATACTTGAAGGACAATTCGATGTGGTGCTCCTACTCAAATTAAATATACATGTTTTTGAGTTATTCTAATTAAATATCATATGAGTTCATGAGAATTAATGAATAACAGATTAATCTGAAAAATATTTAGATTAACTGGTGTGAAAATAACAACCCACTCACAAACAAATATTAAGTTACATACATTTCAATAACAAAAATTGAACAAGCTTAGCTTACCCATGGTTTCAGAAGTGTTACTTCCATCGTAGAACGTGGCTTGCACGCCAGTGAAAATGCCCCACAAAGTATATCCCAACCTGAAATAAAAACCCAACACAACAACAATTTAGACTAGAGTGATGGTGCTTACTGAATATTTAGGCCTTAAGTGTAAATAATGATTTATATCTGAGGCTTATATCTTAGAAATAAAAGAAGGAAAATGATAAATCCAAATCATATTTTCGTGAAGATTACTGAATATATAGGTCTTGAGTTAAACACTAGTCCCAAATCAGAGATTCATGAATCTCCACCATATATAAATCATTATTTACACTATAGTGTTTCTAAATGGATTATTGATGATGCTCTACTAATATTTTATTAGAAGAATATTTCTACCAGCATCAATGGATTCAAATACATCTAATAATGGAAAGCGTAAAGTGAAATAATATCAACAAACTTCTTTAAATGAGGTCATAATGTCAAATAAATGACCGGTAAATGATTTATAGCATTTGATTCCTTTAGAATGACATTAGAAGTTTATTATAAAAGAGGATTAGTATTACTCAGATCAGTATAGCCTTAATAAATCAAATTCATCCAAGCTTATGCTGGACCTAAGAGTATCCAAATCAATGGATACGATTACCCTACTACACACATTCTTTCCAGTGAAGGTATGTTTTCTTGGGTAAAGGTGATTCTTCATTTCTTCATTTGATAGTATATAGTTTTTCTATAACTGTAATAGATATTCATGTTCTCCCCTTAGTTACCAGTGGTAGTTTTTATCACATTATCCTCTTGATGCAAATTCTGTGATGCAGAGAACATGATTTACATTTCAACCTACACATTTACATTTTATTTCAACCTATATAAACATTTACATTTCAAAAAGTTTAGAAAATATCAGTATTGGTACAATGATTGTGTCAAATTCAAAAAGTTTGTAATTGCAGAGAGGTTGTTTCAAATTACATAATTTCTTAAAATACTCAAAACACCTTTGTAACTAATAAAAAATAAAAGAAAAACTAGGTTAGTTGTCTATTAACACCTCAAGTCAAAAATTTAAAGCTAAAATTTTCAGAAGCTTGAATCAAACAAGAACTAAATACAACACTGGAACTAGTCATTGCAATAAAAAAATATATATATTAAGCGCAGAAAAAACGTATATTTCACGATACATTTAATGGAAAACAACACATAAATCAGAAAAACTAATTGAACAAATTAAAAACTCACAACAACGAGAGAGAGAGAGAGAGAGAGAGAGAGAGAGAGAGAGAGAGAGAGAGAGAAAGAGAGAGAGAGGAGTTCTGAAAAGAAGATTTAGGTTCAAAACCTAAATGCTTCTCACAACAACGAAGCTAAAGAGAGGGGCGGGAGTTGTGAAAAGGGAGAGATGAGGGAAATTATAGTCAAGTAAAAAATTTTGTAACTGCTAACTGCGATTATAAATTAAATCGTAGGACAAAATATGTGACTACTGGGAGCGATTACAAGTTTATGACTGCTAATAGTGATTATAAATTAAGTCATAGAGCAAAATTTATTACTTTTAGGAGCGATTAAAAAATTTATGACTGCTGATAGCAGTTACAAACTTAGTATTAGACCAAAATTTATGACTTTTTATAGCAGTTATAATTCTGTGACTGCTCATAAGAGTCATAACTTAGGTCTACTGATAAATTTGTGACTGCTCATGACAATTATAAATTTGTGACTGCTTATAGGAGTCACAAATTAATTATATGGTAACATTTGTGACTCTCATTAGCAGTGACAAACTAATTGAATCAATTTTTTTATTACCCATTGATTTTATCACCCCTAATGGGAGTTACAAATAATTTTGTTATTGCTCTCGGGAGTGATAAGTTTTTCACGCCAATTAGCAGTCACAAAAAGGCAGTCACAAAATTAGCATTTTGGTGTAGTGGGGCTATTGCACCTCCATCAGAAAATCCAATTGGGATACCTTTTACTCTCTAATATATGGCATGGTGGTGGTTCTCCCTATTAAACTAGAAGTGGCTTCTGTAATCGTTATGCTTGAAAGCAAGGTCAGTGAGAAATACTAGGACCCGAGACGCTACGAGGAACTCTCACTCCAAGATAAAAAGAGATTAACAGATCTATACCACATATAAGGGAACCATCATCGGATTGTGCGATCATGCAATAGGAAAGTCAAGTTTTGTTGTATCCAAAAAGTAGATCTTACCCTCAAATAAATTATAGAACCCTCTTGGGATCTAAGAGAAAACTTCAAACCTAAATAAAGTGTACCCTACATTTTGAAGAATTAATCAAGTGTCTTCGCTAAGCTCATGGACCTCGACGGAGAAGAAATGGCTGAAAAACGTTGCGAATGCCATTTAATACAAGATTAAACTGTATAAGCAACTCCGAGATGTTTGTTGAAGAAACCCTTTTCTTTTGAAAATAAAACTTATAAACAACAAGATGTGTTTACAAAAACTTATGTACGAGAGTAATCAAGACTTTGTAATCAGTTTTAAAACTAAGACAGTTTCAAAAATTCAGCACACTATAGAATGAGATGAGTAGATGAAGATAATCAGAACACCCAGTTTTTAACGTGGTAAAACCTCTCCCAATAGAGGAAACATCCACGGTGACTTCTAAGTCACAAAAGTAAAAATCCACTAACAAAAAATAACAGTTACAAATAATACAACATACATGCCCACAAATCAACATGTTCTAAGTTTAGGAATATACCCCACTTGGTGTCCTTCTAACTTCTCATAGATCTGATTGTTGATGATGTTCTTTCAGTTTGATAACTTCCTTTTGCTTTAGCTTCCTTGCGTTGACTCAATCATCTTTTATCTTATTCACAACACTTCCAGTGTGGTAGTGTGTTAAGTGTTTGTGATGTGATTCCTATCAACATGCATGAACTCACACACACTTAGTTTTACAGACAGTCCTAGAAAATTATATATAAAGACTATATGCCGTGATTTTCTTTTCTTTCTTTCTTACAGAACTAGAAACCTTTTTGACCTTTAATATATCCCAGATTCCACGAAAATCTTGCTTCAAAATCGGTCAAGACCTTAATCAATCTCTGTTTTAAAAATATTTTTGAGATTGAAAATATCCAAGTGTGAATCCAACTAGGTCAAGGTTAAGTTTCGTAAGAATAGAAACCATAAAATATTTACAAAACTAAATCAGTAAAGATTTTCTTAAATCGAGAAAGAAACATGCAGATCTAGTGAAATATAACATGCAAAGTGTAGATCTACAATTTCTATGAAAAAGAAATACAGATCTTCACACGAATGTTTAAGTTGGTAATAAGATCACAGATCAAGAGGTTACAGCTTCAATATGAACAAACCAGTAACACCACTCTCTCTCAAACACTCAAGGTTGTGTTTGGGGTTATGTATATACGAAGGTTTGAATCAGATATGAAGTGTTTAGGGTTAGGGTTAGGGTTAGGGTTTGGCTAACACAGTTTTCCCTTTCTCTCTCTTCTCTCTTTTCTTTTCTCTCTTCTCTCTCACTTCTCTCTTCTCTCTATTTTTTTCTCTCAGAAATGACGACTGCCAAAAGTCTTGAAAGGTTGAGAATTAGAGGGCTTTTATAGGAGTGGAGGAAGGTTCTGGATAGTTGAAGGCAATCAAGAGGTGAGATTAAGTCTTCTTAATATTGACTTGATCTAAGGGTTATAAAATAGCGGTGGTTAAGTTGAATGTGATTGGTCCAAAGAGATAGCACAAGGATAGGTTTAAAACACATGCAGGCCATCGATAAGGATTGATCTAACGATCAGCAAACCACCAGGAAACCTGCTCACATAACAAACACAAATTGATACATCAGGAACGTGACAAGTGTTGGCATATAAGAGGCTTGCAAACGCGCGTCAAAAATAATTACAGGCAACACCCTGAAGTCTCTAGCGCATTTACATTCTACCCAATCAAACATTCCAATGAAAAATGAAATTTTCAAAATAGCAAATTAACCCCACAAATTTTATAATCACACTTTTATTAATGAAAACATTATTTTAAAAATGTTTAAAAATGTTTAAAAATTCCCAAAAAATTATTAAAACAACATTTTAAGGAGAATTTAACACACAATCAATTTTAAGCAATATATACACATGTATGCACTTCTAATGTGTGTAGTGTGATTCAATTTATACCTTCTTGGATCATTGAAGAGGATTAGAGACAGAGGTTCTTTGGATTCTAGGTTAGACAACCAATTTTGTCACTATTTCCAAATTAGTTGAACACTTATACAATATAGACTTAAGTAAGTCAAAGGTATAAGGTGCTTCAATGGCGCATCCAGTCAACCTAGACCATCCCAAAAAGTTCTACCCTTAATTCAAACTCTCGTCACACTACGAATCTTCTAATCTCCATTATATTCTAAACATCTCTTCATTTCCATTACTCATAACTATATGGGCCCTGATCCTCTCAATTCATCACTTTAAAATGAAGTCACAAATTTTCAAAACCCATAACGATACATAGGCAGCCCATAAAACACATATAGGCATGGTCCTTTATTTCTCACAAAAACCTTTTCTTTTTCCCCGAGAATGGAGATTTCTTTCGTCATTTAAACGAACAAAACAATAGTGTACGCCTAAGTGATTTTTATAGAGGTTCAAATACGGAAATCATCAATAAACACAACAAAATATGTCAAAGTCACTTCTTTTTATTAAGCAAGAATGTGGATATTACATGAATTATTAGCGGAGGGAATCAAATAGACCATTCCATTCATAAACATCATACAACCTATAAATCCGTACCATTAAACCAACTTCACAAAAAGATCCAAAAACTTACCAAACACCTTCCTAAGATCAAAACACAAATTTTCACAAACATAAACATACACTAGTTTCTCAAAACCTTCTCATCAACTACTACATGGGATTGCCACATCATCATTACCTACCTCAAGAGGCCCCTAGGTATGCCACCCTTGATTATTCTCCAAAAGCACTATATGTGACGGTAGGCCCTAATGAGATTCAATGAAACCATGATACCCTCTTCCCAAGTGTCGAACATAACAAGCCATCTATGTCCAATCTCCTCCACCAAAATATTCTCAACCACCCATTTCCACAACCACTTCAAATTTTCCCCTGATATGAGTCCATTCTCGTCAATAAATTGTGATTGACGGTTAGATGATCGACAACATTTCCATAAAAGACCTAGTATTATCCTCAAGAACTCTATTAAATTTTTTATCGAAAATAAGTTAGTTATGCAAGGAGGAACAATGTGCTCCCATCCTACTTGGCATAAAAACTACCAGGGAAACTAAAAAGAAGTCTAGTTAATATCAACCAAGCACACATATTAATATTCCCCAACTACAAAAATGAATTGCAAGTTACCTCACCATGGCAAAGACCATCGAAGGTAGTAGGACCCATGATCCACAAGACAGTTAACCAAAATCTATATGAACGAGTGAAAGCTGAAGAAGGGCCTAGAAAAGAAGTTGGTAATGCTCTATAGAGGATACTGAGGAGGGTCCACCGGGCACAGTCTCTCAGAAATCTAAATAAAGAGAACGACAGGGCTCCCCTGTAGAAAGCAATCTCGACCTGCCTTTTCGGAATCCAAGTCGTTCAAAGTCTTCACTAATACCATCGCAACAAGATTACAGTGGTTGGACAACCATAGTGCTATCGTATCCACCTAAGGTTCAGCCGTCTGATCACCCATCACTAATAAATCCTAGTAGTCAAACCCATGGACACAACACATGTAAATCCATTATCCGTAAAATCCCTTTGTCATACCGAATTTATGATTATCTGGATGACGATGTTTCCGCCATAGAATAGCGATCGAGCAGCTGAAGGAAGAAACTCCATTAATGACACTCGAGGATAATGAGATAAACCCAATCAAGATGTTGCTACACTAAGGTTGACACCTAGCATCATAAAAAGATCCTCGTAGATGGGACACACCTCGTCTAAGAAAAATCGAAAAACATGGTCTTCAAGATAACATAACTGTACCACTAATTCCAAAATGTTCCAGTTTATGGGACGATTAGGCCACAAAGATACCCAGCGCAAGCCAAATGCTTTGTAGTTGATGTGATAGAGGCACATTACCTCTAAACCATCAAGGTAGGAGGAAAATTCCTTGTACTGTAATACACCGCCGGATAATTTTAAATATATTCATGGAATTTCATGATTTAGTTTGACTTAGATATGTTTAGATGGATCTTGGGTCAAATATGGATAACTTCGTAGCCTTCGTACTTGTCGAATCAAAGTTTTCATAACTCAAAATTTCTTTAAGAAGATTTGGATGTCATTCGAACGAAGGGCATTCTCGTTCGAACGAGGCATATAACAACCTGAGTTTTGTATTAAGTTGAAATATCATCGGAAGGTTATTCGAATGAGGTCATGTTCGTTCGCTTGAATGTGTTCATTCGAATGACCGGTGCCAGATTTTAAATTCTTATCCTTTTAATGTGTTGTCAAGGTGTGATCCGTCAAATTTGATGATGTGTTGACTTCTCAATGACCCAGATAAGGTGTTGGGTTAATGACGGTGTGAGGGTATTTGGGTTATTTGCAGTTAAGGGTTTTGGGGTTATTGAAGTGTAATATTTCCTATTCTAGGGCATTTTCCAATCAAATTTCTCCTCTCTCTGTTGCTTGAGAGCTTCGCCCACCCCCAACCACCATACACCACCCTAAACCACCATTCCACCACTTTGTGTCACTATATTTTACAACTGTTCCACCATATGTAAGCCATGTACACCCATTTCCACACTTGATAAGGAAGAGCAACGAATTTTGGAGTTATACTTTGGGGGATTTCTTAGAGAAGATGAAGTTGGTTTTAAAGGATTTAAGTTAAATCTTGCTTTGGACCTTTAGAGGATGCATTGGGAACCCCTTGAGTTGACCTTTGAATGTGGGGGTTGCTTATACTATACGAACACCACCATTGAAGCCATTAGAGGTGGGTAAACCTTACTCTTAGTCTAAGAATGTTATTTTTGCATTGTAGTCTTGTATTTAGACTATTTGAGTAGGGTGTAACTAGTTAAATGATATAATTATTGTGTGGAAGACAATAAATATTTTTATGAAATAAAAATATTGGAAAATGTTATTTATGTTAAAAACAACGAATGAATATTTATTTCAAGATTTTGAAATAGTGAAAGTGGGTGTTTTGTGAAAATAATGTGTTTTCTAGAAAGGTTAATGAAAAACTTTTTTGAAATTATATGTTGGTGAATGAAGTGATCTTATTGGAAAGATTTGTGGAATGAAATATTTCAAAGTTCTTGCAAAAATGAAGGTTTTATGAAAAATAGACATTTGTTGAGGATTGAAGAAATAATAATGTCTTTTGTGCCTTAAAATGTATTTTTTCAAGTATAATGATTTTCCACGATGACAAATATGTTTAAACTATGCAGTAGGATTTTTGGGTTTAAAATTCATCTTCTTAGGCATATAAGCTTGTATTACTTTGGTATTAAATGTATAAACAAGTTTAGGGAAGGTTTTGTTGGGTTTAAACATAAAATAAGAAAAGTTAAAATTAGTCTTCAAAGTGTGTGAAATTGGGACTGAATATGCAATGAACATGAGATTACATGACTACACATGTTAAATAAAAGAAATGGAATTTTCTTATAAAAGTATTCATTAAGTGTTAATGGGTAAACATGGAGAAGTTAGTTTCTGACTTAGTAATATTGTAAAAGATTAACACTTATGGAATAAGATAGGAATTAAAGGTGTTTCCAACTAACCAAAAGATTACTCCAAGTGTAAAAGGGTGTTAAAGAGCTAAAAACACTTAAAGGGTTAGTGTGGATGACTTAATGGTGTTTTTGGGAAAATTAACACTCGTGAAGTGAAGTAAAAATTGATTTTGGAAAATGAGTAAAATGGTAATTTACTTAAAATGGAACATTATTATGAAATAAAATGTTGGAAAGGGTGTTACACAAAGTGGTCATAAACGAATATGATTTTTTTGAATAAAAATTAAGGTTAAAGTGTAAAGGACATGAAATGGTAAATTTTCAAAGTGTAACAAGAGATGGGGTGGTCAAGTCCTAGCCTTTGGGGTAAAAAGGAAAGTGGAATAATGTGGACATTTGTAAAATATTAAAACAAATAAAAGGAACTCGGATGACAGAGGGATAAAGCAAAAAGCGCTTGGAGCCCTTTGGTGAAAAGCCCTAAATCACTGGCCATAGCATATGGTGCACATAGCCGGTGGTGTGGAGCTCGTGGAAGTATGCGGTATATGAAGATTCCGAGAAAAGATATAGTAAATATGGAACATGTCAAGAAATGGGTTGTATGGTTAATGTGTTAATACAACCTAATTTGAATGAATGTAATAAATGTTTCGATAATGGTGAAATGGACAAGTTAATGCGTAAATCTACTAATGTCCATAACATAAGGAAAAAGGGCAAAGAAAGTGGGCAATTGGGTGGTTTAAGAAATATAAATGGTTAAGCTCCCATATTCAATACAAGAGTGTGTTGTGAAGGATTTTCAAAGATTAAATGAGTATTTTCTAACACGGTGGATGCGGGTGCTGAAATGGTGCTTTTCAATGAAAATGCTGAAATATAATTTCATGAATAAAAGGGTTGATTCCAGTAAAGGAATGGGTTTGGATAAATCAAGTGTATTGGCTTCAAGTGTTGAATCATGTGTGTTAAATAAAGTGAAAAATGCTAAGAATCAATAGAGTATTTTTTTACAAGATTAAGGTAAATTAATCTGGATAAGTAAGGTTTTTGAAAGTAAAACGGTTGATGCTTTGGAATATGTATTTTTTAAAGCTCTATGTATGTAGGTATATACATATTTGTGCATGCATGTGGTTGTAGTGTGTGAGTATTCCCTTATGCTGTTCGTTTCTATCCTGTTTGAATAAATTCCACTGGGCATAGGCTCACACCCTCGCTTTGTTACGATAGGTTGGGAGTGGTTTCGTATTTTGAGGGTGTTATACAGGTAAGTATATTTTATATATGTTTACATAAGTAGCTCTATTTACTTGGACTTCGGGATGCTCTCCATGGGTCCCTCACATGGTTGATCTTGAAACTAGAATCTCATGCTAACAAGTGAAATGGTAACTATAATAAAACTAGACTAGCAATACTATATAGGTTGTTCCATTGCACTTCACACCTAACGCCCGTGCCAGACTAGGTTAACCCACCGATAACCCATAAATATGGTTCAGGGCGTTACATGTACACTAGAAGAGCTAGTGCTGAAAAATGAAGAAAGAAATATTTAAATAAGAGAAAGTGGAATGTGGTGATGAAAAAACTTCCAAATCCACGCTTTTATACTAAAAAATTCCACAAAAAAAATCATACAAAACCCCACCGGTTTCCCTAATCCAAAAGACCCTAGAGTATGCAAAAAGTTCAATCAAAGCCAGGGAACTAATTTGGAATTAAACCTTATAGTGATAAGAAAGCGAAGGGGTATGTCGATTAATGACCCCCCTTTTTGGAAAAATCCTTATTTCCTCTTTTATACATAGTTTAAACATTTTCTTTGAAAAAATCACTCTTCAAGTTCCTTTTTGAAAAATTCATTATTTCCTCCTTTGTATATAAATTATGAAATAAACAATTTTCTTTTACATCGAGTCCCTTATTCATTTTATCTCTTTATTTGCAAATAATGAAAAAATCTTAGCAACAAATTAAAGTGCATACAGAGTAAGTGATTAAGCCAAGATAGTGACAAAAACAAAATGCATTTCTTATATATATTTTGTTTGTAATCGTTAAATTTCTTGCTAAGTACAATCAAGAAAAGAAAAGAAGAAAAAGAAAAAAAATACATCGGTATGCATCCTGGATTCCCTTCCTGATAAAAACATATCTATAAAATCCAACCTTCACAACCACAGTGGACTCATTCCCCAGTGATAAGCGGTGGACCCCCTTTCCTAGAACCAAAGCTCTCATCAAATGCGGCCGGCAGTACCAATCAGCACTGGCTGAATTCCTCATATAGGCCGACTTCGATTCAATCCAATCCTTAATCTCCCTTATACATGTGGTCGATACATGGATAGTCTATAAATAAAAGGAATAAAATTTCCAAAATCGAACAAGTCAGTAAAGAGAAAATAAAACGAAAAATGAAAAAAAAGAAAGAAGTGATTATACCTCACTCCAGAAGGCATCCTCGAAAAGACCCGTCAACCCTTCCACCATAGCATGAGGGCGGTGAGGCAGCGATACCACATTCCCACTACTCAATCAAAGATGATAAAAGGTAATGGAGATGTGAAGAAGCTGAACCTCCTCTGCTACCTCCGCTACGCCTCCTCCGAAACTATGGGTTGGTATCGTTGGTATGCTAATACCTCTCCCTGATCTAGTCATAGGTGGAGGCATATTCTCCACATTATATATGCACGATCACATCAAGAAACTGGTAACAAAGTCCAGATAGTCACAGCCTTCCATCATATCGGTGTAATATGTATAGGGCTTTCCCTCGATTTTCATTGCCCTAGCCTCGTCTGTCATATCCCTTACCTATTTTGTGTACTGAGGGGGCACCATCTCATCTGCGCATGCATGCTCATAGCCCATACAGTCCTCAAAGATAGACTATAAGGTTAAAAGGTCACCTGTTTCCTTAGTAAAGAGTCAATAATCTACACAAAGGTAAAAGTTCTAAAAACTCAAAAATAGACAAGGATCGAAAGCCTAACTTAATAGCTCATCAAGGCGTTCAGTGCCGCCCGCACATCTTACAAAGAAAAGGACTGGTTCAAATTCCTACTTGACTTTCTCCACTTGTACGTCTTTGAGAAGTCTCATAGCTCGCTCGCCTTTAAGGACACAAACCTCATGTTTCGACCTATCACCTCATAAAATCATATATGAAAAACGAAATGCCAAAAGTCAAAAAATAGAAGCAAGCAAAAAGACTGTAAGAAAATAAGAAAGGAAATTAAACCTAAAGATTACCTCCATGAGATACGAGGGCCCTGTAAATGTTTGTGGGTAATACCGAATGAAGGCATCCAAGGAAGCATAAATGGAAGATAGTTTGAAGCTCCCACAGTCATATAAATGGATGTCCAAGATGATACCCAAAAATTCAGAAAACCACCTAATAAATGACGTTGTTGTTATTCGCCACCATGAATCCCCCAACCACTTAATAAATAACGTTGTCGCTAGTCTCCATCGTGAATCCCCCCAATAAAAGAAAAATGGAAAAATTATATACCCCTATCACCTGTCGCACATCCATCTCCTCAATTTGCCTAGATGGCAGAGTTTACATCATCACAGATTTTCAAAAGGAATCCTCTAACACAATTCTTCTTACGTCTCTAAAAGCAGCCCGAACAGCTGCATCTGTAACCTGTAGAGTCAGGTCCACCAAAATCTGTTAATTAGTACACTCCACTCCTATCGGCTGCTGGACATTCAAGGGACTGATCATCACCTCCCCAACTCCCAAGTGAAATGTGTGGATCATGTCCCACCACCTCTCGCCCAGTGCACATAACACCGCCGTAGAGCGCGATATCTAATTCAATGCTCTTGCCAACATAGAAAACCTAGTAGACCCTACCATCCACCAAACTATATCTAGAAGGCTATCGTAAGCCTCCTCCATCCCATTCATTCCCCGAGACAGAATGATCGAAGAGGCTATGTGTACCTATGCAAAAATAAGGAAAAATAATTCATTATCCCAAAGGTGAAAAGAAAGAGGAGAAGGAAACAAGATAAAGTACAAACACTTACACATCCGTTAGGTTTATTCAACTTATAAGAATGGTGATGCGCATGCTCTCACAACAGTATCCTCTCATCCTCTACCAAATTAAAGCCATCATACGCGTTCTCATTGCCTAACTCCAATGGCAATGTAGCCCTCCATTCCCAACCCTCCCAATAATCAATAATCATGAAGTCATTATTATTGTTGCCAGAAGTACCCGCTATTAAGATCTTGTGAATAAAATAGACTCAAGCCAACTTTTAAAGAGAGAAAGAAAGAGGTTCAATCACTTGAAGGTCTGGAAAAATGAAGAGGGTTTCCCCCTTTTTGTAGGAGACTAAAGGGTATGCAGGCTGGCAGTCCCCAGACCTTCAACTCTGCCTATCAACACTGACGTTTTTTCTTCCTTGAGAAGCCCAGAAGTATGTGCCCTATGCAGATACACACCTCCCATGACCTACCTATCGACAGTCCCCCTTAAAATTCATTACAAAAAAGATAGAAAAATAAAAAAATTCTCAAAAAATTTTAAAAAATTCTCGAAACCCGCCTGAAGTTAAGATCGTTATTTCTTAATTTTTTTAAATGACCACACCAGTTATAAGACCTTGTAAATTGCCAATATGATCATTAAAAATAACCCTTGCCTTCAACATACTCCCCATTAGAACAAAAAATACAAGGTTCCCCTGCTCCAAAATACTCTACGCTTTCCCCAACAGAGCCATAATTCAAAAAACTCCCCATAAACAACATCTTAGGTCTGTAAAATTGACCTCGACCCACTAAATTGGTTATCTCAACTCTTTAGGGCCATAGAATCAACCTCGGTGCGCTAAATTGGTAATATTTAGATCCTCAGAATCGACCTCGACACATGGAATTGGTCATTTCAACTCTTTAAGTCCTCAAGATAGACCTCAACCTAAAAAATTGGTCATTTTAATCTTTAGCTCCTTATAATTAACCTTGACCCTCTAAATTGGCCATCCCACTCTTATGTCCTTAGAATCAACCTCGACTCACTGAATTGGTCATCCCACTCTTAAGGTCCTCAAAATCAACCTCAACCCACTGAATTGATCATCCCACTCTTAAAGTACTAAGAATCGACGTCGACCTCCTGAATTGGCTATCTCAACTCTTTAGGTCCTCAAAATCGATCTCGACCCACTGAATTGGTCATTTTAATCCTAGTTCCTTAGAATCGATCTCAACCCATTGCATTTTTCACTTCAATCTGACCTACTTAATTGGTCACCTCAATCTTTAGGTCCACAAAATTGACCATGACCCTTTGAATATGTCATCTTTTCCGTCCTCGTATGCAGAATCGACCTCAATCCTTTCCTTAAACATTGATGAGGTATTTATCTTTCGATGACCTTTAATTTTTCCAAGATCACCTATTGAGCGGATCTATAGAGACCCCATCTTAGTACCCCTAGGTACCTTCTCAGGCCTCTAACACTCCTCATCCCTCCATAAACCCTAGGTCCTACTCCAAGTACTGGTGTGATCTCGTGCCCTTATCGACTCCAGTCTACTCTCCAGCCTGAGTAAAGTTTAATGAAACCTTGAAAGGTTCTCAATCCCCTTTCCAATGGCCCATGTTGCGTGTGAATCGGCCTCATGATTCGCATGAATGACCCTTTTTACTCTTAAAATCAACCAGGTGTTTCTCGACCCCATTTGACCTTGGTCAACTCTTTAACCTGACAGAAGATTAATGAAATCTAGAAGGTCATTGAATTCATTTTCCAAGGTCTTTTCCATGCGAATATTGGTCTTGTAGCTCACACGAATAACCCATTTTACTCCGAACCCCCCCTGTCTAGAGATCATTGGGCGCTTTCGAGCTCTTTTTTTGACTTTGGTCAACTCTCGAAACAGAGATTGGCTCAATGGATTTTTGAAGGCCTCTGAATTCCTTTTCTAACATTCCCGCCTTCTCTAATTTGGACTTCTATTTTGTATTTTATGCCCTTTTCTAAGAAAAGTCCGTTCTGGATTGCATATAGGCACTCCAGACCCCCTGCCTATCGGCAGGGTGTACTTTTCCTTCCTTACCAAGTCAAGCACTATGTCGATATATTGTCAGGGTTTCATGGTGATCGTCACCCCCCCAATCCTAAAATGGAACTATTATGGAGCATATGACCTCACTCCTAGAGGTCCCTTTTCAGAATTAGAAAACATTATTTGAGATCAAAGTGCCGTTATTTAAAAAAAAAAACCTATTTTCCAACATTCTCACCACTTCTCTTACATCACTTTTGTACCACCTTTAGTCAATTATCTCATCTCACTTTACCACCCTTATAACACTACAACATCAACTTACAAACCCTCTAATTTCACTAGTAAAGGCCTTCTAGGAGGTTTATTCCTAAATCTCTTCTAGCTTACTCATTTAGTGTTATTTACTCACTTTATTCCCATTCTGTGATATCTATTTATTCTTATTTCATTATCTCACATCAATTAATATCCATTTTTTTTATTATTAGTATCCATATAACTCATTTTTTAAAAAACCAAAAAATACAAAAAGAGGGTTTACTTGTAAATTTCAAAGGTAAGACTTCATTTTCTCACACTTTTACACTTGAACACACTTTCTTCAAAAATAATCAAAGAGGAGTCTTAAATTTAGGTTTATGAGTTTAACACCACCCCAATGATATGTCGAACAACATAGACTTTGATGCCCCTTGGGCTACGTAGGCATCCCGAGCCAATCCTAGTATTCGAGTCCTCTTTTTTATTTATTTATGCATTTGTACTATATTATATCTATTTTGTGAGTCGTGAACTCATGTATATTTTTGTCTCGTCTAATATTCATATTCACTTTTTGATAGAGACTTATGATTCAATGAACACTCACATCATATGTTTATATTATTTTTTGGTACACCTCTCAGGATGATTCTTCTCCCTCTTTCCTATGACGCCAGTCGGATGATTTACTTCTCCTATTATTTACATTATACATACGTACACACACATCACACTTTGGATAACAGAGAATATTAACATATACCATGAGAGACTGAAAGGGAAGAATCAATTCTTAACACCTTCCCATTTCATAATTAGTCCTTGAACCCTCGATTCACTTTGTTTCTTATGCATCAGTATGACCCTGGTGTCATTTTATTAAGGCAAATACATTTTATTTTGCATGTTTTGATCAAAATGGGCTAACGAATCCATTCCTTTTTGTTATACCCTTTTGGTGATGACCGATTTTATATCCGAGGTAGACCGTGAAGAAGCCAATATGAGTAACGAAAAGAGGACCCTCATATCATCAAATCACCCACACACACATGGCGGGAAGAGAGTAAGACTTATGCAAGGTCCTCCATTTCATCCTGATTTTAGGGTTATCCCACGCCAGAGGAATCCGACCCAAATGGACACATAATCCATTGAACATCTTACTCAATAGGTATGGACTCAACGTTTAGTGATTCAAATGAGTAAAAAATGGAAGCTTCCTTGCCCAGAAGTGAGAAATCAGGGATGTTGTCTATTAGACGAGTTATGAAGGTACTAGTAGAATTCTTGTATTTAAGCAAAAAAGAGGCGGATCAAGGATGATTGATGATGTTGTAAATAGCACCACCAGATAAGGTGTTATTAAGCTCAAGATAGTGATACCCAATGGCAGCACAACAGTGGATATATGTAGTAAAATGAGGTGAGGAGAAGAGGATGAACACCGGTATATAAGTGGTTAAGCCAATCAGGCCTACGTCCACTGTGAGTGTGTGATATCACTATATGAAGGCACTAATGGCCATATATACAATCTATCAAGACTTCTCTCTCTTCTATGTAAACTAGTAGAGTTTCAGCTAGGGTTGCAGTTATGGATCCCTTTGAAAAGTAGAGGATGGTCTCAATATATAGTGCTTGGGGGTGTAATGTACCCCCCAAGCATGCAATGAGCATGTTTATGAGGATCAAAGCATTATGAGAATGACACCTGGCTGATCTTATATAGATAATGATGACCTCAATATTCCCTCACGTGAGGGGAATGATTTGGTTATAACTGATTTGTCGTGTTCGCAACCTTATATATGATTGTAAATGCTTGGCCCTGTGTCCTTGATTGATGTAACCTCGGCCTGGATGGGTATAAGGTCGTTGGAGTCAGATGTAGTTTCTTTGTATTGTCAATAACCGTGATGACCTCAGCCAAGAGGGCCGGCCGAGGTTAGGTACGATGTAGCTATAACATCAGATGAGTCCGATGATGATGTTGGCAGATGATCAAGCCTATGAGACTTTGCTAACCTTGACTGGAAGCCAGACGAGGTTGGTATGTGAGGGGGCCGACCTTATAAAGACGACCTTGTAGTTTGGTTGTCATTAGCTTCCCGTCACCTCGGCTGTGAGATTGTCCGAGGTTAGTTACTCTAAGTAAGAGGGTGAACTTTGGGCATATCAATGATCACCACATAGAACTAGGGTTCCCTTAACTTCCAAACTTTCGATTGCCCTTGCATGTTGATATGATCAAGGGAGGTCTCTTTCTTCTTTGATTGAGCTGTCAAGAAAATATAAGAAGAAACATTATCAATCAACATAATTAGAATAAAACTCATAAAAGGCATGAAAATAAAAGTATTAAGCTATGTTGATCCCCCATTCCGAGCACAAAAATCTATGATTTATTTGCCCTTGGGGAGAGGAGGATTTTGCCAATTGTGGGCAATAAAACCCTGATCCAAATATTCCTTATTGGAATCAGGAAGATTTACTGCTAGAACCCTGTCAGCCTTTATTTGCTTTAGGTATAAAATTCCATCTACGGTGTGAGACCAGGAATAATAATACTTGATTTATGGATTCTCCATTTTAGTCCCATATAGATCATTGATCCTATGAACCCCATTGATAACGTCGGGTATTCGGGGCATATTGGGATAGGACGACCTTAAAATATTGACAAAACTCTAAGAAATATTGGTTTGGGGGAACATTCAATCCAAACTGAACCATGATAAAAGTATGAATCCAGTGGCTACAATTGACCCCTGTATGGTTTCTAGGCATGGGAACACACTCAATAATGAACCAGGAAAGGGATATAGTAAGTTTTTCTTAAATCCTCCAATTTCTTATCATGGAGGGTGTATTCCCTTTTAAAAAAAATAGAAGAATAAAAGAAGAGTATGTATTGGACTTAAACAAAAGGAACTATGAAGATAGAAAATCAAAAGGAAATGAAGAGAACTTATAGAACAAGAAAAGAAAACAAAAGCTTCAGAAGTATGTTTAAGCATATATAAAGGGCAACATGATGGTTATAGAGTTTAAACAAAGTGACTTTAGAATTGTGTAAAAGTGAATCATAAGGAACGATGATCAATATTTATTTTTACGATTCAACTTTCATAATGGCCAATGTACCCCTATTGGTTTCAAGTAAACATATATGTGTCCAAGCATTAATCTCAGACTTCTAGGTTCAACACTGGGCTTACAAAGGATTTTAAATTTTTTTGCCTATCTTTGACATTGAATTTTAATGGTAATTATGGGGACCAAACCATAAAATCCCAACATTTAAATGCCCAAGAAAGCTAAACATATTTCCCCGATCAAATTCAGTGTCGCATGGATAATTATAAAAGGCTTATCAGGAGGATAATTACAAAGGGTACGGAATCAAATGGATACTTATATCCTCAGACGAGATAAACCGGGATCACCACCAAGCCAATAAGGTTCTAGGAGAGTTTCTTGTATGATTTAACTAATTTTATCGCTATAAGTACAACCCTCACCCAGAGGCAAAGGAGCATGTAATTTTGAACTTCTGAGAAACTAATAAAGAGCTGAGAACACCCCTGTGAACACAAGTAGTTGCCGAACCACGCAAGTATTATGTGTTGTGACCAGTTTTCCTTACTCTTTTAATACGTTTTCTTTCTAGAAATATTTAATTGTGAATTCTACACACTTGTAACACCCCGTATTTTTGAGGGTTTAAATAATTATGTGATTTATTATTATTGTTGGATGAATTAAATTAAAATGTGAGAATTAGTTATTAATCCGGATTAAAATTGAATATTTACTAGCGTGACGAGAAGTTAGTAATTATTAATATTACTGTGAGAATAAGTAATATGTAATGACGATTTTATATAACTTGTTGTGAGAGAGAAATATGATAGTTTGGTGTATTAAGTCGGGACACGTGTGTGAGTCGTGTCAGGACTAAATAAGTGGAATAAAAAAGGTAAATTATTTTAAGTAACTCGTATGATCATTTTGAGTGCATCATTGACTCCGAAGGGGTCGAGATAGTCAGAAAACTCTACCCGGGTATTCTATTTAGACTCCGAGATATTTTTAGGCCAAGCCGACACTCGGTAGGGGTGGTTTTGTAATTTGGATTTTTGGAGGAATTAAATGGACGAAAATTGGAGAAATATTATATCAGCTAATTGGGAACAATTAGGGTTTGGATACACCAAAATCAAGAGATAGCCACAATGGGTGAGGGAGAGAAAATTCCAAAGGCGGAGAGTCAATTTACACCACCTTGCACAACCACCACCGCCATCGTGTAGATCGGAATGCAAGGAACACATCCATACCAACAACACCAATGGATTAGAGATTTGAAATCGATGCAAGTGTTTATTTCTTGCTTTCTTTAGCGATAATTGTGTTCATGTTAGTCTAGGTTAATAAACCTTTGTTATGAAAGTTAATTTGGGTGAAATTGGAGAACTATATCATAAACTAGGGCTGATTTGATAAGAATTTGAATCCCATATGTAGATAAGATGATGACTACGAAATTATGATGATTTCTATGAACAAATATGGGTTTAATTTAGAAGTTATGTATATCAAATTAAGAACTAGGTTTCTTGATAATAAATTGGAGATTTAGAATTATATGGATGATTGGTGATGATTTAATGATGTTAGGTTATGGGAAACCACATATATATGTTAGAGTAATGTTTGGAATTTATTGTTGGAAGTTTGAGATTGATCTTTAGAGGTTTTAGGTGTAAAAATGGTGGGAAAACGTTGAATCTGGAGGTTAAAGACGAGACAGCGCAGGTCGAGCGAAGTCATGTGAAGGCAGTCGTTCGAACGAGTACTGTATCTCGTACGTAGTCATTCGAGCGACATAGCTATGTCGTGCGAAGCAGGATCAAGTGACACGTGTAATCGTTTGAGCAAGAATCATTCTGGTTCGAGCGACATTTTTGATTTTTAGTAAAATTCCTATTTTTCTCCTATTGAAATAAATAGTCAATTTGAGTGAGGAAAAATTAGTGTTCGATGAACCCAAAATAGTGCAGAATTATTGGGAGTTGTTTAGGTGTAATGGTTTAAATATTTGGGACTGTGAGTTTACCTTGAAGATTATGAGAGAGAGATAATCGTAATTGTAAATGCGTCTAGAGTATTACGTGATAAATACTTACGATATTAGTTCAGAAGATATGGAATTATAAGAATAAAAATTAGTGGTTACTTGTGGGACTTCTTATGATTATGTATTAAGGATTTTCGGGTGACATATTATCCTTATGTATATATTAGGAGAGAGGGAATATCGTAATTTAAAAATACATTGATAGTATTTAGTGATAAAAATACTATGTATGAAATATGAAAATTGGGAGCGTTTATACCGTTTGATTGATGGGTTGTGTGTATACCTATATTTGATATTATGTGTAGGACATACCTAGATGATTGCTATCGCGGGGGGGTTGTGTAGAGATGGTCTTATCCTGAGTGACCTTTGGAGTGATATTTGACTTGTATCTCAGAACATAGGACCGTGAAGACTTATTTGTGAGTTGATAAGTCAGCTGGCTATGGGAGCGTAGGTATGTGCATCACCCATAGGTATGTGAACTATGTTTGTCGCCAATATGTGTGATTTTTTATATGGTTCGTGGGAGATTTTCGAACCGATAGTCCTTATTTGAGTACGAGATGTACCGGGACATGATAGCAGAGTATGCAATGCACTACAAGTGTATCCTTGGGGTGATGTGTTAGTATATATATATATATATATATATGTATGTATGCTTATGGTATATCTACAATGAGATAATTATAGACTATTAGGATAGTGAAATCTTCAATAACGTAAATAGTAAATAATTAACTTTAGTGTGATAACACTTATTTAAAATGATAAATGTTAAGACCAAATACGGAATACTACTACGAGGGGTAACTAAAAAGAAAATCATTTTTCCTATTTAGGAGTATGTCAGATGGCTAGATTGGATTAGATGTACGTTAGTCATGCACACTAGTCGAGAGGTGAGAATCTCGTGTGAGAGTTCGAACTAACATGCATATAATACTTATTTTAACGCAGTTTTAAATACTTGCTAATAAATCTTTTTAAAACATCGGGATCTGACCCGTCTCTTGCATATATTATCTCTTTTGCTATATATATATACTAGTATATGCCCGTGCCTGAAGGCACGACGAAAATTTTCAAGATACATAAACATAAAAGGGCAAAAATTTCCAAAATGGTAAAATTTTTATTCCCCAAAGTATTTCCTGAATGTAATCATGAACTCTTACGTGTGATGCTTTTACTTGGGTAGTGTTTGTTATAACTTATAAGTAAAAAAATATTTCATCTTGTGTCGTATTGGGCCATTTTTATTTTGGTCGCGTTCATTTTTCGTTAAAAGAACATTGTGTTATGCCGCTTTTACTTAGGTAATGTTCGTGATTGGTAAACAAATAAATATTTGATGCCGCGCCGTGTCGTGTCATTTTTATTTTGATCGGGTTCATTTTTGGTTTAAAAAACCCTATATGAAGCATCGTTTTTACTCTAGTAGCTTTCGTGATCGATAAAAAAAGTTCATTTTATTTCCTGTCATTTTTATTTTCATCGGGTTCGTTTTTGGTTTGAAAAAACATTTAGTGTTGTGCCTCTATTACTGGTGTATTTTTCGTGTTTGACAAAAAAATAATATTTCATGTCGTGTCATTTTAATAATCGAATTCATTTTTCCTTTAAATTTTTTTTTGTGATATGCACTTTTACTTGGATCATGTTCGAGATAGGTAAAAATACATATTTCATGTCGTGTCGTCTTTATTTTGGTCACGTCCAAGATACGTAATTTGTGTTGTGTCGCTTTTACTTGCATCGTATTCAAGATACGTAAAAAAATATTATTTCATATCTTATGATATCGTGTCACTTTTATTTGATATGAGCTCGTGTTGCATTAACAAATACGACTAAGCAAAAGTAGAAATAACTATACCCAATTTGTAACTAAAATAACAAAATAATTTTTTATCAAAAGAACATCCATTTTCATAAAAAAATAATAATAAATGTTTTATAAACAATAGAATAATTTTTATGAATTAAAAACTGACTTTTACGATTTTTATTATTTTAATATAATAAATAAATTTATTTTAAAAAATATTAGGACTTTCATATTAATACATAACTTTATAAACAGTGAGTATCGATTGGTGGATACAAAATGAATAAAAAAAATGTATCCCCTCCATAGGCTCCTTTAACAGAACCTATGCCTCTACACATGTGATGATATGCAAAAGTCAAATGAAAGAAAATTCACATTCCTTTAAAATCTTTATATAAAACCAAAAGTATGGGTTTCTTCTGCATACCTTTTTTATTTTATTTTTTAGTTAAATAATTACAAAATTATGAAGTTTTGAATTAGTTGAAAATGATAAATAACATTTCGAATGATTATTTGCCAAAAATAAAAATATTCAGTGTTTTTTGATAAAAAAAAATATTTTCATTATTTGTTTGCCAAAAATAAAAATTTGAACTAAAAATAATATCTTCCATTATTTGAGTGCCAGAAATTAAAAAAAAATAGTGTTTTTGACAAAAATATTATTTTTAGCCATTGTTTGTCAAAAAAAAAAATATTCAATATTCTTTTTTACTAAAAACGATATTTTTGAGTATTTGTGTACCGAAAATAAAAAAAAATTAATGTTTATATTTTTTATGTTTACACTTTAAATTTTGTGGACCTTTTCATTTTTATCCCATTAGTGGATCCTTTAATTTAAAGTGACGTTGCAAATAAAGTAACCCTTACATAATTTAGACACATCATTCTCTTTTTGAGACCTTCTGGACTATTTTGTTTTGTTAGATATAAAATTCAATCTTTGCATCTCATATATAAAATCCTTAGGACATGTGCCAAAATATTGTGCAATGTTCTGTGCAGAAATGGACTACTTTCTACCCATTGAATTAGCACGCATACCAAGATTTCAACTCTATCACCATCATCATCACAACACCACCACATTTCACCAAAAACCCTCCCCTCCATATTTTCCATCATCATGTCATCAATAAAAAAGAAGAGAACTATTTTTCAAACTCCATTGAACATCACGTATTATCGTTGTAAAGGATGATTTAGATGGTTTAGTTACCAGTACTTTTGAAATAAAATTATGAGTAGTTAGGTGATTTCAAATAAAATTTTAATTTTACTATGAAAACTTCTAAAAAATTATCTATTAAATATTCAACGGGAGGAGAAACCAAAGGATGAAACTCGAAAAAAAAAGTGAAACACTACTACACAAATCAGTCGTAACCCACATTACAGAAAAATTTCAAGCATTCCATAATGAACATTCATTTTTAAAGCCTACAAATCCTCGTTGGTTGCAAGAAATAAAAAAACACACCCTTGTGACATAAAAAAAACAAATGAATAGAAAGCTCGCTGGGTAATGAATAAAATGCTCCCTAACAAAAAATTATAGAGAACACCCAAAAATCTAAAAACTAACTTTGGGAGTTTCTGCACAACAAATCCAAAACTAACTTATTTCTTCACAACAAATCCAATGATCCAACAAATACAAAATCGAGGAGAGGTGCGCTGCTCCAATACACCATTCACAGTCAAGACACTCACCCAACATCTTTTCAAATTAGATTAATTATACCACCTCTCTCCTCTCTCATCAATCCATTTCCTTCACCCAACAAACCCACACCAACACCTTAACCAAGAAAATCAAACTCAACCCAGCCTCTAAAACCACCCTACCCGCCGGCGAGTCACCCAATCCGTCCACCTCTATATTTTCAAACCTTCACCCACTAACACCCTTTTCGGCGAACTCCACTAAAATCCCTAGCCCTAACCTCCATCCAGTCAACGTCACCAAAAAACTTCCAACCCGGGCTGAGTGCCAAACTCAAACCATTACTCATTCCCAAACCCAACAAAATCGGGATACGTTAGCAGGGTTTCGATGGAGAAGGTGTGGTAGTAGGGTTGAGGGGTGACGATCGAAAAATCGATGATGGCTTTCGATGGAGAAGGTGTGGTAGCAGGGGCGGCATTTGTGGTTTTGTTTCGGGGTAGTGTGGTGGTTATGTTGTGGGGTAACGGTTGTGGTTCGATTGTGAGGTAGTGTTGATGATGGTGGATTTGTGTCACTGGAGGCATTGGTGCTAGCGGGGTAGTGTGGAGGTTCTCTTGGTATTAGAAAACGTAAATGAAAATTCTACCTTGGAATATATAGAGTCAGATCTGCTGAAAGAACATTTAACACCATCGTGGCAGCCATATCTGCCAAATAAAGAACACATACGCATCCATGGTTTGAATAAATAAGGGTGAAAAAATGTAATAGGCCTATCTCAGTACTGAAATTCACAGAGACAAAATACCTGTTATTAAATACAAACCAACGTCCAACATGAAAAGGAGTCGCAGGAGCAAAATAAATACCAAAACTTTCAACCTTGAAACAACAAAAAAAAAAAAAAAAACTCAGAGGGAGAACTTCATACCTTGGGGGATGTTTTTATATCTATTAAATACTATAAGAGATCTACATCAAAAATCAAAACTTTATTAGATTAGCGAGTAGTTTTAGAGGGAGAACTTGATACCTTTAGACGGTGAGGGGAAGAGAAGCTTTGAGAGAGGGAAGCTATCTGCATGTGTGAGAATGTGTAGGTTTTTGAATTAAAGTAATAGGCAAGTGGCAGGAGGAGTGGTCGCCAAATTCAATCAAGTGAAGATAAAGTGGTTTGTTCAAAATTTAAAATTTGAAAAAAGTTTTGTGCGTGTTCCCCCCTCCTGCCCACCCCAATTTGCCATGTCACAATGTGTAAAGGTGACATGGAACAATATGAGACCCTTAGATCGATCCAAAAAATTCGATCACAACCGTTAATTTGTTGATACTATTCAAACACTCCTCTCCCATATTATATAGATATGTGTATTAGTACATGTGCCCAGCCACAGGGACATCAGTTCTAGATACTTGGATGGTTTTTCGAGCTGCAACTGTTGTGAAAGTTATGGGTCATTGAGATTAAACGCTTATCTCATTTCATTCAGTTCTTAGTTCAGATATTTCAGTTTGGGCATGTGTCGCCTATTCTCATTAGCGGGGTTGTACTCAGTTTCCCTTGTATTTCTTTTTAGTTCGATTGAGTATTTATTATGGTTTGGTTTGTGACTTTAAACTGGAAGGTTTTATCCACTCTTAATTATTCATTATTTGTTTCAGTCAGTATTTATTTCAGTTTGGCCATGTGTCGCCTATTCTCATTAGCGGGGTTGTAATCATATGTTCAGAAATTAAATGAATTAATTGGTTTCAAGTTTAATTGGAAAATGTTTTGACACTAGCTTAATTAAATGTTAGGTAATTAATTGGATTTAAGTTTTAGACAGTGATGCTAAGAATGAACCAACTAAACATTATGTTATAAATTTTATAAAGGACTGATCACCCGATATTTAATTGGGTGGGGTGTCACAGGTGGTATCAGAGCATCAGGTTCTAGAGTCCTTTAGGATATGTACGGCTTACTACATTTCAACTTGGCGTTCTTTAATGTAGAGCCTTATTCTAGGATTTTTGTATTCCATTGCGTATGAGATTTACGCTCTCTTGCGATTTATTTTAGTGAATCCAATTCATATGCGAAAGTCATTGGACTATGTAATCCGAATAACATGGGATGACCAATGAAGGCCGTTAGCGGGACTGCAGGAGGACGAAAATAATTGAAACTTGTCAAGCATTAGGGGAATAGTTATCGCGATAGAAGTCACCAACAGTAATATCTAAGTGTGATGGGACAATGGAGGGAGCTAATCCAAAGATAATAATGTAGAGTGCAGTAACACTCAGAATTTTAATTTCAGGAGAAATTTTTCTAGCTGAGAGAAACGACAAAGAGTAACAATAGAAAATCAAATCGAGATATTGGGTGTAAGTTGATCGTTTAATCTTCAACTAGTTGGTCGTGTAAGGACCGACCGTAAAGGATGAGTGAACTTAGTAAGCGAACTTCGTAACCAAAGTAGGAGTCACGGAAGATAAAAATAGTCCGTAAGTTGAAATGTGGAATGCCCTAGAATGAATGGGAGGTGAGACTAAGGTTACTAGTGTCAATGATGTCAAAGTATATGTTTATTAGAATATTTGAACACCCTAAAAGAAAGGGAACTAGTAGAGTTGTGATACCTAGCCGAAGGGAAGGGTTGAATTCAATAGTGTTAGTAGAATATCACCAGAATGTATACCCAGTGGGGGAAACCTATTTAAATGATATGATTAAATCTTAACAAAATGGTGATGGATTCAGTCAAGACCAGCGGGTCAACCATGTGTTCCATATGCCCTGTAGAGTGCAAGGAATAACGAAAATAACAACTTGGAGTTAAGACTGCCAGGTCCGAGAGAAGGACATCCCAACAAGGCCAGGATGACCAGTGAAAGGGAAATTACCTGTATTTAGAGATAAGGGTTACCAGTATTGAATGTGATCACTTGAGAAGTGAAATTAATAGCATCGGGAGTAATAAACTGTGCTTGTAAGGCATACCAGTTGGAGAAGTAAAATGTCCAGTGTAGGAATCGGGTCAAGAGAATTGGGCCCAGGAACTAATAACCCGAGAGTAGTGGGTCTAGTCAGGACCAACATAATCCTCAATAACTATAGCATACCGCATTTCAGGGTCGACGAGTCCTAGGAAATCAACTGAAGGCTAGTAAGGCCATAATTGAGGCGTAGAGATATGGGGTCAATGTATCGATGTCGAGCGGGTGAGCCGTAGAACATAATAATTTACCCACTAAAAAGGAAGGGAAAATATAATTAATGGAATCCAAAAGGTATAACGATCATAGATAATTATGGGTCACAAATCGTGCGTAGGGGGACCCTACGATTAGGATAAACTGATGGAGCTCTGTTTCATCCTTGTGAATAAATGATGAGTTCAAGTGACGCGGGTGTGTCACAACATATGTGAATAGTTAACACTAAGGATTTGACTGTTCATTCGGTTTAGTAGGTACGCTGGCGACAACAACCTTATTATGTAAATAACTACCATTTGGTAGTGAGATTTTCGTGCCACCCGCGGGGAGGAGAAAGTGTGGACACTAAGAGAAATTTGTGTATGGTATTATGTAACGATTCATGCTCCTTTGAGCCTTATGATAGTAGAGCATATTATGATTATATTGTACAATTACTGGTTACCAAGGGTTTGAATGGTAGTAAATTATGTGATAAGACTATCGTACTAAAAAATTTAAATTTTAAATATATGGATTTAGCTAGGCATCACCCGAAAGACGGATGAGCCTGCATATGTGCTGTATTATATTGTAGACTTCAGCGAGTATGTTGTCTTACTATGTTGATCCCGGTGAGCAGGGATGTTCTACTGATGTGATTCAGGGTATATTGACTTATTATAGAGAGGAGAGGTATAGCTCCTTAATCATATAGCGCTAATAACTTATAATAGTGAGAATGCCACATTGTATCTCGTCTTTAATGACATGAGAGTGGACGAGTATACTTTTTATGTTCGTAGATGGGAAATCGGGGATATATGTTATGGATTAAGGACTTAACAAATCTCAACGACCAACAGTGTTAGGTAGTAGTGTATCGGGGGGGTCCTTGTTTGGATTTCACTTTGATAGACATCCCACGCATGAAACTTAACAAACGTTGGAAGTTGGGAGAAGTTTGCCTTTAGTACATGGATTTATTATCATAGTGACTACCCGTATACATAGTTATAACTGTAAGATAATGGTTATATTACAAACTAAGGCCGATAAATCCATATAAGATTAATATGTGATAATGTTAACAATCGTTGACAGCACGAGCAGACCGGTGGGAAAACTTAAGATATTATTAGGTGGAAAAGGTAGATTGGATGAGTAGGACCTTACCATATAGTAAATGCTAAGTATGTGGGGCATAATTTGATATTTATATAACACGTCTAGTACGGTGGTACTGCAATGCACAAAGCATAGGGTGTATGGGCGCCCTAGATATTTGGGTAATAAAATTTTCTTCCTTAAGTAAAAGATTGTGAGATAATGCGTATTTTAGAAGTAACTGAATATAAGAGTGTGACTTCAGGACCTAGCTGTTTGATGGGTTAGGATAGTTAGGACCCTTAATTCCCAGATTTTCCATGACGATGGTATAGGAAGAATTCAATAAAGTTTAACCCAAGGAAGTTGAAACTTACTTGATAGGACATGGAGAGAACATGTTTCACGAGAAGCTTAAGCTTAAAGAGAGGGGGAAGGACTCGTGACACGCAATGATGACATTATCACCCGAGTCATAGATGTGGATGCGGTTGTAAGAAAGGTAAAATACATAATGTTATAAAGCCGTAGTAATGATGGCATAAGCAAAGCAAGACATTACTGAGCTCCAATTAGAAGTGGAGTATCAGGAAATAATAGAGTTCCTTCACCATTAGGAATTCCTTGGTAGTAAAGGGAAAGTGAATCCGTGGACCATTACGAAGTTAATTACTTCACAACGAGATCACGACCCTATGTGGGTGAAAGTGGGTCGGGTAATTAAAGTAGCTCACGTTATGCCAAGTTGGGATAAATCATAACGTGTAACAATACACCCCAACCATTATTCCTGGGATAGTAAGGTTATATGGGTACAATTAGAGTTTTTGTCCGATAGAGTCAAGAGAGTTATTAGGGAAGAGTTTTTGAAAGGCCATGCATATCGAGATGCGAACATATCCGGCTTAACAAAATGGCAGGAAGATGGGCAGACTGAGATTTCTTGTCACACATTGTGAGGTATGTTGTATTTCTAATTATGGGAAGGTTTAGTGTAATATCTTCCACTGGTGGAGTTAGCGTAAGACGATCCCCTCAGCTCATTATCGATAGGATTCCATTTGAGGCGTTATATATCAACCCTTGTCATTCTTGTGCTTATTGGATAGAGGGGAGGACAATAATCTACTAGGTCCAGAGGAATTTTAGGGCCCGTTAACGAGGATAGAAATGATTGGGAGTGGCATTATTGCATGATGGAATAAGGAAATTGGTGCCTAGTGACGTGGGATCTTTTCCTATTATTGTTAAGTTTGAGCTGGTAGCATAAAGGTTTAGGTTCCATAGTCCCTTGCAGAGGCAGTATGACAAAAATGTGTTAACATTTATAATATATATTGTGTGTAAAGTATATACCATACGAGCAAGAATAAACTACTAATGAAACAGAGTAGTAAGACAAATTCGCATATATCTAAATACTGATTAATCTGCTAGTGCGAGTAGTAGGAGGTTAGATAGTAATTATCTAAAATTTAAGTGGTGAAACTTAAATGGTAAGGCTTGAAGAGTAAATTATAACATTAGCGAGGTGTTCATTATTAAGGGTATTTGGTGATGGACTGTATGGGCGGTACTGCGTAGATTACAAGAGATGTGAGGTAAATACCCAGAGTTATCCTTACCAGAAATGCCTTATTTTATGAATTTATGGATGAAATTATGTTATTAGGAGGGAAGTATGTAACACCCCGTATTTTTGAGGATTTAAATAATTATGTGATTTATTATAATTATTGGATTAATTAAATTAAAATGTGATAATTAATTATTAATCCGGATTAAAATTGAATATTTACTAGCGTGATGAGAAGTTAGTAATTATTAATATTACTTTGAGAATAAGTAATA
The DNA here is from genome assembly GCA_949130495.1 of Sambucus nigra. Taxonomy (NCBI): domain Eukaryota; kingdom Viridiplantae; phylum Streptophyta; class Magnoliopsida; order Dipsacales; family Adoxaceae; genus Sambucus; species Sambucus nigra. The sequence continues at coordinate 387,208,291 of OX422207.1, read as the reverse complement.
TGGAATGACAATTTTATATAACTTGTTGTGAGAGAGAAATACGACAGTTTGGTATATTAAGTCGGGACACGCGTGTGAGTCGTGTCAGGACTAAATAAGTAGAATAAAAAAGGGAAATTATTTTAAGTAACTCGTATGATCATTTTAAGTGTGCCGTTGACTTTGGAGGGGTCGAGATAGTCCGAAAACACTACTCGGGTATTCTATTTGGACTCCGGGATAGTTTTAGGCCAAGCCGACACCCGGTAGGGGTAGTTTTGTAATTTGGATTTTTGGAGGAATTAAATGGACGAAAATTGGAGAAATATTATATCAGCTAATTGGGTACAATTAGGGTTAGGATACACCAAAATCAAGAGAGAGCCACAGTGGGTGAGGAAGAGAAAATTCCAAAGGAGAAGAGTCAATTTACACCACCTTGCATAGCCACCACCACCATCGTGTAGATCGGAACGCGAGGAGCGCATCCATACCAACAACACCAACAGATCAGACCTTTAAAATCGAGGCAAGTGTTTATTGCTTAATTTCTTTAGCGATAATTGTGTTCATGTTAGTCTAGGTTAATAAACCTTTGTTATTAAAGTTAATTTGGGTGAAATTGGAGAACTATATCATAAACTAGGGCTGATTTGATAAGAATTTGAATCCCATATGTAGATAAGATGATGACTACAAAATTATGATGATTTCTATGAACAAATCTAGGTTTAATTTAGAAGTTATGTCTATCAAATTAAGAACTAGGGTTCTTGATAATAAATTGGAGATTTAGAATTATATGGATGATTGGTGATGATTTAATGATGTTAGGTTATGGAAAATCACATATATATGTTAGAATAATGTTTGTAATTGATTGTTGGAAGTTTGGGCTTGATCTTTAGAGGTTTTAGGAGTAAAAATGGTGGGAAACACTGAATCTGGAGGTTGAAGACGAGATAGCGCAGGTCGCGTGAAGTCGCGCGAAGGCAGTCGTTCGAACGAGACCTGCATCTCGCGCATAGTCATTCGAGCGACATAGCTATGTCATGCGAAGCAGGATCAAGTGACACGTGTAATTGTTCGAGCGAGAATCATTCTGGTTCGGCCGAGATCCATTCTGGTTCGAGTGACATTTTTTATTTTTAGTAAAATTCCTATGTTTCTCCTATTTAAATAAATAGTCAATTTGAGTGAGGAAAAATTAGTGTTCGATGAACCCAAAATCGTGCAGAATTATTGGTAGTTTCTTTGGTATAATTATTTAAATATTTAGGACGGTGAGTTTACCACGAAGATTACGAGAGAGAGATAATCGTAATTGTAAATGCGGCGAGAGTATTACGTGATAAATACTTACGATATTAGTTTTGAAGATATGGAACTGATAAGAATAAAAATTTGTGGTTACTTGTGGGACTTCTTATGATTATGTATTAAGGATTTTCGGGTGACATATTATCCTTACGTATATATTACGAGAGAGGGAATATCGTAATTTAAAAATACGTTGATAGTATTTAGTGATAAAAATACTACGTATGAAATACGACAATTGGGTGCGGGTATACCGTTTGATTGATGGGTTGTGTGTATACCTATATTTGATATTATGTGTGTGACACACCTAGCTGCTTGCTATCGCTAGGGGTTATGTAGAGACGGTCTTATCCTGAGTGACCTTCGGGGGGATATTTGACTTGTATCTCAGAACATAGGACTTTGAAGACTTATTTGTGGGTTGATAAGTCAGCTGACTATGGGAGCGTAGGTATGTGCGTGACCCATAGGTATGTGAACTATGTTCGCCGCCAATATGTGCCATTTGTTTATATGGTTCGTGGGAGATTTTCGAACCGATAGTCCTTATTTGAGTATGAGATGTACCGGGACATGATAGCAGAGTATGCAATGCACTACAAGTGTATCCTTAGTGTGTTGTGTTAGTGTATATATATATATATATATATATATATATATATATATATATATATATATATATATATATATATAATGGGACAATGGGGTTATGAATAGTAACTCATGCATGATAAACATGCATGGCATTTTATGTGTTGCATGCTTGCATGCATACACATGCATGTATGTAGGCATGCATACATACATACATTATTATTTTATTATTATTTTTATTAAAATATTTAAAAAAATATATATATATATTTTTACTTTTTTTTAAGTTTTTTTTTAAAAAGGTGGATTATTATGGGCTGGATTTTATCACGGGGGAAATTTATCACTGTGCCCTCTGGCACGGGCATCCGCTAGTATGTATATATATATATATATATATATATATATATATATATATATATATATATATATATATATATACTAGAGAAATGCCCGTGCCTGAAGGCACAACAAAAAATTCCAAAATACGTAATTGTAAGCGACAAAAAAATTCCTAAGTATATAACGACAAAACGACAAAATTTTTGGTCCCCAACAAAGTGTAATTTAAAAAAATGACTATAATATAATTTATTTATAGGAATATCCACCTTGTTTAATAAATAATAAATAGTTGACACAAAGAAATTAATTATGTTATAATAAATAAATGATAAACAACCAAAAAGTAGTGAAACAATTTATATGAACACCAAAGATTTCAAATTTTCATTATACAAAAGATATAGTTGACACAGAGAAATTAATTATGTTCTAATAAATAATTGACATAGAATATAAATCAATGTCTTTTGTATAGGATCATATATATAGTTGGATAAAATTCAAATAATTATATATTATATGGGGTAAATTTTCAATTATAAATGTCAAAAGCAATAACTAAAGACCCACAAAACAAATAATTAACTAAATTTCGTCTCAATTAAAATTCAGGCCTTTATATTCAATTATTGGATTGACTTTTCTTTCCCATCTTGAAATGGCAGAATCCAACACATATTGGGGAAAAATACCGAATTCTCCAGTTTTAGAGCAACATATAGAGCTTCCAATTTGACTGTTGAGCCTTGTGAAGTAAACTTTAAAGACTTACTCATATTTGAAGAATCCCCCAACTAATTCAAAGGTTTCCAAAGATAAACCTTTCCTTCCATTGTTTCAGAACCATTCTCTGTTTCTTAGGAAGAATTCTGCACAATTATTGTATCTATGCATAAAATGTATTGTAAGAAGATATATATATATAGAAGCTTAACTAAAAACATGTAAAAGACAAGATAGAGATCGACATAACCATCAAGATAACACATGGTTCAAAGACGTGGTCTCAACCTAAGACATGGCAGCCTAGTTTTTCACTTGGTAACTGTTTCAATTTCGAGCAAGACAAGATTATAAATTATTAAGAAAATCAAAGAAAATTGTAAAACGAAGTAAGAACTGAACAATTCATCTCAGATAATGGCAATATTGTGGATGCTTTGGTTCCAAACTCAGAGATTCATGTTAGTTCCAAACTCGAAGAGTCAATAAAATAGCAGTAAACTCACAAAATTTATGCCACAGGTGCAATAATTTTTCATGAGAATCAAATGTATGGTACAATAAACATCAAGACTACAAAATATCATAAACAGATAATCCCAATCTTTAAAAAACAAACTTTTTCCCACAAATTCTCAGAAGATAAATATAACTGCCCCTCTTATCTTTAAAGCAATTCACATCAGTTTTTCAACTACAATTAACAGATAAAACATGGCAAAGAGTAAATTATAACCTGTTAAAAGTAGCTAGAAAAATTATATAGCTCAATAATCTTTACAGATCAGGACAAAATCTAAGGTGTGTTCAGAAGGTAGTCCTCCAAGCCTGCGTGGAGAGTCCACTCAATAGTTTTCCTACTTTCAATATGATTCTCTCCACAAACCCATGCTAAAAACCGAGCACAATTCAACATCTTCCTATAGCATGCACATCATCTAAATTTACAAAAAAAATCCATTTTCTTCCTAATTACCTTTTGACCATGGTATATGAATGAATTTAATATCCCTGAAAACTGTGAAAATGCTTCCTACTATAGCACAAACATTGGTAAGGAAATGTAAGAATGATACACGTTCCTCTGTAAATGTCACCTTGATCAGAGAGAGGTCATAGATGAAGAAAACTCCATGAAGAGATTGAAGGCGTCCTGCTTCTGAAGTACTCAAGTGTTCAGTAACATAGAACTGATTTGACTGAATAGTGTGTCCACTGACGTTTGTGTATACAGTAGGTACCACCTTGATAAAATATTGGTACAATGCACTTGGCGTTTCTTGTGTCCATTGCACACGATCAAGAGGATTTACAATGCCGGGGAAGTAGCTGGAGATTGCCCCATATCCCGAATAATCATAGCTGCAATATGGAATAAAGTATAATGTAAATCAGTAAAAAAAGAGATGGTCAGTTAGAGTTAAAATTTCACATGCCACTAGGGAGGACGCACAATTCTTGTTATATATTAAGAGAAGAACACATAATTATTGTTACATATTACTAATAGTGAATATAAAACATTAAAAAGGTTATAGTACAGAAAAATCTTATTTCGAAGCTCATTTCATATTACAAGTACTGCATATATGATATACATACCAAGAAATATTCGCATCATTATTTCCCGCACATATATTTGACTCTGAATGAACCTAGTACGAAAGAACATAGGGTTATTATATAAATGTCCATAGTAAATAAATTTTAGAATACACCATGTTAGAAATAAGAACCTAACAACAGTAATTGGATGAGCAAATTCTGTACAGAACTAATAATGAATGGACAGTTTTGCTCAGTAAGTGAAGTGAAGTAAACGTACAGGGCAAAAATTCTTTAAAAAAATAATAGTATAAGGAACTAAAATTCTTTAAAGGACTAATAATAATTGAAAGAGTTGCATACCTGTTATACCCATAATAGACACAACTTCTTTTGTTACTTTATAACCATACTTGGGAATAACAAATGGGAAGTCACTTCCCCACATAACATGGTCAACACCAAATGGGAATTGCACGATAACCCTCCTTCAAAATAAGATTTTCAAGCTGGTGGAAACTATTCAAGCTGTGCAAACGTGGCAAACTTAATGTGAATAGCACTATACCAAACCGTGCAAACCTTAAATATCTAGAATATTCTACAATCAATATGTCAAAGTGCAAGTATTAATACCAACAACAGTGTTAAGCACTTTACTTTTTTTTAATAAAAATGACAACCCAAAATCAAAGAGATGTCAGGTACCCTGAAGCATTGAAAAAACAAACAGATGTAAAAAGACATAGAAGTTAGTCATGATAATTACTTGCTTTGGATAACTTCGCCCTTAGTTACCAAGTGAAGCCTTTAAAAAAACAAAGAGATTTAAAAAGAAAAAAACAGGGAAAAAGTGTTTGCTGCGAAGGAGTGTTTGCTGAATGTACCAAACTTCATATTGAATTTTGGTACATTCAATATTGGAGTCGAAGTTATCTAAAAGGGATAACCTGAGCATATCGCAAAAAATAACGACAAATTTTTATCTAAAAGGGAAAAAAACAGAGATTAAAATCTTAATAAAAAAAGTTCTAAAAGTCGATAAGGTATTAAGTTGTATGTAAATATGATAAGGTATTGAGATATATGTAAATATGAAAAGGGATATTAATAAACTAAAAGCTAAAAAATGTAAACTGAGGTTAAAAAATTCGATACTTGATCCAATGCACACAGTTAAATAACATGTGTATACATGTAAACCAACCATTCGTACATATTATCAAATAAGAAACTATGAGTACTATCCACAAAGTACAAATTATCAAATATATTACACACATGGAGTGTTGTTTGATGTACTTTCCGTGGCGGCTCGATGGGTCGAAGGCGTTGTTGGTTATCTGCCTAGCAAGTTCTCAAAGGCTCAAAGTACATCAAATAACACTCCATTTTCCATCCAACATCACTCGATGGCTTTCAAATAGCACTCAAATAACAATGAAGTTTTTTATAATATAACCAACAACGACTTCAAGAGGATGAGTGCTTGTAAAATCTAGAAGCCCAAATCGAGTGTTATTTGAAGCACTCGAGGAGTACTCGATTTCTATTCTGGCCAAGAGGAGTACTCGAAGGCTTGAAGACACTCGATTTGGCCAAATGCAGTACATCAAACAACACTTGATAAATATCAAGACAACTAACTCACATACATTAGTTTTCATTTAGGTTTTTTATATCATCAATACAGTAATGGGAAAAGATAAAAATTAAGTTAATATATTTCAATACAACAATGGGAAAGAATAGAAATTAACTTAAAATATATCCACACATCAATCAAATTCAAGTGTTAGGTCTGTTGAGTCTCAAAATAGCATAAATGATCCCTTCTAAAACTTTAAGAATACCTATTTGCATGAAAAAAAATAGAAACTTGATTTCCCTACTTGTCTGAATGTCCCCTTTTAGCTGTTAGAGATCTATGATTAGCATGCCCATGTTGAATTGGTTTCTTAACCTTTTTACAAAATATGGAAAAACTAAATCTAAACAGAATGATGATGGGGAGAGACAACAATGCAATGGCAAAAAATAGATGAAATCCTTAGTTTCTAAAGGTCTAGTAAGCTCATTTTTTTAGCGTTTCTTAGACTATGTCTTGAACATGATGATGGCACATAGTTGGAGATTTAAGAAACTTGGATCCACTATAGTTTGCCAAAATGAGGTGGATCTATTGGGAGCTCAACATGGACCTCTCTTCTCTCCGTCCATACACCATTGAAGTGTGTCCGCACAACATTCCCATATCTCCATACAAATAATTTATTGTTTCACATGAACCTTGCAAATTTCATATACAAAATATTCGTATCAATAACAATTAATCAAAGGATGACATATTTATGGTACTGTATATAAATTAGTCGTAACATACCATGCTATCTGGAGAACAATCATTGGGGTTAAACTCCGACCAGTCACTAGTGGTTCATGAAGACCTTGGATCAACCCATTCTGCAATGACTCCCGCATAATCAAGCTCTAATAAAACCTTCTTCTTTTTTAAATAGCCCATTTCATATTCTTTACCCTCCTTACAATTGGATGTCTGGCCTCAATTTTATAGTCTTCCTCATAATTTGGACCATAATTATAATCAAAGTTTAGTTCAAATGGTTCTCATGACATGTCCATTTCTGTATGAAGTCAATTTTCCTCTCCTTGTTTTTCAACCTTCCCTAAAGACCGTTCCATAAATAAATCATTGTTTCTACAATCTAATAGACCCAAACCCTCCATATCAAATGATTCTTCAGTAAGACCCTCACCAAGTAAGGTCTCCATATTAGCTGCAATATCTGCAAGATCCATATCAGATGGAAGAAACCCATGTAAACAATTAACATCATGAATACCTAAACCATCCGACATAGTATTGGACAATTGAATTTGACCATCTGACATATATACTTAATCAACTGTAAACAAATTCTTCGTATATTTGTGAATTAATCAAAATGTATCATGAAATTAAATTTAGAGGCTATGTACATTAAGTAAATATCCCATTTTTGTATTTTAGAAAATAATAATACCACAAATATAAAAAGACACTTAGTCAAAGAAACAAAATCAATGCTATAAGCCGATGGGAGTTTGATACTTGTTGAATAAAGAATATGACACTTTGGTGTTTTGCTAAATACACTTGAGGCCACTCTTATTAATATTATGCTACCTCAATAATCTAAAGATGAATATTGATTAAAAGAGTTTGAAAAATAAACAACACTACAAAAAAAGGATAAACTATTTGATTTTCAATCATAATTTGTCTCACCATAACAGGAAACAACAATAATATAAATGAAAACCCCAAACAAAGACCCAAATCAAATACCAAACATAGTCCCACATACTTTATTTAAAAATAACTACCGTCAACAAAAAGAACATATAAATGAAAACCCCAAACAATATCAAACAACAAAAATATTGTTAATTAAAATAGCATATAAATTAAATGCCCAAACAATATCAAACTCAAATATAGAAATTGAGAGGGAGCGAGAATGAAAAATAGATGTGGAAGGAAGTTGATAAACCCCTCTTTTGAAGCTGAAGTAGAATAAATGTTCAAGTTCCCGCATCCTAGTGTCCTAGTTTGAGCATACAACTTGAGTAGAACTACAAAATAATGTTAAACATATGTTAGCCAATGTAATCAAAAAAATAAACCTTATCACAAATGTGAAAATTAGTATTTCGTAAAAAAATAGAGGGTTCGTGCTTTAAAAAAGATGCCAAAACTCTCTTTCGTCCTATCAAAAAAGCTGTCAAAATAGACGGTTAAAAAATGTTACTAAATGCAATGGGACAACCAAATACACCGTCTTGATCATAATTTATAGAAGCATACTCTAAAAAAAATAATAATTGCAATATGGTCACGAAGAAGTCTGAATTAAACACTGCCCCCATAAAAAATAAATTCCAAAAATACTGTTATGATATTACCAAAATTATGTGTAAACAATTTACTATAGTACCTCGGTCATTTTGAGAAATTTTGGATAAAGGGACCCCAAAATTTTGGTATATATAATTGAATATTAATTGACTCCTGTCAAATAAAATTATGCCAAACACGTGGAACCCCTAAAAATTTGATATATCTAATTGAATTCATATCATATCCGGACATTGAGTAGCCGTCTCACCAAAATTTTGAGTAGCAGAGGCCAGAGCAAAAGAAAATGTTGACATGGTGACCGGTCCATAACGCTGGATATCAAGGGGGGTGTTGACACTCCCAAAACATCAAATTTCTGAATGACAATCTTCAACAGTAATAAAGATTGTCATTCAGAAATGATTAAACTTTATGATCATGTGGAAGATAGAAATAAATTTTAATCCAATCTTGTAACTAATATTATTATTAACCAATATACAATATAGATAACGAAGAGGCAAACTTTTTATAAAAATGCAGACAACACAACACAAAAGCCCAATAAGAAAAATGCATATATATAGTTTTAAAGTTACTTAAAACAGGGTACCTCAACATGAATGCACACTGATATAGTATTTGAGAATAGCAAAAACATAAAGTGCCTATTTGAGAATACAAAAAACAGTAAAAAACATGAATGCATACTGAAATAGAATTTGGTAATAGCAAAAACATAAAATGCATAATGAAATAGTATTGGGGAAAGATGATTTGTGCACTTAAAATGTGAGAAAATGGAAAACATTGAGCAACAAACCAACCTGTAAATGTCAATTTAAAGAAACCAAAAATAAAATATTGAAACATAATCACTAAACCCAAACTCTATGAGAGATACAAAGAGTTTTTTTGGGTGAAAATGAACTTGAAAATTCTGATATTAAGCAAGTTTCAAAATTTTGACATAGCAAAGTAAAATTCTCACGATATAAAGCAAGTTTCAAAATTAACAGGGGATTTTCGAAGAACTAAAATGTCGCTGTCAATAATAAAAAAAAGAATACAAACAGACAACCTGCTTTAGCATCAGATGAACATCAAAATTCATCCAATAACAAACACAACACATAGAGGTATAGATAGTATACAGAGTTTAGTTCGATGGAATCAAAATAGAGATCTGATTTCTCCTTGATTGCCACATATTCTCTGCTCTCATAAAAAGTAGAGATCTGACCGGGGGGTAAAAAGGGGATAATTTGGTCTTTTTAGACACAACATCCTTTAAATTAAAAAACTTAACCATCCGGTCTATTGAAAGAAAATAGGGGTTGAAATAAAACACCCCAAAAAATGTCAAAATGGTTTTCTACCTAGAGATCGGATCTGAAAAAAACACTCATCACCGGAACCATACATAACACACTAAAACCTACAACAAAAAAGGATAAATCTGCAACAAAACAATAGAAAAAAAAGCATTAAACACAACAAAACCACCGAAATATTAGACCTTTCCCCTGTACACAGATGCTGAGTAAATATTACACCTCTCCCCTTTACACTATATGATGAGACAGAGAATAGAACACACCTCCCATCAAGGGTGCTCCTGCAAAATATATATACCCATATCTAAAGCCCATATAAAACTCGAAACCTTAAAGTTCGTAAGGGAAAAATCTTTAAAAAAAATACATATCCAATAGAAAATATCTCAAATCCATACCTTCTCACTCCAAACGGACTAAGAGAAAGAGAGGATCTTTCCATGGATCTTCCCACATAAATTGTTGGTATGTTGATGTGGTTTAAGGTTGTTGATGTGGTTTTCTGAGTGGGAGTTGTGGGATGGTGGGGTACGGGGGGATGACTGGGTTAGAGAGAGAGATCTAGATGTTTGGCAACAAGATTCTTATGGGAGGACGTTGAAAAGTACAAAGGAAATGAATGTTCCCTTTTTCTCTTTTTACTGTGTTACGAATATGATCTTCATATTTGAATTAAAGTAAAATTTTAGGAATAAAATGAGGGGGAAAATATATTTTATTGGGATACAATTGTAATTACAATTAGAGTATAACATGAAATGTGGGAAGGTACAGAGTATTATTGTATATATCCTGATCTCGCCCTCCATTTGTTACTTTGTTGTCAAAATCTTGACCTCTAATTAAGTTATCTCTTTATAGAATAGTAACAAAATTTTACTCCTTATTATATATATATATATATATATATAAAATGAAGGATATATATATATATATATATATATGTATGCTTATGGTATATCTATAATGAGATAATTGCACACTATTAAGATAGTGAAATCTTCAATAACGTAAATAGTAAATAATTAACTTTAGTTTGATAACACTTATTTAAAATGATAAATGTTGAGAACAAATAGGGAATACTACTACGAGGGGTAACTAGAAGGATAATACTTTTCCCTAGTTAGGAGTGTGTCAGATGGCTAGGTTGGATTATGTCACACCCCGCCTAATTCTGGGGTCGACCGCCACCAAAACTATGTCGGGCGTGAGTAAATAAATACCATTCCTAGCATGAGACATATGAGACATAAATAAACCATTCCATAATATACATAATTGAATAAAACCCAAATGCTCATAAACAACTAAGCCATAAAAGATCCATCACATGCTAACTCCAATAATCCATTCTCTAATAATGATTAAATAAAATCTGAAACAATCCCAAAATAAATCCTCTAAATAACTTGGGAACCGAATGTCCCAATAAAACTCAAATGAAGTCTCGTAATTAAATACGAATGGAAAAGAAATTCTAACTAAACTAAGCCATAAAATGAATAACTCCAACTTCCCTCCAAATGATAACTCCAATAAACTTATGCAGCTTCTCCAATTCTAATCCTGAAAAATATTAGTCAAAGCATGGGTCAGAGCCAAAGCCCCGAACAAGAATACACACTACTCCCCACAAATAGGATCCTTGAATTTAGACAATAGTATTATACGCAATAAATATCACAATAGAATATTTTAAATTAAACGGGATAATTAAACACGATAATTATAAATCACTAACTACCCACAAAAATCCCATTTATAAAGGCACACCAATATAATTTTAAATTCTCAAGTCCCATGATGTTAATTTAATTAAATTAACCAGCTTTTTTTTATAGTTCTCACTTTTTAATAAAGTGTCACACTTCCCCTTGTCAATCGCCCTCTGACCCATTTAAACTGTCGGCCCCGACACATGACAAGGTTCAACACACGACACGACATAAATAGCCTTCTGGCCCTTTTAACTATCGGCCCCGACACATTATTTCGCCACAAATTTTAATACCCATTTTTATCTTAGGCATTAATTCTCAATTTCACAATTTATAAATACCCCACCCTTTAATCGATGTGAGATCCTCAAAATACCCCTTAGTCCCATACCTAAGGGTCCCTAAGTTATCAATACATCCTAACTTATGTATAGGAGGGTTTTCTAACATAAATCTTAACTTAGTGTCGTAATTAGATAACCGTAATGATGATAAAGTAATAAAAATTAGCCCACCCTCAAGATGATAAAAACACAATAATCTACCCTCACTAGTCCCATACCTAGAAGGCGTAAATCATTAAAGGTCTACCCGGTAGTCCCACACCTAGAAGGCATTCTAAAGTATAGGGAGAGCAAAATTACCAACAACCCATCGTCATAAAGGCAATATAATCATACCAACAAGTCACACAAATATGCATAATAAATCAATGTTCCAAACAACGCATGATAGTCCAATTCAATTAAACCTTTAATTAAATTATCACAACGTCGGCAATACCCAAATAATCTCATTTAATTATTTGGAATTAAATATACCAAGTTTTCATCATATATGCATCAAAACCCAAATTTCATTATCTATACATGTATTACATGAGTTATACGCACCCAAAAGTCATTTATTTTAAAACTTGGGTTTTCTACATGCAACCTACACCATTAAAATCCAAAATCACTCACGAATCCTACGTACCCAAAGGGTTATGAATATTATTCAGATTAAAAGATTTTATAAAAACAACCCCATAATTAGTGTCCACTTTTTCTAATTAAGTTACTAATTATTTTTAAGAAAACATGTAATTAAGTGTTTAGGCGACACGTAAAACGCATAATACTAAAGGAAAAGAATAGAGTATTCATGCTTGTAAAGATTGTGTTGAAAATCTGATTTGAAATATGGATTTCTTGCGAAAAATTAGCAAAAGAGTGTTCTTGAACAAACTTGATTAAACTCCAATTAAGCATCCCAAAACTTGTGCCAAAAACTTGATTATGAAGAAGGTTGATGATTATGGGTGAGAGGAAAAATATTTGGAAGTGTTCTCTGTTGAAAAACTCGAGAAAAAGTGATTATGAGAAGTCCACCCACGGATTAATAAGGTTTTATATTGATTAGGAGTCCTAATCCTACACAAATTCTTAAAAATAGCTTGTTGCTCATGATTTCTGGGAGGGTCAATCGATCGACCCCCAAGCGTCGATCGATCGATCGCCTCCAAAAACTGACAGTTCGCCCAAAAAATATAGGGGATAATTATTTCCAAAAATCATATAAAATCCATTTTAACACTGATTTTAATTCCGCTTGAAGTTTTATTCTTCTAAAATCATGACCAACATATTTAGCCAATAAAAATTATTAAATTCAAAATTTTATTTTTCCCAAAAGTTCAAATTAATTAGTTAAAATAACAAATAAAAACACGGTGTGTTACATACTTCCCCACTAGCAAAGAATTTCATCCTCGAAATTAGACGAAGCATACACATCAACACGTAAATATCGCAAAAAGAAAATAAGGCTTATATATTCCCTCCCGTAGAATGCCATAATTGGGCGCCCATACGCCCAATCCTATGCGCACCAACCCCACGAACATCAAAATAATATATATTTCCTATATGCATACGCATAACTATGAAAATAACGGTGTACCACACGCTCTCACAAATCCCCCACTCGATCCGATAGCCGAAAGACATCAAAATGCTAACGTCCTCAAATTAAATCTCAACACCAAAAATCGATATATACGATACCTAACATCTGTACTAAAATCTCCAAACATAATTATCATCTCCATAATCCATTCTAAGGATCCCCACATGAAGCTTACAATTTCCAAATTCAATGCATACAACGTCCTTAACTCAAAACTTCATGTCTCCAAGAAACACATCTAACACGTAAGCTAGACCCTCTATCTTAAGAAGTACGAATCAACAAAGGGAATCAAAGATCGGCAACGCGAAATCTAAAACGGACTTATAACCTACGACACCTAAGACCATGCTCTGATACCATCTGTCACACCCCGCCTAATTCTGGCGTCGGCCGCCACCAAAACTATGCCGGGCGTGGGTAAATAAATACCATTCTTAGCATGAGAGATATGAGACATAAATAAACCAGTCCATCAGATGCATAATTGAATCAAACTCAAATGCTCATAAACTACTAAGAGATAAAAAGATCCATCACATGCTAACTCCAATAATCCATTCCCTAATAATGATTAAATAAAATCTGAAATAATCCCAAAATAAATCCTCTAAACAGCTTTGGTACCGAATGACCCAATAAAACTCAAATGAAGTCTCAAAATTAAATACAACTGGAAAATAAAGTCTAACTAAGCTAAGTCATAAAATGAATAACTACATCTGCCCTCCAAATGATAACTCCGATAAACTTATGCAGCTTCTCCAATTCTAATCCTGAAAAATATTAGTCAACGCATGGGTCAGAGCGAAAGACCCGAGCAAGAATACACATTACTCCCGTCAAATAGGATCCTTGAATCCAGACAGTAGCATTATACGCAATAAATATCACAATGGAATATTTTAAATTAAACGAGATAATTAAACGCGATAATTATAAATCACTAATTACCCACAGAAATCCCATTTATAAAGGCACACCAATATAATTTTAAATTCCCAAGTCCCACGATGTTAATTTAATTAAATTAAACATCTTTTATTATAGTTATGACTTTTTATTAAAGTGTCACAATTCCCCTTGTCAATCGACCTCTGACCCGTTTAAACTGTCGGCCCCGACACATGACAAGGTTCCACACACGACATGACATAAATCCCCCTCTGGCCCGTTTAAACTCTCGGCCCTGACACATTATGTTGCCAAAAATTTTAATACCCATTTTTTCTTAGGCATTAATTCTCAATTATTCAATTTCCCAATTTATAAATACCCCACCCTTTAATCGATGGGAGATCCTCAAAATACCCCTTAGTCCCATACCTAAGGGTCCCCAAGTTATCAATACATCCTAACCTATGTATAGGAGGATTTTCTAACATAAATATTAACTTAGTCTTGTACTTAGACTACCGTAACGACGATAAAGTAATAAAAATTAGCCCACCCTCAAGATGATAAAAACGCAATAATGTACCCTCACTAGTCCCATACCTAGAAGGCGTAAATCATAAAAGGTCTACCCGGTAGTCCCACACCTAGAAGGCATCCTAAAGTATAGGGAGAGAAAAATTACCCAACAACCAGTCATCACAAAGGCAATATAATCATACCAAAATGTCACACAAATATGCATAATATATCAATGTTCCAAACTACGCATGATAGTCTAATTATATTAAACCTTTAATTAAATTATCACAACGTCAACAATACCCAGATAATCTCATTTAATTATTTTGAATTAAATATACCAAGTTTTCATCATTTATACATCGAAACCCAAATTTCGTTATTCTACATGTATTACATGAGTTATAAACACCCAAAAGTCATTTATTTTAAAACTAGGGTTTTCTACATGCAACCTACACCATTAAAATCCAAAATCACTCACGAATCCTACGTACCCAAAGGGTTATGAATATTATTCAGATTAAAAGATTTTATAAAAATAGCCCCATAATTAGTGTATACTTTTTCTAATTAAGTTACTAATTATTTTTAAGAAAACATGTAATTGAGTGTTTAGGCGACACTTAAAACACATAATACTAAAGGAAAAGAATAGAGTATTCATGCCTCTAAAGATTGTGTTGAAAATCTGATTTGAAATCTGGATTTCTTGTGAAAAATTAGCAAAAGAGTGTTCTTGAACAAACTTGATTAAACTCCAATTAAGCCTCCCAAAACTTGATTATGAAGAAGGTTCATGATTATGGGTGAGAGGAAAAATATTTGGCAGTGTTCTCTGGTGAAAAACTAGAGAAAAAGTGATTATGAGAAGTTCCCCCATGGATTAACAAGGTTATATATTGATTAGGAGTCCTATTCCTACACAAATGGGAGGGTTGATCGATCGACCCCCAGGCGTCGTTCGATCGATCGCCTCCAAAAACTAACAGTTCGCCCAAAAAATATAAGGGACAATTATTTCCAAAAATCATATAAAATCCATTTTAACTCTGATTTTAATTCCGCTTGAAGTTTTATTCTTCTAAAATCATGACCAACATATTTAGACAATAAAAATTATTAAATTCAAAATTTTATTTTCCCCCAAAATTCCAATTAATTAATTAAAATAACAAATAAGAATACAGGGTGTTACAGATTAGATGTATGTTAGGCGTGCACACTAGTCAAATGGTGAGAATCTCATGCGAGAGTTCGAACTAACATGCATATAATACTTGTTTTAATTAAGTTTTAAATACTTGCTAATAAGTCTTTTTAAAACATCGGGCTCTGACCCGTCTCTTGCATCTCTTCTCTCTTTTGATATATATATATATATATATATATATATATATATATAGGTATTAGTATAGGTGCCCATCCACAGGGACACCGGTTCTAGATACTTGGATGGTTTGCCGAGCTGCAGCTGTTGTGGAAGTTGCGGGTCATTGAGTTTAGACGCTTCACTCATTTCATTCAGTTTCTAGTTTAGATATTTCAGTTCGGGCTTGTGTCGCCCATTATCATTAGTGGGGTTGTACTCGGTTTCCTTTGTATTTATTTTCAGTTGGATTGAGTATTTATTATGGTTCGGTTTGTGACTTTGAACTGGAAGGTTTTATCTAGTCTTAATTATTCAGTATTTTTTCAGTCAGTATTCATCTCTTATGTATGGTTTGTAATCATATGTTCAGAAATTAAATGAATTAATTGGTTTCAAGTTTAATTAGAAAATGTTTTGACACTAGCTTAATTAAATGTTAGGTAATTAATTGGATTTAAGTTTTCGACAGTGATTCTAAGAATGAACCAACCGAACATGGTGCTATAAATTTTATAAAGGACTGATCACCCGATATTTAATTGGGCGGGGTGTCATAACACACTTTTAATTCTAGAAGTAATAAATAAACTCAAGTATAACAATCATTCTATGTGGATTCGATACCCGAAGTTACCGCTATACTCCTATAAGAGTGTAGTTAAAGTTTATATTTTTGCATTTCGGTGGGAATCGATAACAATGACAGGCTGTGAATCAAATGGCACCATTACCGATGAATGTTTTATTTTGGATAGTGATTGATTTAATATTCATAATATTTTCTTTGTATTTATATTTTATAATTTGTTTTGCGGACTTTTACATTTTTTCATGAACAAACTCTTGAATTCTAGGTCACACATCACTTTTTAGAAATATCCATCTTGAGCTACTTCAGGATAAGCATGTCTTACTCTTTTGTTTTCGATAATTAGAAGGATAATTCCAAGATCCCCCAAAATCAATGACTTTTACTAATTACTTACACAAAGAGAAGAATGAAAATTGTAAAATCACATTGGGTGAGCATTATAAAAGTCATGTTATGGATTATGGAATTTTTCTGAATGATTTTTTCGATACAGGCCCACAAAATCCTTATAATAATAATGTTGAGAATAATTTCAAAATTTTCAAAATTCTTATAATAATTATTTTGATAGTAGTTATCAAAATTTTTATTTTTCAGGAATCTGCACCTCTTCTTATGACTTTGTGTGAGGTCATTCACATTCTTGAGAATGAAAAGCATGAAAACCATTATTGATAAGAAAATTGTTGTTGGGAACGAGAGTTGGATTCATTATTTGAATTCGACGATAATATTTTTTTTAGACTTTTAAATTTGAGGAATGTTTTGAACCAAATGAGGAATCCATGGCTACTTTAGAACAAATCATTATTCTCTTGTCTCAACGGATAATAGAGAATGAAAGTGAAGAAATATTGTTCATGGTATCCATTTGAATTGAAATGGTTTTATCTTATGTAATAAAAGAAGAAAGTTTTATTGAGAATTATCCTATCTCAATTGAAATTCAATCTTTAAGCGATAATGAGTCATCTCTCGAGATTTAATTTCTTTCCTCCTCATCCATATTCCCTATTATTGTACCGTTACATGTATCACATGACACAGTTCAAAACTTTAAAACACTTAAACCTTTCACCTATGAGGATTACTCGGCCAAGTTGCTTTCCACGAAGGAAATCTTTCCTCCATGTGTGATACCTCCAATTCCATTTGAAAATTTTTTGGGAGGAAATTTAGTTTTTGTTAGAACACATGTGTACTTATCTCCTGTTGAATCCAAATAGCCCATTATCCGCCAAAGTGTTTTAATCGGTGATGCTTCCTTTTCCCTGCCCAAACCATGCCTTCTATTATTCGAACTGAATTTTTATTTTTCGAAAGATATGAATTTAAATAAGGGTACACAAATTCTCCCTCAAAGTCAAATTGTATTTTGGATGTACCCTGAAAATTTTCAACTTTTACTATATAGTTAGTTAGAAGTTAAAATTATAGGTGTAAATAGTAGTTTGTTTTTTTCTCTTTACTTATTGTCTAGTGTAATTTGTTAAAGTTTTGTCATTCTTTTTGTTATTATTAGTTATAGCATGTTTTGTATAATTTCGGGAATTGGAATTTCTAGAGATCACTCCATTTAGGGTTATATTGTTCTCTTCTTCTATTTAACTTGGTTATTGATTCACATTGAGGACAATTCAAGGTTTAAGTTAGGGGGTATGGGATATACTTCCCATTACTTATTGAGTTTCTTGGATTTATTTACATGTTCTTCCCAAGCATGTTTTTGTTGTAAAAAATTAAAATAATTCATAAATATTTTTTTCTCCTTTATTGGGCATTTTGCCCTTATTTTCGATGATCATTTAGATAAATGCACAATCAAATACATAATTCAATGATGCATGTTCTTGGTTTTAGATGTTATTAGACTATAGTCCTCGAATTATTGATATTATGAAAAACTTCATGAATTAAACATTAAACCCATGAGCACGTGCGTTTTTCGTGTTTAAGTCATTTAGTTTAAGATTTTTATAATTCGATGATCTTTTTTGCATTTTATATACTTACACCATGAGAGAATTGAACCTTTCTTCGTTTGTGAGTGTTTATTCATTACTCTTTCGTCCTTGAAAATGTTAAAGTCATTGGGTAATCTCAATATTCTTTCTTTGATTGTTAATTAATTGAGTTCTACGAAGTGTGTAACTTGAACATGATTTTTGACGTTGTTTTAACTTGAGAATCAAGTAAACTTTAGGAACCTATCATAGGCCCTCTTTGTATAGACCTATATTTATCTTTACCTCAACTTTAATGTCTACCCTATTCAACCCCCTTTGAGACAAAATATAGCCATTTCGTTTCAAAACTCAAAATCGCATAACCAACTCGGCCTCAGAGTTTTGAACCATATAAACACATTTTATACCTTTGTTTGGAATGACACTTGATATTTTATGATGTTCTTGTTTTGTGGTTACAATTAAGCACGCGAGAGTGAGAATGAAAAGAAAAGAAAAAGTGAAAAATAAAAGAAAAAGTGTAAATTAAAAGAAAAAGGATGAGAAAAATAAATGAAGATAACGTTTTTGTTGATATACATAGTGTTCAATGATCATTGTCAGTCTCTTTGGTTATATCCATCACTTTTCATGGAAATTGTATTCCAATTTTGAAATTGCCCACCACTTTCCATTTATCCCAAGTGTTGTCCCTGAACACCTCGAATCCAGAAATTTTCCATTCCTTTCATAACCTTAACCCCAAGCCTACATTATATCTTTGGAAAGTCCTATTTGATTCTAGGGTGAATGTGTGTCAGAAGTCATAATGATTGCAATAATCAGTGAAAATACATTCACCTCATTTAATGAACGATGTTTTTTCATTCGAATTGCAATTTTTCTTTTTATATATTGTGTTCTTCATTAATGACATATGCGCAACCTTGTTTCCATTTTCATCTACTCTTGATGCCTACATGTCCTGCGTGTGGTACACCCATTCAAAGTATTTTTATTTTTTGAGTGTAATCAGTGGATATGCTTGATCCATGCATCATGTTATGTTTATCCGATTTATAAATTTTTTTCCAAATCATAATGTTCACTTGCACTCACTCTTCCTCCCACATATATATTTTGGATGGTATTAAAGTGCCAACACGTAGATCATCAAATTAACATTGCGTGGACGCTGACCTTACGTTAGGAGATTTGGACATCTGCTTCAACTTCAAGGGTGATTTGTTACACACTGAAAAATTTGGAGAGTTTTGAAATACCAACATGAAGTTAATCGAATTATCTTTGTGTGGCTTCCAATCGTGCATTATATTGAGTATGTATGAGGAATTTATGGTCGTTCTCATATCGACACATGAAAACGAACTTGATTTGGATCAAGTCAACAACCTTTGAAACTCATAGGTCCGTATCAATTTGGTCCTGCTCAGCTTGAGCCGGTTACTTTTCATGGATGTAAATTTTCTATTTTTTTATTTTCTATATATAGTAACTCTTCCCTATTTATTTAATTATTCATCTATCATTTTTCGTTAGTTTAGATAGGGTTTTCTTTGGCTTTGTAAGCTTCTCTCTCTATGTGTCTTAGGGTTTATCCCATTTGTATATGTAAGTGTACTATTGATTGTCTTCCTCCATTAATTTAAGGCTCCTTTGTTGTTTCTTGCTTTGTTAACTTAGTTGTGTTAATATTTATATATTTCCTCCATTGGTTTCTTTAAATACATGCTTTATAGATAATTTAGTTTAGGTTGAGATTATTAAACTCTCCATGGATTAGTTGGTTACTTTGCTTTGGTGTGATGGATTATCTTAGTTTGAATGGGTTAGGTTGTTCTTGATTTTTCACCTAGGAGATTTAACGGTGTATATCATGTATGCGCCATATTTACGACCTTGCGTGTGTAATCTGTGAGATATTCGTTAACATCATAATCATATTAAGATTTTATAAGAGTTTTGGAAGTGACAACTCTAGGTTTGATTAATTGGCGAAATAAGATTTATTCTTGCTAATATTTTCTTTCCATGTAACCATTTATGCTAATTAACCAGTGATGATGGATGTATTTCTCACTCTATAGTTTTTATTCTTCTTGGGTTTAATTTAGGTTAAATACATGTCTGGTTGTTAATTTATAATTAAAATAAATATCTTTAACACTTTTATTCTAGAAGTAATAAATCAATGGAAGTCTAACAATCATTCTCTATAGATTCGATACCCAGACTAGCCTCCATGCTCCCATAACAGTGTAGTGAAACTTTAGGTTTTTGCATTGTAGTGGGAACTGTTAACAACAGAAAGGCACCTTACATGATCTCTCATTTCTCCCTTCTATCAAAATGCATTTTTATTTGTGCAAGATCTGAATCGGGTGGTCATGTAAGGCCGAAAATGTAAAAATGTAAACTTTAACTACACTCTTAGGGTGGTATACAATTGAGTTCAGGTATAGAATCCACATGTAAATATTTCTAGACGTTAATTGATATATTATCTCTAGAGTAAAAGTGTAAAAGATAATTATTTTAACAAATATGAATCTAGGCCTGTTTTTAAATCGAGTTAAAAAAATGAATAAAAATAATAAATTAAGAATAATGTCACTCAACTCGGGTTAATTAGTATAAATGCTTACATAAGATGAAAATCTCATTTTCACAATTAATAAAACATATAGTTGTCATAACATAAATTCTTATAAAAGTGTATTTGTTTTTGGCATCAATAAATACTCCCTAGATTACACATGAAAGATCATAAATACAATGCATACATGATATATACTATTAAATCTACCAGCGTAAAATCAAGAACTACCTAACCGATTGAAACCAGTATAATCCATCACCAAAGCAAAGAAACCATTTAATTAAATGCGAGTTAAATCATCTCAACTTAAATGAACTTAACTACAAAGCGTTATAAATGACATGTATTTAAAGTAAAGAAAGAAATTAAGAAATATTCCCTCAGAATTAATATACTTTTGAGTTCCTTTTAGCAGCTCAACCAAGGACTTTTGAAAGATTCTTTCTAAAATATCTCTTTATTTCTTTTGAAGTGAGTCCTGATATGAAATTGGAACATATATGGTACCATTCAGGTAATCGACCTGAAGGGATTCTTGGTTAAACCTCTTGGCATATTCCCTGAGATATTGTTCGACTTTCTTTCTGGGGTAGAAAAGTGAATTGATAGGCTTCCTCATATTTTGTGCCCTAATGAAATGGATAAAAAGGACCTTTCCTACTTATTGAAGTTTGTTATGGATCATGTCTTGAGGTTTCTAAACCAATGCCTAGAATTTCTTGTGAAGGTAGTAAGAAAATCTCTGCACAAGACCTTATCCTGGGTATCCTGAAGTAGCATAAGCAATATGTAGGTCTCTAAATAATCAATGGTATTTTTATATCTATTAAGTTATTCAATAGTAGTCACCTTCTACTTAGGGGGAGAACATAGTGTTGAACTTGATTAGAGAATAGAGAGAAAGTCCTTTAGAGATCCAACTCAATGGTGTTCATGGTTTGTGTCTTGCGTTGGTTGAGGAAGTTCCCCAACCGATCTTGCATCTTCTTGATCTTATTTCTCTAGGGCCTTGCCACCCTGGAACCATCCTGAGACTAGTCTCTTAGGAGTGATAATCTTTGCTTGATAATAATATGGGTTGTTGATCATTGTGGTGGGGCCTAAGCACACCCTCGAGATCATTCTCCACCTATAACTCGAGCTTATGTTTTTTCCTAATATCACTATCTTTTGGTACCATTGGTTCCCCTAATAACGGGGGTAAAAGCAGCCTACTAATAATGGTAGCTAGTTTCTCCTAGACCTCCTTTTTTCGAGCTTCCATTTCTTTGAATGAAGGAGGATGACATTAGTTGTCATCATGAAAAGAGAAAAGTTGATTTATAAAAGAAATAAAACTTGTCTTTTCGACACATTGTGCCAAACTGATGGGTGTTAAAATCATATGTGACCTCAGTCCCACATGTTCTCTTATCTAGACCTTAGTTATGTTAGAGAACAAGAGTGTTAAAGTGAAAGACAAGTGATTTAAAGTGGTTCAAACCTCAGATGTAGGAGCTACATCCATTGTTAGAGTGTGTTATATAATTTATTAGATCATAAGAGAGTTATTAAACTCTAGGATACCTCTCGATATTTGGTTAAGACAGTCCGAGGTCTTACGAGCTTCGTTAACAATCCAAAGGATATTAGGAGAAAATTGATGGACTTATCTAAGGGTTACTGAGTAATATATGGTTCAATAATGTATACCATGTATAAGATAACTAGAAATAATCCAAGTTATGAGTGTATGCTCTCAACAGTGGGCTGAGGTAATGTGGAAAAAAAGGGAATACTCAGGAATGCTACAACGCTTAGGGAGTATGATCTCTTGAATGTCTTAACCTCTTGGATTGTTCAATATTTATTCCTTTATCCTTTCACCATCCTTCCTTTTATAGATAATGAATGTAATGTGACATTATGGTTATGGTGTCTTTGAAGCCTAACGATGTCAGCAAGATGGTGGAGACTTGGCTAAAGATTTTACAAGTGGTGTAAGGTAATTATTAAGTGCAGTAAATAAATATATCATCCCTCAATACAAATGTTCTTAACTGGTGGCGATTGATATGCCCAAAGTGCACCCTCTTACTCAGAGTAACTAACCTCGACCAGTCTCACAGCCGAGGTGACAGAAGCTTATGACAACCATCAGCAAGGCCATCTCTCATATGGTTGGACCCTCATACACTAACCTCGACAGGTCATTAGCTGAGGTTAGCAAGGTCTCATGGGATTAACCATCTCCCAACATCATCATTGGCCCTATCCAACATTGCAGTTGTCAGCTGAAATCAACAATGTCTCATGGACTCAATCCACTACCAAAATAATCATCAGCCTAAGCCGACATTACAACTACCTCCTACCCTAACCTCGTTCATCCCTCCTGGAAGAGGTCCTCACCGTTAGATAAGAAAAAGTAATTGTATCTGACTCCACCAACCTCGTACTTATCCAGGTCGAGCTTTCATCAGTCGAGGAAACAGTCGAGCATTTACAAACACATGTATGGTTTGGCACACGTGGAAAAATCTGTTATAATCGAATCATTCCCTCCACATGAGGGAATATTGAGCTCATCATTATCTACATAAAATCATATAGGTGTCATTCTCATACTGGTTCGATCCTCATGCACATGCTAATTGCATGCTTGGGGGTACATTACACCCCCCAAGCACTATATATAGAGGTCATCCTCTACCTTGTTAAGGGATTCATAATTGAAACCCTAGTTAAAACTGTGTCATTTAACACAGTAGAGATAAAAAGCTTGAGAGATTGTATCCGTGGCCACTAGTGCCTTCTTCTAGTGATATTACTCACACACTCACAGTAGACGTAGGCTAGATTGGCTAAACCACTTACATACAAGTGTTCATCCTCTTCTCCTCACCTCATTTTACTGTATCTATTACTCTTACGCTGCCATTGCTATCACTAGTTTGAGCTTATCAACACCTTACCTGGTGGTGCTAATTATAACATTATCATTTTGGCTTCATTTGTGGGAATGAGAAGATTCATCTCTTCTTTTTTTGCAGCTTAACCTCATCGGAGACTCTGGTGGTGAACCAGGCCTCACCCTTCGTGTGAAACTGTGTGACTATTGAAAGAGGTCCCTTAAGGTATCAAGCTCTCTAATATTTTCATTGCAATATCTTTAGTCCTAACATATGGCACCGAAGTTACCACCACCTCCTCCACTATCTGCTGTTGGAGGACCAAGTTCTAGCTAGGTACCACCCGAGTCCGGGATGGCTAAGGTGGCAGTATCCTTGAAGTCTTTAGCTGCAACGCAACAAGTGATGAAGGAACAATTTGCCCAGCTAAGCCAGAATATAATAAGACCACCTGGGGTCTCCTCGGAGATGATAACTCTGGTAGCTGTTCAACGACATCCTGAGGCTAGGGGACACCCCAGGCACCACATAAAGACCAACGTACTCCTCAGTGGAGGAAGGATGTTTCTGACCCTAGGCGTTTCTGCCTGGGGAGGCAAGGAAACCCTTTCCATGAGGATAGGTATGATGACATTGAGGTAGAGTAAACTCCATCAAATTTTTAGGAGACATATAAGGTTTCAAATAACATAATATGACCTATACAGCAGAGCCGAGGTTGTGGAGCAAGACGAGATGGTGACGCCCAACAAAGAGGGTTTGCTTTTTATCACTTAAGGAGAGGGTCGGCCTTTGAAAGGCTCGACCCAGTTAATGATCTGAGGTACAGGTTATCGACATCGAGAAGTGTAGTTGGCTCACAAAGGGAAGGTGGAGAACATCGACCCCATCATTGCCGACCCCAACATTGTCGAGACTGTGGCTAGGAGGTCAACAACTGACATTGTGAAACATTTGGGGAACCCTCAGTTCAACTCTTAGAGGTCGTTGGGGACAACCTCGGCCAGGCCGACGTTACTAAACCATGGAATGACTCCATTCAATGACTTAAAGAGAAGATAGGACACTGCCTAAAAATCCGAGACCCACTGCAAAGGGGGTTCTCAGAGGGCTCTCCATTTGTGGAAATGGTTATGAACTTCCTAACCCCTGCCAAATTTAAACCACCAATGGTGTCTCCTAAGTACGATGGTAGTACCAATCCAGTGCATTATATTGAGATGTATCAGTCTGTAGTAGAAATTTACTCAATCCCTGATGAGATGAGGTGATGAGCTTTTTCAAGCACATTGACAGGGGCTGCACATATTTGGTTCACTTCTCTTCCCAAAAATTCTATGGAGAACTTCAAAGGGTTAGCATAACGGTTTATACACAACTTCTGTTTTAGGTTAAGACCTCAGAAGAAGACGACCCATCTACTCTATGTCGAATAAGGTAAGAATGAGAACCTAAGTGACTACATTGCAAGGTTTAACAAGGAAAAAATGGAGGTTAAAGATTACGAAGAGAATATAGCTATGACTGCCCTTATAGGAGGACTTAAGAAGGGTAAGTTTCTTTGGAAGCTTGCTAATGACTCTCCTAAGTCTATGGCCGAGCTGTTGGTAATGGTTGGTAGGGTCATGAACACAGAAGAAGCAATGGCTGCAAAATATGAGGATGAGAACAACAGTAGCAGTGGGAAATTTCAAAGGAAGAAGGATGGAAAGAAGAGGGCTGCAGATAATAAGTTTGCACACTACACTCCTCTAATTGTGAGCTAAGATGACATCCTTAATGAGATAAAGAATGATAGATCCCTGAGATGTTCAGAAAAACTGAAGGCTCTTCCACATAAGAGGAATAAGAATATGTGGTGTGAGTTTCACCAAGATCACGATCGTCTGACTGATAAGTGTTTTGCCTTGAAGGACAAGATTGAGAATATGTTAAAGTCTGGAAAGCTCAGAAGGTATGTGGATTACAGATCTTCGAAGGGGGGAAGAGACGACCCTAAAAAGAAAAGAAATGACAGATGCCAAGAAGATGCCCCTCCCAGAAGAGCTCGGGATTCAGATGATGATGACCCTAACCTCCCAAAAAAAGGTGATAATGCCCCAATGAACAGGGTTGGTATGATCTCTTTCGGTGTGAACACAATCTATGGAGGACTAGAATGGGGCATCTCAGAGGTAGCCGATCGCAAATCTCATATTATAGAGGCCAAGTCAGTAATCGAAGTCGAGGTTATGAACTTGGCATCTTCAGAGGTTAAACACGAGAATAGAAAGAAGGTAGATATGGATACCCTCATAGTTGGATTCTCAAGACTTGATTCCAAAGGTATCTTAAATCCTCACGATGACCCTCTGGTAATCACCACAAGGGTGCATGGATGTGAAGTTCAGAGAAGCCTAGTCTACGGTGCTAATTACAGCATCATCAAGTATAGGTAAAATAGTGTTGTTCTTTTCACCTATTCGCCAAAATGGTTGCAAAAACATTATCGGAGGTCTAGGAGGTATTGAACTGACATGGGGTTGCCATATGTTGACTTTGAGGCATCATACAATTATATACCTTAGTGTTAAGGGTTACATGACCCTGGGAAGTCATTTATATTTAGGTGGAGGTCTATTCTAGGCATTAATCATGATGAAACTATGACCATGTGGCCTTTAAGTTGGGTTGAACTGACATATTAGAATGACTGGTTATTTTAGGATAAAAGGGAGATGAATGAGGTATACTACATTACAGTGTCCTTTTATTGAGACCAATAATAGTGTTTAGGACCAATAAGTTGTTTATTTGAGGTAAGAGGTCAGTCCTAGGACCTTTGTTCTTATGGAGGGAAATTAAAAGTACTAAAAGCCTTTTAAATAGTATATGTCAAATAGGTTATCATCAAAAATCAGCTAAGGTTTAGCCTTTGATAGAACTTCGAGGTTAGTACTTGATATCAAATTCCCCCAAATCCACATACAGCTTGACAAGTCATCATGAGGTATTAGGATTGTGTAGGATCAATTATAGGGTTTAATTTTTGATGACCATTATGGTGTATGATTGTAAGTAATACCTCATACGTCTAGCTAAAGTAATCAGACAAAAGGCAGGAAGATAATACATGTAGTATTAAACTCCATATTCCTCTCTAATCAATGTTAAGTTTATTGTGGTTGGGAAGGCAGGAAGATACAAGTACAAGTCTTTCCTAGTATTGGTCCGGGATGAGAGAGTTGGCGATAAAAATTACTTCTTCAGCCTATGGGCAACCTCCTCATCTCTTGGAGCCCACTAAAAATATTTCTTTAATACTTTAAAGAAGGGAAAACACTTTTCCATGGACATGGAAATATAATCGTTGATGGAAAAGAACTCTTCCAGCAAGGCTTTGGAGTTGTTTGATTGATCTTAGAGATTCCATATCTAGTAAGGCTTGTATCTTTTCTCGGTTTGATTCTATGTCATGTTTGGTAACCATAAAGCCCAAGAAGTTCCTGCCATCCAACCCAAAGGCGACTTTCTTGTGGTTGAGGCTCATTTTATTCCGCGTGAGGATGGAAAATTTATCCCTGAAGTTTTTCAGATGATATTGATCCTCTAAACTATTGACTAGCATATTGTCGACATATATCTCATTGGAATAAAAATTACTTCTTCAGCCTATGGGCGACCTCCTCATCTCTAGGAGCCCACTACAAATATTTCTTTAATACTTTAAAGAAGGGAAAACACTTTTCCATGGACTTGGAAATAAAATCGTTGATGGAAAAGAACTCTTCCAGCAAGGCTTTGGAGTTGTTTGATTGATCTTAGAGATTCCATATCTAGTAAGGCTTGTATCTTTTCTCGGTTTGATTCTATGTCATGTTTGGTGACCATAAATCCCAAGAAGTTCCTGCCATCCAACCCAAAGGCAAATTTCTTTTGGTTGAGGCTCATTTTATTCCGCGTGAAGATGGAAAATTTCTCCCTGAAGTTTTTCACATGATATTGATCCTCTAAACTATTGACTAGCATATTGTCGACATATATCTCATTGGAATTACTTATTAGGTCTTTAAAAATAGATTTCATCCCCTCTAATAGGTAGCACCTTAATTATTTAGTAAAACAATCATAAGTTTATAAATTTGGGTACCTTTGTTTATGATGACTGAGGTCTTTTCCTCATCTATGGAAGCAATTCTGATTTGGTTGTACCCAAAATAGGCATCCATGAAGGAGAGGAGCTCGTGACTAGAAGTGGAATCCATCAATGTGTCAATGAAAGGTAAGGGATAACAATCCTTGGCATATGCTTTGTTGAGATAAGTGAAGTTAACATGCATATAACATATATTATTGTTCTTAGGCACTAGTACATGCTTAGAAATCCATTTTGGATATTGTACCTCTCATATGAAATTGGCTTCCAAAAGATTATCAATGTCTGTAATATAATCCATAATTCTTTCGAAGCCAAAGAACCTTTTTTCTGACATATTGGCCTATTATTTGGTGATTAAGCGTGAACCATGTGTTTGTGTAAGGACGTTGTCGTTATTTGGTTCACCACCAAAATACTAAAAAGAACTAAACTATTACTATACTCTTTACGGGTGCACAACGTCCAGTCTAGGCATTGAATCCACAAGGAATGTTTCTATACTTTAATTGAATTATTATTTCTCAATAAAAGTGTAAATGATGAGAATTAAAACAAAAGATAAAACTAGGAATGGAACTAAACTAATATTAATAAATGGTAGAAAAATAATAGATTGATACTAATATCCGTCACCTGGAATTAATTAGTATAAATGGTCACATGGGAGGACAAGTCTATCAAGATTAAATCACATTTTCACAATTAATTAAATCTAGAGTTGTCATGCCCTAAATAGTCAAAAAAGTTTAATTCATTTCAGCATCAATAAATATCCCCAAGATTACACACACAAAGTCATAAATACGGCGCATACTTGATATATACTGTTAAATCTCGTAGGCATAAAATCAAGAACAACCTAAACCAATTAAACTCATAAACCCCATGAGCAAAGCAAAGTGACCCATTATCCCAATGTGAGTTCAATCAATCTCAACCTAAACTAAATTATCTATAAATCTTAATCAAATACATGTATTTAAATGGAAACAAGTAAATGAAAGCAAGAAAATCTTGGTTACAAAGAAAGAAAATCAACAGCGAAAACATACATTAAAAGTGGAAGAAAATGAATAGTTCTTCACATGCCCATATAGATGTAAACCTTAGGAGAGACAAGCAACACCTAAAATATCCCTTATCTAACCTAATAAATAGAATAAAAACTAAGTGCAAAATTTATATGGTAAAAAACAACCCAAAACCAACTTATATAGTAAGTTGGTAAAAATATAAAGGAAAAAGAAAATAAAAGGACACAACTGCCAAATTTTTGCCGCCATCGATCGATCGAGGAAATCAATCGATCAATTAATCTGAGACATCCCCGCTTCATTACTTCCTAAGGTAAATTAGAAATTTTGGTCCACCAAGGTCTCAAGGTCGGTCGACCGGTTCTTAGTTTTGAGGGGCATTTGGTCTAATATGAGGGGGAAAGTTGCATTACGGATATGTTTATAACTTCATCATTCGAACTCAAAAGGACATGACATTTATGGCCACCCAAAGCTACACTCATATCTGAGTGGATACAAGTCAGCACATTAATATTTTTTTTTCAAGAACTGGGCTAAATCCTCTCTAAGGGTGGAGGATAAACCAACCCCGATTTAGATAAATTTGGTGGGATCTTCTTAATCCATGCAAATGGTGACAAGAGCCTGAGTCGATTAACATCTTGGGTCCTTCTCTTAACTTCTTGGATCTAAATGTTCCACAATCATAAACTATATGCCCAAGCTCTCTCATGGGAGCTTAGACATATTAGGTAGAGGAAGCATAACATCCATAAGGATCTCAACACTTCTTGGGAACAGTATGGGACATCGTATGATATTTGGGAAATCTCTAGTGGTATTTTATTTTCTTCCATGGAAGTGTTGTAATACTCCCTAACATTATTCCAATCCCCATATAGTTATCTTACACCTATTTGAGTTGGGATCCTCATCACCATCCTTCTATTTGACATGACTACATTAAACTCATTAATTTAAGGTCTACCCATGATCATGTTTTAGGCCAAGGGAAAGTCCACCACTAAGAACTTCTTCAAAATGGGGGAGTAATAATCCTTAAAGTCGACTGTAAGGGGAAGTGGTGATGGGATATATCTGCTTTATTATGAGGCCTATGGCCTTAAAAGTGTTCATGAATTATATGTTTGCATATCTACCTATATCAGCCATTGATCTCTTCATATTTTCATTGCTTATGATTATAGTGATGACTAAATGGTCATAATGTGAAAGGGAATTTTTTTTAGGTATGTATCAGGACATATCCTCATTGGAGCTTCCTTTGAAGATTATTTTGACATTACTTGTCATGGACTTTCATACCATGTTATCGCATGTTCTTAAGATGTTTTTTTTTCTGGGGAGGAGGGTCTTTCGATGACAAATCCTCTTGAGATAGTATTCCCATTAATTAGAGAGATATCATCTTTATTCTTGTTATTGCACTGAGCTTTTTGAGCTTCTTTGGCCATATTTTCTTTGAGGTATCCTATCTTGAATACTCCTTTAATAAATTCTTTCATTTTGAAATAGTCATCGATATTGTGTTTGTGGTATCTGTAGAACTGACAGTATTTGTATTTATTCCTTTTTTCCTCCGAGCTCTTATAGGATTTGGCGGAGGTAAGAGTTCATGTGCTTTTGCTACTGTAAATACCTCTTATATAGTGGTTATGAGCGACATTAAGTTATTTAATTTTGGAGGCTCATTTTTCTTTCCTCCATTCTTTCTTTTCTCGATCTTAGTGACTTGGGGGGACTCCCCTGAGAATGGAGAACACATATTTTCTCTTCCACTATTGAGGAGAGGCTATAATGCCCCTTGCAGTGACCGCATCTTTCGCATTCACGTAATATTGATCCATTTTATTAATTTCATCACGGATCAAGGGTTTCTTTTGAAAGGAATCTAAATAATTCCACTAATATAAGACACGAGAGGAAGTTATCCACATAAGTTGTGTAATTTATGTCATCTACTTTTAGAACATTTTGATTGAATTTCTTGGTGTATTCTTTGAGGGATTCATCGAAATTCTACCTGAATTTTAGGAGATCATATAATTATTTTTCATCTTTTGAGACCCTATGAAGTGCCTAATAACAGACATAGCGAACTCTGCGAAACTTTTAATGGTCCCTGGTTTAAGTAAGTAGTGGAGAAAGCTCTATACATGACTTCATATAGGGTATCTTGGAGAAACGTGAGTGATTTGTAAGTTTAGAAGTGATTGATTGGATGTTTGGATGAATCAAAAGTCTCAATAATATGAATCTTCCACTTATATGGAAAAACATAGTGTTAGACCTCGTTAGAGAATGAGGATAACTTCTTTTGGAGGGCATTCTATATGGCATTTGGAGATGAGGAAGTTCCCTAATCCATCTTTCATCTTCTTAATCTCATTATCATAGGGTCTAGCTAACCCATAACCTCCATGTGATTAATCTCCTCGAAGTAACAACATATGCCTTATAGGTATACGAGTCACAAATTGTTGTGAAGCTCTGGCCATATCTTCCTGGTCGTTTTATCCCTTTAATCGGGACATGTGGTTATCTCTAATTTTGTTACATTTAGATCTGGCTGGTTCCTCTACCATAAGTAGTAAAGTAAGGATTCTGTGAAAATAATTAAGTCGATCTTTCTTCTATTTTTGATGAGCTTTCATATCTTTAATTGATTGAGCAAGCTTTGGCATTTGTAGTCATTTTATTGAGGACGAATTTTGTATATGATTTTGATTAAATGGGATAATTTTTCCCCCATACATCGCCAAACTTGTGGGTGTTTAAATAATTTGTGACCTTAGACCCAACATGTTCTCTCTATAGCACTTTAGACCGGTTAGATGGGAAAAGTGTCAAAATGATAGACAATGATGTAAAGTAGTTCAGACCTAAGCTAAGGATCCTTTATCCATTGTCAAAGATGTTACTAACTATATTAGACTATAAATGAGAGTATTACAATCTATGAACCTCTTGGACATTGGCAAGGTAGGAATGTTTACACCATATAATCGCATCCTAATAAGTTGTTTTCACGTGGGAATCGAGCTATAAAACACCAACTGCTGTAATTGGCATCACACATGAGTGACATGTGTCATAGTTCGAACGTGAAGTAGAAATTATAGGAAAATAACTTACATGGGGGCATCAGTGCACCTAGGCGGGAAATATATGAACCTAATCAGTAGTTATAAAACCAATTACGTTGCAAGGAAAATAACCTATAGATAAGCAATAAAGTAGACAAAGGGAAAACTGACTCCCTAACCAAAAACTACATTTACTTACTTTTTATCCTTTCTTTTACTTTCTTTTCTTTTAGTTTATTTACTACATTTATTTTGATTCTAAGTAGATTGTAAGGCATATTGTAACTTTTTTTAAGTTTATTAAAAGTTTTTTGCCTTTAGATTTTTTTTTTTAATTTCTTTCATTAAATTCCATAGTGTAATCCTTTTCTTTCAAAATATTATTTTCCTCAACTTGAAAGATTTACTTTTATTTAGTTTATGCATTGTATCTCTTATTTTGTTCTAATTATTCATAGTAATTTAGCACTCACATCAAATTCCTCCCAAAAGTAAGCACGAGTCTTCTTAATTGATGCATCGAATAGTCCGCAATCGTCTCATCATTATCATAAGCCTAAGATCTTTTTCGCTAAAATACCATAACCTTGGCTAGCATGCTCATAAATAAGATAAAAACCTATTAACCGAGGCATGTGAAAATCGCACAAACAAATTTTCGGCATGCTCGGTAGGACTCTTAGTGTTGAATTGCTTTTTAAAATGGCCACCACATGTCGAAGTGAGGATGTAATTGATTTTTTTTTTGTGAAATTGGCTCAACCCTCAAATATATTACCACTTCAGAGAAAATAATGGCTAAAACATCTCATGAGTTGGGACCGAATGACCACAATCAAGATTTGAATATGATAATAGTTCCAAGAGCCAATAAAATTCATAACACACATGTTGCTAGTGCATTAAAAAATGCCCAGTATCAATTAATCAACTAACTAAACCCAAACTTTGATCATCTTAGGAACATGGTCTATAACACTAACATTATGATAACCACAGTGACAAGTAGGCTTTCTACACCTATTAATACAATGTCTAATGGATTCGAATATACACCACAGTTTGCTTTGAACCCAACAACTCAACCCAATCCTTATCATTTTGTTTATTATAAAATTAATACCGGTGAAACTAACATTGGAAATAACCTTAAGATATGATGACACCCTAATACGATTGGTTTAGGAATTAATAACACAATAGAAAATTTAGAATCACCTAACACCTTCTAGTAGTTGGTCACAATAATGTAATAGGGACAACATCTCAGAGGTAGGAAAAACTAGGCCAAATAATGCTAATCTAGGCTTCCTAGGTGCTTCAAACTATATGATTATCAATAATCATGTGTTGAAACAAGAACTCAAGAAGTTAGGGAATGGAAGGAGGTTTTATAACCACATACCCCAAATATTTTAGCTTATGAGCTATCGAGAACAAAAAAATGTGCCTCCACAAGTACCACCACAGTTAGTGCAACCCATTGCCTTAATAAATTAGACAATTTCTCCAGAAAATAGGTAACTACCTAGGGGTGAAGAGAAATGAGATTGTTGATCTCATTCATGAAATATGTGGACTAGTAGCTCGAGGGTGAAGATTTCGATTTATAAGAAGACATATTCTATGTGTACATATTGGACTGCACTCCCAAAAGGTTTCAAATTCCAAGTCATTACCCTCTTTACGGGTGATGGAAGTTAGTCCATAGTGGAACACATTTCTAGATTCACTAGTCAATGTGTTAATGCTAGTATAAATGAGTATCTAAAAATATGCTAGTTTTCTAGTTCACTCACTGATGTGGCCTTTACGTGGTTCATAAGTTTGCCATCTAACTTTATATAGAATTGGCAACAAATGGAATATATGTTTCATACTCAGTTCTGTCAAATTAGGATATAGGTTTCCATGGACGACTTATCTAGGTTAAGACAAAAATATGATGAAAAGGCTAATACCTTCCTAAATAGGTTTAAAAGGACTATAAACAATTGGAAAAAAGTTCTACGTGGGTATGAATTTGTGAAACAAGAACAAAATGGTCTAGAACTTTGGCTTCGAAAGAAATTTAATGCCATTGAGTTAAGAGATTTAGTAGAATTACCTTCCAAGGTATTTAAATATGAAGCTCTTCTAGATGAAGATCATGAGAGAAGTACTTGTTATTTAAACATGTATTATAAAGAACCTAACTTCACTATAGATGCTATTAAAACTATAGGGACCAAGCCTATAGTTTATGAACCATTGGTTTGAAAATATACAAAAATAGAGTCTTTTGCTGCTAAACTAAGGGAGTTATAAAACTCATTTGACATTTCACATATTGATGATAGTTTTTATTATCTCTTAAATGCCAAAATTTTGAAACCACTTAATGATAATAAGAAACGACATGGGATTAAGGGGAAGAATTATTATAAATGGCCTAATATTCTCTCTCACTCAAATAGTACCTATTCTATCTTTCACGACAATATTCAAGAGGCAATCTGGAGAGGAAAAATCAAATTCCCTAGGAAATCACAATGGGTGTGTATTATGACCCATTCCCCAATCTTAAGGAGGTGGGGATAAATATGAAGTCCATTCAGCTACCTAGAAACAAGGGGTGTGTTTAATTTAAATTAAAGACTAAGTTCGAATGAAAGGCTTTGATGCTTGAATTGATTGAGGATCTAGATCAAAAGATCATGAATGACTTATGCATCAGTGTGGGGAGCATTATGTGGAAGTGTTCGAGATTGTTGCTACAAAAGGAAAGTGCTAGTTTAAAAATAATTAGAATGGGAATGATGGATATACTTCCAAAGCCCTAATGCTTCAAAATTAAGAATAAATTCAATGTAGAGACTTTAAAAGGTGAGACCATTATCTAGTCCTTATTACTCTCAATGGCATGCTAAGATGTCACAAAACAACAAGTATATTAGGCCTAGCTTGAAAGAGGCCAAACCACATCATCAGAGTGGGACTCACGGACATACCAAAGTCGCAAAGTAAATCCTAACAGTGAAAGGAGTGCCACATTAGTTTGTAATATAAGATCAAAAGTTGAAACAACCTTTTAATTGTAACACCCTGCTTAAAATAATAACGGGTGGCCAGCCCTATACTATATTAAATCAGGAATTTCAGATGGTCCAGTCTCAACATCAACTGACGGTACTATATAATATAGGACTAACTACTCGATATCATATAAGCGAGATGTTAAAATAAATTAAAACATGCAACAACTAACAAACCAACACCATAAAACTACTAATAAATAGGAGAAAGATGCCGGAAAGAACTAAGATAAACGAAATGCTATGATAAAATGATATGATTAACTACAACATAATGTGATACAAAAAGTAGACCCAAATAAGCTGTCGGGTCACATCGAATACAATAACTGGAATGGAATAAGTATAAACATTTATATAAATATCCCTTGGGTACAAACCCTATATACAACATGAATCCTACCTAGAATTTTGAAAGTAGGAAGCGGCTACCAGACACATCCCGCAACAGTCCGCACCTATCACGGCTCCCAAGACTCTGGATAGAAGGTCATCCGGTATCCATGTGGTAGGATACCTGTAATAATATATAAATATACAGGCAGGAGAGAAAAGTAAACGGGTTAGAGCCCGAGTTGTGAAAATATTTAGCAAGTGTGTTAACCGTGCATAATAAATATCGGTGCACTTAACTCACAATTAAAGTGGAACCGCACTCTCGTGGAATCCCAACTCACCTCTCATCTAAAGGCGCGCACCTATTCACGTCCTCAATTTTATTAGTTAAATTACCCCCATTTTTATTAGGACAACCTAACTTATCATAGCCCTAGCCTATACCCACGAGATTTACCTTCCCATCATACCCCAAGAATCCACCCCCTTTGCTAACCACAGATAAGTATTTATTTTCGATCATATGTGCCTTATTAGGCTTAGTGGATTTCGGTTTATACTTTAACCCTTTAAAATTTAATAAATTACCCACTATGCATTTGGGTTGAAATATATGATTTAATTTCTAATTAATAAGCATGAAAAATCATTATTGACGCAACTTCCCTCCAATTTCAACGTTGCATTGCGTTTCGTGCGTGGGGTGTCTCGCAAAGCGAAATCCAAACAAGGAACCACCCCGTTACACTACTCCATGTCAACGTCGATCCTGGAGATCCGTCATGTCACACATAAATATCGACAGAACTTATCTCTACTCTCAACAATGTACTACATTTCGTGCGTGGGGTGTCTCGTAAAATGAAATCCAAACAAGGAACCGCCCCGTTACACTACTCTTTGACAATGTCGATCATAGAGGTCCATAATGCCGTACATACCATAATTGGCAGAACTTTTCTCCAAATCTCAACACTCCATTGCGATTCATGCATAGGGTGTCTCGCAAAGCGAAATCCAAACAAGGAACCACCCCGTTACACTACTCCTTGACAATGTCGATCCTAGAGATCCATAATGCCATAAATACAATATAATACTACTACTACAACTAAAATATCCAATCATAACCTTGGGATGATGTAACCGAAATATTCCTTAAATGCGATACATCAACCCCCATCAATCTAGTACACCATAATCATCCAAGATGTACTCCACCAAAATTCTATATCCTTTCATCTATAGGATATATATAAATATATATATATAGGTATTTTATGCTCACCATATATATACATATACCAATCATCCATACCCATGACCAAGTGTACGTATCATATCTGATGTACAATGGACATGCACATAATCCACCCGGCTATATATATCACCGATAAAACTGCATCAATGCTATCATCTTCCTAGTGCCCGGCTCACGTAGCAATACTGGGTCCACCATGGTGGGACTAAACGACACCCATCTCGTGGTAAACTCACGCACATGACGTCCCGGGAAGCGGTCATAGATCTAAACCGGAAATGAGACGAAACATACCCACCACGTCTCATCCCAAAAATAAAAAAAATGTAAATCACATAATAACACACGGGACGACTATGACCTGGGGAATATCCACACCCTGCTTTTCTAGTCAGGATGCTCACCCTCTACGCGCACAACTTCCCAATGATAGTATGATTTGGTTATGCTTAACCAAATAGTATATATACGATTCACATGCATAATATATATACATCCATATGATCCAATCATATGATCAATTATTAAACCATCATATACAGTTTAAGTATCCATACCACATATGTCCACAACATAAATACATCCATATTTTCATATCTATATAGATATATAAACATATATTCACATATCGCTGTATCATTATATATACAGACTAATTCCCGTTCACATGTATAAGATATATAAACTCGGCTATAAATATACATAATCTTCAATATACAAGCCGTCACCACAATTTCCATTAAATTCACCTCGATGTGTGAATACAATCCCTCACTTGAAACAGATTCAATCATTTTTCCTATGATGAATAGTCTCCCAAAACCATATGTATATATCTATACATATATATTCAACATTAGGGTTATCACCCAAGAGTTTGTGTAGAAATCCATCATTACACATTTCACTTCTAAATGTGAAAGTACATAATTTCCTTAGTACTATTTAACCATAGGCACACACATGACTTAATAGTCTAAAACCTCAATTTATTCCAACCTCGTTTCAAGTATTGGAATCTCAATGGTTATTTCACAATTTCGTGTAAACTATCCTAACTAGAATTTATGCTACCGCTTATTCTAGTCGATAGTACAATCCCAATCGTTCCCAATTTCACCTATGGTTCAGATAAATCTCAGGAACCCTTATTCCTATTGAGTTATCAATTGTTCCTTAGTCTAAACATTTCTAAGGATATGACGCCCCTCACTCTTTAAGAGTATGTGTCCACTCTCTTCCTTTTGGCCCCAAATTGTATCTTAACAATATCCTATCCTTATAAGGATTTGACATAAAGGTCGGCCTAGAAAATTTCACAACATACATGGGTATTTCTTATCCAATTATTCCAAGAAGTCCCCAATATCATATACTAAGTGAAATACCCCCTATAAGTCTCCAAAGTATCTCTTACTTTATAAGAGAAAACCTCAATTTATAAACCCAACCAAAAAAGGGTAGAAATCATCCTAGAAAACCTCATAAAACAACCTATTAAGGAAGCCCCCAAGGATAAACTCCAAAAGAAAAGGGAAAGGATAACTCTAAATTTTGGGATAAAAACAGGGGATCGGTCCCAGACCCCCGGTCGACCGCGGGTCCAAATTTTGCCTAAGAAGAAATGCAGTAGGCTTTTCCCTTAAGGTGCGGTCGACCAGTCCCCAGACCGCGGTCGATCGGCCATACCAGATATTCTGGCCGATTTCCCAATTTCAGCAAACCCATGAAATTAATACCCTAAAAACTTCATTCTAATCCACAAACTTTCATCAAATTATGATGTTAAGCCCATTAATCAACCCAAAGTTGATCCCAACAATTTCTAATCCATTAAATCCATATTTAAACATTGATTTCAAGATTAAACCTAAAAATCTAGGTTTTGATGTTAATACCCCAAAATCCATTTCTTTAACCCACAAATTATGAAATTAAATACACAAATAACTATTTAGCAAGATTAAACACTTACCTCAGATTTGTAGAGGTTGGATCGTCCTCGATGTCGCGGTTTTGGGCCGGAAACTCCAAGCTTTGTTCCTCTCTCTCTTCTTTTCTTCTTCTTTCTCTCTTCTTTCTCCCTTTAGGTCTTTCTCTCTCTTTCTCTCAAATGAGAAATAGCTACATCCGTAAGCCTCATAAACCTTTAAAACAAAATCCCAATTTTAAATGTTAATGCACACTTTAAATGACTCGTTTACTCCAATTCGAGTCAAAATAACTTAAAAACATTCCGGAGCCAAAATAAGACCCAATGACAGTCATTTTGACTATCTCGACCCTTTCGGGATCAATGATACCTTCAAAATCATCATCCGGAATACTTTAAAATGTCCTCTATTTCTTGGACCTCATTTCCCAATTTTAGAATTTTCCAAATTTAATTATATTTTATTTTCCCAAAAATTAAATTTCTGAGTCTCAAAAGTCTTGGGGTGTTACATTAATGAGATGAAAGGAGTGCCATGTTGGTTTGTAATACAAGATCCAAAGATGGAGAATACATTTAATGAGATGTCTAAGAAACCAAAGGTACTAAAAATAAATTGCCTCAGATATATGGCATGTAGTGAATCCACCCAAGTCAAATTGAATGGAACCATTAGTGGTGACTTCTCAGACCCAATAATGAAGGATATAGATAAAGTACATGGCTTGGGAAAAAGGAATTTGATATTTTACTTAATGGTGGATCGAAGGATTTGCCTCCTCATCATCAAAGCCAAATCCTGGGTTCCATAAGAAAATAAAAGCAAGTAACTCCTCTTTACATTTGTTGGTTAAAAGTATCAAAGATCTATAGAAGGCCATGAGTGTGGATGGGCATAGTTCATTTGGAAATAGTTCTTATGGTGAAGAATAAAAGAAGGAAAAAAGTAAGTAAATGCCATAGTTCTTGAGTAACAGGTTGAGCAACAACAATTCATCTAGTTTGGGTCTTTACCCCGACAAATGTCACTCAATGTAGAAATGATCCTCCCAAAGAGGTTTGAAGCTGGAGAAGAAAAGGAGGTCCTTGTTATGGAGGTAGATGTATAAGAGAAGTCAGAGGTAAATGACTTTGACTTATTTATACATGCTCTAGATATAATATATAGCTTCGTAAGGCCTACTAAGAATATGTGTAATACCTAATATTTTATGTGCATTATTTATTTCTGAAAATTAATTATGTGTGCTTTCTATTACATGGGACATTAATGTTTATATATTCAAAATCGAATTTAATAAACGTCAATTCACTAATTAAATATTTTGAAGTGATGTAGCATTATAGGAGATTATAGAATTATTAAGGATTTGGTATCGCTGGTTTCCTTGTTTGCATTATCCCCTTCGTGTCGGAATCGACTAAACGTGATGTAGTCTCTTATAATGAAGTGTCGTACTTAATTAATAAATAATAAAATATCCATTTTTAACTTGAACTAATGGGTTTTAGGTTTATTGGGTTGGTATATGGCTTGGGCAGTGTTTTGGGGCATTTAGAGGTATATTTATGGTCATTGGATTAAGACCCATATGGAAAATAGGGTTAATTGTATTGGATCATATGTCTAGTGGTCACTAGACATGATATAAATATATATTAAATAATTAGAGAAGCCAAATAGAGATTGAGGTAAGTGGCACCAAGAGTTGAAAGAAGAAATGAGAGGGTTAGAAGATTTACTCCTCAATTAATCCATAAGAAAATTTGCATCATCTAAGAATCTAATTAAGATTATGTTATGATAGTAGTCCATTGGATTATAAGTTATGCATTTACAAATCTGATGTTAATCATCTTTAATTTAATTTGAGAAATTTATTTAATTGTGATATTAACACTGAACCCTTTGTTAATGAACTAAGTGTAATCGATCAAAAAACCTATTAATTGAGTTTGTAATATGATCTATGTTGCTATTATTTTAATGATGTTAATGAACCAAGTAAAATATGCTTATTTTCATTGAAAATAGGATCCAAATCTGAGTTATTCTGGGTAGAACATGAACCTATGTTTCTAAGTTGTATAAATATGAAATCTACACTTAGATGATGTTTCATTCACCTAAAATCGGTTGATTTAGGATAATATTGTGGCTATATACCTTAGACATGAAGGAGGGTGGTATTTAGGCTCTTTAGAGGCTTTAAAATTAGGTTTTGGGTTGTTAATGTCCATTTTTGGCACTAGGAGAAAATGAGCTTTGCGTCGACTTTGTTTTAATGAGATTGGAAGTCTCATTTGAATGAGATTGGTACTCTCATTCAAATGAGATACGAATCATGGAATTTAAGACAATTTAATTATGAACGTATGGGTACTTGTTTTGTAATTT
The DNA here is from genome assembly GCA_949130495.1 of Sambucus nigra. Lineage (NCBI taxonomy): Eukaryota > Viridiplantae > Streptophyta > Magnoliopsida > Dipsacales > Adoxaceae > Sambucus > Sambucus nigra. Next base: position 387,166,773 of record OX422207.1, on the reverse strand, counting down.
TTGTATTTTTTATGAATTTCTTATGAATATTATACCAACTATGCACAAGGAAAAAATTTTGGGTTAGTGATTCTTTGTGTTGTGTTTATTTGGTTAAGGTCTTCATAGGGGATTCATTTTAGGGTTTAACGAATTGAGATACGTTTAAGGCTGAAATGAATGATTAAGTAAGTTAAAGGTTGGACCTTAGGAGTTTGGGTTAGGGTTATAAATAACTGCTTGTAGTTAACATGAGTATTAACTGATACGATAAGGAGACATTTTGAATAACCCATTTATGTAGGATTGTATGTGTTTGTTTAAACCCGTTGGTGAAAGGTTGTGTTTTTTATGTGTTTTATGGGCTACATACCCTATGCATGTTCTCTCTGATACCTACTAGGGAATATCCTTTGAGGAGCGCATGACATCCATTGCATTGATAGCATGATGATCAATATGGGATTTACCATAGTTATTTCCACCCCGAACACTTCGTGATGATATAACCCATTGTATCCCGAGGAGATTAACGGGGGATCCTCTCATATAGCCTGGGGTATGTGGACATATTATTGGTGTGAAGGCATAGTGATTATCCATTTTTGATAGTTTGAGGTTATATGTATAGGATAACCTATAACTATATGTAGTACGTGCGAGGGATTCCCTAAGGGGATAGTAATATGCCTTCGTTATGTGTAAGCTCGAGAGTTGTCCAATTGTTATGTATGTGATTGGGACTGTAGTTATGTGGAGGTTAAATGTAGAGATTATCTTCCTCGAATTTATATTCTCCCATGTTCCTGTACTTGAGTTGATCGTATCGGTTTATATCTTATACTAGTGGTGTATATGATTTATACTAGAGATGTATAGTTATTTACTTATGACTTGGAATTTATTCAACACATATACTGGAGACATATATACTAAATTAGTGGCATGAGATTACTATAGACTGAGAGACTTGAGACACGTGGTTATCGTCATAACTAAAGACTATTGACAATACCTTCATTAGTTAGAGAGATGCATTTAAGATAAGAGATTATCATAAAATAAATGATTTTTAGTCTTAAAGATTAAATTAATAACAATAAAGTGAATATTATTGAACTAAGAGATGGAGTTTTTATGCAAGGGTTACATATGGGTTTGGGAGTAAGATTGCATGATTATTTTTTTTGTTTAGGTTAAGTAACTTAAATGACATTGTTGATGTAAAAAACTAGATCGCTCTAATTTTTCAATCACAGATAAATAAATAAGACAAAGATTTTTAAAGTGGTTCGGCTAGGAATAAAGCCTACGTCCACTGTTATGTTATTGCTGAGTGTTTGTGGAATTCTTGATTACAAATTCTCTCAATAAATTCCGGTCCCCTTGAATTGAGGATGATACAAGGTATTTATAGCCTTTAGGCTGTACATGAAAGGTCCAATACATTAAATGATATACATATGAAAGGGTAATACATTTAATGCAGCGTGTGCGTCAAGAATATAATGAATAGTTGAACAGTTGTCCGTTTGGTAATTAATGATACGGCCGAGATGCAGTTCGGACCGCCTTAGTTGCTTGTTGATCAAGAGTTCCTCGGAATACTTAGCGTATCTCGGGATGATAGAGTTCCTCGGAATGATAGAATTCCTCGGTATGATAGAGTTCCTCGGTGTGATAGAGTTTCTCGCTGTATTCTCGTTGTTCGGAAAGAAGCACGGTTGGTCGGGAAATGATCTTCCTCGTTGCTATTGTGCCATGTAGATTGACACGTGTCTTCATCGTATTCGTCCACATCAGCACATTAATTTTGGTATCAACAGAAGCCCCCAATGTTTCATATTTTGAACTTTGAAGAGTATGGAACATTCTTTCTCGGTATATGGCAATATTAAATGTACTTCCCGGGTTTCAGGAACATTGTATTCAAATTTCCTTCTTATTTCGCAGTTTCCGCCTTTTTGATAAAGCGCTTTGATATTCGTGCAAATTTTGTCCTTTTAGCCGCCGGAAGTTTAGTAGTTTCTTTTTGATAATCATTTCTTTCGCCGCTTCCCAATGCAAAGTATTTAAACTTCTTTGGTAACCATACCGTCGTCTACGTTTTTCATTCTCTGCATTCAAGCTTTCTCTTCTCTTCTTCTCTTGTGCGTTCATCCTTGTTTCCGTTCGTTGTCAACACATCTTCTTTCTTTCTGTAAGATCTTCTTTCTTTCTTCTGTATCTCTTTTATTCAATATGGTTTATATTGTGGAGTCTGTTGAGAAATTCCGTTCTGATTTTTCCATTCCTTCGTGGGTAACTCTAGAGGTTCTTTCTGAGCCTTTAGATTACTTTCGATTGGCTGAGGGACATTGGTTCCCCAGTCTTTTTGTTGCTGAATGTGGTTTTTCTTTTCCACCAAACCCATTATGTCTTGAGTTTTGTCAATATTTTGATCTTGTTCCTGCAAAAATAGCCCCCAATTCATGGAGAATAATTAACGGGGTGCACAAGTTAAATCTAACTCATGGGACTCGTATTGGGATCCCTGAAATTATGTTTTGTTATAAATGGGTTGTTCTAGATAATATTTATTATTTAAAAACTAGGTATTTGAATAGGGCTCTTGTGGTTAATCTCCCTGACTCAAATAGGGATTATTTTGAGCATGGGTTGGTCATAAAAAATTGGCAACATGCGCCATTATCTGGGAATGAAGTATACAACGGTCCCAGATGCCCCCCATACGGCAATGGGATAGGTTTATTTTTCATTTTATTTTACTTATGAAATTATGCTTTCATCATGTTTGACAAAATGTATTACTGATATTCCATTATGTATTTATTTGCAGTTGATAGCAAAAGAAAAACTCCAAAAGAGTCAGAAGTGAATATCAGGCATTTGAAACTTATCTGGAATTTGCATAAGACCATTGCTGACGAGCATATTAGATCTGCTTCATATTTACTACAGTATAAGAGTTACACAACCTCTTATACTGCTCGCCCTGTTGAACCAGCTTCAACACCAGAAAGTTCATCTTCAGATTCTCATATCCCCCTATCTCAGAGAATGGGCAAGAAAAGAGCTCCTCCTGCTCTATTTGGTGACACTTCTTCTGCTGTTGGAGCCCAGAAAGGCAAAATTGATGTCCCAGAGGGGACTAAAAAAGTAGATGCTGGTTCCTCCAAAGTTGCCGAGAAGCCCCCAGTGGCCCCGAGCAAGAAAGATGCTCCTGCTGATGTAATTGCCATCTCTCCGACCAAGACTTCTTCCTTGGTTGATGTTTCTGACCGTCCTTTGAAGAGATTTAGGAAATCATCCTCAGTTAATCTTGCTGGAACTACATCTTCTCTACCCGCTGGTGGTAGTAGTGCCTCAAAAATCATTCTTCCGAGTTCTTCAACGAGCTTAGTTATACCCGAGGTTCTCGGGGTTGATGAAAAAATTCCTAGGGATACACTGACATCCTTAGCTGCTCGCCATCTTTCTTCAGTAAATTTCTCATACCTTTGGTCTTTCTTTCTTTTTCTTGAATTCTTGTATTTGTGTTGACTCTATTGTTTTTCTTATCTTTCAGCTGGTGAACTGCTTCAATACCATCGTGAAGAAAGATCAAGTTATTAAAGCTTCCACTTCCTCGTCCGATGTTGACGATGCTTTGTTGGGTTTAACCCAATCTGTGAAGGAATCTCGCCAACAGTACATCGAGGAGAAAACTATTTGGGAGAAAAAGTTGGCTGTGGCTGAGGCTGATAAGATGAAGATGGCTGAAACCTCCAAGAATTTGGAGGAGAAAATTAAAGATTTGGAGGTTAAACATCAGGAATATGATGATAAATTGAAGAAGGCAGAAGAAGAATTATCTACTCTGTGAGATATTAAGGTTAAGAAAGAGGAACTGGAGGTGAAGCTCTCCTCGGAGAAGTCGAGGAGAAAAGTTGCAATCAAGAAACATTTCAGCGTTGGTTGGGAGAAAGGATGGGAGAGAGGGATAGCTGCAATGACGTCCCAAGTCCAATATGGGGAGTTGAAATACTTCCATGATGGTTGTGTAGCTTCTCTACAAGAGCTAAAAGTCCAAGACGATTCTGAGCTATTCCAACGGCATCTCCCTGGTCCTCCTCCCCCAATTGTGGAAGAAGAAGAAGATGAACCTGCTTCAGATGAGTCTTCCATGGCTATGGGCGATCAAGTTTCTGCCTCTCAACCCTCTGCCACCGAGGACGTTTCCTCCATGCCTCCTCCTCCCGAGAAAATTCCTATCGATCAAGCTGTAGTTACCACCGAGCAACCGAGCTCCTCGTCCCAGCCTCCCGAGAAAGTCTTGGGAGACAAGGAAAAGGTGTGAAGTTGTTCGGTAGCATTTCTGTATTTCCTTGTAATCGAACGATGTAACTTTTTGATGATCTAATAAAATATATCTTTGCTTATCTCTGTTGTTGATAACTTGTTTTTGTTGATTGTTGTCTTTTTCTTGTCATTAGTTTGTTGCTAGAATGGAATTGATCTCTTCTCATGATACCGAGCTGATGCAACAATGTCATCAATACTATAAGGCTGGTCATACAGATCTTAGTACATCGGAAATTGCTGATATCCTTGGTCACGGTGCTTCAGAGCAGGCTATTGAAGCTTATCAGTACTTGAAAGCTTTACTCGACCGAGCAGTGGCCAACAATGTCGCTTACTATGAGTTGATTGAAGAGCTTCATGGTTCCTTAGAGGATCTTCAAAATCAACACAACGAATCAATGGCTTTGTTACATAAAGATTATGAAAATAGATACAAGCAGCTCTCTTCAGAAACAGGCCACAAGAAGATCATTGCTGGGTATGACGTCAGGGAGAGGACCCTAAAAGGTGAAATTGAAGCCTGTAGACAAATCGCCGAGATCCTGGAGCAAGAAAATAATAATTTGCAGAAGAAATTAGCTAAATATGAATCTGCTGCTTCATCCTCTACTGCATTAATACCGGTTACTGATGAAGGCTTCTCGTTCTTAGAGGTCGAAAATGCCAAACTGAGGCAAGAGCTGGAGAACTTAAGAAGATCTGCCATTTCTGGAACTGCTCGGGGGCGAGGAAGAGGTTCTCAGAGGCGAGGAAGAGTCAGCCAAAATGTTGAAGAGGCTCGCACTCAGTCTACTCTGGAAACTCAAGCATTCCAGTTGAAAGTAAAAGACCGTGCTCTGACTGAAATGTCCAATAAAAATCTGTCTCTGGAAGATCAGCTGGCATCAACGAAATCTGCCTTGCATAACAAAGTTCTCTTTGCCAAAAGCCTTCATGAACAATTGGATAGATTAACCTTCCAATTCCATAAACAGCCAAGAGAATTCTGGATGGCAGGATACAATGAAGCTCTCGTTCATCTGGATGCTCGCATTGAACATGCTAATAATGAAGGTTACAAGCAAGGATGGTTAAATGCATTGGGTGTATTAAAGTTGGAGCAAGGGCATTTTTTATGGGACTATCATGCTCCATCATTATTAGACCTGCCTGTACCACCTTTCAAATTGGATATGGCATGGATTCCAGCTCGTTCCATTCCTTGCAGTCTAATTTCAAAATATCTTGGTGATTATAGCCTTCACTCCCAAGCTGAATTATCTCGTCCTGAGCATCTTTTGGATACACCTTCTGTTATGAACGTCAGAATGCTCAGAGATGTTAATTTCATCAATTCTCCCCTTTGCCTAGAAGACCCTCCTGCCGGCGAGGAACCTGTTTGTAAAGCACAGGGCAAAAAACCAATAGAATAGTAATATCCATGTAACAATTTAGTACCTTCTTGTAATTTGTAATTTATTCTAGATTAATGAAAAGATTTTCATTTTCTGTTTGCCAATTTTGTTAGTCTTGTGTTTATCAAGCACATTTATATTTGTACATATGTATCTATGTATCTGTTAAAAAGATAACAATATTATTGTTCAATAAGCAACTTAATAAAAAGTTACAAGTATTAGTAATGTTTCTCGATCACTTAATAATAAAGTAATGAGTAAAAATGTTCAAACTGCCCCGACCAACTATACTTGGTGTATTTTTTGAACATTTTGTTTTTCAAAAAACTCATTGTAATAATATTACCTCCCGACCAACATAAGTTGTAATATGAGAGTATATTTTTATCTTACCAACCGTGGTTGATCCTGCTGGTGTACACTTTCTGGCTCCTTAAAGCTTTTGGCTCCTTAGAGCATTTTTTGGCTCCGTAGAGCATGTCCTCCTAACCAAAGGAGGTTGGCTACTTATAGCACTTTTTGCTCCATAGAGCTGTCCTCCTAACCAAAGGAGGTTGGCTCCTTAGAGCACTTTTGCTCCGTAGAGCTGTCCTCCTAACCAAAGGAGGTTGGCTCCTTAGAGCACTTTTGCTCCGTAGAGCTGCATTTGTTGGCTCCTTAGAGCATGTCCTCCTAACCAAAGGAGGTTGGCTACTTATAGCACTTTTGCTCTGTAGAGCTGTCCTCCTAACAAGGAGGTTGGCTCCTTAGAGCACTTTTGTTGTGTAGTGTATTACACTAGTATTCCCCGAAAAACTTTCATCCAGAAAGAAAAATGGTGAAACATCTTCGTTTTATTCATAATGAAAGAAATGCTTTACATTTGACATCATTGATAATACTTGCGCAGGTGTTCAGCATTCCATGCATTTTTAAATTCCTCTCCTTCTAGAGTTGCGATTCTGTAAGTTCCTGGTCGAACAACTTCTGTAACTCGGTAAGGTCCATGCCAGTTTGCTTCCAGTTTATTATGCTTCTGAATGACCTTCTTTAGCACATAATCCCCTTCTTTTAAATCACATTTCTTTACCCTTTTGTTGTAAAACAGAGCTGTTCGTTGTTGATAAGCAGCATTCCTAATGGCTGCCTCTTCTCTGACTTCCTCGAGCATATCCAAATCCATCCTTCTCATCAGATCACTGATCAGAGAATTGAAATTTAACACCCTATGTGTTGGTAGGCCCAACTCGGCAGGTATCACAGCCTCACTTCCAAATGCTAGCATATATGGTGATTCTCCTGTTGCTGCTCGGGGAGTTGTTCGGTAAGCCCACAAAACTGACTGTAGCTCATTAATCCAATTTGCTTTAGCCTCACTTAACCTCTTCTTCAACCCATTTAGTAATGTTCTGTTCGTCACTTCAGTCTGCCCATTGCTTTGGGGATGGCCTGGTGCTAAATGAAACTTCAAGACGTTTGACTGATGACAATAGGCAGCAAATTCTTCATTATCAAATTGCGTTCCATGGTCTGTGATGAAAGCGTGGGGGAGACCATACCGACAAATGATATTCTTCCATATGAACTGATACACCTTCTCGTACGTCATATCAATTAGTGGTTCAGCTTCCACCCACTTAGTAAAATAGTCTACTGCCACGACGAGATACTTGAACCTTCCTCGGGTCGTCGGCAGTGGTCCAACCAGATCAATCCCCCACATGGCAAATGGCCAAGGTGATGTTATGGGTGTCAACAATGCCTGTGGAGTTCTTCGGATGGAAGAAAAACGTTGGCACTTGTCACACTTCTTAGCATAGGCTATACAATCAGTTCTCATCGTCGGCCAGTAGTATCCCTGTGTCATCACCCTTTGCAGTAGAGTCCGACCTGCTACATGAGCTCCACAAGATCCTTCATGGATTTCTTCAATCAATTCTTTGACTTCTGATGGATGCACACATCTCTGCAAACCTGCCATAATTCCTCGTCTATACAAAACACCATTAGTTAACACATACCGAGCGACTTTATACTTCAATTTCTTGGCAGCTAGTTTGTCCTCCGGTAGTACTCCTTCTTCAATGTATGCTCTGATAGTATCCATCCAAGATGGTCCTAAATCAAGGGTAATAATCTTCACCGTCAGATCTTCTTCTATGCTCCGACTTTCTAGTACTTCAATTGGTATTGTTCTTCGCAGCTCGGTGCGCGTAGCTGACGCTAGTCGGGCCAATGCGTCTGCTCTAGCATTCTCCATTCTCGGTATCCTCACCAATTGAATAGCATCAAATTATTTCAATAATTCCATCACTTTTGCATGGTACTTCACCATTAACTCTCCCTTCACTGCATATATTCCCATCATTTGATTCACAATTAACTGAGAATCACTGAAAACAATTACTTGACGTGCCTCCATAACTTTCGCCAAATGAAAACCTGCTATCATAGCCTCATATTCAGCCTCATTATTGGAAGCTTTGAATTGGAATCTCAAGGCGTACTCCATGTCAATATCATCTGGAGAATTTAAAACAATCCCTGCTCCACAACCAGCCGTGCAAGATGACCCATCTACATATAATCTCCATGTATGTAACTCGTTTTCAAATTTCTTATCTGTTAGAGTTCCTCGGTGAAATATCATCTGTTTTCTTTCATCATCCCCGGGTATCCTTCGTTCCTCGTCGGTCATTTGTTCGCGCCCCTCTACCAACCGGAGTTGGTCGGGGTTTAAATATGATGATTTTTCTACATCCACAAGTCCTTTTACCAACCTTGGTTGGTTTGGATCTGTGTCTGTCGATCCTGTATCGTCCACAGGTAGGTCAGCAAGCATCTTTTGCTCCTCGGGGGTATCAGGGTATGTGAACTCTGCTATAAAATCTGCCACGGCTTGCCCTTTCAACGATGATCTGGGTTCATACACAATATCATATTCACCGAGCTCTATTTCCCAGTACATCAATCTTCTTGATTTTTCTGGCTTGTGAAGGGCTTGTCTTAACGGCATGTCGGTATACACAATGATGGTATGGGCCTGGAAGTATGGTCTCATTCTTCTACTTGCTTCAATTAATGCCAGTGCCAATTTTTCCAGCTTTGGGTATCTGATTTCCGCACCTCGGAAGGCCTTGCTTTTGTAATAAATTGGCTTCTGGACTCCATTCTCCAATCTGATCAACGCCGAGCTAACTGCATTTTCTGATACTGCCAAATACAAGTACAGCTTCTCTCCAGTTATTGGCCTAGACAACAATGGTGGGGCTCCCAAATACTTCTTCAGATCTTGAAAGGCTTTCTCACATTCATCAGTCCACTCAAAACTTTTTCGTAGTGTTTTGAAGAATGGGAGGCATTTATCAGTTGCTCGGGATACAAATCTGTTGAGTGCTGCAACTCGTCCGGTAAGACTTTGCACTTCTTTCTTCGTCGTCGGGGATCATAGCCCTAAAAGAGCCTTGATCTTTTCTGGATTTGCCTCAATACCTCGTTGGTTGACGATGTATCCGAGGAACATTCCTTCTCGTACTCCAAAGGTACATTTCGTCGGGTTAAGCTTCATCTGGTATTTATCCAGTTGATCAAAAGTTTGACTCAAGTCAACCAAATGATCTGCAGCTCTTTTGCTTTTGGTGAGCATGTCGTCGACATAGACCTCCATATTACGGCTGATTTGTTCGGTGAAAACCTTGTTCATCAACCGCTGATATGTTGCACCTGCATTTTTTAAACCAAAAGGCATAACATTATAACAATAAGTTCCCCTTGGGGTAATAAAAGAAGTACTTTCCCTGTCTTCAGGTTTCATTTTGATTTGGTTGTAGCCAGAATAAGCATCCACGAAGCTGAGTAGCTCGTGTCCCGAAGTAGCATCCACTAGTTGATCAATTCTGGGCAATGGAAAATGATCTTTTGGACATGCCTTGTTGAGATCAGTAAAATCAACACACATTCTCCATTTGTTGTTCTTCTTCTTTACCATCACCACATTCGCCAACCAATCTGGATATTTCACGTCTTCAATGAATTGGGCTTTCTGGAGTTTCTCGACCTCCTCTTGTATGGCCTGGTTCTTCTCGGGACTAAACACTCTTCTTCTTTTCTTCACAGGCTTGATCTCCTTATTCACATTGAGTTCATGACATAAGAAGTTTGGATCTATTCCTGGCATGTCTTCATGACTCCAAGCAAAAGTATTCTTCCTGTTTCTCAAGAAAGTTATCAACTCCTGTTTTATTGAAAAATCCAACGACGACCCTATCTGAGTTATTCGTTCAGGATGCTCGTCGTCCAGGATAACAATTTCTGTAGATTCCACAACCTGTCCTTTTACGAGTTGAGATTCATCCCTAGGGTCAAGAGTTTCAATTTCTGTGCCTTCCTCCACTTGGTAAGTAGTAGTCTTTTTCTGTGATTCTTCAAGTTCCTCTTGCTCGGCAGACGAATAATAGCATTCCCGAGCTACTTTTTGATCACCTTTCATAATTCCTACTCCAAAATTCGTTGGGAATTTCAAACACTGATGAACTGTAGATGGAACTGCTTCGAACTTCTTCAATCCAACTCTTCCCATGATGATGTTGTAGGCGGACTGCACATTCTTATCCATTACAAAAAAGCGTATTCTTTCTGTTCGACAAGCAGGCCAAGTTCCAATGAGTATATCCAACTTGATCGTCCCAAGTGGAAAAACTTTCTCGCCAGCAAAACCCAGAAGGGGTCTGTGATAAGGTTCTAATTGAGATAATTTTAAATTCAAGCTATCAAAGCATGAATAATACATGATGTCTGCCAAACTACCATTGTCTACTAACACCCTTGAAATGACCACATCCTTCATCCTCATTTTGATCACCAGAGGATCATCATGAGGGTAGAGAACACCTGCCAGGTCGTTTTTTGAAAAACCAATCACTAGCTTCTCTTTGTTTACCTTCCTCGGACGATCATCCTCGGCCAGGTTTATTCGCTGAATGTATGAACAAGCTTGAGCCTCTCCGAGATAAGCTTTTCTTTCTGCAGTAAGGTCTCCTCCTCCTGCATCTCCTCCTGTAATAACATTACAATCAAATGACCCAAAACGTATGGAAAATACCTCTCGTTCGGGTTTCCTTGGCTTTTTGGGAAGATCGGGGTCATCATCTGGATCCTCTTCATGGTCCCTCCTCTTTTTCTCCTCTACACGACGAGGAGATCTAGATCTCTCTCTAGTTCTATCATCATTCTTCCTCTCACTCCTGCGATCTACGTACTTTGATAATTTTCCTCTTCGGATGAGTGTTTCAATCTCGTTCTGAAGGGCTATACAATTTTTGGTCATATGGCCATGATCTTTGTGAAACTCGCAATATTTGGTCTTATTCCTCAGGTCGGGATCTGTCTTCAGTTTCTATGGCCATTTGATTTCCTCGTTATTCCTGATTTCTTCCAAAACATGATTAATACCCACTTTCAATGGAGTATAATTATCATACTTCTTTAGGGCTTCCAACTTCATCCTGTTATTCTTGGAATATTTGTCACCACCATTACTTTTCTGATCTTTCTTCTTAGAATTGTCGACCTCCACTTTAACTTCTTTATCCATATTCTTCTTCGCAGCCATAGCCTCCTCGGCATTCATGATTTTGGCCGCCTTTGCCATCAACTCCGACATATTTTTAGGTGGATCTTTGGCCAAAGTGTAATACAGCTTGTTAGGCAGCAAACCACTCATCAGAGCAGTGATTGCTGTCTTTTCTTCATAATCTATGACTTCCAACTTTTCGTTATTGAAACGAGTTATGTAATCTCTAGTACTTTCACCTGATTTTTGTCTAACACTTAGCAAGTGTGCTACTCGCTTTACCGGCTTTGCTCCAAAACAAAAATTGCCAATAAACAGCTCGGCTAACTGAACAAAAGTTGAAATCTTACCCCGAGGAAGATTATTGTACCATATCTGTGCAGATCCGGTAAGAGTTCCCGAGAATGCTCTACACCTCATCTCGTCGGGGACAGCGTATATATCTGCAGCAGCTTGGTACTGTTCTATATGAAGTACGGGATCTGTCTTTCCATCGTACTTGGGAGTCACTACGGGTGCTTTGAATTTCGACGGTGTAGGGAAATCCACAATGGCTTGCACAAAAGGTGTTCCTTGAACAAAAGTTCTCTGTAAGGGGTTTCTCGCCTTAGCCATTTCTCCCAGTCTATCCTCCAACCGTTGAATGGAACCTTTCCATGCTTCATTCCCTTCCTCGGGCCGCTTAGTCTGAGCAACTGATTGCTCTGACATAGCTTCCTGAGATTTATCTCGACGAGTGGTTGGTCGCGATTTCGCAGATCCTTCTCTCAAACCTGGTGGTGGTCGAAAACTTCTTGATGGAGCCCTCGGTGGACTCATGTTCCTCCTTGGTCCTAACCGACTGAAAGGAGACACCCTGCTTAATCTTTCCAAAGCACTAGTTCTCTCCGGAGAAAGAGTGATACGTTGATCTGTATCCGTAGCCCGTATCGATGAAGTTCACCCAGGTTGATAAGAAGAATCATTAGACTCCTCATTGCGATATGACCCAGTACGCCTAGATTGCGATGGCCTATGATCATTCCTTTGCCCTGAATAAGTAGGTGCACCCCCCTGAAGAGTTTGAATGAGTTGCCTCATAGATTCTTGCATGGCAGTTTGTCCTTGAGCCAGATTCGTCATAATCCCAGCCAGATCTGGGGATGCAGATGGATTTGGAAGATTTCCAGTATTTCCAACATTTTGATTACTGGATTCTGGATTATCAGCCATTGGTGATAAATGATTTTTATGAAAAACGATAATAACAGTCGTTTCCCACAGACGGCGCCAATCTGTTGATGTAAAAAACTAGATCGCTCTAATTTTTCAATCACAGATAAATAAATAAGACAAAGATTTTTAAAGTGGTTCGGCTAGGAATAAAGCCTACGTCCACTGTTATGTTATTGCTGAGTGTTTGTGGAATTCTTGATTACAAATTCTCTCAATAAATTCCGGTCCCCTTGAATTGAGGATGATACAAGGTATTTATAGCCTTTAGGCTGTACATGAAAGGTCCAATACATTAAATGATATACATATGAAAGGGTAATACATTTAATGCAGCGTGTGCGTCAAGAATATAATGAATAGTTGAACAGTTGTCCGTCTGGTAATTAATGATACGGCCGAGATGCAGTTCGGACTGCCTTAGTTGCTTGTTGATCAAGAGTTCCTCGGAATACTTAGCGTATCTCGGGATGATAGAGTTCCTCGGAATGATAGAATTCCTCGGTATGATAGAGTTCCTCGGTGTGATATAGTTTCTCGCTGTATTCTCGTTGTTCGGAAAGAAGCACGGTTGGTCGGGAAATGATCTTCCTCGTTGCTATTGTGCCATGTAGATTGACACGTGTCTTCATCTTATTCGTCCACATCAGCACATTAATTTTGGTATCAACAGACATAAAATATACTTAATATGGGAGGACGATGTATTAATATGTTGGCCCAACTTCAGATAAATTCTTATTCTTTATAAACTTCTTATTTATATTGATATTGAATCTATTTTTCACAGGTCTTAGGTTGTCATTATTGATATAGACTTGGATTCATCATTGAGGTGTATCTTTAGCAAACGTTCTATTCATCATTCATATGGTTTAAAATTCGGGTAGTGTAGCTCATCCACTTCATGTATTTATTTATGTTCTGTAGGATGTGTATTTATTTTAGTTTTATCCTGAGTCAGATGTTGTATAAGTGGTACTTTGATATTGTGAATATGAGATTTCTATTCTTGAGTTAGATTTATTTGCACTGGCAGTTGAATGGTATTAAATATGGATTTTATTTATTATGTATTCTCACATTAGATTACTTTCTCAATTTCATTTCTTTTTTTATCCTGATAATGTTATCAAATTTTTTGAATCTCGTGATTTTTGCATTAGACTTTATCAAACTATTTATAAAATTTACGTGGTGTCACAGTTTATAATTTCATATTGCATGCTTTTTAAAATAAACAAACAAATCACGAAATTTGTTCATACCCAGATAATTATCTCAAGCATTGGTAGAGATCAAAAGACAACCAGAGGTGTGTTGCATGTTGATAATGAAGTAGGCACTAGAAAATATAAAACTACGTTTCACATTATTGAATTCAAGGCATGATTTAATGCATTACTTGGTAGAAATTGGATGAACCCTAAAAATGTATTCCTTCTTATATGCATTAGATATTGCTTTTGATAAACAAGGATAAGATTTTAAAAGAGGTCAAAGCTAACCTGCTGCCTCATCACAATAACTTTAACTTTGTGGAAGTATGGTTATACCAAGATAATAATGGAGTAGTGAAGGCAAATGCTTTGGTCTCAGAAGAATCAGAGGGAAATGTCTCAGATGAGGCTTATAATGAATTAACTTTTTGCTTGATGGGGGCCGACTAAAGAAAAAAATAGTTGTTTAATGGAAAGCATACCCATTGAGAAGTCCAATGAAATATTATATATGGGTTTTTATATGTTTAGAGATTTTCTGTTCAACACCAGAATTGGTGAGGAAAAGACCATTTATTGGGATGATTATGCCCTCAAAGAAGATGTGGAGAATGAAATATATCAAGATAATTATGAACTAATAAGTTCACCAATAGAATATGAAGAACTTATGATGAATATATAGGATCCCTTGATAAAAATTAATTTGAGAACCGAAAAAAATAAAAGAGTAACCTATATCAGTGCTAACCTAAACAAGGAAGACTAAAAATTACTTGTAGACCTATTACATCAGTACAATGACTATTTTTCCTTAGAGTTTGATGAGATTCCTAACTTAGATAGAAATTGGTGGAACACAGATGACCAATCAAGAAAGGCTATGGATCTGTTAAGTAATTGCCAAGACAAAGGACTCCAAAAGTCTTGAATAAATAAAATAAGAAATAAAGAGGTTGCTGAAGGCCAGATTCATTCGAACTGCCAGGTATGTTAAATGGATCTTCAATATAGTGCCAGTAATAAAGAAAAGCAGGAAATTGAGAGTATCCATTGATTTTAGAAATCTAAATACAACCAATTTAAAAGATGAATATCCAATGTCAATAGTATTTATTGGCTAATAGATTAGTTGGCCATGCTATCATCTCTATGATGGATGGTGATTATTATTATATCCAGACATGCATACGTGAAGAAGATGTGCATAAAACTAATTTTAGGGGTTGTGGGCATTTTGGAGCCTTTGAATGTATAAAAATTACATTTGGGCTAATGAATATATGGGCTACATACCAAAGGTCAATGAATACCATTTTCCATGAAATAGTTGCCAACTTATTATAATGTTATCACCACATCAAAAATAACAATTTGCCACGGTTTTAAACTATGCCAAACATAATCTGGCATGATTTAAAATCGTGCTAATATTTCCCGTGCCAGATTTTCTGTCATGATTTAAAATCGTTCCTAATTGGATAGTCTAGCACGCTTTTTCCATGGTTTTCAACCATGCGAGATAGTTAATCTGGCATGATTTTGTGACAGTTTTAAACCATGCCATATTTTTGTTTTTAGGATTATTTTGGCACGGTTATAAATCGTGCTAGATTATGGCATAAGAATACTCATATTTGACAATCTGCCACGATTTTGGCATGGTTTAAAATTGTGACAGATTTCTCAAGAAATAAAAAGTAAATTATTTGCAAACAAATCAGGAAAGTCAGCAAATTACGAACCTGGGAGAAAAAATATTTATTATTTGCAATAAAATCAAGAGAATCAACAAATTGTGAATCTTGCACATTGTTATTTATAAACTATTGTACATATTAAATATGAAAATATTACAAGTCTTAATAATTCATAGACCAAAAAAATGGAAAGAGTTTCCTCACTTTTCAATACATTCTGAAACCTGTGAATATAAAAACTACTTTAATATAAAGCTTGAACGACCGTAACACGTGATATAAGCAACTATGAATGTCAAAAACTATAATAAATCATCAAAGTCCTTGACTTATTCATGTGTTCCCCGTGGATAAAATATAACACTGAAATGTTATCCTGCAAAAAATAGAAGATACAAAAAGGAAAAGATACTAGTAATGAAATACTATTTTAAAAAAATTTATCCGAGCAAAAAAAATTCAAAAATTTATACTTGTCATTTTTTTAATACTTAGTCTAGATACTTTTCAAATTATCACCATATTATCAAATCAAGAGTCCCTCACGATCAATTTCAATAAATTACATTGGTATTGTACGAAGTGTTCATGTCTCATGTTGGGCAGTTCGGGGGCTATTTTCACTACAAGAAAAAACACATTTCGCAACACAAAATATGTCGTAAAATGTATTGATTATGTCGCCAAAGATATTTCGCAACGTACGACCGCCTGTCGGCTCTGTGTCGCGGAATCTTCGTCTGGGAATGTATTCGGCGACATACAATATCTATGTCGCGAAATGTCATCCTTTACGCGACATGTCATACATGTCGCGAAATGTCATTTTTAGGTGACATGTTATACATGTCGTGAAATGTCATCTTTTAGGTGACATGTTATACATGTCGCGAAATGTCTTCTTTTAGGCGACATGATACACATGTCGAAGAAAGTAATCTAGTAGCTAACATAGTGTACATTGATAGATTTGATATATAGTGCCACTATAAGTCATTATTGAGAATATGATTTGATTTTTAGCAACACCGAAGTTATGTCGCTGAAATACTTTTTTTTAATAAATAATTTCAAAAGAAGATTGCAAGATGAGTATATACAAAAAAAATTCATGATATAACATGTATAAATGTGCATCCATAGCAATTTAGCATTAAAATTATCACACAAAATGACACCATATTCAATTCTACAATTATTCGTTAAAAGATAATTCATTTCATTCAAATAAATATATGATTACAACAAATGTTCAAAATAACACCAAATGAACAAATAAAACACATTTTGTGAGAAACTTCGAGTCATCCAATCAACTAGCCCAACAATATCCAATCAAATCCATCATCAATCTGTGACAGGAAACAAATAAACAATGTTAACCATAATTGGATTACATAATATGAAAACAAATCTACTTTTCTCACAAGTGTGCCTCTTTTTGTTATTTTTTATATTCGTTTTACGTTTTCTCTCCCTGACGCTCAATTTTCAGATTTGAGTATGTCTGAGTTAATCAATTTAGAACACTTCATAAGTTTAGAAAATTTTGACAGAGTTTCCTTTGTTTATTCACGAAATACTACTTGTTTGAATATTTAAAATGAACTTGACGACATCAACAAAAGCCATAAATAAATAATAAACAAATCCCTTCCAACGATTTAACATAAATAAACTCATAAATAACTCGATCGATATAAAGGTTTATCGGACTCGTGCCCATAGTTAAAAAATAGTCTCACGTGTCTCGCACAGTCCAACAGTAGTATTACTTTAGTATCATATGTGATTTTTCACACTCCACCCTCAATTCTCAAGATTTTTCCTAAACTTATGTTTGAGTTAATCAATTTATAACAATCAATAATTTCAAAAAAAATGAAGGAGATTCCTTTGTTTATTCAAGAAATCCAACCTGTTTTAACTTTTAAATAAAGTCAACAAAAGCCATAAATAAATAAACAATCAACAAATCCTTTACAATGATTTAACATAAATAAGCTCATAAATAACTCAATCGATATAAAGATTCACCGGATTCGTGCCCATTGTTAAAAAATAGCCTCACGTGTCTCGCACGACCCAACAATAGTGTTATTTTTGTATCATATGTGATTTTTTGTGACAACCCGGATATAATTATGATTCATCATATTTAAATCATGCTTACATTATGTGATATGAATAATTTGTTATATCTAATGTTAAGCGATCATTGTTAGTATAATCCTACTTTCATAAATCATGAAATGTCGAATTATTTCCAAACACAAGATTTTGTTATTTTTCGTAGAAATGTTCCTGTTGGAGACTAGTTTTGACCGTTATTATGTAACAATTGACTCAAGGTGAAAAATATATAGTTGTATATATATGTGTTAGGTTTTCGGCAAAAAAATGGTTCATCAAATGGATGTCCGAGTAAGAAGTTAGGCCAAATTTAAGAACAAGGGGCAAATATGTCCATTCCTTTAAGTGGTAAATTGTCTTTTAGTAAACCAAATATTTTAATTTGATTGGATTGAATGGGAGGCAGCCTTGACCGACTTAAACATCTACCTTTAACTTATATCTTCATCTAATATAACCCTAGGCTCAGTTTTAAGAGATTTAAGCTTAAGGAAAGAGAAAGTAGAAGTTTAAAGAAGAAAGATTCCAAGAAATGCTAGGAAAATTCCAAGAAAATCCTTAAAGTGATTCCAAGGTATAAGTTTGTGATTAATATTATTTTAATCTTGTATTATACTTATTTCAAAGTATATAAATCGTAAATTAGGTATTAAAATTCAATCACCCTTTGTGATAATATGTATTGGTTCATATGTGAGGTAAGTGGTGTTTATAGGCCATATTGGGTTGTATTGAAACCCCTTGTATTCAAACTTGCATATATTTTTGTGTGCTTACTAGAATTTAGAAATTCCAATTGGATATTAAAGTAGACTCATATATTCATATCTTATCCGAAACATATAATTTAACTCCTTTTGTTTGGGCCTTAGTGATGGTTTCAAGTTGGTACATAGTTCCTGTTTGGAAATTTAATTTCGATATGCCCTGAGTTTTGTCAAGCTTTTGACCTAGAAAATGAAGTCAAAAATTATGAAACTTTAATTCTGTACTATTTTATGTGTATTGAAAATGGATGAAAAATCATGGAAATTTATGCTAGAGAAAAATTATGAAAATTCTTGGAAGTTGATAGAACAATAGAGGAGCTTGTGGGAAGATTTAATAGGTTGTAAAGAAATGGTCATAACTTTCTCTAGGAAGCTTGAAAAATTGCACCGTCACTTGTAATGAAAATTATATTCAGATATGTTTTCATATTGATAAGCTTGGACACCTGTATATGTACAATTTATGAATATGGGATGGTTAAGTATGGAGGACAGTAATTTGAGGTCATGTTGGATACCCCATGAAGGAATGTTTTTATTTAGTCCTTCCCAAGGGTATTTTGAGTACATGTTTCATGTGTATATATATTGAGAAGTATGTTTACTTGATTTTAGTTATAAATTCCTTACGAGGTAGTTCTAGGGTTGAATGTCCATGACCTTTTCAACATATCTACCATTGTTTCGTCTTTACACATGTTTCATGGAATATGAATTAAGTAGAATTATATTGTTGTTGTATAGTCATTGAAAGTTACACACACACACACATATATATATATATATATATATATATATATATATATA
This sequence comes from Sambucus nigra, assembly GCA_949130495.1. Lineage (NCBI taxonomy): Eukaryota > Viridiplantae > Streptophyta > Magnoliopsida > Dipsacales > Adoxaceae > Sambucus > Sambucus nigra. The sequence continues at coordinate 387,147,660 of OX422207.1, read as the reverse complement.
TATATATATATATATATATAAAGATAATACTTATGATTGAGATTCAGTACTGATTTAGTTGGATTAACAGGTGTAAGGTCAAATCAACCAAGTCCAGCTCCACCCGAGGGAAACATGAATACATAGTTGACAACCTAAGGTGAGGGTACTTATCGAGTTGATTTTGGATATGATGTGTATGTAATATATATTGAGATGATATGGCTTATTAAAAGTCATGAGACGTTGAGATGTTATGGATTATTAAAATTCAAGATATGTGGAGATGTTATGGCTTTATAAAAGTCAAGATATGTTGAGTTGCTATGCAATTCAGGAGATGTTAGGTTATTAAAACCGATTAATATGATTATTGCCTACAGGCAGGAGATGTGGGGTTTATTAACTACGAATATGTATATGGCCTAGTTTGGCACAGAGATGGACATATATTGATATGTTGAGATGTTAAAATAGTATTTTTACTATATAGAGTTGTAGTACATTCACTGAGTTTTTATTCTCATGGTTTTATATGTTTACATTATCAGCTTCTGAAGCTACCACTTCCCGGTATAGGAGGTTAAATAAATAGTAGTAGGGTCTTATTATTTTTGTTTTATACATTGTACTAGTTGTAATTAAGTTAAATGGTATGTGAGCTCTGTTTAAATTATATCTCCTTAAAATGATTGGATTTTTTTATATTCCACATTTTAACCTTAAAGTTGTTTCAATATGTATTACTAAGTAAATACATAAATGTGGTTTATGAACTATTTAGTTAATTATATCGTAATGGGGTTAGGGGGTGACAACTTGGTATCAGAGCTTTTGGTTTTTATAATATGGGGTTAGAGAGTCTAGATGTGGCAGTGGCAAAAATAGTGTGGTGTGGGTCATTTATATTAACCTGTGAGAAATAGTAACAATTATGTTAGATATAAATGTTGCATTCTTATTTTTGCAATTGTGGTTTATGACAGATAGTGAGATATGAAGGAGAAAATGTTCATGAGAGGGTGGATGAGGAGTCTTTAAATATATTAAACTAACAAAATCAAAATAATGTAGAGGGGGCTCCTCAATAACTTACAGATATGCATAAAATGGTTCGTGCCATGACTTTAATGGTAGAACAACAAAACATGTTTATGACGCAAATAAAAGAACAATAAGACAAGTACTTGGAGGACCAGACTTTGGCCATAAGAGAAAGGGAAATACAACGAGAGGATAAGAATACTCTACACGAGAAGTTTATTAAATTGAACCCCCTAGCATTCTCAGCTTCTGTAGATCCTTTCGATTGAGGCTTGGTTTAGAGACACAAAAACTATCTTCGGGGTGATGAATGTACCTGGCGCGCAGAAGGTAATTTTGGCTACTTTAATGTTAAAGGGAGAAGCTAAATATTGGTGGGAGTCTTCCAAACATTTATTGCTTACTCCGGAGGAATGTGAGGTAATTAATTGGGATTCCTTTATTAAAGTCTTATATGGAAATTATTTTGCTCCCATATATTGGAAGAAAAAAGAGAGAGAATTTTTATCATTGACTCAGGGGAATATGTCGGTCAGGGAGTATGAAACTAAATTTATATCTTTGTCTAGATTTTCATTACGTTTCTTACACAATGAGGAGGACAAATGGATCAGATTTCAGGATGGGTTGAATTTAGTTATCAAGTCTAGACTCACTGCACTTGAAATGGTAGATTATACTTCTTTAGTTAACAAAGCTATGATGGTTGAAGGAGATGTTAGTGGTGCAATAAAGAATAGGGAACAAAGGGGAAAGAGGAGTAGATTTGATCCATCTCAGTAAAAGGAAGGCAATGTAGAATACTCAAAACAGGGGAGTTAAAGATTTCAGCGCGGTAGAGGGACTGAAAATTATGTTCAGAATAGGACACGAAGCAGTTTTAGGGGTCCAGGATCGATGGGCCAACAGAATAGACAACAGGAGAATGACAATGGGTAGTCTAAGCCTCTTACATGCTATTTTTGCAAAGCTGAGGGACATATGCGTCCAAATTGTCCCAAGTTAAAGGGGGTAGAGTGTTATCACTATCATCAAATTGGTCACCCAATCATCTACTACTAGTCGAGGTTCATCACCTGGAGGCATAAGGAGGAGAGGAGGTAGAGGACAGGCTAGTGGTTCTAGGGCCCCGGTAAGAATATTTTCTATGACTTTATAGGATGCTTAGGCTACTCCAGAGGTGGTGAGAGGTACATTTTCTGTCATGAACAAACAAGCTTATGTGCTTATTGATCCAGGTTCAACTCATTCATTTGTATCACTGTTATTTACCATGCATTTGGGTAAACCATGTTCTTACCTAGATTGTGGTTTATATATTTCTACACCTATGGGGGATGTGATGTTAGTGGAGCGTGTGTATAAAAATTATCTATAGTATGTGGGGGAGAGGGAGTTGACCGTTGATTTAACTCCAATAGATATTCAAGATTTTGATATTATCTTGGGTATGGACTGGTCATCTTCCTACCATACATTGATTGACTGTTTTCGCAAGGAGGTTACATTTAATATGCCGAGGGAGGAATAATTCAAATTTACTGGGGAAAGAAATGTGGTTCCAAATTGTCTTATTTCTTCCCTTCGGGTGAGGAAATTGTTGAATAAGGGTTGTCAAGGCTTTTTAGCATATATTGTGGATACAAACAGGGAATTACAAAAATTAAAAGATATCCCAGTAGTTAAGGATTTTGCAGATGTGTTCCCAGATGAATTACCAGGGTTGCCACCTAGTAGAGAGGTAGAGTTTACTATTGATTTAGTGTCTGGTACAACTCCAGTTTTTATTTCTCCATATAGAATGGCACCTGTGGAGCTAAAGGAGTTAAAGGTTCAACTATAAGATTTACTAGATCGAGGTTTTATTTGACCCACTGTATCACCATGGGGTGCTTTGGTATTATTTGTGAAAAAGAAAGAGGGCACCATGGGACTTTTCATTGATTATCGACAATTGAACAAGGTAACTATTCGAAATAAATACATATTACCTCGTATTAATGATTTGTTTGATCAATTACAAATTGCTAAAGTGTTTTCAAAAATTGATTTGAGATCGGGTTATCATCAATTAAGGGTGAGAGATTGTGACATTTCTAAGACAACTTTTCGTTCTCGCTACGGTCATTATGAATTTTTGGTAATGCCATTTGGGTTAACAAATGATCCTATAGTGTTAATGGATTTTATTTTAAGATAAAGATCTTAATTTATTAGAGAAAGAGAGAAAAACCCTCTCAATGTGGCATGTACAAATAGCTAGTACATAGAACATTAAAGTCAGAAATGAAAGATTGAAAAGCACAAGAATATGGACCTTTGTAAGGTTTTACATAAAAATAAAAATAAATATCTCCCTTGATTCTTTTGATAGTCAGCGCCAAGTTTCTGGCAATATCATCAAAAAAATTAGAATTTCTCGCTTTCCAAATATGCCAACAAATGAGAGAAGGGATGATATTTGAAAGTAAACTTCAAATAGATTTTCCTCTTGTTTGGAACCACCATAACATAAGATTTCCTTTAAAAGTCGAAGCTCAAAAAGATAAACCCATTAGAGATTGGAAGTGAGTCCAAATTCCATTTGCAAAGTCTCCGTAGAAAAACAAATGGTCTGGAGTTTCTTCTTTGTGAGTTGAGCAGCATCTACACTTTGATGGGAGATAAATATGAATTAATTTAAGTGTGACACTCCGACTAATTAAATACCGGGTATATACTCCTTTATTAAATTAATACAAAATGCCAAGTTGGTCCAGTTAATAGCATCACTGTCGAAAACATTTAAATGATTACTAACCACCTAGTATTTAAAAAGTAAGTTGCCAAATTTTAAGTTAAGTCTGATTAACATGCAATAAAAGGATAATGGAAGAACAACATAAATCCATTCACCATAACGAAGTAATGAAATAACCAACAATAGTAATAAGTCCGGAGGAAAACTCCTCACCACAATCCCACAACTGAAAATAATAAGACAAGTCTGAATTCTGAATTAAGTACATGCCCGAAGTCTGAATAACTGAAATAAATGAAATGCCTCTAAAAGAAATGGGCGACATGCCCTACAACTGATAAATACTGAGTATAGACTCAAGATAGATGAAGCGTCTATAATCAATGTCCTGTAACTTCCACAAACAGCTACAGCTCGTCACCAGAGTGAGGTTCCTAAGCATGGTGTCCTTGTGACTGGGCACCTAAAATGGTTTTTACAAAAAGATAGATTTGAAAGAACACGGGTCAGAGCCCGAATGTGGAGAGTATTTTAAAAATAGCAAGTGCTTTAATATTAATTAAAACAATGAATGCAAGATACATGTTAGGACGTGCTCTCACATGAAATACTCACCTCTCGTCTAACTGTGCACTCCTAACGTTCCTGTACCCATTCATGTGTTCTCTCATAACTATCTAATTCCAAAGAGTTTCTAACACTTCTACTCGGTTCACGTTTAATTTCCAACCTTACCAATTAAATAGAGAGTTCTACTTTAATTCTCGGATTCCCAATTATTAACAAAACCATTTATTGATATCTGTCCCCTTTTATCTTTTCATAAAATTACAATTACTATACCCACAATTTAACATAGAAATTTTCTTTTCATTTAACCGTATATTATTCACATCATAAATATACAATACAAGCACCCAAAGGCTAAGCTGCGGTGCACACATACTCTGCTATCCATCCCGGTACATCACGTACATAAGGATCACAAATTCCGAATCTATCAGGAATTGTTGGAATAAACACCACACACAAAAATGGAGGTGAACATAATTCAACATATCCATGGTCACGTACATACCTACGCTCCATAGTCAGCTGGATTATTAACTCACAAATAAGTCGTTCTCTTGAACTATGACCTCGAGGTACCAATCTAAATCCCGGCAACACAAGGATAAGAAGGCCCTAAGCGAACGTAAGCTCCCGTGATAGCAAGTATGGTAGGTATGTCATACATATAAAAATCATATACTAAGCATTCACACATCTTAGATCATTCAGTATTAATAATGGTATACTCTACATCCTTATACCAATATTCCAAATTTGTATATTTTACGTCTCCCGATAATATAAAAGGTAAACTGTCGACACGTCTCACGTCGTAGTTTCTTATACTTAAAACCTATCTAAAATAGATTATTAAGTTCCTATTATTCCCACGTATAACATCTTTATTCCTAAGGTCCTTAATTCTGCCCCAAACCTCATTTCATCAAATTATTCAAATTTACACTATTAACCCAAATATTAACTCACTTAACGAATTTCATTAGTTTAGGATAATTCATCAAATTTAATTCTAATTAAGGTCCAAATTTCATAACCATGCCTACTGGTCTTCCTTAAGGTTAAGGGTATTCATATGGTCTCCAACAATATTAATCAAGGGTTAACATCATTAAAATTTAAATAGGGAAAAACTTTACTCATTCAGTGCAGGTCGATCGATCGACCTTTTCCTTCGATCGATCGATGGTGGTCGATCGATCGACTGATGAATGTCGATCGATCGATCGCACCAGGTATGGTTACGGACTGCTTCGTTTTGCAATTTTCAAATCAACCCAAAACACCATTAACAAGCATGAAGATCTAAGATAACATTATAATATCATCATACAACAATCCTACAACAGTGTTAACGTTCTAAAACAAATAATTCATCATTCAAGGTCTTTGTATGGATCAAATCTTCATCAAGAATTCCAGATTTCTATTTCTTTCAAGAACATTAATAAACTTCTTCAAAAATCCGATTTTAAATCATCAAGGGTCATAATTCTGAGTTCATAATTCAACCAGAATGTTTCTACATGCAGTCCCTAACCTAGTTCATAGTTTTATACTTCCAATTCATGGGTCTATATCATCTTCCAAGATAAATTCGATAATTCCTAAACACAGAAAATCATGGCATTGAATCAATTGTAATTTAACCACTTGCCTTAATCTTTCTATGAATTTGATGTTGAATCTTGAAGGCTGAGTTGTTCTCCCTCTCTCTTTCTGCAGAATTCTCTTCTCTCTCTCTCTCTCTCTACAAGTTTCTCTAAGGATGATGACAATGGATGTGTGGTTGGTTTTTGGCAAATTGGGACTATATCTTAACTTCTCCCGTAGCCCATTAAGTCCCTTAGTGTAGTTAGTGGGTTTAGTGGATAAAGAATAAGTCAGATTTTTGTTTCTAATTTTCGTGGGTTTTAGTTCCCAGATTTCCGAAATTACCAAAATGCCCCTATAAGTTACCGGTATGACCCAATAATGCTCCGGGACCCAAACTTAACCCCCGGCTAGTGTTTTCTGACTATTTCGACCCTTCCGGACGCGTTGGCGCACTCAAAATGACCATACGGGTGATAAAAATTAAATTCACTTTTTAATTCAAATAATTATATTCCTGACGCGACTGTCACGCGCGTCCCAACAAAGTTTCCCAAATTGTCGTATTTCAATCTCGCGACAATATCAATATTTCCAATATTCATAAATTGCCAAGTATACACATTATAATCAAATACTAACTCACATCTCGTTAATATTTTTATTCGGATTAATTTCCAATTAATACACATTTAATTCAATTAATCCCCAAAAATAAATATCACGAAAATACGGGGTATTACATACTTCCCCCCTAATAACTGAATTTCGTCCCGAAATTCGAAACTAGAAAGTACCTGGTAAGAACAACTCCGGATAACATTCACGCATCTCATCCTCGTGCTCCCATGTAGACTCCTCGACATTATGATGTCGCCACTGAACACGCACCAACGGAACTATCTTTGACCGCAGTTTTCGCTCACTTCAGTCCAAAATAGCAATCGGCCCCTCCTCGTAGGAGCTATCTGGCTGGAGATCGATGTCCTTTAAAGCAATGTGAGAATGATCCAAATCGTCTCTAAGATATTTCCTAAGCGAGGAAATATGAAATACATCGTGAATCCGATGTAAATGCTCCGGTAATCCAAGCCTATACGCAACTGGTCCAATCCGCTCAATAATAGGAAATGGTCCCACATATCTCGGTGCCAACTTCCCTTTCTTCCCGAAACGCATGATCCCCTTCATAGGAGATACTCTGAGAAAAACTTGGTCCCCCACTTGGAACTCCCTGAAGAACCTCTTCGCATCAGCATAACTCTTCTGCCGATCCTGAGCTACCCGAATGCGACTCCAAATCAATTATATCCTCGCCGAAGTATCCTGAATCACTTTCGGCCCAAGTAGTTTGTTGTCCCCCACTTCCAACCAACATGCTAGGGAACGACAAGGTCTACCATACAACGCCTCAAATGGAGCCATGCCAATGGTGAACTGGTAGGAGTTGTTGTAAGTAAACTCCACCAGTGGAAGATACTGCTCCCATCCACCCTCAAAATCAATGGTGCACATACGTAGCATGTCCTCTAACATCTGATTTGTACGCTCGATCTGCCCATCGGTCTGCGGGTGGTACGCCGTACTCAACCGCAACTCCGTGCCCATGGCCTGCTGAAAACTTTCCCAAAACTGTGAAACAAATATCTTATCTCTGTCAGACACGATATTTAGGGGTACACCGTGAAGTCTCACTATCTCTGCAATAAAGAGCTAGGCATACTGTCCCGCAGTGTAGTCTGTCCTTACGGGTAAAAAATGAACGACTTTAGTCAACCTGTCCACAATTACCCAAATGGAGTCGTGATCTCTCTGTGACGTAGGCAACCATGTGATAAAGTCCATGGAGATGCTCTCCCACATCCACATCGGGACCTCCAACGGCTGTAGCAGTCCTGCTGGTCTCTGATGATCCACTTTTACGAGCTGACAAGTGGCGCATTTTGAAATAAACTCGGCAATATCTCTCTTCATCCCGCTCCACTAATACTGACGTCTCATGTCTTGGTACATTTTGTCCCCTCCGGGATGTACCGCGAACTGTGAGCCGTGCGACTCTGCCATCACCTCATGCCACAATTCCTCCCCTTCCGGAACCACCAATCTCCCATTGAAGCGTAATCCCCCGTCTGAGCTAACGGTATAGGAGTCGGCTCCCTCGGCCAATAATCGAACTATCTGCTCCTGATATAACGAGTCATTTGCCTGGGCCTTTACCACCTTTATAACAATCTGTGGTGTAACAGTCATCACGTACATGAATGATCGGACCACTGCATCCTGGTGTCCCAACTCCTTCCATTTGGCCTTCCACACATCTTCCACCTCCTCTATTGGTCTACGGCTTAATGCGTCTGCTACCACGTTAGCCTTCCCCAGGTGATATTGGATATCAAACTGATAATCCTTCACAAACTCAAGCCACCTTCGCTGCCGCATATTCAACTCTTTTTGCGTGAATAGGTACTGTAGGGACTTATGGTCCGTGAACAATCAAAACTTTCCCCCAAAAGGTAATGTCTCCAAATACGAAGGGCAAATACAACTGCCGCCAACTCCAAGTCATGAGTGGGGTAATTCTTCACATGAGGCTTTAGCTTACGGTAAGCATAAGCTATGGCCTGACTCTCCTGCTGCAATACACCTCCAAGTCCTTGTAAGGACACATCAGTGTAGACTAGATACTCAACTACCGGTATCGACAATGCTAACACAGGCGCTGATGTCAACTTATCCTTCAACTCATCGAATGCCAACTGACAGGCATCATTCCAGATGAATGGCACACCCTTACGAGTCAGATGTGTCAAAGGACCCGCTCTCTTGGAAAAACCTCGAATAAACCTCCTGTAGTATCCTGCTAAGCCCAAGAAACTATGGATCTCAGTCGGTGTCGTGGGATGTCCCCACTCCCTCACCGCGGATACCTTCCCCGGATCAACCGATATTCCCCGGTCGGAAATAATATGCCCCAAAATCTGAACCTCCTTCAGCCAAAACCCGCACTTCTCATATTTCGCATACAACTCATTCTGACGCAGTGTCTGCAAAACTTGCCTCAAGTGATCGGCGTGATCCTCCTCTGTCTGGGAGTAAACCAGAATATCATCAATGAAGACAATGACAAACTGATCTAGGAAATCTCTGAACACCCTATTCATCAAGTCCATAAACACGGCTGGAGCGTTGGTCAAACCAAAAGGCATAACCCGAAACTCGTAAGAACCATATCTCGATAAGAACGCAGTCTTCGAGACATCCTCCTCCCTGATACGCAACTGATGGTATCCCGATCGCAAATCAATCTTAGAGAAGAAAGAAGCTCCTCTCAACTGGTCGAATAAGTCATCGATTCGAGGAAACAGATACTTATTCCGTATCGTGACCTTATTCAACTCCCGGTAGTCCACATATAATCTCAATGAACCATCTCTCTTCTTCACGAATAATACAGGGGCACCCCACGGCGAAGTACTCCTCCGTATAAACCCCTGACCCAACAATTGCTCAATCTAATCTCGTAGTTCTCGCATCTCTTCCGGAGCCATACGGTACGGCGCGCGCGCTATAGGTCTCGCATCTGGTAATAAGTCTATGACAAAGTCTATCTCTCGACCGGGGGGTAGGCCTGGTATCTCCTGAAACACATCGGAATACTCCCTGACAACTGGGATCGAATCTAAAGGAATCACAACCTCCTTAGAGGTATCCTCCTCTAAGTAGTGTAAATGAGCGGTCGAACCTCCCTCTGGGCGAGGCATCGCCACTTCAAACATCTCTTGCCCCGGAATGGCAAAAACAATGCTCCCACCGAAGCAATCAATCATGGATCTATAATCAGCGAGACAATCCATACCGATAATAACATCGTGAACATGCATATCTAATACAAACATATCTGCAGGTAATACCAGACTACCAATCTCTACCCCCACTCCCCGGCATATAAAGAAGATAAGTGACCCACTCCCCAATGGTGAGTCTACACACATTACTGTGCTCTCTGCCATAGCTAACAACCCTAAGGATTTCTTAAAATGTGTAGCTATAAAATAATGCGTTTCCCCCGTATCAAACAAAACCCGACCCATAGTACCATGGATAGGAAACATACCCTCAATCGCGGGTGGTGCCTGTGGAGCTGCTACCTGGTGAACGTTATAGACACGTCCATACTGTAATTTCCCCTGCTGCACAGGAACTGCTGGAATGGCTGGTAGTGCTGGCACCTAGGCTGGAGCTGGAAGAGCAGGTGGAAAAAGTGGCCTCTGTGGCTCATGTCGAGCACCCTGCTGCTGCTGCGGGGCCCTGCCCTTATCTGGACAATCCTGGCATTTGTGGCCAATCTTACCACAAATGAAACACTTCCCCGAGAAGTTTCCCCCTCGTTGTCCCTGCTACCCTCGGCCCTGGTGGCCGTTACCATTTCTGCCCTGGCCTTGCTGGCCCTGGTGAAACTGCTGATGTTGATCATTTTGACCCTGCTGGCCCTGATGGCCGTTATGACCCTGCTGGACATTCCGGAATCCTCCCTGACCGTTCCTGAAACCCCCTGATCGGAACCTCTTATGATCCCCCTACTGGGAACCCTCATCACTCTGCCTATACTGACCCTGAGCTGACTGTGCCCCGCTGGCACCATTTCCCCCTGTCCTGCCCTGATGGCTGGACTCTCCTGATCGCTTCCCCTCTGTCAAGTGAAAGCGGTAGTCCTGGCAATGGAGCAATGCAGCGTTAACCACGTCAGAATAAGTGGCCAACGAGAGGTTCCCCAATAAATGCTGACGGATCCTCCAAGTCAACCCATCTATGAATTTCTGAATCTTCTTCTCTTCCATCGGTATCTCATCTGGGATAATATTCAGCAAATTGGTGAATTCGGCCTCATACTCGGCCACAGTCTTACCCTCCTGTCGAAGGTTCATCAACTTCCTCCTCATTTCCGTGTGAACAGCAGACGGGAAGTACTTGCGGTCGAACCACACCCAGAACTCCTGAATCATGAGAGTATCTCTCTCCTCTGCGGTGGTAATAGACTCCCACCACTGTAGTGCAGATCCCACTAGCTTAATATTAGCCAGTACCTGCCTCTGAACGTCAGTGCACTCATACATCCTCAAGTGCCTCTGTATATCCTTTCTCCACTGACTCGAAACAACAACATCGGAACTGCCAGCAAACTCCGGTGGATGTGCTTTCTAAAAAGCATCACGTACACGTTCCCAGGCAGACGGGAATGCATATGGTTGAACTGGCACGGCAACTGGCGCCTGAGGTGGTGCCTGCTGAACTACGGCCAATGCAGCATTTACCGCTTGGGCTACTATGACTGCAACCTCAGCGGCGTTCATCGTGCCCTGAACTGGTTCGGGCTGTGGTTCAGGCATTGCATTCCTGGGAACCCGTTGTGCACGTCGTGGAGGCATCTGAAATAATAATGAAGTTTATAAGTTCGCAGTTATAAACTCAAAATAGCTGAAGAACGTAGCATAAACAAAAGAATACAACAATCCTAAAATATAGGGCTCTACATTAAAGAAAGCTCAGCAGAAACATAATAAGCCGTTCAGATCCTAAAGGACACTAGAACCTGATGCTCTGATACCACCTGTTACACCCCGACTAATAAAATACCGGATAGCTACTCCTTTATTAAATTAATACAAAATGCCAAGTTGGTCCAGTTAATAGCATCACTGTCGAAAACATTTAAATGATTACTAACCACCTAGTATTTAAAAAATAAGTTTCCAAATTTTAAGTTAAGTCTGATTAACATGCAATAAAAGGATAATGGAAGAACAACATAAATACATTCACCATAACGAAGTAATGAAATAACCAACAATAGTAATAAGTCCAGAGGAAAACTCCTCACCACAATCCCACAACTGAAAATAATAAGACAAGTCTGAATTCTGAATTAAGTACATGCCCGAAGTCTGAATAACTGAAATAAATGAAATGCCTCTAAAAGAAATGGGCGACATGCCCTACAACTGATAAGTACTGAGTATAGAGTCAAGATAAATGAAGCGTCTATAATCAATGTCCTGTAACTTCCACAAACAGCTACAGCTCGTCACCTGAATGAGGATCCTAAGCATGGTGTCCTTGTGGCTGGGCACCTAAAATGGTTTTTACAAAAAGATAGATTTGAAAGCAAACAGGTCAGAGCCCGAATGTGGAGAGTATTTTAAAAACAGCAAGTGTTTTAATATTAATTAAAACAATGAATGCAAGATACATGTTAGGATGTGCTCTCACATGAAATACTCACCTCTTGTCTAACTGTGCACTCCTAACGTTCCTGTACCCATTCATGTGTTCTCTCATAACTATCTAATTCCAAAGAGTTTCTAACACTTCTACTCGGTTCACGTTTAATTTCCAACCTTAACAATTTAATAGAGAGTTCTACTTTAATTCTCGGATTCCCAATTATTAACAAAACCATTTATTGATATCTGTCCCCTTTTATCTTTTCATAAAATTACAATTACTATACCCACAATTTTACATAGAAATTTCCTTTTCATTTAACCGTATATTATTCACATCATAAATATACAATACAAGCACCCAAAGGCTAAGTTGCGGTGCACAAATACTCTGCTATCCATCCCGGTACATCACGTACATAAGGATCACAAATTCCGAATCTCTCAGGAATTGTTGGAATAAACACCACACACAAAAATGGAGGCGAACATAATTCAACATATCCATGGTCACGTACATACCTACGCTCCATAGTCAGCTGGATTATTAACTCACAAATAAGTCGTTCTCTTGAACTATGTCCTCGAGGTACCAATCTAAATCCGGGCAACACAAGGATAAGAAGGCCCTAAGCGAACGCAAGCTCCCGTGATAGCAAGTATGGTAGGTATGTCATACATATAAAAATCATATACTAAGCATTCACACATCTTAGATCATTCAGTATTAATAATGGTATACTCTACATCCTTATACCATTATTCCAAATTTGTATATTTTACGTCTCCCGATAATATAAAAGTTAAACTGTCGACACGTCTCACGTCGTAGTTTCTTATACTTAAAACCTATCTAAAATAGATTATTAAGTTCCTATTATTCCCACGTATAACATCTTTATTCCTAAGGTCCTTACTTCTGCCCCAAACCTCATTTCATCAAATTATTCAAATTTACACTATTAACCCAAATATTAACTCACTTAACGAATTTCATTTGTTTAGGATAATTCCTCAAATTTAATTCTAATTAAGGTCCAAATTTCATAACCATGCCTACTGGTCTTCCTTAAGGTTAAGGGTATTCATATGGTCTCCAACAATATTAATCAAGGGTTAACATCATTAAAATTTAAATAGGGAAAAACTTTACTCATTCTGTGCAGGTCGATCGATCGACCTTTTCCTTCGATCGATCGATGGTGGTCGATCGATCGATTGATGAATGTCGATCGATCGATCGCACCAGGTATGGTTACGGACTGCTTCATTTTGCAGTTTTCAAATCAACCCAAAACACCATTAACAAGCATGAAGATCTAAGATAACGTTATAATATCATCATACAACTATCCTACAACATTGTTAACGTTCTAAAACCAATAATTCATCATTCAAGGGCTTTGTATGGATCAAATCTTCATCAAGAATTCCAGATTTCTATTTCTTTCAAGAACATTAATAAACTTCTTCAAAAATCCGATTTTAAATCATCAAGGGTCATAATTCTGAGTTCATAATTCATCCAGAATATTTCTACATGCAGTCCCTAAGATAGTTCATAGTTTTAAACTTCCAATTCATGGGTCTATATCATCTTCCAAGATAAATTCGATAATTCCTAAACATGGAAAAGCATGGCATTGAATCAATTGTAATTAAAACACTTGCCTTAATCTTTCTCTGAATTTGATGTTGAATCTTCAAGGCTGAGTTGTTCTCCCTCTCTCTTTCTGCAGAATTCTCTTCTCTCTCTCTCTCTCTCTACAAGTTTCTCTAAGGATGATGACAATGGAGGTGTGGTTGGTTTTTGGGAAGTTGGGACTATATCTTAACTTCTCCCGTAGCCCATTAAGTCCCTTAGTGTAGTTAGTGGGTTTAGTGGATAAAGAATAAGTCAGATTTTTGTTTCTAATTTTCGTGGGTTTTAATTCCCAGATTTCCGAAATTACCAAAATGCCCCTATAAGTTACCGGTATGGCCCAATAATGCCCCCGGACCCAAACTTAACCCCCGGCTAGTGTTTTCTGACTATTTCGACCCTTCCAGACGCGTTGGAGAACTCAAAATGACCATACGGGTGATAAAAATAAAATTCACTTTTTAATTCAAATAATTATATTCTTGACGCGACTGTCACGCGCGTCCCTACAAAGTTTCCCAAATTGCCGTATTTCAATCTCGCGACAATTTCAATATTTCCAGTATTCATAAATTGCCAAGTATACACATTATAATCAAATACTAACTCACATCTCGTTAATATTTTTATCCGGATTAATTTCCAATTAATACACATTTAATTCAATTAATCCCCAAAAATAAATATCACGAAAATACGGGGTATTACATTAAGGTACTTATCAATAGGAATTCCTTTGAGAATTAATTTACACATAAAGGTAGAGATCTTAGGTTGAATTGTAGAGTTCTAGATACATGAAAAAGAGAATTGAGAGCAGGATGAGTGACGCACAATCTCCCAAGCTGATTTTAAAGAGAATCCGAAGGGTTGAGGCTTCCAAATGATAGAGTTTTCCATGCTGAGTTTATCATGCATGATACTCCAAACTTTTTACATACGACGCCAAGATTGAGAAGGTCTTGATGATAATCCCTGATAATTATAAGGAGCAGGAATTGAATACTTGCTTTAAGAAACTTAGCCCACAAACTATTCGAATTATAAAAGTTCCACCACAGATTGAAAGTCATGGCATCGTAACTATCTTGAATCCGTTGAACATCGAGCCCTCCTTCAATGCGAGGAAGACAAACCTGAGCCCAATAAATCCAGTGGTGCCTGCTGCCCCCCAAAAAATTGCTGAATGTAGATTCGAGTTGGTTAATAACTGTAACCGGAGGGTTTAAAGCAGCCAGCTGGTGGCAGGATAACGAGTGAAGGACGTGCTTGATGAGAATAATCCATCCAGCAGGAAATAAGAATTTACCAACCCAACTATTTATCTTCCGAATTATATAGTCCATTAGTGAGCTGAACATTGATGAGTTTTTCTTTCCAGTGTAAAGCGTGGCCCCCAGGTATTTTAGAGGGAGGTTTTTGCGCGTGAATCCCATAATCTCTAAAATGGTGTTGCGCCTAGTGATGTTTGAAAAAGCTGGGACAATGAAGCAACTTTTGTCTTTGTTAATGATAAGACCTCAACTTGATTCGAAATCATCTAAAACTTTGATCAGGGACAGTAGAGATTTCTTTTCACCGTTAGAGAAAATAAGAAAATCATCCACAAATGATAACGAAGATATGAAAGGACGCCCTCTTGGAATGGAAATTTTTTTTACTGACCATCAAAGTTTGAAGTATTTATTTACACATAGAGACTTGAATTTAAGACAAAGATGTTGGATGGAGTTAATTAAAGACTATGGCTGTACCATTCACCATTATCCCGGGAGGGCCAATGTTGTTGCAGATGCTCTGAGTCGAAAGTCATTGGGGAGGTTATCTTGTATTCAATGTGAACAGGTTGGCAATATTATGGAATTAAGACTGATGGGAGTCGAGTTAAACTTAACTAAAATGGGGGTGTTAATTGCACACGTTATAGTGAGACCTTTACTAGCAGAACAGATACAAAATTTTCAAGTCAATGATCCATTCCTTGAGAAGAAAAAATGGGAAATACTGGATGGTAAAGAGGGTGACATTGAAATGAAGAATTATGAATCGTTGTGTCATAAAAACATAATTTGTGTACCGAATGATCCATCCTTAAAGAAGGATATATTAGAAGAAGCACATAGTTATATTTACTCTATGCGTCCTGAAGGTAGCAAAATGTAAAGAGATTTGAAAGAGTATTATTGGTCGAATAATATGAAATGTGAGATTGCATAATTTATAGCTAAATGTTTAGTATGCGAGCAAGTGAAGGTGGAACATTAGAAGCCGGTAGGATTATTGCAGTCATTGCTTATTCCAGAATGGAAATGGGAACATATAACGATGGATTTTGTTGGAAGATTACCACGATCACCAAAAGGGCATGATTCTATTTGGATGATTGTAGACCGATTGACAAAGTTAGCTCATTTTCTTCCAGTTATGATGACCAACATTATTGAAAAGTATGCACATATATACGTTGATGAGATTATCCGATTACATGGGGAACCAGTGTCAATATTATCAGATAGGGATCCAACATTCACTTCTAAGTTTTGGCCTCGTTTACAGAATGACCTTGGCACAAGTTTGAAGTTCAGTACTGTATTTCATCCCCAAACCAATGGGAAATCAGAAAGAACAATTGAAACATTAGAAGACATGTTATGAGCCTGTGTATTTGACTTCAAAGGTAGTTAAGATGATCATTTTCCATTGATAGAATTTGCGTATAATACTAGTTATCAGTCCACCATTGGTATGGCTCCTTATGAAGCTTTATATGGGAGGAGATGCAGAACACCATTACGTTAGGATGAAGTAGGTGAAAGGAAAATATTGGGTCCTGAATTGATAGATATGACAACCGAAAAGATTAAAATGATTCGGGAATGGACAAAGATAGCGCAAACCAGGCAGAAATTTTATGCAGATAAGAGGAAGTATCCATTAGAATTTCAAAAGGGAGATTTCTTATTCCTACATATTTCACCATGGAGAGGCGTCATGAGATTTGGAAAAAGGGGGAAACTAAGTCCAAGATACATTGGACCATATGAAGTGTTGGAATGAATTGGGATCCTCGCATATAGATTAGCAGTACCTCTAGAATTGTCTCATTTACATGATGTATTTCAGGTATCGATGCTTCATAAGTATTTGGCAGATCCATCTCATCAATTGAAAACTCAACCTGTTGAATTAAAGGAAGACTTATCGTACATCAAGGAGCCAGTGGAAATTATTGATCGTAAGGAGCAAGTTTTAAGGAATAAAGTTAGTCCCTTAGTTAAAGTTATGTGGAGGAGCCATGGAATTAAATAAGCAACTTGGGAAATGGAGGATAGCATGAAGAAACAGTATCCACATTTATTTGGTAAGTGACATTCATATTAAAATTTTGGGGACGGAATTTTCTGGGGGGGGGGGGGGGGGGGTTGTGACAACCCAGATATAATTACGATAGATTATATTTAAATCATGCTTACATTATGTGATATGAATAATGTGTTATTATTATATCTAATGCTAAGCGATCATTGTTAGTATAATCCTACTTTCATAAATCATGAAATGTCGAATTATTTCCAAACACAAGATTTTGTTATTTTCGGTAGAAATGTTCCTGTTGGAGACTAGTTTTGACCCTTATAATGTAACAATTGACTCAATGTGAAAACTATATAGTTTTATATATATGAGTTAGGTTTTTGTAAAAAAAAAACGGTTCATCAAATTGATGTCCGAGTAAGAAGTTAGGCCAAATTTAAGAATAATGGGCAAATATGTCAATTCCCTTAAGTGGTAAATTGTCTTTTAGTAAACCAAATGTTTTAATTTAATTTGTTTGCATGGGAGGCATCCTCGGTCGACTTAAACCTCTCCCTTTAACTTATTTCTTCAGAAAATATAACCCTAGGCTCGGTTTTGAGAGATTTAAGATTAAGGAAAGAAAAAGTAGAAGTTTAAAGAAGAAAGATTCCAAGAAATGCTAGGAACATTCCAAGAAAATCCTTAAAGTGTTTCCAAGGTATAAGTTTGTGATTAATATTGTTTTAATCTTGTATTATACTTATTTCAAAGTATATAAATTGTGAATTAGGGATTAAAATTCCATCACCATTTGTGATAATATGTATTGGTTCATATGTGAGGTAAGTGGTGTTTATAGGCCATATTGGGTTGTATTGAAACCCCTTGTATTCAAACTTGCGTATATTTTTGTGTGCTCACTAGAATTCAGAAATTCCAATTGGATATTAAAGTAGACTCATATATTCATATCATATCCGAAACATATAATTTAACTCCTTGTTGTTGGGCCTTGGTGTTGGTTTCAAGTTGTTGTTTGGATATTTAATTTCGATACGCCCTGAGTGTTGTCAAGATTTTGACCTAGCAAATGAAGTGAAAAAATTATGAAACTTTAATTATTTACTATTTAGTATCTATATTGAAAATGGGTGAAAAATCATGGAAATTTATGCTGGATAAAAATTATGAAAATTCTTGGAAGTTAAAGGAACAATAGAGGAGCTTGTGGGGCAGATTTAATAGGTTGGAAAGAAATGGTCATAGCTTTCTCTAGGAAGCTTGAAAAATTGTACCGTCACATGTAATGGAAATTATATTCTGATATGTTTTCATATTGATAAGATTGGACATCGTATATGTAAAATTTATGAATATGGGATGGTTAAGTATGGAGGACAATGACTTGAGGCCATATTTGATACCCCATGAAGGAATGTTTTTATTTGCTCCTTCCCAATGGTATTTTGAGTACGTGTTTCATGTGTATATATATCGAGAAGTATGTTTACTTGATTTTAGTTATAAATTCCGTACGAGGTAGTTTCTAGGGTTGAATGTTCATGACCTTTTCAACATATATACCATTGTTTCGTCTTTACACATGTTTCATGGAATATGACTTGAGTAGAATTATATTGTTGTTGTATAGTCATTGAAATTTACATAGACATATTAAGATAATACTAATGAATGAGATTCAGTACTGATTTAGTTGGATTAACAGGTGTAAGGTCAAATCAACCAAGTTTAGTTCCACCCGAGGGAAATGGGAATGCATAGTTGATAACCCAAGGTGAGTGTACTTACTGAGTTAATTTTGGATATGATGTGTATCTAATATATATTGAGATGATATGGCTTATTAAAAGTCATGAGATGTTGAGGTGTTATCGATTATTAAAATTCAAGAGATGTGGAGATGTTATGGCTTTATAAAAGTTAAGATATGTTGAGTTGCTATGCAATTCAGGAGATGTTATGTTATTAAAACCTATGGATATAATTATTGCCTACGGGCGGGAGATGTGGGGTTTATTAACTCCGGATATATATATGGCCTAATTTGGCACAAAGATGGACATCTATTGATATGTTGAGATGTTAAAATAGTACTTTTACTATATAGAGATTTAGTAAGTTCACTGAGTTTATAAACTCATGGTTTTATATGTTTACATTTTCAGGTTATGAAGCTGTCACTTCCTGGTCTATGATGTTGAGTAAATAGTAGTAGGGTCTTGTTAGTTTTGTTTTATACATTGTACTAGTTGTAATTAAGTTAAATGGTATGTGAGTTCTGTTTAAATTATTTCTCCTTAAAATGATTGGATTTTTTTGTATTCCGCATTTTAATCTTGAAGTTGTTTCAATATGTATTAATAAATAAATAAATAAATAATAAATGTGGTTTGTGAACTATTTAGTTAATTATATCCTAATGGGGTTAGGGGGTGACATTTTTCACGCTCCACCCCTAATTCTCAAGATGTTTCCTTTAATCAGTTTAGAATACTAAATAATTTAAAAAAAACGGTAGAGATTGCTTTGTTTATTGAAGAAATCCAACTTGTTTTAACATTTAAATAAACTCAGCGACATCAACAAAATCCATAAATAAACAAACAACAAATCCCTTCCAACGATTTAACCTAAATAAGCTCATAAATAACTCAATCAATATAAAGGTTCACCGGACTCGTGCCTGTAGTAATAAAATAGTCTCACGTGTCTCGCACATCCCAACAATAGTGTTTCTTTAGTACCATATGTGATTTTTCACCCTTCACCCCCAATTCTCAAGATGTTTCCCAAATTTATGTTTGACTTAATCAATTTAGAACACTCAATAGTGTCAAAAAATTGACAGGTTTTCCTTTGTTTATTCAAGAAATCCAACATGTTTTAACATTTAAATAAACTCAACAATATCAACAAAAGCCATAAATAAATAATCAACAAATCCCTTAAAACTATTTAACATAAATAATCTCATAAATAACTGAATGATATAGAGGTTCACCCGTTGGAAGCTAATTCTAGTTTTCACCCACTAAAGACATGTTTTAAGCCTAAGTTCCTACATGTTACATTGCTCTCATGTCAGGTGTTTCTGCCTCTTACGGGTCATTTGGGCGTTCCTTTGGATTTCACCCTCTAACGACATGTTTAGGCCTAAGTCTAGATTTTGCAAATTATCATTGTATTCTCAACCCAGACATCAAGTGACTACGCGAAGAGTTCCTACGTGTTATGTTGGTCCCGTGGGCACTATTCGTTCATCTTACGAAGCCGTTTGGAACTATTTTGGATTTTCACCCTCTAAGGGCATGTTTTTAAGCCTAAGTCTTGTTTTTTTGCAAATTATCATCGCATTATCAAACCGGGAGTTTCATGAATATGCGATCAGTCCGTACGTGTTACGTTGGTCCTGTGTGAGGTGTTCGTGCCTCTTACAGGGCCGTTTGGGGGTTGTTTTGGGTTTTCACCTTCTAATGGCATGTTTTTAAGCCTAAGTCTATATTTTTGCAAATTATTGTCGTGTTCTCAAACTGGGAGTCCCGTGACTACGCGATAAGTTCCTATGTGTTATGTTGGACTCGTACGAGGTATTCGTGCCTCTTATGGGGCCATTTGGGGGTTGTTTCAAGTTTTCCCCAATTAACGACATGTTTTAGGCGGAAGTTTAGATTTTTGCAAGTTATCATCGCATTATCAAACTGGGAGCCCCATGATGATGCAGTGAGTTCCTACATGTTACATTGGTCAAGTGGGAGGTGTTTGTGCCTCTTACGGGTCGTTTCGGGGTTATTTTGTGTTTTTACCCTATAATGGCATGTTTTAAGCATAAGTTTAGATCTTTAAAAATTATCGTAACATTCTCAAACTGGGAGTTTTGTGAATATGAGGTCAGACCCTAAGTGTTATGTTGGTACCGTGGGAGGTGTTCGTGCCTCTTACGGGGCCAGTTGGGGGTTGTTTTGGGTTTTGCACCCTCTAACGACATGTTTTAAGCCTAAGTCTGAATTTTTTCAAATTATCTTCGTATTCACAAAATAGGATTTCTGTGACTACTCGGTAAGTTCCTACATGTCACACTGGTCTCATGGGAGGTGTTTGTGCCTCTTACAGGTCCATTTGGGCATTATTTTAGGTTTTCACCCTCTAACGACATATTTTAAGCCAAAATATAGATTTTTGCAAATTATCATTGTATTATTGACATGAGAGTCCCGTGACTACACGATCAGTTCTACGTGTTACGTTGGTCTACTAAGAGGTTTTCATACCTCTTACGGGGACGTTTAGGGATTGTTTTAGATTTTCATCCTCTAACGGCATGTTTTTAAGCATAAGTCTCAATTTTTTCAAATTATCCTTGTATTCTCAAACCGGGTGTCCGATGACTACGCAAGAAGTTCCTACGCATTGCATTGGTCTCGTGCGAGGCATTTTTGCCTCTTACGGGGCCGTCTGGGAGTTGTTTTGGGTTTTCACCCTCTAATGGCATGTTTTAAGCCTAAGTCTAGAGTTTTGCAAATTATCGTTGTATTTTTTACCTAAGAATCCCGTGACTACGCTATTAGTTCTACATGTTACGTTGGTCCCGTGGGAGGTGTCCGTGCCTCTTGCGGGGCCATTTGGAGGTTGTTTTGGGTTTTCACCCTCTAACAACATCTTTTTAAGCATAAGTCCAGATTTTTGCCAATTATCATTATATTCTCCAACCGAGAGTCTTGTGACTACGTGCTATGTTCCTGTATGTTTCACTGGTTTCGTGTGAGGTATATATGCCTCTTATGGGGCCGATTGGGCATTGTTTTGGATTTTCACCCATTAACGGAATGTTTTTAAGCCTAAGTCTAAGTTTTTATGAATTATGGTCATATTCTCAAATCGGGAATTCTGTGACTATGCGATTTGTTCCTACGTGTTACATTGGTCCTGTGTGAGGTGTTCATGCATCTTAGGGGGTTGTTTGGGGGTAGTTTTTGGTTTTCACCTTCTAACGGCATGTTTTAAGCCTTGGCCTAGATTTTTGCGAATTATCGTTGCATTCCCAACTCGAGAATTCTGTCAATATGCGGTCAGCTTTTACATGTTATGTTGGTCCCGTGGGAGGTGTCCGTGCCTTTTACTCGACTGTTTGGGGGTTGTTTTGGGTTTTTACCCTCTAACGATATGTTTTTAAGCCTAAGTCTTAATTTGTACAGATTATCATTGTATTCTCAAATCAGTAGTCCCATGACTACGCGATGAGTTCCTACATGTTACATTGGTCTCGTACGAGCGTTTGTGCCTCTTACGGGGCCGTATTGGCTTTGTTTTGGCTTTTCACCCTCTAACGGAATTTTTTAAGCCTAAGTCTAGATTTTTTTTGCAAATTATCGTTGTATTCTCATCCCGGATGTTTTGTGAATACGTGGTTAGTTTCTACATATTACGTTGGTCCCGTTGTGGTGGTCATACCTCTTATAGTCCCATTTGGGGGTTGTTTTGGGTTTTCACCCATTAACGACATGTTTTGAAGCCTAAGAATGGATTTGTGAAAATTCTCATTGTATTCTCAAATTAGGAGTCCCGTGACTACACGGTAAGTTCCTAAACATTACATTGGTCTTATGGGAGGTGCTCGTGCCTCTTAAGGGGCCGTTTGAGGGTTGTTTTGACTTTTCTCCCTTTAACGACATGTTTTAAGCCTAAGTGTAGATTTTTTGCAAATTATCATTGCATTCAAAACCAAGGAGTTCCATGAATACGTAGTCAATTTCTACGTGTTATGTTGGTCCCGTTGGTGGTGTTCGTACCTCTTACAGGGCCTTTTGGGGGTTGTTTTGGGTTTTCACCCATTAATGACATGTTTTTAAGCCCAAGTCTGGATTTTTACAAATTATCGTCGTATTCTCAAACTGCGAGTCACATGACTATGCGTTAAGTTCCTACGTGTTACATTAGTCTCGTGATGGGTGTTTGTGCTTGTTACGGGGACTTTTGGGTATTATTTTGGGCTTTCACCCTTTAAAAGGATGTTTTAAGCCTAAGTCCAGAATTTTGCAAATTACTGTTATACTCTTGACCCGGGAGTCTCGTGACTATACGATCAATTTTACATGTTATGTTGGTCTAGCAGGAGGTGTTCGTGTCTCTGACGGGGCCGTTTGGGGGTTGTTTTGGGTTTTCACCCTCATACGACATGTTTTTAACCATAAGTTTGGATTTTTACAAATTATCATCGTATTCAAAAAATGGGAGTCCCGTGACTACACGCTAAGTTCCTGTGTTACATTGGTCTCGTGGGAGGTATTTGTGCCTCTCACGGGGCCGTTTGGGCATTGTTTAGGTTTTCATCCTCTAACGCCATATTTTAAGCCTAAATATAAATTTTTACAAATTATCATTTTATTCACGACCCGAGAGTTTCATGACTACGCGGTCAGTTCTACGTGTTACGTTAGTTCATTGGGAGGTGTTCGTGCAGCTTAGAGGGCTATTTGGGGGTTGTTTTGGGTTTTCACCATCTAACGGAATTTTTTAAGCATAAGTCTCGATTTTTGCAAATTATCATCGTATTCTCAAACAGGGAGTCCGTTGGGCGTTGGTTTGTGTTTTCACCCTCTAGCAACATGTCTTAAGCGTAAGTTTATATTTTTACAAAGTATTGTCGTTTGATGTTTTTTTTGGGTTTTCACCATCTAACGACATATTTTAAGCATAAGTATATGAAAAAGGTTTATAATGCTAGCGTTTACAAATTGTGAACCCAAGGTAACTTTCTAAACCCAAGGTAACTTATCATAAATTGTATTTGTATAATATGTTAATTTATTGTATAATTTTTCCAACATAATTAGTTGCTATTTTCTCCACATAATTAGTTGCTTTTTTCACTGAATTTTGGCTCTGTTTTGACCTATTTTTAATGTTGTATTTGGGCAGCAATATGCCCCTATTTTGGGCAGCAATATGCCCCTGTTTTGGGTTGCAATAATCCCCTGTTTTGTGTAGAAATTGACTATTGTTTTAGGCTGAAAATAAACTGGGTTTTGCTATTGTTTTAGCCTATTTATGTTGTTGTTTTTTTGGCCTCTTATTTATGGTTATGTTTTCGCTGTTTGGGCCTATTTATTCTAGGCATATGGTGGGAAAATGATGTAGACTTTTCTATTTAATGCTGCAATTTTAAGAGAGAATTTAGGGAGACATTATTTTGGCCTATTTATTCCGACCATTTTTCTATTTAATCTGGTAATTTTTAAGGACAATTTGAGACTTTGAGACTAACCATATTTCATTTGCATTTTAATAGTCATCTAATGAACTCTCCCGGCCATGGATTTTCAAAAGTGTCCCATTTTACTCCAAGAATTTCATCAAGTTCTCAATTCTTCTATTATGAGTAGGGTTTAGATCTTCAAGAGACGATATCTTATCTTTCAAGATTCTTAACTCTTCATTATGAGACCAGGACTGTTTTATGACTATTGAAGTGTCAGAGGGCTTTGGACAAACACTGAATCCTCTCAAATATTCCGACTTCTTCCCAAGTACCTCAATTTCTATCTCCTCATTTGACATGTGAATTGCGTTGGGCTCCTTCAAGCTCACATCTAGCTTTAGAAACTCGTCCTACCATTTTAAAAAAAAAGAAAAAATATATATACGAGGGAAAATGTTTTTTCAATCAACTAATGTTAGGTACACAAAAAATATGAAGATAAGAAGACTTATATTAGAAACTTTGTCTTATAAAACCCCAAAAATGATAAAAGGGGGAAAGATCTGAAACATACACGTGTCTCCTTACACTTATCACTCATCCAATCATCCTTTCTATTACTCCAATAAGATGTCTTAAAGAATTCCACGATGCCAGGTGTCACTCCGGTTTCATGCTTCTGAATTCAAAATTAATGCATGTAAGAATATAATCATACGAGTTGATGATGCGTGTGAAACATGTCTAGTATTCACAATATCAAGAAATTATTATGACACGTAAATTGAAATCAAATTTAGTATGGCTAAAATCAAGTTGATAGCTATATAATAATTTAGAAATTAATAAATTCATCACCTGGATTGACATCGCATCAACAAATGATTGTGACCCTCATGCATGGTTCTAAGGCAAATGTGCATGCTCTTTTTTGTTGTTGTTTGACTGATTCTTAAAACATAAATATTAAAAGTTATATCAGTCATAGTTTGTAAATGGTACGATGGTAGTACGATATTCATATGGAAGAATAAAATGTAAAAATTGTGTGTTGAAGGTTATCAATCATACCTAGCCTCATATTTCGAGGCTCATGAGCAAACTCGAGATAATTTCGATCAAAGTCCTGCCATGCCTCATTATCGGCCAGATGCCTCATGATCCCATCATCAACGCACTTATCACTATGCCATCTCATGCCAGTAGCTATCTTCCTTGACATGAACAATCTTTGCAACATCGATGTCAAAGGGAAGTAATGCAGGACCTTATAAGGGATTTCTTTACCATTCCCATCATTAAGTCTGTATTTGGACTCCCCACATTTCGGACGTTGTTATATAATATCATTATCTTTCCAAAAAAGTGCATAATCATTTTTGCATGCATGGATGGTCTCGTATCCTAAGCCTAATTCACGTAAGAATTTCTTAGCTTTGTATATTGACTTTGGAACCACATTCCCTTCCGATAAAAAGTTTTGACAATACTCCCATTGGCATGGTAATCACAAGTTTCAACAAAGTATACTTCTTGTAGCCTGCGTACACCTCACATTGTGCAACCACTAACAATTTCTCAATGTTTCACACCTCCTCCTTTTGTGCACCATCAGTCGCTTCACCTATGTCTGATCCCCCCCAATAATTATTCATGTATGCCCCCTTACAATAGTCTTCCATTAAGTTGGGAAGATCATCCCCATCCTCTGCTTCATTTTCTATCATTTCAATTATCACTCTCATCATCTGATACCTGGGTTTGACACTTGGAAATAGATTACCCATGGTACACACAATTCTAATAAGATTCTATTATCCCGTGTCGGATTAAATGATAGTTTATCACTGCACCGCTATGCCAACATCGATTCATACATTCATTACATGGACATCGGATGATACCATTATTGCTCATTTTGGACATTGCATGTTCAATAATAGCGCTTGTACCGTCACAATATTGCTTACCTAATCTTTGCCTAAGTGTCACCAAACTCTTATCCATCATATCTATTGTACCAATAATTAATAAAATTTAAACATGATTAATTTTTTTACTACATTATACTTCAGACTAAAACGCATAAAAGGCCATTTAAAATAGGATCAATTAACAAATAGTCTTTCAAACATTTTTTATACACATTTAGTCAAAGCCTTTTTATTTTGTTACAAAAAGTCCCTCAAACACCTATCTAACTAATATTCTCTTATTTTTAAAGGT
Source organism: Sambucus nigra (assembly GCA_949130495.1). Classification (NCBI taxonomy): domain Eukaryota; kingdom Viridiplantae; phylum Streptophyta; class Magnoliopsida; order Dipsacales; family Adoxaceae; genus Sambucus; species Sambucus nigra. The sequence continues at coordinate 387,121,132 of OX422207.1, read as the reverse complement.
CCGCGCTAGCGGCACACTGTGTTTTTTTATGTGGTGAGGGAGTTTTTGGAACAAAATAAAAAGACTTGGACTAAATGTGTATTAAAAATGTTTGAGGAACTATTTTTGTATATGCCCCTTTAAAATACTATTTAATAATGTGATGCTATATCCCGACAACGATGATGAAAGAGAGGATTACAAGATACCATGTTAAATAAAAGATTACACTTATTCCTAATAACATATTCAAACAAACTAATTTCAAATAACATATTTGCAAAAACTAAACCTACATATTGCTCTAAAATGTCAAAAGTTGTAATTAATTATTGTAATTCTAATGAAAATAAGTATGTCTTGATTTTCTTAAATAAAGGTTACCAAATATTGTACTGTCTATACTATGCCAACCTAATGTTGTACTAAACAAACCAATGATTAAAGGTTGTGATAACATTACACATTCAATTTTAAACGAACAACCGATTATTTTAATCTCAGATTAAGCAGAGAAAATCTCAGATTATTTTAATGTAATCCCCTAATAAAAATCTAAAGAATGACATATTAAAACAAACTAATTTCAAATAACATATTTACATAAACTAACCCTACATATTGTTCTTAAATGTTAATAGTTGTAATTAATTATTTTAATGCTCATGAGAAAAGTTTTTTGGGTGTATTTTTAGGGTTTTTTAAGCGGGAGTTTTAGGAGGTTTTTGAGGGGGGAAATAAAATTTTGAGTTTTTTTTAAAATAAAGTTAAAATACCTATCGCGACATGTATATGATGAAGCTGAAAGTGTATATCATTTCACGACATGATACCCATGTCGTAAAACGTCAGTGATATTTTCGCGACATACAACACATGTCGCCGAATGTAGGGGACCAAATCCGCGGCATCAATTGGATGTCGCGGAAAGTAAATGACATTTGGGGGGAAATGTTAGTAAAGAGCCCACCAAAATAAAAACTTTTTGCGACACAAAAACTATTTATGTCGTCGAAAGATGTCGCTGATTCTATTTTTTCCTGTAGTGTTTTGATTTTCTCCCTTTAACGACACTTTTTAAGCCGATGTATGGAGATTTTAAAATTATCATCAAACTTTAAATTGGGAGTCCCATTAGGATACAATTATTTCCTACGAGTTATATTGGTTTCGTGTGAGATGTTCGTGTCTCTTATGGAACCATTTGTGGGTTGTTTTGAATTCTCACCCTTTAATGACATGTTTTGAAACCTAAGTATAAAGATTTACAAATTATCATCATATTCTTGCACAATTAGTTTCTATGAGTCATATTGGTCCCGTGGGAGGTGTTAGTGCCTATTTCTAGGTCATTTAGGAAAAGTTTTGGGTTTTCTACCATTCGTGTCATGTTTTGAAGCCTAAATATAGAGATTCTAAAATTATCATTATATTCTCAAACAGGAATTTCACGATGACATGGTCATTTTCTATGACTGAAATTGGTCCCAAGCAAGGTGTTCGTGCCTTTTTCTATGTCATTTTGTAGTTATTTTTTTTCTCCATTTAATGATGTGTTTTTAAGTATAATTCCATATTTTTGCAAATTATAAACATATTCTCAATTGGGAGTCTTGTGACTACGCGGTTAATTCTTACGAGTTATATTGGTCTAGGGTAAGGTGTTGATGCCGCCTAAGTCTTGAGATTTACAAATTATCATTATACTCTCAAGTGGGGAGTCTCGTGTGGATAAAAATAGTTCTTACAAGCTAAATTGGTCTCATGTAATGCATTGGTGCCCTTTAGTGGTACGTTTGGTTGTCCCGTGTGAGTACATTGCTTATGCAACCCAACCATAAATTACCTAAGACATTTAATTAGTTCTAATAAAGATTTATGAGCTTTACAAAATCATCAAATAATATCTTAAATTCGATCTGTTTTGAAAGAAAGATACAGAGAGGGTGATTTAGCATCGTTCCAAACATGTAACAACAAGCTCCTTGAGTAAAGATTCATTAAAGCAACAAGAAATCTGAAAGATACAAAAGAAAACATCAATGAGATCATTTCTTTATAGACAGTGTAACTTGATCTAAACCAAAGAAATACACAAATAAAGTACAATGGTATTATTTGAGAATACAATCACCCATAATATTTCTTTCATCGGTCATTTTGACTATTTGAAGTTTAATTAGAAAGAATTTGTGTCATTCACTAGTTAATTATCAACCTAGTGTGGACACAAAATCAACTTATTTATGATAAAAAGCTTTAACAAATTTATGTCATTCATTAGTTAATTCTTGACGTGTGCCTAAACTAATAACTGATAATCTTGTACACAATTCATTGTTGGCCCTATCAATAATATGGATGAGTTATTTTGTAGTCTGGGAATGAATTATTTCTTTAATAAACATTGTGCACCGGCACAAAAAGAAAAGGCTTGAGAATAATAACTCCTAGTGTCCTTCATGACAATAATATTCCCAAATGTTTAATCCAAATTAAAAAAAAAAAGACATATGACGACTGAAAATTTCTACTAAGCCCCTTCATATACAGTTTAGAGTTGCCTCTAAAACATAGATAATGCATATACAATATATATATATATATATGAAAAGAGAATATCACTAAATTGATAAGAACAAATCTAACCCATATTATAGAAACTTTTATTTCCAACCATACGCCCTTCCATTCCAGTCTTGACTATAAGAATCCTACTATCATCTATCAAATTAAAGACAAATCATATCCTCTATGAAAGAAAATTATGGATAGATTTTAAACTCCATGAAATCCCTAAATTCGTATATGTCTGCCCCAAATCTAAATCATTAACCTAAAGAAGAAAACCTTAACACATAATTACCATAGCAAAAGAATTTTAAATCCCATTCGAAGCTATCGACGCATTTTAATTCGATCCCTCTCTGGTTTCTCCAAAGTACTTTACCTATATTTCTTACAAAAATCCAATTTATATACAAAATACTTGTACAAATTGTTAGCTAGGATATAATAAAATTCATAATGAAAATAAAATTTAGGAACATTGGACTGGATCAAAAGAAATGGGTCATCAAAAGCCTCACCTAAAACTTCTAGGCGACTGAGGGAGGCAGCCGTCAATGTCTGGACAATTACAAAAAATTACTTTTAATGCTATTGCATAACTTTCATTTGAAATTTTTTTATAAAAGAAGGGACCAATCCATGATGTCGAGATATATTTAGATTACAATCTTTAACAAGAATCCCGAACTTGAAAATAAATTTGATGAAAATCACATAAACAATGTATAATCAACTATTACATAAAGCACACATGTACATAAAATGATATAAAACTGGATATTAAGAGAAATCTAAAAGGAAACTCGATTGTAATACATTTTACCAAGGAAAAAATGATGCTTTTTGTAATATATCATACCACACATCGACGACTTGATTTCCTTATAATGTTCGACTTAGGAGTTAATATTCTTTACTCTGTGGGTAAAAAATAGAGAAGATGATGAAGAAAAGAAAAAAAAAGAAAAAGAAAGATTTTTATTCCTCAAAATCTCAGCTTATTGTATTACACAAGTAAACATAGTTCTGATATGATTCCAACCGAGGACTTTTCATATATGTGCATGTGTTTGTAAATATGATGTTTTGGTGTGAGAAAATGAAATGAGAAATCCCCCTTTGAAATTTACAAGCAAACCCTTTTTTCTTATTTTTTTTGTTTTTTTATAAAAAAATATAGTATGTGCAATATTACTAATAAAAATGTTGGATATTAATATGTGCAATCAAATAGAAATGCAAAAACAAGAGAGCTTAAAGAGAGAGTGAAAAATTCGGGCCTTCTTTTCAATATTTTAAGTTGATCCTAGATGTTGAAGGTCTATTCTTGCAAGCAGATGAAAGTGGAAGGCGTAAAGGGAAGACAATTTGCCAAATTAAGTAAGGAATGGATGGAAATGGAATCTTGGGGAGAGGTTGCAATATAGAAAGCACGTTGACTTCGAGAGAATGTTGTAGCGATCACTGAGAGGGATGTTTCTGAGGTGCATTTTGAAGTCAGCTCATGCTCTCCATATATAGTGTCAAACAAGGTGTCGATCAACATTGTCCTTGTCGTGCCTATCTACATGAAACCCTAGACAAACTGTCGATAGATAGGGAAATGGATTATCTATTTGGCAGTCCTCTATAGATTTTCTAAAAATGTCCATATAACGTGATCTATAAGTTGAAATTTCACACAGGATGAACTGATGGAAAGGGTGTTCACAGCCCTTTAAGAATCCCTGGGTCGCTCCCGAGTTAGAGAATTGACTATAGTCAAATATGGCTAAACAATGTTCGTCGGTCTTTTGGAAAAGACGAAACTGGATCGTTCGTCCAAATCGTAAGCTTGATTCATGTGGGGGATGAACCAGTAGAAAGGTTTTGCAGGGATCCTCGATGTTCCCAAGAGATTTTCTTGGTTCGAAAAGTTGATTAAGTTCAAATAGGGCTCAAAATCGTGGGTGACACTTTGGAGTAAAATGGGTCATTCATTCATACCGTAAGACGGATTCATGCAGGGGAAGATAGTTGAAAAGGGGGTTTAAAGCCCTTTAAGAATCCAAATAGCTTCTCTCAAGTTGGAGAGTTCATTATAGTCAAACAGGGCCTAGTAGCTCATGGTGGTGTTTATATTATTTTTTGAGGAAAAATGGTCCATTCGTATGAACCGTAAGATCGATTCTCACATGGGGTGGACAATTGGAAAGGGGATTCCGCACCCTTAGAGGATCCAAAGAGTTATCGCTCGGGTGAGAAAGTTCATCATAGTTAAATGTGTCTCGGTAGCACCTAATAGCTTCCAAATCAATAGTGGGAGTATGACTTAGGGTTTATGGTGAGGGAAGAAGTGCTTGTGACCTAAAGAGATGCTTAGGGGGACCTATAATGTTGGTGTGTATAGATCCACTCGACGGGTGAGCTCAGAACAAGTGAAGGTCTATGAATAGGCACCGTATTGATATTGGGAGATGGTTTGTTTCAGGTCAATTATGTTGACCAAAGGGATGAGGGTGATCGGTTCAAAGAGTTGATCAATTTTGGGGTCGAGGTTAGTTCTGATGACCTAAAGTTGTGACAAAGGATTCTGCGAGTTGACATCAATTCTAATGACCTAAAGTTATAAGAACGTATTCTGGGGGTCGAGGTGAATTCTAAGGACCTAAAGTCAAACGAACCGATTTTCAGGGTCGAGGTCAATTTTAAGTATTTAAAATTATCGAGATGGATTATGTGGGTCGAGGTTAATTCGGAGAATATAAAGTTGTGATGACCAGTTATGATGGTCGAGGTCAATTCTGAGGACTTGAAGTTGTAGGGACTGATTCTGCGGGTCGAGGTCAATTGTGAGGAAATAAAGTTATGTGGAACGATTCTTGGGGCGATGTCAATTACGCAGACCTAAAATTATAGGGAACGATTCTATAGGTCGAGGTCAATTATGAGGACTTAAAATTAGAGGGACCGATTCTGTAGGTCGAGGTCAATTTTGAGGACCTAAAGTTATAGGGACCAATTATGCCGGTCGAGTTCAATTCTGAGGACCTAAAATGATACGTACCGATTCTGTGGCTCGACATCAGTTTCGAGGACCTAAATTTATTGAGACTAATTATGCGGGTCGAGGTCAATTTTGAGGACGTAAAATTATAAGGATCGATTTTGCAGGTTGAGGTAATTTCATAGGGCCTAAAGTTATGATGACAAGTTTCTGAGGGTCGAGGTAAATTCTGAGGGACTAAAATTATAAGGACCGATTCTACAGGTTAAGGTCAATTTCAAGGACCTAAATTTATAGGGATCAAGTTATACAGATAGATTCTTCGGGTCGAGGTCAATTCTAAGGACCTAAAATTATAGGGACCAATTGTTCGGGTCGAGGTCAATTATGAGGACCTAAAGTTGTGATGACCAGTTCTAAGGATCGAGGTCTATTATGAGGACCTAAAATTATTGGAACCAATTCTATGGCTCAAGGTCAATTTTGAGGACCTAAAGTTATGATGACCAGTACTGCAGATCGAGGTCACCTATGAGGAACTAAAGTTGACTCTACTAGGGAAGTACTTGCCATCGAGTCATTCAACTGGGGATTATGTTGTTTTAAAATAGGATAAATTCGATGGGGAAGCCGTGAGGGATTTTAACTCAGGCACATGTTGAAGTTCTGTATGGGCACTGGTTTAGGCTAGATACTTGAGATTTAATTGTGGAATTATAGTAGACTTGGATGGGGGTGCATTTTTGGTTATGTTTTTGGGATATGTTGAGGGAAGGCTAGGGGCTATTCTAAGGATAAGATTGTAATATTAATCCTACTGGGGATTTTGAGAGTTTAATGCTCCAAAAAATGGTCTTCTTGATCAATAAATGTTCCAATATTAGACTTGAGGGGTTGTTGTTAGGAAATGGCACAGACTCCTAGGCTTCCTTAGAAAGAGGAACAAAAAGGTGCCTATCGGTATGTGGAGGGAACTTTCGATCGACATGGCACTTAGTATCTTATAAAAAGGGGGAGATCCCTCCTCATTTTTCACATCTTCAAGTGCTTGAATCTTCTCCTTTCTCCCTTTAAAAACCGTTCCTAACTCCTTTTACTTTTAAGACTTCAAATGGGGGGTTATTCTAACGAGGGATATAATGCAGAGTGGTTAGGCATTGATGGCTGGTCTAGCCTAGAGTGGAAGTCATGGTTTCCCCTTGCATTAGGCAATGCGAATTCCTTTGATCTCTTTGAGCCGATAGCTAAATAGAGCTTCCTTTTGTGCAAGCTTGCACACCACCATTCGCGTAGGGTGAGGAACCCTAGTGGCTATGTAAGTAGGGTAACTTTTGTATTCAATTTCATTTTTCTCTTTTTTTCTTCTTTTTCTTTGAAAGTCTGATATAACTCCCTCAAGCTTGGATTTTTGGGGAACTACTCGGTTGAAGGATATTTGGGAGCAACTCCTAGTGCTAGTGTGCTGGATGATTTCTTCTGCTAGTTTTGGCCGTCTATTAAAGGCCTTGGATGAGATGCCATGTTCTACTATAGTGCTGAGTGCTTTAGGAGAGAGGTGATGGGACACTACCCACACCTTCCATTCTGGCTTCAGGGAGATGATTGTTACACCCATTGGTCTTCAACAACTCTTGAGGATCGATTGTAAGGGTGTTAAGATATAGGAGGACCGCACAGTGAGGTAAACATCAGAGGTCGTTCAGGGGCGCTTAGGGATGTGGGTAGGATTATTTCTTGGGATTTTATCAGTATCTCTGCTCTGCGGGAGGTGCTTTTGAGTAGGATAGTAGATGATATTGAATGCGAAAGGTGAGATAGATGGCCCGACGGGTCATTTTGTTTTTTCTTGGAGGATTTCCAGTGACGACGAGTGGCCACGTTGTTCCTCTATGGTTTTTGCCATTTCTGGGGATGTTTTTCGATGTCCAATTTTATGATTGGGGGAGCCTGAATTTGGAAACCCTCTATTATTCTTTGGATGATTTTATCCAGTGCTATGGATATACCTTTAAAGGGGCCACGTAACTTTCAGAGGTAACATAGGACTTATTTTTCCCCTTATGTATTTCCTTGCATTTTTATATAATTTCTTCTTTATTGATTCCTATCTTTTGCAGATGTGGGTTTATGAGGTGATTAGGCACAACATGAGGTTGACAACTATGAAGAACAAGTATTTAGGGAACTTCTACCGAATGTATTATTTGCATAAGTCCAACCGGGGATCGAACCAGTTTTTATCCTTAGGAGCGATATGGTAGGCTTTGAATGCCTTGATAAGTGATAATGTGATTTCACATTTCTTCTGTTTTTTTTCTTGGCATTTTCTTTCTCGCATGAATATTGATTCTTTATTAGGGATTGCAGGTGACCTTTTACCCTTGGGGGACGACTCTTTGAGATATGGGGGTTATCGGTATACATGCGCATATGCGGCAATTGATGGAGCACGAGTTTAGGTACATATGGTATCTAGGAAAGAGGGTGGTCCATCAAATTATGGAGCATGAGGTGTTTGTCCCACCATCGGTGATCCCTATGTACATGAGGTGATTAAGGGTGATGTATATGTACTCTTAGGTGAAAGAATTGGTCAGCGAGCCCTACGCGCTCTATACTTACACGGTGGCAAGTTATGATTATTTGGACTTCTAGACGGGCTGGTTGATTCCCATTTGATTTATGATGTGGTGAATATGCCTTCGCCTCCTACGGTTTTGGGTAGGGGTACTAGATATCCTACATGATTTTCCCATAGCATGGGTGGTGATGGTTCATCAGCGACGACGGTAGAGACATAGGAGGCTCCACTTATTCATGTCACTCCCCCTTCTTGTAATTTCCATCTGAATAGGAGGGGGTCATTGAGCATGTCGCATCGTCCTAATGCATCGACGTCGTGGTTGATGTGCCTTACGAATGATTTCCTTCAGCTCTAGGTATATTCTTCTTTTCATGTCTTTTCTCATTTGATTGTCTCTTTTCCCTATACTAATTGATTTGTCTTTTTCTTTCATTTCTTTGCTTGTAGTATGTTCAGGTGTCGGCCACCTGGCTGAAGGATATTAAGGACTGGGTGTCCTCTACGACTGCTGACATTGAGGATTTCATTCTATCTACCTTTTTAAATGAAGGATCGGGGTTTTGGAGTGCAGTTCTATCGCTCGTCACCGAGGAAAGCGTGTTCACCACAAAGGGTGAGGGTTTGAGAGAGAGTGAGAAATTGTGGGTTTGTCTTAAGTCCCATTGTTTCGAATTTTTCTGTTTTTCTTATTTTCCCTATAAGGATGTAATAATGCAACACCAACAACAATATATATATATATATGTGTGTGTGTGTGTGTGTGTGTGTGAAGGAGATTCATTTTTATTATTTTTTCTTTAATAAGTTATCCTATATGCACCTTACTTTTCTGCTGAGACTGTAAAAATAGGATGTTTGTTTTTTTAGGAAAAATAGTAAATTAACCCCGGAAAAAGATTAAATTTTGAAATAATAAGTAAAAATGGATAATGAAGAAGAAATGACCCATAGGTTTTTTAAAATAAAGATTTCTTTTGAGAATTTGATTTTAACAAAAGGGGAAAATGGTTGTTTCCAAAATAAGGGGGTGCCAATCAACATACCCCTTTTCCTGCATATTGTCATATGGGTCACGTAAAATCACTTTAAGGCTTTGATTTCACTTTCTTGCACTCTTGTGGAGCCTAGAATTTACTCGGATTTTCAAATTCATTTTCTTTTCCCAAGTCTTTTGTGTATAAAAGGGGAGGTAAGGAATGTGATTCTTCCAACCATACCCACTTTCTTTTTCTTACTTCTTGTTTTATTATTCCTAAATGGGCCTTTCGGTGTATGCAAAATTTTACTCCTACCTTGAGGGTCTATAGGCCATGTGTCTATATAATGTGGACTAAGAGGCTTTCAACCTACATTGAGTCTTTCTATGGCGTAATCGAGCCATTAACTGGAATATTCTAGCAGCGGTGGCATAGTTCTGGTACCTCGAAGAACATGTTTTTGGTTTTGGCCTATATGAGGTTTGTCCAACTTGTGAAGAATTATCGTCTATATGGGGAACGAATCCTAGTGTAGCGGTAGCTATGCCCAAATTTTTTCATTCTCCCTGAGCATGGTTAGTGGAGTTGCTCCGTATTTCCCCCACAATGAGTGAACCTTTGATTACTGGGGGTATGATTTTCCTTCGGGCTATTATGCACTCCTTGCACTTAAGGGATTTTAATGACGTGGGCTATGCTGAAGCTGTATTTGCCTTGGTCCCTAGTTTGAGGTTTTTACTGGTGATAGGGGACTTAATGGAGGATGCCTAATTAGGTGCGATAATAATGTGGATTTCTTACCGTTGTAGTCTTTCGACGGTGATAATGGTTGAGACTTTGAATGGTCTTGATGCTTAGAGAAATGGTCTCTTCGAATTTCTGAGGGGAAGACCAATGATGTTCTTAATGTGGCTTGCTGAGAGGTTCCATCTGGCGGCTCCTCCAGAGTGCCCCCTGATTGGTGATTTGAACTTAGTTTCTCGATACATTTTTTAATTTTGTCCTATCTTTAGAGAACCGGTTCAACTATTTTGTGGAACATGGAGCTCGATGCCTTCATTGGTCGGTGGCATGGTGGGTTGAATTGTATCCTGTTCTGATGTTGGGAGAGTATCAATATGCATGATTAGTTGGCTTGCAATAGACTTCATTTCACTTCCCTTGTCTACTTCTGTGCTAAGTTGTGTGGGAGAAAATAGTGCCTCCTTGCACACTAGACTTATTTCTGGTGGAGGACCTGAATTAATCCTGGTGCATGATAATGGGTTCTCTGTGGGAGAGTCATTGATCGTCTACCCGTCCATCTCAATCTATAGGAAGGTTCTGTCATGTTCTTAGGGATTATTTGAAGTGATTTTGGAAATGTTTAGTGGAGAAGATCCCGGCTTAAGAGACCACTCAGAGGTGGTTTATTCTTTTCGACACCATAGAAGGGAGTTAGTGTTTTTTTCTAGACTAGTCAGGGCATACCACTCCATGGAGATCATTCGTAATTTTAATTAGGTTGGGTAAATTTGGGGACCTCGGGGGGGCTGACTATGATGAGGTTAAGTCTTTTAGAAGTTGCGTATAGGTTTTATGAGTTGGGGAAAATTCGTGTGAAGCTTTTGTGTATTATTCTGGTTTTTTGGTATAGCTTGATAAAGTTGTCTGTTTTAGTACTATTTTTAAGTTAGTCATAAGGGGTGATTTGTTTTAACTTCCCTCATTGATACTTTCTATAATAATGGTGCCATAATTTCCTTATTTGAAATAAAAAAAAATGACTTTGATCATATTTTGTTGTGCCTCTTGATGAGTTTTTCATTTGAGTTATCTATACCAAACGCTAAGGCATACATAATCCTTTTGTTCATATAAATGATAATTTGAACCGTCATTCTCATAAAAGAAGATCTCTTCTAGCTGGTCATTTCTTCGTGGAAGGTTTGATCCCCCGCTCCATCAATGCTACTCTCCTTGCTTTGATTCCTAAGATTTTTATCTGGGACTACCTCTATTTATCTATTTAAAGGAAAAAAAGGATCTCTCATCTTCTGGATAAAGTATAAAAAAAGTGGTAGAGGATGAAAGCATTAGGTTAGAAAAGAATAGTATTTTGTGAAAAAGAAGGGGGTCCTGCACATGTAAGGTGTATGATTTGCCTACATACCTCTGGGAGTTATGAAAAAAATTTTGAGTTCCAACAAAAAATGGTTTTTGGGAGGAATAGGTCCCACGTAGTCCTCAATAGAGAGAAATGAAAAGATTTTTTTTAGAATAGAAGTGGGATGAGAAAAGTCGTAGCTTACTGAGATTTCGGGTTAGGGTACAACTTCTTGATACGCTCCAAGTAGACTGGACACTCCATCTCTTATCCATTGAGGTCTACGAGCTTAGTGGCGCCTCCTGACAGGATCTTCATTACTATGTTGGGGGCCGTTCCATTTCGTCTTGAATTTCCCTGTGGGGTCCCAAAAAAAGCCCTATGATTTCTTTGAGGGAAAGGTCTCCCTCCTGAATACCACAGTCCTTGACTCTTTGTTTGAATGATTATGCTATCCGACGATGGTACCCTTGTATATGGTATAGAGACTTCAACCTCTTTTTATCCAAGAGTTGCAGTTCGTTAAAGAGGCCCTGATTCCAGTCTTCCTCACTAACTCTAATCTTAAGCATGATACGTAAGGAAGGTATTTCTAGCTCAACAGGTAGGACTACATCCATGTCGTATACTAGAGAATAAGAGGTAGCCCCAGTAGATATTCTGATTAAAGTGCAGTAGACCTATAGTGTGTTAGGAATCATGTCGTCCCAATCATTACAACTCTCGATCATTTTATTAATTATGTCTTGGGGTCGGTAGGGAGAATATTTGTGTCCCTAAATACCATATTTTTTTATTAATTCTATGACTTCATCTTCAAAGTGGAGCCCATTATATGATACTAGCTCATGGGGAACTCCATTGAGGAAGATGTTGTTCTTTGTGATAAAGTTGGCCACTTTATTGGCATTTAAAACGGCGTATGACTCGACTTCGACCCATTTGGTGAGGTAATTAATGGTGACTTGGATGAACTCATGTCCATTTTATGGTTTGGGTGTGACCTTCCCTGTCAATGCCCTAGGTTGAGAACAGTCAGGGAGAGGTCATGTTATATAATTCCCGAGGAGGTAAGTTTTGGAGGTTGGCAAACTGCTCGCATTTGAGGCATCTTTGGATATAGGAAGTGCAATCCTGAACCATGGTGGTTAAATAGTACCCTGGACGGATGATTTTCTTAGTAAGCATATGACCGTTCATATGTGGTACGCATTCCCCACTGTGGATCTTCTGCATCATTTCTTTAACACCATCCCCTGCTATGCAGAGCAAATGGGTTCGATCAAAGTTTCTCTCGAATAGTGCTTTATCACATATGATGTACTGGGCAACCATTTTGCGAAGGGTTGCACAGTCTTTCTTATAGGCATATTGGGGATACCTACCTTGCTTGAGGAGGCTCCAAATTTCATAGTCCTAAAACCTGAGCATATCAAAATCTTCCTCGATGACGAGCTCAATATGGCAATAGTGGGTTAGCATAACTTATTTTTGGATTCGAAAGGGGGTCATTAATATTCCCTCGAGCATGTCGACCATGGATGCTAGGGTATCAAGGGAAATAACTAAGCTATTATTTGTATGAGGCAGGTAATGGAAGGTGATATCTTAGAACTGGGATGCCAGCTCTTCTAGGTGGGTGTTGAAGGGTAAGATCTTTTCATATTTGACTTTCCATCTTTGAAGGACATAGACGATGTGTCAGACCCTGATAAATTCTGGCGTCGACCCCCACCAAAACTAAGTCGGGCGTGAGTAAATAAAATACCATTCTTAGCATGAGGCAGATATGAGACATATAAATAAATCAGTCCGTACGATAAATAATTGAATCAATCTCCAATGATCACAAACAACTAAGTGATAAAAGATCCATCACATGCTAACTCCAAATAAATCCAACCTCCAATAAAGATTAAATAAAGTCTGAATAATAAAGATCTGAAATAAGTGAGAACAATAAAGTGTCATACTTCTCCTTGTCAGACACTAAAAAAAATTATTTCGGACCGTTGGAATTGGATGAAATTTTTGGGAGAATTAGTTGATGACGAGAGAAAGCTGCACAAAAATTTTTAGCTCGATTGGACCGTTCAATAGTTTTAAATATTGTTTTTAGAGAGTTTTATGTTTTGAGGGCACTTAGAGAGTTTTATGTTTTGAGGACTCTTATATATATAATAAAAATTCAATTAAAACTCCATTTTAAATCCGATTCCAATTTCGTATGACAATTTATTTTTCAAATATAAAAACCAACATTTTAAATTATTAAATTTATTAAATCCAAAATTTTATTTTTCTCGGATTTCAAAAATTAATTTAAAAAAAAATCCCATTTAAAAAATCTAGGTTGTTACATACTTCCCCACTAGCAAAGAATTTCGTCCTCGAAATGAGATGAAGCATACACGTCAAGCACGACTTGTGCAAAATAAAATAAGGCTCATATATGCCTACCCATACCACGATCGGGTGCCCATACACGTCATCCCACGATAAAATAAAATATATATAACTCTTATATATATAAGTATCTAACAAAGTAATTGCATTCCACGCTCCCAACTCGGATTTTCACTCGATTCTATCTCCAATAATCATCACGACACTTAACCCTTGAAGTCAAATTACACTACTACATGAATATTACAGGTACCCACAATTCACACCAACGATTTCTCCAAAATAAATCCTCATCTCCAAAATTAAATTTTGAAATTTTCATCTCCAAAATTAAGTGCTAAGGATTATCACATAAAGTTCTCAATTCCAACAACATCCATAAAAACACAACTCCCTATCTCCAAGAAACACATATAACAAGTATGCTAGACCCTCTACCTTAAGGAGTACGAGTCAATAAAGGGAATAAAATATCGGTAACGCGGAAGCTAAACGGACTCACAACCTACGAGACCTAAGACTATGCTTTGATACCATCTGTCACAGCTCCCGCTAAATTCTGGTGTCGGCAGCCACCAAAACTAAGCCAGGCGTGAGTAAATAAAATACCATTCTTAGCATGAGACAGATATGAGACATATAAAAAAATCAGTCCATACGATAAATAATTGAATCAATCTCCAATGATCATAAACAACTAAGCGATAAAAGATCCATCACATGCTAACTCCAAATAAATCCAACCTCCAATAAAGATTAAATAAAATCTGAAGAATAAAGATCTGAATAATCCAACAGAAATCCACTAAACAACTTTGGAACCTAATGGCCCAATCACAACCATAAACTAAGCTTTAATACAAGTGCGAAGGAATAGAAAACTAAACTAATTCAATACGCATAAGGTAGAGAAACTCAAACTGGACATCCAAGAAATTACTCAAATAACTCTACGCAGCTTCTCCAATTACGAATTCTTGAAAAGTTAGTCAGTGCATGAGGTCAGAGCCTCGAGCATGAATACACACTACTCCCCTCAAATAGTATCCTTGAATCCATATAGTATCATTATATGCAATAAATATCACAATAGGGTATTTTAAATTAAACGCGATAAATATAAATAACTAACTACCCGTAGAGATCCCCATTTATAAAGGCACACCAATAGGATTTTGAATTCCCAATTCCCACGATGTTAATTTAATTAAATTAACCAACTTTTATTATTGTTCTGACTTTTTATTAAAGTGTCACACTTTCCCTTGTCAATCGCCCTCTGACCCGTTTAAAGTGTCGGTCCCGACACATGACAAGGTTCCAAACACGACACAACCTAAATCCCCCTCTGAACCATTTAAATTGTCGACCCCGACCCATTATGTCGCAACAAATTATAATACCCATTTTTATCTTAGGCATTAATTCTCAATTTTTCAATTTTACAATTTATAAATCACCCTACCCTTTTATCGATGTGAGATCCTCAAAATACCCCTTAGTCCCATACCTAAGGGTCCCCCAAGTTATTAGTATTTCCTACCTTATGTATAGGATGAATTTCTAACATAAATCTCAACCTAGTCTCATACCTAGGCTAGCGTAACGACGATAAAGTATCGAAAATTAGCCCACCCCCAAAATGATAAATACGCGACAATCTACCCTCACTAGTCCCATACCTAGAAGGCGTAAATCATCAAAAGGCCTACCCAGTAGTCCCATGCATAGAAGGCATCCAAAAATATAGGGAGAGGAAAATTACCCAACAATCCGTCGTCACGAAGGAAATATAATAATACCAATAAGTCACACATACAAGCATAATTAATCAACGTAAAAAACTACGCATGATAGTCCAATTCAATTAAATCTTAATTTAATTATCATCTCGTCATAAACTTCCAATTAATCTCATTTAATTATTTAAATTAAATATACCGCTATTTCATCATTTAAAACTTCAAAATTCCAATTTCATTGTCTCAACATAAATTACATGAGTTATACGCCCCCAAATCCATTTTATTTTAAAACTAGGTTTTTTCTACATGCAACCTACACAATTAAAACCCAAACTCACTCATAAATCCTACGCACCCAAGGGTTATGAATATTATTCACATTAAGATATTTCATAAAAATAGCCCCAAGTTTTATGTGTACACTTTCTCCAATTAGATTCCTTATTGATTTTAAGAAAAACATGAGATTAAAGTTTAGGCAATACTTAAAACGAATAATACTAAAGGAAAGGAATAGAGTATTCATGCCTGGGTATAAATCGTTTCTAAATTGTGAATAGATGGTTGGATTCCTCTCGAAAAATTAGCAAAGAGTCGTTCTTGAACAATCTTGAGAAAACTCTAATTATGCCTTCAAATATCGAGTCAAACACTTGATTAAGTTTGGGTCTACAGTTTGTAGATGACAGGGAATAATTTTGGAGAGGTCTTCTGGTTGAGAAGTTGATGAAAAAGTGATTTGAAAATCCAAGCCACGAATTACTTGTAAAATATAAAGGATTAAGAGTTTGATTAAGAAAAGAGTTCTAATTAGATACAAACACTAAAAAAAATTATTTCGGATGATCGGACCGTTGTAATTGGATGAAATTTTTGGGACAATTACCTGAAGAAGAGAGAAAACTGCACAAAATTTTTTAGCTCGATTGGACCACTCAATAGTTTTAAATATTATTTTTAGAGAGTTTTATGTTTTGAGGGAACTTAGAGAGTTTTATGTTTTGAGGACTCTTCTATATAATAAAAATTCAATTAAAACTCCATTTTAAATTCGATTCCAATTCCGTTTGAAAGTTTATTTTTCAAATATAAAAACTAACATTTTAAATTATTAAATTTATAAAATCCAAAATTTTATTTTTCTCCGATTTCAAAAATTAATTTAATAAAATCCCATTTAAAAAATCTAGGTTGTTACATACTTCCTCACTGGCAAAGAATTTCGTCCTCGAAATGAGACGAAGCATACACGTCAAGCACGACTTGCGCAAAATAAAAGAAGGCTCATATATGCCTACCCATACCACGATCGGGTTTCCATACCCCAATCCTACACATTCGTAATCCTACGATAAAATTCAATATATATAACTCTTATATATATAAGTATCTAAGAAAATAACGACATCCCACGCTCTCTACTGGGATCCTCACTCGATTCTATCTCCAATAATAATCACGACACATAACCCCTCAAGTCAAATTACACTGCTACATGAATATTAGAGGTACCCACAATTCATACCAACGATTTCTCCAAAATAAATCCTCATCTCCAAAATTAAATTTTGAAATTTTCATCTCCAAAAGTAAGTGCTAAGGATTCTGACATCAAGTTGTCAATGCCAACAACATCCTTAAAAACACAACTCCCTATCTCCAAGAAACACATCTAACACGTATGCTAGACCCTCTACCTTAAGGAGTACGAGTCAATAAAGGGAATAAAATATCCGTAATGCGGAAGCTAAACGAACTCACAACCTACGAGACCTAAGACCATGATTTGATACCATCTGTCACAGCCCCTGCTAAATTCTGGCGTCGGCTGCCACCAAAACTAAGTCGGGCGTGAGTAAATAAAATACCATTCTTAGCATGAGACAGATGTGAGACATATAAATAAATCAGTCCATACGTTAAATACTTGAATCAATCTCCAATGATCATAAACAACTAAGCGATAAAAGATCCATCACATGCTAACTCCAAATAAATCCAACCTCCAATAAAGATTAAATAAAATCTAAAGAACAAAGATCTGAATAATCCAACAGAAATCCTCTAAACAACTTTGGAACTTAATGGCCCAATCATAACCATAAACTAAGTCTCAATACAAGTGCGAAGGAATAGAAAACTAAACTAGTTCAATACGCATAAGGTATAGCAACTTCAACTGGATCTCGAAGAAATTCCTCAAATAACTCTATGCAGCTTCTCCAATTACTAACTCCTGAAAAGTTAGTCAGCGCACGAGGTCAAAGCCCCTTGCATGAATACACACTACTCCCCTCAAATAGTATCCTCGAATCCAGACAGTAGCATAATATGCAATAAATATCACAATAGGGTATTTTAAATTAAACGCGATAAATATAAATCACTAACTACCCGTAGAGATCTCCATTTATAAAGGCACACCAATAGGATTCTGAATTCCCAATTTCCACTATGTTAATTTAATAAAATTAACCAACTTTTATTATTGTTCTGACTTTTTATTAAAGTGTCACACTTTCCCTTGTCAATCGCCCTCTGACCCGTTTAAAGTATCGGCCCCGACACATGACAAGGTTCCAAACACGACACAACCTAAATCGCCCTCTGAACCATTTAAATTGTCGACCCCGACCCATTATGTCGCAAGAAATTATAATACCCGTTTTTATCTTAGGCATTAATTCTCAATTTTTCAATTTTACAATTTATAAATCACCCTACCCTTTTATCGATGTGAGATCCTCAAAATAACCCTTAGTCCCATACCTAAGGATCCCCCAAGTTATTAGTATGTCCTACCCTGTGTAGAGGATGAATTTCTAACCTAAACCTCAACCTAGTCTCATACCTAGGCTAGCGTAACGACGATAAAGTATCGAAAATCAGCCCACCCCCAAAATGTTAAATACGCGACAATCTACCCTCACTAGTCCCATACCTAGAAGGCGTAAATCATCCAAAGGCCTACCCACTAGTCCCATACCTAGAAGGCTTCCAAAAATACAGGGAGAGAAAAATTACCCAGCAATCCGTCATCATAAAGGCAATATAATAATACCAATAAGTCACACACACAAGCCTAATTAATCAACGTATAAAACTATGCATGATAGTCCAATTCAATTAAATCTTAATTTAATTATCACCTCGTCATAAACATCCAATTAATATCAATTTAATTATTTAAATTAAATATACCATTATTTCATCATTTAAAACATCAAAATTCCAATTTCATTGTCTCGACATAAATTACATGAGTTATACGACCCCAAATCAATTTTATTTTAAAATTGGGGTTTTTCTACATGCAACCTACACCAATAAACCCCAAAATCACTCATGAATCCTACGCACCCAAGGGTTATGAATATTATTCACATAAAGAGATTTCATAAAAATAACCCCAAGTTTTATGTGTCCACTTTCTCTAATTAGATTCCTTGTTGATTTTAAGAAAAACATGAGATTAAAGTTTAGGGAACACTTAAAACGAATAATAATAAAGGAAAGGAATAGAGTATTCATGTCTGGGTATAAATCGTTTGTAAATTGTGAATAGACGGTTGGATTCCTCTCGAAAAATTAGCAAAGAGTCATTCTTGAACAATCTTGAGAAAACACTAATTAAGCCTTCAAATATCGAGTCAAACACTTTATTAAGTTTGGGGCTAAAGTTTGTAGATGAAAGGGAATAATTTTGGAGAGGTCTTCTGGTTGAGAAGTTGATGAAAAAGTGATTTGAAAAGCCAAGCCACAAATTAGTTATAAAATATAAAGGATTAAGAGTTTGATTAAGAAAAGAATTCTAATTTGATACAAACAAAAAAAAATTATTTCGGATGATCGGACCGTTGTAATTGAATGAAATTTTTGGGAGAATTAGCTGAAGACGAGGGAAAGATGTACAAAAAAATTCAGCTCGATCGGAATGTCCAATATTTTTAAATATCGTTTTCTTTAAAGAGTTTTATGTTTTGAGGACACTTAGAGAGTTTTATGTTTTGAGGACTCTTCTATATAATAAAAATTCAATTAAAACTCCATTTTAATTTCGATACCAATTCCGTTTGATAATGTATTTTTCAAATATAAAAACCAACAATTTAAATTATTAAATTTATAAATCCAAAATTTTATTTTTCTGCGATTTCCAAAATTAATTTTAAAAAATCCCATTTAAAAAATTTGGGTTGTTACACGATGATGGGGGTCGAGTCCCCATAGACATGCTAGTGTTTAATACATTTCTTGAGTGAAACTTTGAGACCTGCAGTGCACGCCTCGTATTTGGTCATATTATTGGTGCAGGTAAAATATATCTTGATGGAAATGGGAGTGTGAGAATCATCAGGGGCGATAAAGAGTATCTAGTCACCCTATCCTTTCTTGTTGGCATCTCCATCAAAGAAAATTTTACATCTAAGATCTTCTTGAGAGATGTAGAAAATATCTTCGTTTGGAAATTTAGAGATCCAAACATCAGCTTCTTCCATAGGGTAGTCAGTAAGGTAGTCGAAGATAGATCTCCCTTTCACGAATTTTTTTGTGATGTAAACAATATCAAACTCAGCTAGCAACATCAACCATTGGGCCATTTGACTAGACAAGACATGATTTTCTAGCAAGTACTTGATGGGATCCACACGAGATACAAATGTGATGGTAAGGTGAGCATGTAGTCCTATAACTTTGGAGTGACCCAGACCAAGAGAAAACATGATTTTTTTTTCTAATGCAGTGTAGTTGATTTTATACCCGGGAAATTTTTTGTTGGCAAAGTAAATGTCTCTCTCTCTTTGTGTGATTCTTCGATATATTGGGATAACAAAGCCCCTACTGTAGTATCCATTATGATCAAGTATAGGAGAAGAGGGAGACCTGGTTGCGAAGAAATAGGTATCACTTGATTCTCTCAAAGGCTTATTGGCATGCCTCATTCCAGACTTTATTAGAATCCTTCTGAAGGAGTTTAAATATGGGATCACAAATAGACATCTATTTGGTGATGAACTGATTGATATAAAGTTTACCCAAAAATCCCCAAAATTCCTTCTCAGTCTGTGGTTGTGGCATCTTAAGTATGGTTTTTTATTTGGCAGGGTCTGCTTCAACTCCCTTCTAGCTAACCATGAATCCCAAAATCTTTCCATTGGTGACACCAAAAAGGTATTTTTATGGGTTTAGTCGCATTTTTTATCTCCATAGTCGTTCGAAGAACTTTTGAAGGGCAAGAACGTGACCTTCCCGAGCCTTAAACTTAATAACCATGTAATCTTTGTAGACTTCAACCTCCTTATGTATCAAATCATGAAAAATGGTCATGGTAGCCCCTTGATAGGTAGCCCCAATGTTCTTGATCTTGAATGGCATAATAAGGAAATAAAAAGTTCCCTAGGGGGTGATAAATGTAGTTTTCTCCCGATGGTCAGGGTGAATCTTAATTTGGTTGTATCCAGCAAATCCATCGATGAATGACTTGAAGGCATAGCTGGTTGTATTATCCACAACCATGTTGATGTTGGTTAATGGTTAATCATCCCTTGGAGATGCTTTATTCAAATCCAAGTAGTCGATGCACATGCAGACTTTTCCTCATGATTTTGGCATAGGCACGATGTTGGCGAGACATGTGGGGTATTCGATTACACCAATGAAGACTATGTCCAACTGCTTGACTACCTCTTCTTTGACTTTGAGCAACCATTCGGTGTGGAGTTTACTTAGATCTATTTAATCGTCTTGCACTTTAGGAACATTGGTATCTCGTATTGAGATATTTTTATATCGATGCTAGGCATGTCATCATAGGACCATGGAAAGACATCCACACATTACTTTAGCAGTTCTTTGAATTATGCCCACTCATGCTTGTTAAGTTTGGACCCTATCCTAATCTCGTGTTGTTGGCTACTAGAATCAAGATTAAGAACAACAGTTTCATCCTTATAAATTTTCATGTGGTTATGTTGTTTGTTATTAACCTTACTATGGTCATTTAGGAATTTTTCATTTGCAAAGTCATCATCATCAGGTGTTTAATTATAATCAAGACAATTGATGTAAGGCATACTAAAATACTCAAAGTACTCGTTTATTTCACTTTCAGGAAAAAAAATATTGAGAACCTCATCAAAGGAGGTCTCAGTTACATTGATATTAGAAAAAGAAAGTAACAACATGTGAAGAGATATGGTAATTAACAAGGTTGGCTTGAATCTCAAAATGTTTGACTGGTATAGTATTCTAGTTAAGAAGAGTCTTGTTACCATCCTTGATTAGAGTGGATGGTTTCGACAAAGTAACATTTTAATGGATCATTCAAATAGTTAGCCCCAGTGACTGCAGGTTGAACGAGTCTTTGAAATAACTTTCCTTAGAGACCTCAATAACTATTAGAGATTTATGGGTCAGAGGTTGCACTTTACGCTACCAATCTTTAGCCTAAGAGTAGTGGTCTAGAAAGAATATTTGCATCAATGGTTTCATCTTCTTGTCAATGTGGTCATACCATGGCTCAGGGAAGATGCAGAAAGGGAAGTCTTTACCCTTCTTGATAAATTTTCCATTCAGAGAATCTCTTGAAACATTATTTGCATATTCTAAACCCCTTTTCAATCAAGGTTGGTAGAGCATCTTTCAGGACTATGGACTCAAGGATCCCTTATTGACGTCGACCCAGCCCCATCCCGGGCATGAAATGCATTTTTTGCACATCTCTTTCACAATGATGTTGTCGCAAGGGATGTGTTCAAAATATGCTCGATCTTTGAAATTATTTATTGATAGAAGGGGAAGTAGATCAACTCTGAAGTTAGAGAGAATAATTTCATTCATCCCATACTAGATTTCTAATATTAGATTGCTAGTGCTAGCATTTTTTATACCATATTCATCCCCAATATTGGTGATGACTTCCCTTTGGCGAAGAATTTCAATTTCGGATGAAGGGAATAAGATATCCTATGGATGTTGTGAAGCCACAACCGACCACGTAATAGGTTGAAGCATGCAGATATGTCGATGGAATTCGGTAATAGGGTTGATAAGGATTGCCTCTATTGTGAGTGTTATGACTCCCATTACCATTCAGTGGGTATTATCGTAAGCACACATTGTGGCTAAATTAGGAGTAAGGTGACTGACTTTCAACCCCAGGCAATTAACAGTTTTGAGCAGACAAACATTGAGGGCGAATCCCTTGTCAGCAAGTGAGAGTGTAACTGTGAGAGTGTGCTACAACGGAATAAATGTGACTTCTCAAATAAAACCAATTTTAATTGTGTGTGAAGAAAACCGATTTGAATGAAACCCAACTTTTAATTCACTCCTAACACATGCATCTAAGTGATATGGAATTATAAAGCAATACGCATGAAAAGGAAACCAAATTTATATGTGACACAAAGTTCAGGAAAAATCCCCCACAAGGGCAAAACCTTTTATTTCACTATAATTAGTAAATCACAACTTACAACGGATTATAATGAAATATATTTTTTTAAACACGAAGACCCTCAGGTTTTGTTCGGTGTAATCAACAAAGGAACAACCGTAGCCTCTCCTCAAGAACACGAATATCTATTTTTAGCAAAGATCCACACGCAGCGAATCTCAAAGACCGCATTCCAATCTTCACTAGGAACACCTCAGCACTCCCCCATGACACGTAGTCACAAAACTCCACCGAGACTCACTACACAATAGCACCTAACCCTCGGTGGTAGATATCTCCCCACAAAGTATGAACAATAGTAAACTATGTTTTGGGTTTCACAAAATAACTCACACAAAAATAATTGGGATTGTGAATTGTAAAAACAAAAGATGAACCCACAAAATTTTTAGAGAATAAACCAAAACATTCAAAATCATATTCTTTTTAAAACCAGTGTTTCTCCACACGAAAATCAGAAGGCTGACACTTTATTTATAATAAATATTAAGGCGGTGACGTGTCATCTTAAAGCACATCTCGTTCGAACGTCATACATTATTGTTTCAGCGACTTACGATCTCATTCGAACCGGGTACGATGTCATTTGAACGACATCATACCGGTGTCCCAAAAAAACTTCAGTCTTTCAAATATTTAGGAAATCTTAAAACATAAAAATGTTTATGAGATCAGAAAAGGTTTATCCAAAACTTTTAAACATTTATTAAAAATTCCCAAAACCATTTGAACTTTTTTTTTTTCAAAATATCCCAACACTTTTAATGTGAAATGTAAATGAAACTTAAACACATTTTACCACATTCATTCTTGTTGGGCTTGAATATTGAAGTCTTCTTGAAATTCGGATTTTTCTTTGTAGATGTAATCTTATCAATCCTTCAACGACTTGTATTAACTTGTAGTGGTATACGACATAATTAATTGTGATGAGCAATGTCCTTACAAATCTCCCCTTATGGCTATGCCGTTACAAAATAAAAATATCCGAATTATCAATCTCAAATGACCTATACAAATCTACCCTCCCAAAAACTCAAATGTGGAAAGATAAACAATCAAGTCTTCAAACTTTTCAAATGATGCTTCAACAATCAACTCTTCAAAAACTCCAAGCTTTTCTCATCAGGGTGTGCAACATAATGTTCTTCAATTGTACATACACACACACGAGACAAAGGAAAAAACTTCGTGACGTATCGAGTTTGAAATGATATAAATCATAATCATGAAAGTATAATAAAATCTCCCCCATACATTAACTCCCCCATGATATCATAATTCGCTCTCCCCCTTTTTTATTTGTCCGAATTAGACATGGAAAAGCATAAATAATCAAAACATGGAGTGTCACGACAAACATAAAAAAAATATGGATCAAACTACGCGCATGTAGAGAAAATACTGAAAGGATCCACAAACGATTTTTCAATTTTTTTCAAACAAAAACACTTTACAAAAAAAAACTCACCATGGCTAAAATTAAGACAACCAAATCATGGATACGGAATGAATGGGCGTGAACAAATTCAATAGGTAATAAAACTCAATCAAGTATATGTGCAAGATGCATTAGTGTACTCTTATTGAATGAACATAAAAAAAATCCTTAGGTATAAAATTGTTGAATTTAGATGATATCGACTAAATCCAATCAACAAATCAAAGCCTAAGTGACTCTCACACCAATAACGTCCAAAACCTTTTTAGTGCCATTTTGAGAATTTTTCAAAGGACGTGCAAACCCATTGATTACTTTCCATCCAAACTCCCTCATATAAAATATTACAAATTTTATATCTGAAGAGGTACGAAATTCTCAACTTAGAGAAAATTTATTGGACCAAATTTTGGCATATATCAACTTTTTATTGCCTTACCTTTTTGTGAGGGCTCTTTTCAAACGCTAGCTTTCACATAGAGTCAATATTACACTCTCCGAGCCCTTTCCCGTGTCACTCATCATTTTTAAATATAAGGAAATTTCCCACGGGCAATGGTTTTTACATGTAGTACTTTTATTACTCTTGTATTATTCCACTTGGTTCATTTTAAGGACATGATTGAGATGAAAACACTCGTCCAACATGTGATATACAAGTACAATAATTAAACAAATCCATGCATATTTTCAATAAAGGAAATCACGAGTCAAACATGTAGGAAGTATCAACAATAGCATCTCAATGACTCCAAACAATGTAAAGCAGATGGATGACATGATATATTGTCTGAAAACACTGTCAAATTTTTACATGGATAAATGGAATGAAATTGTGACTCGATCATTCTAAGTGTCTATTCATATATGTTGCAAACAAAATAAAAAACTCTTTTTGGCTTTTTCAAAAATTTTATCAAAATAAAATATTTTTGTATTTTCCTAAAATTTTCAAAAAAAAGAAAAAACCGTAAATACAAATATGGTACATACTAGCAAAAGGCATAATATTGTCACGAGCAACATCCTATGCTAGTAAATAGTAATCACACAAATGAATCAATAATCTAAGTAGGTGTGATTAAAATAAGGAATGTAGTATTAGCAATTTAAGCATAAATACCAAAAATGACTGCATATAAACTATCAGAAGTAACCTAGCAATACCAAATAATGTAACCAATGAACACAGGGTATTGCTAACAGAATGGTCAAAGTCAACCATGTTGCTCGAACGAGACTGCTAGTGGTTCAAACGACACAACATCTAGTGAGAAGGCTTCGTGCGAGATCGAGTTTCGCTCGAATGAGAAAAAATAGAAATTCCATACAGTGTAACCCAATGAAAAATTTCCAGAAAATAGTACCTGGAATGTGCCGATAGATTCAAAACAGAGTTAAAACAATAGCTAAAACTCATAAAACAATGTAAACTACAACACATTGAGTCATAACACTAGTAAGAGTATATCATGGAGCACAACTAGCGTATGACAAATATCAACACAATCAACTAAAGAATATCACACCAGGTGAATCACGTGCAAGAAAATGAGATGCGTGAACAATTAGACCATAAGTCCTTAAATTCGATTTACTCACCCAAATTGATGTGTAACGAGGTGTGGGGGTTTGAGTAATTGACTTTACTTTTCTATTAATCTTCCTAGGTCCATTCAAAAGTTTGTAACAGAAATGCCTAAGATGACCTTGCTTACCGCAATGTGTGCAAGGGTACATCGGGCGGTGAATGTTACCTAACGGTGGCCCTCTCCTCAAATTCCTAGGTGCATCTCGCACGATGTTACTAGGTGGCTCTCACTTGACAACCCTTGGTGTCTCTCTCTTAATAACCCTAGGTTCCTTTCTCCTAACAACCATAGGAGGCTCTCTCACATGTGTGGGGATGTCTTTGGGAATGGTTGTGACACTCTCATCGAAGCCTATAACACCCCTATCCTCCTTAATTTTGATAGTCCCTAAACTTTTGTCTAATTTTTCTGATCGAGACTTAAAATTAAATTTTACCTTGCTTGGTTCTCTCAAAATCTTCTCAAGCTCACCTATCCTCGACTCGAGTAAACGTCTAGAATCTTCAAACTCTAAAATTTCCTTTTTTATAGCCTCCATTACCCCTCGAAGACTTTCTCTCTCACCCTCGACGTACTCAATCTTCTCTCTCAAAATTTTCTCACGTGCCCTAAGGTCTTCAACAAAACCCTCGTTATTGTTTAAGGAATGCTCTTTTAATTGAAATTTCAATTTCAATTTTTCTTTCTTTATTTTCAAATCTTCAGAATAAAGTTCATTGAAAGTCGTTTTCAAGTCACTCTCATCCTCACTTCCATTACCCTCGCTATCATCACAAATCGCACGAGTGGGAAACTCTCGCTTAGAAGCATAACAGACTTCTTCTTTTGAGATGTTAGTTTATTCAATGTTTTCCTTAAATTTGTTGGACACTCATCTATCATGTGACCAACACCCTCACAACCTGAATACCTCTCAGAATCATTTTCACTGGAAGATTTAAAATAAGAGTTAATGTGATTTTTCCAATTAGTCTTTTCAAATAGTTGACATCGAAATTCATCAAAATAACCAAAAACCATTTTTAAGAAAAAACATGATCAAACACAATAACTTAGTGCAACAGTCTTTGACAAAAAAGTGCGTGCAAAAATTAAGATCACGCGATAAATTGGCGTAACCCGCTCTGATACCAATTTGAGAGTGTGCTATGACGGAATAAATGCGACTTCTCAAATAAAACTAATTTTAATTGTGTTTCAACAAAACCAGTTTTAATGAAAACAAAGTTTTAATTCAGTCCTAACACATGAATCTAAGTGATATAAAATCATAAAGCAATAAGCATGCAAAGGGAACCGAATTTATATGCGGCACAAAGTTCAGGAAAAATCCCCCACATGGGCAAAACCTATTATTTCACTATAATAAGTAAATCGCAACTTACAACGGATTACAATGAAATAGATTTTTGACACACGATTACCCTCAGGTGTTGGTCGGTGTCGTCAGCAAAGGAACAACCGCAACTACTCCTCGAGAACACGCAGTTCGATTTTTGACAAAGATCCACACACAGTGAATCTCAAAGACCACATTCCAATCTTTAACAAGGAACACCTCAGCACTCCCTCATGACACGCAGTCACAAAACTCCATCGAAACTTACTCTACAATAGCATGCATCCCTCGGTTGTAGAGATCTCCCCAAAAAGTATGAATAATTGCAAACTACGTTTTGGGTTCCATAAAAAACTCACACAAAAGCAATTCGGATTGTGAATTGTAAAAACAAAATATAAACCCTCAAAATTGTTGGAGAATAAACCAAAACACTCAAAATCGTATTCTGTTTAAAACCGGTGTTTCTCCCATGAAAATTAGAAGTCTGACAATTTATTTATAATAAAAATCAAGCGGTGATGTGTCAGCTTAAAACACATCTCGTTCGAACCAAGTACGATGTTTTTCGAACGACATCATACAGGTGTCCCAAAAAAACTTCAGTCTTTTAAATATTTTGGAAACCTTAAAACATAAAACTTTTTACGAGATCAGAAACGGTTTATCAAATTTTTTTAAACATTTATTAAAAATTTCAAAAAGCAATTTAAATTTTTAAAAAAATATATCTGAACACTTTTAATGTAAAATGTAAATTAAACTTAAACACATTTTACCACATTCATCCTTTTTGGGATTGAATGTTGAAGTTTCTTGAAATTCAGATTCGTCTTTATAGATCTAAGCTTCTGAATCCTTCGTCGACTTGTAGCAACTTGTAGCGGTATACGACATAATTAATTGTGATGGAAAATGTCCTTACAAATTGTCCATCGCTTCAACGAAGATGTTGAGGGCATAGTTGTGGATAGGGCCGATCTGTGGAATTTTGGCTTCGGATAAGGACATGAGTCTAGTGGAGGTCAATGACCCTACTAGTTTTATAGCTTCTTTAGGAGTGGTGGCAGGAGGGTCTGTGGGCTCGGTGAGAAGATTTACCAGAGAATTCTGGTGCAACTCAGAGGACATGAAAAGTACCCATTAGGTGATGTTGTCTTGTGTCTTCTAGAGTTGTTCGATGATTTTTCTCTCCTCAATGGTCATTTTTGGGATGGGAAGTTCTTCGGCAACTCCCTTTCCCATATCTGTTTTTGATGACTG
The DNA here is from genome assembly GCA_949130495.1 of Sambucus nigra. Lineage (NCBI taxonomy): Eukaryota > Viridiplantae > Streptophyta > Magnoliopsida > Dipsacales > Adoxaceae > Sambucus > Sambucus nigra. The sequence goes on along the minus strand of OX422207.1, from coordinate 387,092,704 downwards.
AGGATTTGGATCCTTTAGTGTCTCCATGATCTGGTCATGTGGTTTATTAAGGCAGGGAAGAACAAGAATTACGTATGTTCATGTATTTATGGATGAATGTCTACTTTACTGATTTTCCCCAACGGGTCTATAAAGGACATCATTCAGCACATGCTGATTACTAGACTGATTTTTCCCTAACTTGATTCATCATTTAAGATGTGAAAATAATACTACCATCTGGTGGTGATGATTTCTTCTTTCCAAGAGAAATTTATGCATTTAGTAACCTCGACAACTTCCTCAAATAAATCTTCCCACTCAACGCGGAGGTATATGAGTGAAAGGACCAATCGACCTTAAAGCTTTAAATCAGTGAGTAGTTTGGAATATTGTAGTTCTCATTGGTCTGTGAAAACATGTTGCCCATGATCTATCCCACATCATCCAAACTGATTTCTTCAGTAGGTACTACCCATTCTTCTGATTCTCGAGACCATTTCTGGGCTTTCGTGAATAGGAAACTAAATTTTTAGTAGTCGGTCGTTATCTTGGCGGGTAATTTCATTCCAAACTCTAGAAGTTGGTTCAAAATAGCTAGTAACTCGGTGTCTTTCCCCTTAAATCAGGTGCGAACGACAAAAGATCTTGTAAGGAGTGATAGAGCTTAGTAGGCAAAAGAAGTAAGGTGTAAAAGAGAGTACGGGCAAACTTTGAGTGGTTTGTGTGAAATTATGGATATTGTGGGTGCTTTATTGGACACAATTTGAGTATATGGATTGAATTTTAGGTCATTCTCTAGAAATATGGAATTTTCATGTGTTGGAAGTGGGTTGTGAGTGGTGTTGGGTTTATGATCTTTTGGTGGAACAATGAGACTCGATTAATCAAGCCTTGAACCACATTTTTGAAATGGAAGAACTGGTCGATAGTGTGGCCCACGAATTGGTGATAGTTATAGTGGGCCTCGGTTTTGGAGTTTTTAGGAAGAGGATTTGGTAATGGAAGGGGGTCCAAGGGTTTGATGAGGTTTAGTCTTAACAAGTCTTGGTAGACTTTGGATAAGGGAGAATAAAGCTCGATGCATTCCTTTATGGAGGGATTAGGGCATCTTTCTAGTGCCCAAGAGGTACTAGGTTAGGAGATATTGTTGATGGTTGAGACTATATTACTGGCAGGCTTCTCATACTTCTTGGGAATGAACTGTCCGGTCACATTCTTCAGCTCTACTTCTACCGTGGTAATATTGACTTGAATTTCTACACTTTCTTACTAGAGGGATCGAAAATGTGGATAATACTTTACTCCCATAGTCATTTGGATATAGGGCCATAAATTCTTCTTCACAATACTGACTTGTTATTTTTTGGAGGGTTGGTTGGTTATGGTAGCAACTTTATCTCTTTACCTCCCTACGAAGCGACTCACGGTTTCCACTGAGTTCTTCTTCATAAGCTCTAGATCACGGCGTCTAACCTCTAGTTCTTCATCGTACTTGTACTGAGGCATGAATTCCCTTATGACATCTTCCCAACTACACCCTTTTATGTACAAAAAAATGTATAGTTTTGGAAATCCAAGTATTTTAACACATCCATGTCCTAAAATCCTATACGTACTCCATCTCCAATAGTTATTTTAACTTCCTTTCAATCCTCAAGGTTGGCAAAAAAAGATATGTCACCGATCATGTGCTTAGAGCACAGAGTATCAAAATACCATTTGGAAGTATTTTGACCCTAGAGAGAAATATGCACAACAAGGGCTTCGCCGTCTTGCTTAGGTACCCAAGTGGAGGTAAGCTTTTGTTTTCCCTAGTCGTTGTTGGCTCTAGTCGGAGCATTAGAAGTGTTCTCGAACGTCGTAGACATCTGTTGAAATTTTGCCATTAAGCTTTGTGAATTATTGCTATGAATGATCTTCTTGTTATGTGGTTGCAACTAAGTGTGTGAGAGAGAGAAGAATAAGTGATAAGAATACAAAAAAGTGAAAAGGAAAAAAGAAAACAAAAGAAAAAGATGAGAGACTGAAGAAAAGAAAGATAAAGATAAATTATTTCCTTAATGTAAATAATGTTCAATAATCCTTGTTACTCTCGAATTTCATTTCTAATTCTTGTTTTGGAATATATTCAAACTGTGAAATTTCCCACAATATCCAATTAACCCGAGTGTTTCATCCATAAACACTTTGAATATTTAAATATTACCCTTTATTGCATAACTTTAACCCTGAACCAACATTACAACCTATAAAAGTCCTATTTGAACCTTGGGTAGGTGTCATTCAAAAGTTATAATAGTTGTGATAATCAGTGTGAAGCACAAAATATATGTGACTTACTTGAGTCCAATATATAGGACCTTATCTAGTTTGGAAATATAAACAAAATTTGCTTCATCCTTATTTTTTCATAAGCCTCATTACCTTGTCATGATCTTCTAAGATTTCTACATCAACAAGAAAATGGACATACAGGTAGAAAACCAGTATAACTGCAAACTTTAGGATTGCATTTATCATATTTTCATACATTTGTGAGGTTTGTGCATTAATATGGCCTAAAATGAATTTTCTACATTTAATTGATTTTTTAGGAATTTTTCAAACATTTAAAATCCATTTTTGAGACATTAAAATTGCAGTTTTAAAATTTTTGGGGTTAATGTTGAATTTCCTAAACTGCATAAAAATTGGGTTGGGTAGAATTCGAAAGCTCTAGAGACTATTGTGGGTAAAAATTGAATTTTTAGATCTTCAAAAACTCGAATGTGAGGAGAGATTTGAGACATACACGTGTTGGGTTTATATCGGTTAGATTTTTGTTTCTTTATACTCACAACCTAAAGTCTAGTTTACCATCATTTGATCATTTAAATCTAAGGTCTTCATGCGTTCCAATGTAATCCAAGTGACAACCATAAGAACCAATCCAAATGATTTTAAATTTGGTCCATTTTAAGACATTAGTCTTGGACTTCGAACGATCAAGTTGATCACAGCCGTTGGTTTGAATCTGAGTTCCAGATCCTTCTACCCATTGTATAAATCGAGACCACCATCCTCTCAATTTTAAGTTTTGAGAGTTGAGAGTTCTGAGAGAAAAAATAAGATAGAGAGTAGAAAGAGAGAGAGAATAAAATCGAGAGAAAATATAAAACCTAACAAAACTGTGTTCAAATTTCTTCAGAATACATTTTTGAGTGTTTAGGGTTTTCTGATATTCGAAGTTCAAATCCTCTCTGGTTCAAAGTGATATAATCACCGAATCTGTTAGGACTTAATTTCTTTAGTTTTGAAATATTTTTCCATTATTGGATTTGTTTTGAAATATTTGTATTTCGTCTATATCTAGAAAATCTCTTCTCTGTTTTAAAAAAACTGAAAAATGGTTTGCAAGTTTTCAGATCTGAGTTTTTCACTTTGAAAAACTTTTATATAAAAAATATTTTTAGTGTCTTTCTTTTTTAAATACTCTCAAGAAAACAGATTTGAAAGTTTTAAAGTGTTAAAGATCAAATCTATTTTCAGTAGTGTGAAATATAACATTTCAAACATAGAAAAGTTTTTAATTTGTTGGAATCATTTGTGTAAGTGTGTGTGAGTACATGCATGTATTAGGCACTTCACTCTCAACATATTTCACTCAACAACACTTAAACAATGTGTTGGTAAAGAGATTTTTACCATCAAATTTGGCATAAAGCTAAAAGGAGAAAATGTGTAAAGCTACAGAACAACAAGGACAACATCAGAGCCATTGAAGAAGTTAGATTTACCTAATAGAGTTGGTATAATTCTTGACTTAGTATAGGTCTGTTTGTGTGTATAGCTCATTGATTGCTTGTAGCCTAAAACTCATTTTAGTGGATTTTTCATTTTGAGGTGTAGAGACCTTCGTTGATGTTTCCGCATTTGGGTGGGGTTTTACCACATTAGAAATTCAATTGCATTGTGTGTGTTTTATTTCTCCAGTCATACTACTGCACTACTAGTCTTAGTTGTTGGGATTTTAAAACCTTATTTCTTAAATTATGAAATTACTCGTTCATAATATTTTCTAAACATGTCTTATGTTAATAGTTTGTTTTCTAAAAGAGTTTCCTCAAGAAACATCTTTGGAACCTTATAGACTATTTTAACTTGTGTTAAACGATTTTGTATGGTATTTTCACAGTGAAAATGCATTTCACCTCAATTGATGAACGATATCCTTTCAATGAGATTGCATAATTTTCATTTTATATATAGCGTTCTTCATTGATGATATGTGTGCGACCTAGTTTCCATTATCAATTACTCTTTATTCCTGCATGTCCCATACTTGCTATACTCCATTCATAGTGATTTCAATTATAAAGTGCAAACACTGGTGATGATTGATTATCATGCTACACTTAAATGTTTAACCGGTTTATAAAAGTTTTTCCTAATCAAAACATTTTCAAGTTCTCGCTTTTCCTCCGACATTTAAGGTTTCAATTCTATGAAGTTCATCCTATAATGTTAATAACTATGAACTTTTTAGTGAATTTATTCACTATGCTAATAACATGTTGAAATATTTTTCATTATTATTAGGCTTTTCGCATTGATTAATTGTGCATAATTTTTTAGGAAACTTCAATTATTGTGAGTTTAATTCCTAAAAAACTGCAAAGACAACACTCATCCACTAGTGTAACCTAGGGATTTAAAGTCTTATTGCATATTCTAAATCCAATTGTTTACCCATGAAAGTGGCATTTATCTCCTTTCTACATATTTCCTTTCATATGGTGCTACTCGTAGCTCATTTCACTTTACATTTCATTGGTAGGGACTACCAATGATTAAGTTAGGGGGTTTAATTGATTTAGAATATTATATTTATTTACCCTTTTTACGTATGCATTTTAGCCTCCTCAGGTACCTTAATTCTTATTTTTATGCTCGTTAACCAGATAACCTATTTTGTGTATGTTTATATGCTTTGTGAGGTATAATTGAGCTTTTCTTGGTATTAAGGTGCAAAGTGTGAAGTTTGGTCGCATTCCGAGAAAGTTTCATCATAAAGCACACATTCAAGATCATTTTAGTCATTTCAGAATTTGGTCTTCTGGCCCAAAGTCTTTATGAAGTGTATCCTTATGAGGAATCTTTGTCAAGTCTCTAATCGCGCATCATTCTGATCTATAATGAAGAGGTTTTGGCATTTTCCTAATATTGATCCAAACATAAGAATTCAGACCTGAAGGGTCCAAATTGATTCTCCCTTGAAAGTCCCATATATCCCGTGCACTGAATCATTTAGGATTCAAGCCAAAACGATTTGAAACCTTTATTTTACAAGTTTCCCATTCTTGGTTTGTATAAATAGATTTTTCCCTCTTTTGTTTGAGATATCTTTCATTTTGTATTAGATTAGGTTAGGGTTTGGTTTGTATTGGGATATTTTCTCCATTATCTCTCCAAGTGTTTATTTGTAATGGTACTATTCATCATCTTATCCATATATATAAGTTATATTTCTTTGTTTCAAGATTTGGTAGTTATTTTTCTTGATATGATAATGACTTTTTTTGGTTAATTTCATGTTTTCATTTGTTAATTAGTTGTATTAATTGTTTAATTATGTTTAGTTTCTAGTTTTAAGGTTGGGATCATATTTCCACCATTGATAGATTTTTTAGCATTAAATCTAGGTTTTGGGTTGAAACATTTTTAATTAAAACATTTTGTATTAATATTGGAATATTGGGCATTTAACTTCCTTTGTCACGCAATGATAATTTTTATAACGATATTCTGACATTAATCCATTTGTGAATATATTAAATTCAAACTTTAATCTTTCATATTTAAACTAAATTTCTTCATGTTTAATCTTTATAATCAATTAAATATGATTGGTTAAGTTTATTTCGGTCCATACATGCTGATTAGCCCATGGTGGGGAAATGATCCTAATCTCGTTTTTGTCATTTAATTTAGTTTACTTATCGCCTAGTGTTATTCTATTCCCACATCATAATATTTTACATTTACCCCTTTTCTATATAATAAATTAATTTAGTCTTAAATACCGTTCCCTATGGATTCGATCACTACTTGTCGCTACACTTCCATATGTAGTGTGCAAAGTTGTGGTATTTATTTTGTATAGGGTGTAAACACCCAATGACATATTTTACATACTAAGTTTATGCCTCATCAACAATTTCTACTTCCATCAGTTTGGCACCGTTTGTGGTAATGACAAGTTTCGTACCATTCAATTAAACATCTTATTCCCTTAGAAATAGTGACTAATGACTCCTTAGCTCGATAGTTCAAGGAAAAAAATCTCAAAAAAAGTTCTCCCCCGTAAGGGACAAGCACATATTTTCTAAACATGGTGACCTTAGATGTGTGAGATGAGAAGAAAGAGAAAAGCGATGAGCTTGTTGAGGACCTGATCACTGTATGGAGGATCCAACGAAACAAGTTCAAATTAGCATTGACCTAAGCCCTCCCTTAAATAGGAACTCATTAACTTACTTATGGATAATAATTACATCTTCGACTAAATCCACTCACATATGATTGAGATGGACCTTGAAGTCATGGTCCGCCACCTCCGCATGGACCCAAATCACATTCTAGTCCATCTAAAGAAGTGGCTTTTTAGAACGGAGAGTAAAAATGTTGCAGCGGAGGAGGTTGATAAGCTCATAGGATCCAACTTCATTATGGAGGTCAAGTATCCATAATGGTTCTCCAATGTGGTACTAGTGGCCAAAGCCAACAAAAGTGGAATATGTGCATTTATGTAATTCACTTTAACAACACACGCCTTAAATACTACTAGACAATGCCTTGAATTAACACCATAGTAGACTCTACAGCTGGTCATGCATTCCTCTCCTTCATGAATGCTTATTCCAGATATAACCCGATCAAGGTGGTCCTTATCGATGAAGAAAATACCTTATTTATTACAGGGTAAGATACTTATTATTATAAAGTTATGCAATTCGAAGTAAAAAATACAAGTGCCACTTATTAACTAATGGTAAACTCTATTGTTAAAGACCTCATTGGTAATACCATGGAGGTGTATGTTAAATACACACTGATTAGAAGCCTGGAGGCTTAGAACCATATGCAAAACTTTTGAGAGATAATTGCCATTCCTCATAATGAAAGACTGAGTCTCAATTCGAAGAAATGTGCTTTTATGGTGGCTGAAGTCTACTTTCTTGAGTTCATTGTAACTACATGAGGCATTGAATCTAATATTGAGAATATCCGAGATTTATTGGATATAACATCCCCAATAATAGTAAAGGAAGTCTAAAGCCTAGTTAGAAAAGTTGCTTATAGAGCTAAAGAAACCCTTTGAATGAACTACCGAGGATGAAAAATCCTTCTAAAACCACAAAAGGTACTTAGGGTTTGTGCCCCTAATGTCATGCATAATGATTGGGTAATATCTGTACTTGTACGTTGTCGCCTCGTCAACCATTGTTATCTCAACTCACATTAGAGAACAATTTTGGGTTCAGTAACCCATTTACTATGTCTATCGAGGCATTCATAGGGATGAAAGAAAATATTCTAGAATAGAGAAATTATCCTTCTACCTTATCATCTTACCATAGAGACTAAGGCCTTACTTCAATTACCACTTCATCATGGTAATGAATGATCAACCCCTACGGTAGGTCCTCCATATAATAAACACCTCAGAAAGGCTTGGCAACTCCTATGTGGAGTTATGGGACTTTGGAATAAGATATCAACCTCAAACTGATATTAAAGTTCAAGATGTAACTGACTTTGTTGAAGAGTTCTGAAACCGACAGGAGGTAGAAGAAGATCCCATTATCACTGAGACTATTGTTACAGTAACACCTGAAGAACCTAGAAAACCCTTATTCTAGGAAGTATACCTCATCTCTCCTATAATGTTATTTCACATGGATGGCTATTCAAATGACTCATCCATCGGGACTCCACCTAGAAATTTATGAAGGAGGTACTATCTCTCTTGCTCTATGTTTTAAATTCAAAGCCTCTAATAATGAAGCAGCGTACGAAGCCTCGGTGGGGGATTAGATTTGGTTGTACATATAAAAGCTGAGAAAGTAAGAACCATCAATGACTCTTAGCTGGTGGTAAACCAGGTCATAGAGGTCTATGAGGCCAAAGGTGAAAGGATGGAGGGGTAATTAGAAATTTTACATCATATCATTAAGAAGTTCCCTTGATTTTCCCTCATAAGGGTCCTATAAGTGGGGAATTCAAAGTCTGGCAACCTTGCATGGGTGGATTCATCATATTAGATAGATCTAAAGGGGATCCTGGTTATCACCCTTGACTATCCATGATTACTCAACTATAGCACCACTCCCATCAAAGCCTACCTCATGGATGGTGTCCTGCCCAGGGATAAATTGAAGGCTAGGCGAGTGAAATCAATAGCTTCTCGATACTACTTGGAAAATGGGGTACTATTTAAGAATGGATAATTCTCAGTACTTCAGCGAGGCATGAGCCTGTTAGAGGCTATTTATGTCATCACATACCTTTGTGAAGGTATATGTGATGCCCATACTAGCCAAAAGACCATAGTTTATAAGGTCTTGACGCAGGAATTTTGTTGGACAATAATGAGAGAGGAGGACAAGGACCTGGTGCAGCATTGTGATAAGTGTCGGAGGTTCATTTTTGTTCCAAAGTATTCGGTGAGTACATAGTTCTTTTTCCAATGGTTATCAGACTTAATAGGACCCTTACTCTTTAACAAAGGTCAAAGCAAGTTTTGTGTTATGTCCATTTACTACTTCACAAAATGGGCTGAGGCTGAGCCCATAGGCATCACCACGAAAAAGAAAATGACCAACTTTATCGAGAAAAACATTATCTTTGTATTTATCCCTTGTAAGGCCATCATTTTGGACAATGACATACACTTTGAAAATCTAGCCTTTAGAGAGTTATGCTCAAACTATGAGATAAGCAACCACTACTAATCTCCAGGACACCCTTTGAACAATGGACAAGTCGAATTCACCAAGAGAACAATTTTCCACACTCTAAAGATGACTTTGAATAAGGCTAATGGGCTTTAGGGTGAGGAATTTTCGAGGATTATATGGGCCTACAGATTCAAAGTTAGAGGTCTGATAGGAGAAACTCCATTATCCATATATTTTGGCATGAAGGATCTAATATCAACTGAGGTAGAGGTACCCACATAAAGGGTAGCTCAGCTAGAACTTAAATCCAATGATGAGGGTTTAAAAATATCTTTAGACGAGTTGGAAGATAAGTGGGAGGTTTCACTGGTTCTAATGGTTGCTTTCAAGAAAAAGGCAACCTCACACTTCAACAAAAAGGTATGCCACAAAAAAGTAAAACTAGGAGACTTGGTCTCGAAGGAAGTTACTATTGAAACCAGACATTCGAGCGAGGGAAAACTAGGTCCCAAATTGGAAGGCCCTTATGTGGTCACCAAGATTGCGAGTCTGGGATGATATTACCTCATTTATGTAGAGGTATATGAACACCCTTATCGCTAGAATGTAGTCAACCTAAAAAAATACTACCAATGATGTATTCAATTATTAAAAGAAATGAAAAAGACCTTTTTATTACACCCAATGCATTCAAAACTAATGTTTTCTAATAGTTACAAGGAATTCAGATTTGGCTCAAACAACTAAGGTCTAAGGATCCATAAATCGAGTTGGATGGACTTCATCCTTGGCTCAAAACTTAAACTAACGATTTAAGACCTAAAATAAAGAGTTACAAGGACCTCAACTTTGGATCTAGGTGTAAGATAATGTCTCATAACCCAAACTTTAAGTTACAAGGACCCCAATATTGACTTAAGACTAACAGTGAAAGGTCTTAAGGCCCAAAAAAGACTTCAGTCCAGAGGTTAAAACGACCAAAAAATATTAGTCAAAGGCCTAAGGCCCCCCCAAAAGAGTAAAGGAGTCATTGCGGTGTTCACCTTTGATCCTACTCGAATTGACTAAGGCCCAAGGACCCAAAAAAGTAGGCTAAAAGTGTTTTTTCTTACCTAAGAAGACATATTTTTAAAAAATCTAAGAATGAAGCACTAATTTGATTTAAATATAACTTTAGTTTTTTCTTTAAAAAAAGAATTAGGGCTATGTATCCATATGAAAAAAATTATCCAAAAAACTCCAGCGTTATATTCTAAAAGTGAAAACCCTAAGGTTCATACGTCCTAGGACCCAACGTGTAATCTCATAATGTCCTCCTCGGGGGGGAATAAGGTACCGAGGTTCTTCAACCTATTATCAGACCTCACAAAATTTCAAATATTCTAAGTTCAATGGTCTTATAACCTTTTTGTGGGACTTCAGATTCAAAATTTACCCAAGTTCAAATGTCTTTCGACCCTTTGTAGGACTTTAGGTTTCAAATTGCACTATGTCTAAAGGTTGTTTGGCCCATTTATTAGACTCCAAAATCTTGAAATGGTAAGTTCAGAGGCCTCGGGGCCTTTTGTGGGATTACAACATGCAAAACACATAAGCTCAGAGGTCTGCGGACCACCCATTGGGGGGGGGGGGGGGGGGGGGGCTTAAGTTGGCATATATTTATGAGTTATAAGTTCTTAGGACCCTTAGGGACCTTTAGTCCCAAACATTTCTGGGGCTAAGTGTTCATACAACAATATTAGGCTCTGAGTCCTAAAAAGTACAAATGTAAGATATTATGTGGTTCTAAGGTCTAGTTGCCCAGTACAAAACCTTAGTCTTGACTTCAGTAGGTGAACAAGTATAATACAGAGTTTGTGGGACCCTTAAATGTACTCCAGAAAATTCACTACTAAAGCTACCTTTCTTTGCTAAGAAATTTTAGTGGCTAACGGAATATAACACACTGACAGACCTCATATAGACTTCAGACAGTGAAAAAGTTTCAGTCATTATAAAAGTTTACTTACAAAAGGAAAAGGAAAATAAGAGAAGTATAAATAAAAACAAAGTCTTATGATTCAAAAACTATTCTTCATTATGGATAAGGAGTAGAGATTATAAGAAATGACCCACGGCCAAACAACAATCTAATAAAATAAAAAATTACATAAAGCCTTTAAAGTCTTAGGGTCTAGGGGATCCATGGAGTCTTCACTTATGGAGGTAATAGAAAAGATGATCCTTACTTTATTTCTTCTTGAACCTTAGGATAAGAGGATTCAACAATGTCATTATCAGAGTTGCTTTCTTCGTCTAATCTTTCCCCACCAAATTCAGGAGCTTCTAAAAATAATATAAAGACGTCCACCTCAAGAATTAACCTTTGAACATTTTCATTGCATTGATCACACCTAGAACTATAGATATGGAATAGATAATTCTTATATGGCTCATATCTGAGGTATCCATCCATATTACTCTTAATACTGGAGTGTATCTCCCCCTGTAGAGAAGAATAATGCCTAAAAACCTCAACATACTCCTTATGTAACTCCTAATCTCTGGAAGTTATCTAATACTTTATAGTTTAGAGCTTTATGACTGGTTTTTTATAAGCTCCACCTCACCATTGGTGTGAAGAAGCTTGTCTTGTAGGCCTTAGAGCTCAACCTTCTCACCATAAATGAAATCTACTATTTCCATAGGCTCAATCTGGTCAAGGGCATAAGGTTCCTCCACCTTAACTAGGGAGGCTAGTAGGGAGGCGCTATCCTATAAATATATTTCCTCCCAAAACTTCTCCAGTTTTAAATAAGTAAGTTGAGCCTTCAGGGCATCCCTCTCCGTTCTCATGGAATCTTCCTCCACCTACATGTCAGCGATTATTCGTTCCAGGTAAATTTGGGTGAGGGTCCAACTCTCTGTTATTTCAAAGGATTTGTTCCACCCCTACTACCATCAAGGTAATGATCTAGAAGATCCTCATTCAAGTACTGAATGAACAGAAATAAGAGAACATATGAGAAAAAAGTACATAAAATAAAAGGGCAGAGAAAAAAAATCATAAGAAACATAAGGTACCTTGCCAATAAAGTGGACTAGTTCCTCAGTATTAACAAAATCCCCTAGCTCCGAAAGTGGAAATCATCTTAGTGCAGTTTGTTTTGGTCATCAAATAGAGGGAATTCAATGCATATGCATAGGAGTCTATCTCCTCAGTGGATGGAGGTCTGAAGTACCCTATCAGTGATAGTTAGTCCCTTTGATTAACTACGGGACTCAATTTCTCTCTTTAATTTATCCTTCTTTTAAGGGAGAACCAACTTCATACCATGGGTTGCCCCACGGGAATAGAAGGACCCTAGGTTGCCCCAGAGGTTCCACCTTCCCCCAATGGTGCTAATAGAAAAGGTAGGGTTTTAGTTTTGGGCTCCATCACTAGATCTTCAATAACACCAGAGCTTAGATCTACCTCTTCCATTAGCTCAATCTATAGAGGTGGAAGTTTCACTGGCGCAGTGAACTTCAATCCCTTATTATCCTTGGACCTCTTTCTTTTTAGTGACAACCTCAGTAAAAGTCTCCTTGGAGACTCGCTTCACCATTGTTCTTTTATCCCTATCATCTACTGATCAATGATAAGAAAAATTTAGCTTCAGAACCGTTGAGATAAATAAGGAAGGTAGAGGTAAACTTACTGGAAAGTAGTCAAAGTCCACTAATATAACATCTTTGAACTGGGTGAGGTGAGAACATGTGAAACCACTATAGGGAGTTTAACCTTGCCTCGACTTTGGTTCCCTTCTTCATTAGGAGCCTCAGGACCTTAAATAAGACCTTAGAGGTAGCTTTCCTCAGTTAAGAGTTCATATTCCATCACATCTTCAACCACAGTTTTAGGGGATGGAGGATCAACAACCAAAGTGATAGGTTTACGCTCAGGACCTAGCCCAGAGTCGAAGAGATGCTTAACTATGACGAGAGCTTCAAAGGCGATATAGACTAACTTGAAATTCATCTATATCTCCCAATTCTCCTTCTCGGAGGTCTGAACAAGTGTCTTAGAAAGAAACAAAATATTAAAAAGAGCTCACACATAGGTTAGATACCCAAAATCACATCAAATGCACAAATCCATGGTAACTTACCTGGAGGAGTATGCCAGAGAGTATGGAAACTAGCCGGCTCAACAAGGTCTAGAGTAGCCCAAGCCCCACAACTAAAAATAATCCCTCCTTCCAATTATTGGGTTCATTGTGTTTATTCTTGGCAAAGACTAAGGCGGATCTCGGGCTAGGTACTTCAAACCCTTCTCCTTATAATGTTTCTACTCATGGACCCTGTAAAAGTTGAATAATTAATTCAAGGTGATATCATGCTTTGCCTTACTTGATTCCTTAAAATCAAGAACAGTGTCCATTAAAGTTATACATGAGTTTACAACTAAGTGAGAAAGAGATATTCCTATGTCCTTAAAGATCCTCACCACACACAGAGGTAAGGGGATTTGGCCCCGCATTTCCGAAAGCAATCATTGAAGTAGGCATGTTGAGGTACCAACAAAAAATACCTTCTATCTAGATTAACATCCCTAAAAGTGATGAAATTAGGAATATGATAAGTCTCCCTAATATTCTCCAAGTCTTGATCGATAATTCGAGAGGCAGAGTCGAACCCACCAGTAAAATTGGGGTCATCCATCCCCAGATAGTCCACCGCTAGGGACTTAAGAGAAGTGGTCCAAGTTTTTTTTTTTTTTTTTGGGGGGGGGGGGGGGAGTATAGATCTCAACCTCATTCTCCTTAATTTTTCAAAGAGATACGAAAGTACCCACTGTAGATAAGGATTTTGGGTCTAAGACCTTGGAGGGGAGATGTTGTCTGCAAGCATTTTTTAGATGGAAGAAAGGCAAAGTTTGTTTCCCAATAAATTTCATGGAAGAAAAGTTGTGTGAATAGTGAAGAGATAAAACTCACCAAAGAGGATCCTTCATATCCTATAAGACTTAATGCTTTATTCCATTAAGCCCTAAAGCATGCCCCATAAATAATCTCAACCGCTGGCATCCTTTTTTGCAAAGCAATGATGATGATAATCTCAGTGTCTAGTTACGACCTTACCCCTAACTTGCGTAGAAGGTATGTGTTGCCCCTTACAACTTGTGTAAGAAGAAAAAAAGGTCTACTGATGATACCATATTTTATATTTGGTATTTTAAAGTCTTTAAAAACCCCTCGATACCCGCAGGCAAGAGTAGAGGTCCCGCAACTGAGATAATTTGTTATTTTGGCCCTCAAGACCTCTCCTGCCCTCAAGAAAAGGCTATGGTACTGTAGTAGACCTTGGTCACTTCTTCTTCTTCTTCCTGATATAATCAGTCATTCCACTTTGTCTCCTTAACTGAGATCATACACCACAACATCAGGGTGTAGCCAATTCAGAATCCCATAATAGACCTCAGTTCAAAGATAAATAACTCCCCATGGTTGCCTACCCCTCATAACTAAGTGGTATAATTACATAACATCTCAAGGATAATTTATTGCAATGCTGCATCAGTTTCTTAGATGTTAGACATATGGCAGAGTGGCAAGCACTAGTTTGGAGGGTAGGTGGAAAGAAGAACACTATTCCACTTACAACCACTACCCATCTCCACTTGTATTGAAAGGTCCCATCGTTATGTAATGCTACCAAAAACCACCTTACACCACCTACATATCCTTTGGCCAGCACTCCACCCATTGTTGACACAATTAGACCTCAGAGGCTCCCCCACCATGTAGTGACATTCCATTCATTCTTTCTCCTAGATTTTTCATATAAATAGGGGGTTGGTTGAAGGATGAAGACATATTAAGGTGATCCAACGTATAAATAATCAAGAGTTTGAAGTATTCGCAAGTGTTTTATACCTTGTTTCATACTCACAACCCAATGTTGTGACTTTATATTGGCAACTTGGATTATTTCTATTAGTTTCACATCTTGTATATCTTGTTGGGCCCTAAATCAATACTCTGGATCCCTTAGATAAGTGAAGTCGTTACTTCCTAAGGTCCTTTGGATTATTGATGAAGGATGCAAGACCTTCGAATCTCTTAACCAAAGATCAAGAGGTTTCTTAGGCTGTAATAACTCTTTGAAAATCTAATAAACATTAGAAAAACTTTGACATTGGATGTAGGACCCTTTTTAGAGGTCCGAACCACTTTAAACTATTGTGTTATATTTTAAACATTCTCTCCTCTTACCTGTATAAGGTCAAGAGGGGAGGACCTATGGGTTTGAAGTAAAAAATGATCTATACATCCATAACTATATATTACTATTATATCTACTACGAGGGGTAGGATTTTATGTTTCCATTTTCAAGAAAAGGGATAGATCTTATAGTTATGATTTGGCTCGGGTGGGGGTTTAGCACACACTTGTTTGAGTATAAATGTGATTAAATTTGAGGGGATTACAGTTTCATAAAAATATATTTGATAGTATGAGATTATTCCAGTTGTGGTTTAGAGAGGTGCCGATTTAACACCTACATAAGAGATTCATTATAGCCTTAGAGTTGGAACTAACACTGGGCCCATTGGAATGATATCTTATTAGGTTGATTCCGTTGACATAAAGAGTGTGTTGTGGGATTAGGCATTGAAATCTTGAATAGTAAGTCATTTAGAGAAGATGTTACCATAGGAAAATTTTCAAAAGAGGTATAATTTACTGAGATATGAGAGGAACACATCAAGTTAGGCAAGGTCATGATACGAGATGCCATGATACGTGTTCATTATTGCATATCAAGGACCTATTAAAATAGTAAAGGAGAGATTTTTTTAAAAATTAGAATATGAATGAGTTATCACTAGTGGTGGAATAGGGAGGAGAATATCCCCAAGGCAGTGTTTTGATGTAATATGGAGCATTGACATTATGTTGTAAATTTTGACAGTACGGGGGATCAGTTTGCTGTGATTGGAAACAAAATCTTGTTGAAGCGAGAGTTGTATAATAGTGATGGCTATTACACCTAAATTTATGTTATGTGTGATTTAGGGCCAAGCATTAATTTTTTTACCAGGAAATGATTCATGACGTAATTGGGAGGAGTGGCCTTCATCTGTTTGATGAAAGTATAGGGTTGCATTTTTTCAAGGGAGACTATATATGCCAAGGGGTGATAAGATATGGGAAGTAGTGTTGGCCAAGGCGCTTGTTTCAATGTTTACTTTATATTCAAGAAGCAACTACAATTAAAGTAACTTAAGCAGTCCGTATTATTGGTAGAGTGAATAAGTTATTGTATAATTTATGTCGAGAGGGTGCTACTACCAATAGAGAATGTAGAGAACCAGAGACATTCAAAGAGTTGCAATGTTTAAAATTCTAGTGTAAAAGTGGGAATGTAGACCCATTGATTTTTCATAGGTTTCTAGGATTGCAAAAAGGACATGGATCCATTAAGGGTCATTTGCGTTGGATTGGCAAAGTCGATTAGAACAAAGAGTTATCTAATTCTTCATTTTTGGATATGTTTGGGACACTTCAATTGAAGTAGTGTTCATTATAGAGCATATGAATATTATCGGAGTAGGTAAAAGAGTTTTCATATACGAGCAAAAAGATGATTTGGGGTCCTAAGAAACAGGATCAGGTGTTCATGAGCTCTCCGATGTGGGGAATTGTGAAGTTATGGTTCCAGAAAGGGAGGCCACCCGATGTAGAGTTACATTTTCTATAATCTTTGTTATGGTGACGATATTTTCATTTGACCTTACTCGGTCATCGTCAATGTGTGGACGATATTTTCCATGGGTACGTGACAGAAGGAGTTCCAAAAGGAAAAATTGCCATTTAAAGAGTTAGACTATTTGGGTTAGAGTATAAGCCAAACACGATTTACAACTAGAGAGACATTAATGCATAATACGTCGAAGAATGATTTGATTCCTTTATAGTAGTGTGAGGACGATGCATACATAATATTCTTAGGCTTTCGAGTAGAAGTATAAAGATTTCAAATATTGAGGACAATAATTCCTTGTTTAAAGTGAGAGGAATGTAATAACCTACATTTTATGTGCATTATCCAATTGAGAAGAAATTAATTATGTGTGCTTACTGTGAATTGTGATGTTACTATTTATATTTATATGTGTAATATTATTGGTATTTAGAATTGAACCTAATGTACCGTAATTCATTAATTAAATATTCAGAAGTGACATAATATTATGGGAGACTATGGAATGTTTAGGGATTTGGTATTGGCAGTTTCCTTATTTGGATTATCTCCTCAATGTCAAGTCCCACCTATCGTGAAATAGTTTCTTAAACCATCATGTTGTGGGTAATTAATAAATATTTAAATAATTGATATTTGGACTCATGCCAAATAAATATTACTTTATTTAGTATCATATTTTGGGTTGTCTTTGGGGACAATTATAATGTCCATTTTAGATATAAAATAGTGGATTTTAAGTTTATTGCATTAGTATATGTTTTGGGTAGAGTTTCAGGCCCTTTGAAGTGTTACTAGGGCTCATTGGGTTGAGGCCCATATGGGGCCTAAGGTAAATTTTGAGGAAGAAACATTTAGTGGTCATTAGGAATAAACTAAACACATGTTAGACAAAACTAGAAATCCTAGATATTGAGGAAAGAGTCATTAAGAGTTGGAATAAGAATTGGGAGGTTTTTAGTGATTAATTCCTCAATTAATACATAGGCAAGTTTACATCATTTAAGAATTTGATTGGGATTGTGTTACGGTAGTAGTAGTAGTAGTCCATTGGATTCTAAATTATATGTTTATAAATATAAATTTATCAATCTATAAAAGAAATTTTGAAATCTATTTAATGGTGATATTAAACCTTAATCTTTTGTTAATAACATAAGAGAAATTATTGAGAAACTCCAAGATTTGAGTTATAATCTGATCTATGACATTATCCATTGAACCGTGTTGATAAATCTTACAAAAGTCCCTACGAATTGAGCCAATCTTGGTTGAATTGATTAAATTTATGAACTTAGGGTGATTATACCCATAAACTAAATTTGATGCATAAAACATGATTTAATCACCTAAAACTAGTGGATTTAGGTTAGTATTATTGTTGTGGACCTTATATCAGAAGGAGGATGGGTATGTGACTAAAGTAGAGGTTTAGAAATTAAGTTTGGATGTTGTTAATGGAGGTTTTGAGTTTGGAGAAGAAGGAGGTCTACATAATTTCGTTAGAACGAGATGGGCTTCTCGTTTGAACGAGATGTAACATCTCGTTGGAATGACTTCGGTATTTTTGTTCGAACGACATTTCTTAGTTGTTCGAACAACTTGATTTTTTTTGTTAGAATGAGGCTTTGGTCTCACTCGAACGACTGTTATTAGATTTGGATGTTTGACCTTATCTTAATTGGATATTATTTCGATATCTGAGATATAATTATATTGATCTAAGAGTATAATGGATTCCAGTAATATTTCTTAAAGGCTTAGAGGGATATTTGTAGGATGTTTCAAACGAATATGTATAATATTAGTTTCGATGAGTAGTTAAGGCATGCATGATTATTAATTAGAGTCTTATCTACTGTTGGACGTAGACAAAAATGTCTTGGGGGTTCCTTGTGTAGATTTCCTGTATTAGACGTCCCATGCATGGAGTCTGGGGAAGGTCGGGAGTTCTTAGTAATCGTTTATGTCACTCGTTAATTATAATGAGTTTAAAACTCATTGTGCAGGGAAGTATATTATTAAAAAAATCCTTATATATGTTAGGTACGAGACGGTGACTAGAATTGGTGAACCTTAGAGATTCGGGCTAATACTGTATACAACTAATCTTAGTTAAGGTGAATATTATATATTAATAATAAGAGACTTTATTCATAACCTAGATGATTAGAATTGGTACTTTTTTATTGGCCCAGTTGCGTAGGGTCATACCTGTTTACTTGATCTATGTGCAATCATACCATAGTGGTGTGTATTCTCATGGAGAACGTATAAAGAGTGATTCGATGGGGCGCATATGATGTCAACCGCACATTGTATATATCGGTGATGTTACGGGCTCTACCTAGGTCTAACTTTTACTCCGATCCTATATCTTGAAAGATCTTCTCGTACAACCTTTGGTATGGGCCCCCTAAATTTTGTGTGTAGGTGTAGTGATATCATCCGTGGTTATGATGATGTGCATTTATAGGGATGAGATGCCTTATAACTGTGCTTAATGCTCACGAGCGATCCCTAAAGGCGGTAGAGATAGTCTTTCATACTTTTATTTACAGGGTTGATCGTAGTCCATTTACTTGTATGTGTCGGGGACCATACTTATGTGGATGCTATACATAAAGACTATCTTTCTGCTGCTTTATATGATTTTGTGTTACAGTACTAGATCCATCATAAGTTTTGTATCTTATAATTGAGATGTATACAATTTACACTAGATATGTATAACTATGAACTTATGACGCGGGATTTATGTAACAAATATACTAAAGACACATGTCCTACTTTAGTGGGATGAGATTGCTCTAGACTTATAGACTTGAGACGTATGTTCACTATCACACCTAGAGACGTTTTGTGATACTTTAATTACTTAGCAAGATGTGATTAAGATAAGAGATTACCGTAAAATAAATTATTATTATTATTATTATTATAAGAGGTTAAAGTTAACAATGAGAAAGTAAAGAATATTGGACTAAGAGATGAACTTTATTCACATGGGTCATATATTGTTATGGGAGTAGAACCGCATGCTTATTTTAGGTTATTTGGTTAAGGTAACTTAAATGACTTAAAATCCATTTAAAACGGGATGAAGATGCATTATTATTATTATTGTGGCCCAACTTTTATTAAATTCTTATTCTTTGTAAACTTGTTGTTTACGTTATTATTGAATATGTTTTTAAGGTCTTAGGTCATTTTGCTGATATAGACAGGGGTTGATCATTGGAGGAGCAACTCTAGCGATGTTATATTTTTTATTCCTAGGATGTAGGAGTTAAAAAGTGTAGCTCATCTACTTTATGTATTTATTTTTGTTTTAGCTGGCCATTGTAATTATTTTAGTATTTCCAAGTAAAAGATTGTTCATGTGGTACTTGTATTTATGTGTGATTAGTAGATATTTGAGATACATTTTATATACCAAAGTTGGTTTTATTATATATCAGTAGTTTGAGAGACATTTTATACTCCAGGATTTTTCTATTACACCTGATCAATCTATTTATGAATTTTATGGGTATCACAAATTATATCTAGGATTTTTTTCAAAAGTGGTTCAATGTCCATCTACTCGAAGCCTCGTCACCCTAGGATTAGAACTTCAAGTTCAACATGTACCACTAATTTGGTACCATTGGCTTGGGAGATAGAGATTTCCCTTGTTGTTCCATATGTGGTTGATCATTAGGCCTAGAGAACTGTGACACCCCCCCCTATTTAAATACCGAATGATCATTCCTTTATAAAAATAAAGTTGGAATCTCATTTGGTTCATTCTTAGCATCACAGTTGAAAACCTTTTTAAAATACTAACCACCTACGTTTTAAACAAAGTGGTGTTAAATTTTATCTTTCATCAAACAACAACATGTGTAACTAAACAAAATTACCAAACTATCCACGCAGTAGTAATATGCATCCATCAAAAGATAAATACTGAATAAAATAATACTAAATAAACCATCAGTTCCCGAGTCGAATATAAAATATAAGAAAATATAAAGCTAAGTACATAGTCTTAACTGAAATAAAAGAATATAACTGAAGGGGGAAACACGACCAAATAAAATAACTGAACTGCATCCTACTCTTGTAATGAAGTGACTGGAGTGTCTAATCCAAATCCTGACATCATCCATAAGTGCTACAGCTACTCATCCATGGAACAGATCATCAAGCTGGGCGTCCCTATGGAATATTATGCACATGGGTGAGGGCTCAAGAAAACCTTATGCAAAAATTTAAATGACATTTTAAAATAAGTTATTGATTACACATGTTAGTTCAACATACAGTCCCTTGAGTTCCTCACCTCTTAACTAATGTGCACGCCTAACATCATCTACTTAGCTATGCTTCCCAACCCAACTAGATCTCACCAATAACTTTCCAACCCTAACAGGTTTAGCTCCCTCGTATGACCTATACAAGACCCCAGAGTATACCCTTAATTCTCTTTAACTCCCATGTACCGCTCATACACCCATATGTTATTATGCAACCAAAGTTAACATTTTCTCATATGTTATCATTAGCCCAAATAAACATCTCACACATGTTATCATTAACCCATAATTAACAACTCACGTATGTTATCATGAAAATATTTCATTAAGTTTCTCTACTTAATTCATCTTTACATATATGCTACTTAACTTTACAACTATCACACACTGATTAGAGTATCTCATAATTAAGTCACTTTTAGATATAAACTATCTATCTTTCCTACATCACAAACAAGTAGGTTAATCACATTTGTATATATTTATCACACATATAATATATACAACCATAGCATCTTTTGAATGGCCCCTTGTGATGCGGCGTACTCTGCAATCAAGTCCATGTACCTTTCAAACCAAATTAAGGACTATTAGTTTAGCATGACTCCTCGAACCCTCATTCAAATACACATAATAGAGGCAAACATAGTTCTAAGCCTTTGGTCTACGCGTATACCTAACATACCCAAATGACCTGGTAGTCCCCCCTAATACACACTCATAGTGAGCCGCCCTAAATTCTATGTTCTAGGGGAAAATTCTGGACCTCATTAGAAAAGTTGGGATTGACCTCTGTGCAGGACCTTCGTGATAACATGAAGCGTAGGTATGTTCACATATAGGAAAGCACATAATATGTATACAAACAACTGAATCCATATGTCACAATAAGCATACACTTAACCTATAGACAATTTGTATAGGTTTACCCTCAACCTATAATATAATCCGCATAAGTGTACAATCAACCTATAATATAATCTGCATAGGTATACACTCACCCTATAATATAATCTGCATAGGTTTATTTTCAACTGATAATATAACTTGAACGTAATATGTCTCTCAAATAATCAACGTACTAGCCCACATACGAATATAACCCTCTGTTGCATTTTCTTGAGTATTATTCTCTAACCGAAGGGCCTTACTTACCCCTTGATTAAATATCAGTGGCAAATACACTCCTACGTTACAGGTTAGAATCATAGTTTCACTCATATCTTTGGATCCATTCTCATTCTCCCGAATTCACTCGCATTGTAACTTATGCTCGATTAACCCTATCCTTAATTCTCCTCACTTATAACTAAGCCCCAACCTTAAAATTGGCCTACTATTGATTATTATATCCCTCACTATAATTTAAAGGCAGCCCAAAAGTCCCCCAAGTATGTTAGACAAGGTTAAGGCTTAAAAAGTAAAAACTACCAAAATCTAGGAATCCAAATCGAATCACCAAAAGACCGAATCGATTCTCTTTCCGAATACATTGGCCAATGGGCCGAATCGATTCTAAAAGCATCAGTTCTCTTCTTCCTTCCATTTTTGTGATTTTTCCACCATTCCAACTTCCTCAATTCTTCATGAAACGTAACCAAATTTTAAACCAACATTTCTCAACATCATATAAGTGTATAAGGTTGATTTACAACATAAATATAACATTAAATCATCACGGATTCAATCCAAGAATTGATATTCTTGTAAAAGTCCTTAAAACACTAGTTTTCATTGTTCTTAATATCTTTCAATGAAAAAACCATATTTCTCCCATTATTATCATCATATATATTCTGATTTCGTATTACTCACATACATAGGTTCAATCTACATGCAATTCCACCCAAGATCATGTGTTTATATCATAATTTTTCTAAGAATCTCATTCAAAATCATCAAATAATAAACCCCACACTACACGGGTATTATAACCTTTTAGAAACAAGTAACATAAACTCTTGCCTTATGATCTTCAGGTTTGATTTCATTTCTAAGATGATGGAGTCGATCCCTCCTCCCTCCGATTATGGTTTCGGCAACTTTGGTGGGTAGAACAAGTGTTGTACCTCCAAAAATTCTCTTCTCTTCTTCCCATATGGCCTCCTTGTTCATTAATTTGTGTTTACCCTAGCCTTTAACTCTAAGGGGATGATATGCTCTTTTAATAGTCGGAGTTGTCTAAACCACTAACTCCTTAATGATCGAAACACCCATGTATACTATTTCGACTCTTTCAGAATCAACCGTGAACTCTAAATCATCCTTTGAGTCACTTTATATCGTCATCTTATTTCCACCTCAAAAAATGGCACACGCAAAATTAAAATAGATCGAAATAATTTAAAATATAAATCACAAAATTAAATAATTTCTCCGAATAAAATAAATTCCAAAATCACCGATTTAAATAAATGCTAAATCACTAATTTATTTAAATCCCATATCCTAAAAATTATGGGATGTTACAAGAACCAATAGCAAGCAATCTACCTAAATCCCAATTAGATTTATCCAGCTCTGTTACTAGTTTAAGAAAGATAGTTTGGTCCATCACTTCCACGTACTCGTTGCAATGGGGGTGTCTAGCATAGAGATTAAGTGCTTGATTGTATATTGGTCAGGGTGTGGCTCTATTATAGAATCATTCCCCTAGTTGGCTGCTTAAGTTGGCCTCCCGTTTCCATTTTCAGATCATGAAATGTAGTCA
This sequence comes from Sambucus nigra, assembly GCA_949130495.1. NCBI lineage: Eukaryota > Viridiplantae > Streptophyta > Magnoliopsida > Dipsacales > Adoxaceae > Sambucus > Sambucus nigra. Next base: position 387,069,043 of record OX422207.1, on the reverse strand, counting down.
TATGTGTCTTTGTTTATGGTAGTCTAGAAGGACCCTTTGTTTAGATTACTTTAATATACTTTTTGCTTCTCAGGATGGGCAAAACTGTGATACCCTCCCCAATTAAATATCGAGTTATCAGTCCTTTATTAAATTAAAACAGGATTCCATTTCGGTGCATTCTTAGCATCACTGTCAAAAACCATATTAGTTGTTAATCACCTAATAGTTAATTAAGCAAGCTTCATACTTTATCTCTCATTAAATGAATAACAATATGAAAAACAAGAAAAACTAAACCATACACACAATCACTGTCTAAAATGATATTGAATAATAAATGACTTGCGGAATAAACCATCGGCTACAAAATCAAAGACTAAAATTCAAACAATTAATAATAAATCTCACTACAAAAATCTAAACTGAAATAATATGAATAACTCATGAAGGCAACATGACCCGAGATAAAATACTAAGAAAATATTCCTAATCTAGGAATGAAATAAAAGAAGCGTCCACTGCAACTCCATCATGCATCCACATATGCCTCAACTTTGTATCACTCGAATAGATAATCAAGTCTGGCGTCCGTGTGGCTGGAAACCTAAAAGGTATTGAAAATACTTGCAGTAAAGGTTAGAACCCAAAACATTTAGCTAGTGATTAATGATGTAGTAAATAAAATGCAAGAATTCTCTTCATATTTAAGTTAGTGTCGCACTCTTTTGAGACAATTCTTACCCCTCATTCAAAGTGCACACCTAAAGCTTCTTCCTAACCCTCCTTGTTGTACTGCCATATCTAACTAGACTCATTATGGATACTTCTAGACACACAAATATAACCAGAGTAATCTTACAGCTGATCCCTAAGTTATTTATCTCATTAACTTAATTAATCATCTTCAATTAATTCTATATAATATTCACAGACTTAAGCCTTGTTCCTCGGCTAATATTTTACTATGCCCACCCGTTTTTTCCATGCAATACCATACCAAATTTCCAACCCCTTATTATTTATTTAGTGTCACCAACTAATTATAAATTTCTCACATACTTAAATTTATTTAGATATCACTATCTACAATGTCTGCTAAATCACCCGAAGTAGAATACACCATACGTGTGTGTGTGTGTGTGTGCTTATATATATATATATATATATATATGGCATCCCTACATAGTAACATGTGATGCCGACATACTCTGCTATCAAGTCCTGGTACATAACATACCAAACAAGGACATAGGTTTGGATATCACCCTCGAACCATAATATCAAATAACACATATTGGAGGCGAACATAGTCCTAAGCCTTTGGGCTACACACATACCTAACGCACCCAAATGACCTGTCACACCCTTATTCACACAAGTGGTTCTCAATCCCTAAGTTATATGTTCTGAGTTACAAGTCAATATCCCCCTAATGGCCTCATCATGATAGGACTATCGACAACGCGAAACCTTCTTTGATAGCAGGTAGCCTAGGTATGTCTACACATAATCAATTAGTCAATAGGTAATCAGACAACCTATGTATACCTATGGATATATAATCAATATATGTATACCCTCAACCTTTAGTATATGTCTCATAAATAGTGTATATATATATATATATATAGCACTAGAATATCTTACGTATTATTAATTCACTATTTAACTACTCATTGTATTTTTCCGAGCATTTCCCCCACTATTCGAAAAATCCTAGCCACTCCATTATATTATTTCAGTAGTTAAAATACAATGCCCGGGCACATCCATTCTTCCTATTATTTAAGTCCTACGAATTTCATTTCCCTTACTTTATTAAAAGAAATCGATCACTAATTAATTTTCACCTCGTAATAACTTCCCTCCTATAGTCCCCCTTCTCATCGAGGTCAAATAATCCAATACAGTATTTTCAGCAAGTTTTCTATCCCATACATTTAATAATTTATATTGGAACCCCTCCATTTTTAAATCTAAAATTTCTTTGGCAAAAGAGACCCCTCGAACCGGTTCGACCTAACCCCCAAACTGGTTCGCCCTACCTGGGCGTGACTCTTTTTCCTCATGATGGTGTTTCTACCATTATTAAAGTCTTAAGCTTTTATTCATCAAACCAAGAAATCAAAAAACATTCCCATCATATTTCTACTCTCCAAATACCCAGCGTTCTAAACCTCATAATGATCATCTAACATCATAATTTATATCTTTCCCCAATATTTCCCAAATAGGGTTTATAACAGTTTACACAAATCTCATCCTAGATTCAATTATATCCATCCCAATTATATGAGTTTAACTACTGCATTTTGAATAAACATCAAATTCAAACAATCTTATATAATAGTCCATCATCAATTGAATAATTAATCTACTTGATTTACTCCAATTATCAAAAAACCATATTCATATCAAAACCTTTCCAAATATGGATTTTCAATTACAAAACTATGATATGAATCGATTATCACATAGTTATATTGAAAGAAAAATTAACCAATTGCCTTTATGGATTTGTAGGGCCTGATCCTTTGATGTAGGCGAGAATTTGATGAAGAACACACTCAATCCTTTTGGTTTGGCTCCCCAAATCCCCTTACTTTCTCCCTCTTTTCTTCTCTAAAGCTTTAGGTTTTATAAAAGAGTTATGGATGCTCATAATTCCTTAACTTAGGTTAAATAATGTTAATCCCATTTTTAGACTAATGGGCCAAGCCCAAATGATCTGAACACCCCTGACTGAGCCCGACTATGCCTAAAAATGTCTGGAGACCCAATTAGTACCCCGAGTACTCTTTTCTGACTATCTCAACCTATTCGGAGTCAACTATGATCTCTAAATTATAATCCAAGTTACTCTATATAACTTTTCATAGTTCACTTCAAAACATGTTTCACGTGAATATAAATATCAACCTGAATTAATTAAATCCAAATCACCAAATCAAATAAATTCTCCAAATTAAATAAATAATCTCCAAATAAAAATAGATTATCCAAATTATATAAATTCTCCCAATTTAATAAATTCTCCAAATCACAAATTTGATTTAAATTTTTGTATCCTAAAAAATACGGGGTGTTACATACTTCTCCCCTTACGAAGGAATTTCGTCCTCAAAATTCGGATAAGTCTATTTCTCCAAGACTCAAATATACCCTTATTCATCTACTCCTATGATCGCTATATATATTTCTACCCCTTCTACTCGTGGATTATATCTAAAATTACATTAATTAGCTAGGGAGCCCATACACCCTATACCCATGCTTCTCAGTATAAATATTACTCGACTCCAGTAGCCTTACATTATAAAATAGATTTCAACTCACAGTTATAGCTACATACATGTATAATAACCAAGATACCAAACGTATATCATAATTACCAAACATCTCCGAACTTCCAATATTGCGCTAAGTTTCATGTATGGGACATCTCGCAAAGCGAAATCCAAGAAAGGATCCCCCAAACACACTACTATATAAAATTATTGCTCATTGAGATTTCTTAGGCCCTTAATCCATAGAAGGTATCCGCGTCTCTCGACATAAAAGTCTACTCATCCACTCTCAAGTTACAAAAGACAATATACAATACGACGCCCTCACTATCAGTAGTTTCTCTGCATTAACATAATAACGAGCT